>JANFCV010000021.1:3600000-4200000 GCA_024500475.1 Phthorimaea operculella | reverse complement strand
CTCTGGCTAAAACGGGCACATAATTTTAAAGTTTGCAATATTTGTAAACAAAGTTAATAATACACACGATACAAGTGGAAAAAGTAACGCCACCGATGGAATTCGAAACCATGACTTCTGATTCTGATCTGATTTGCAAATTTTCTAAAAGATCTGTAACTTTCATCTGAATTTCCCCAGGAGCGCGACCAGTTAGCCATACGTTACGGCAACTTCAGCGGTCAGGTGGACTTCAAGCAGTGCTTCTTGCAGATAGAAACGCAAAAAATGAAGCATTACCTGCAAGGGGACGGCGGTGACTCGGGCTTGCTTCAGAATATAATTATAGATGAAGACGAGATGGGTAAGGCTCAAAGAGATTTTATTTATAAAACATAGTATAAAATGAAGTCGCTTTTTGTCTGTCGTGGAACACGCTAACTCCTAAACTACGCAGCGGATTTAGAAGCGGTTTTTTGTAAGAGATAGAGTAATTCAAGAGGAAGGTTTATATGTATAACACAAGCTGGAAAATGCCTTTTTCCGTTCGGGAAAATGAGTTGCAGTGGTTAAAATCGCTTACGGGCCGCTAGATGTTTCTTGCAAATAGAAAAGCAGCACTTAAAACATTTTGCTGCAAAGAGCTGGCGGTGATTCCGGCCCTTTAGACGCATAATGTACGATTCGCAAAACGTAAACTCATCGCAGAATGTCGTTTTCGCACAATGACGCTTTCGCAAAATGACGCTTTCTCATAATGTCGCTTTCGCAAAATGTCGCTTTCGCATAATGTCGCCTTTTGATACGATAGTAGCCCGGTCAATATCTACATCAAACATTGCAAACGCGCATGTAACTACGATTTTGTTATATATTGTTAGGTCCCTTGAGAGTAGTTAACACCCAAGTTTGCAACACTGAAAACCCTGTGCTGCCAATGTCAACGTCAAATCAAAATTTGTTCAGAAGTTTTTCGCTTGTATCTCATGAACCGTGATAGCTAGAGAGTTGAAATTTTTACAGGTGATGTATGTCTATTGCTGCTATAACAAAAAATATTAAAAACCAGAATACAATAAATATTAAGGGGGGCTCCCATACAAGAAACGTGATTTTTTGTGGATAATGTTTCGAAGGCTGTTTCTCGTGAACCGTGATAGTTAGATGGTTGAAATTTTCACAGATGATGTATGTCTATTACCACTATTACAACAAATACCAAAAACTAGTCAAGTGCGAGTCGGGCAACAGATATGATATTTCTGTCATTTTTATAAATGATGGTACGGAATCCTTTGTGCGCGAGTACGACTCGCACTTGGCCAGTTTTTTTGTATTTGTTGTTATAGCGTCAATAAACATACATCATCTGTGAAAATTTAAAAGATCTAACTGTCACAGTTCATGAGAAACAGCTTCCGAAACACTATTTACAAAATCAACAAAAAAACACGTTTCTTGTATGGGAGCCCCTCTTACTATTTATTGTATTCTGGTTTTTAGTATTTTTTGTAATAGCGGCAACAGGAATTCATCACCTGTGAAAATTTCAACTCTCTTGCTATCACGGTTCATGAGATACACGCGAAAAAACTACTGAACGGATTTTGATATGCATAATCTGCGAAAATTTCAACTCTGTAGCTATCACGATTCATGAGATACAGCCTGGTGACAGACGGATGGACGAACAGACAGCGAAGTCTTAGTAATAGGGTCCCGTTTTTTACCCTATTGGGTACGGAACCCTAAAAACTGGCTTAGTGCAAGTCGGACAACATAATATGATTTTTTGAAAAAAAAAATGTAACAAGAGCTGTTACATCGGAAATTCTGTAATTTGACAGCTTTCTTAGCACTGCGGAAGAATTGCCCATCTTTGACTTGCTGTATCTTTGCAACCAAAAGACATAGTGTGCTCAGGTTTCCCTGAAATTGTAGCAAATTTAGTTATCTTTAATAAAGTTCTATGAAACGTACTTGAAAAAATCTTTTGTTATGGTAGATTTTTATAAAAAACTGAAATATGGGCCAAAATTTCGCAGTTTATTGAGCACCGTGGAGGCAGCACAAGGTTTTCAGTGTTGCAAACTTGGGTATTAACTACTCTCAAGGGACCTTACAACATATAAAAAAATCGTAGTTACATGCGCGTTTGCAATGTTTATTTATTTTTATGTCGATATTGACGGGGCTATAGGGCAATATCGTTCAGTTGATCATTACTATATTATTACTAGGTTTCGCCCCGCGGTTTCACACGGGAATAATTTTTTTTTATATCTACAATCATTTCGTTATGTTCGGATTACAAACTCGGAAGCATTTGTATGATGACCTACACTTTATGCATGGTCATTTAACCTTTTGAACGCCAACGACAACTATAGTTGCTAAACGATCGCGTGCTTACGACGCCACTGACAACTAAAGTAGTCTAAATTTTGCTATATTTATAACTTCAATTCTGTATTGTTTAAGACACCTGACTGCTTGTCGCATCACTAGCCGATCTTCACATTTTTGTATGCTTGGCGTCGGGGGTGAGGTGACGTAAAAAAACTCTGGCGTGCAAAAGGTTAAAAAAAACATAATGACCCTGCTAGCTGTATCATAAAGGAACCATAACGATACAGATTTTTATAGTGACACTGCTATCTGTATCATCAAATAGTAACCCTTACAAATCCTATTACAGATTCGAAGGCAGTTAAAGTTATTCAGGCTTAAAAGTGGGTCAGTTTCAAGGTTGTCTCAGTTCTGAAAGTTTAAAAGTACAGATTAGAAAGTTGTTCAATTTTTAAAAATGATTTTTTAGAAAGTTGTTTAGTTTGAAAATTGTTGTTTGAAAATTTGTTCAGTTTTCAAGGATCTTCAGTTTTAAAAGTTAATTAGTATTGCAAGTTGTTCAGTTTTGAAAGTTGTTCATTTTTGTAAGTTGTTCAGTTTTAAAAGTTGTTCAGCTTGAAAATTGTTCAATTTGAAAATTGTACAGTTTTAAAAGTTGTTCAGTTTTAAAGGTTGTTTAGTTTAAAATCTGTACAGTTTTGTAAGTTGTTCAGTTTAAAAAGCTGTTCAGATTTCAAGGTTGTTCACTTTTGAAAGCTGTACAGTTTTAAAAGGTGTTTTGTTTTAATAGTTGTTCAGTTTTGAACGTACTCGTCTCGTATTGAATTTTTCCTTCTACAATCAGAGTGTTAGTGGACCTTGCAATGGCCGGTGCGCAGGTGAGCCTACCTAGTTTGTTTTATACTTTTTTGGATGAAATAAAATGGTGGTGGGTAGTTTGGAAAATAGTGTATATGCAACTGCATGTCGGGTGAAATTTTACTAGTGACTGATAGCAAAAACCCAGAACCGGCTAGGGATAAGGGACAAATTTCCTCAAGGAACATATGTTGAAATATGCAAAAAAAATTGGTCCTTCCATAGTAACTCAAATCAGCTGATCGCCAATTTTGTATGGGAGGTGCAAATTTTTTTTCATAATTCGACATATGTTCCTTGGGGAAAGTTGTTTCTTATCACCAGCTGGTTCTGAGGTTCGCTATCGGTCACTAGTAAAATTTCACCCAATATAATTAGGCATTAGAATGCTCGTGTCAAACTATTATCACACGAGGCGCACCCCAGTCGCCTGATTACACCGCCTCTAACACCCTGTTTAGCGAACGGCTACCGCGTTTCAGGAGACTGTATGGATTTATGTGGAGCGCACGCACATGAAAATAGCAATCAGGCGCTAGGCCTCAGGAGGTTAAGATATAAAAAAAAAACTAAAGGCAGTTAAATCCACATAGCACACAAAAATATTAATAAATAAATAAATAAATAAAATAAAAAAAAAAAAAAATCATTTATTTTCAGACAACTTAAGTGTTAGTAACAATTTTTCCTTAAAACTATATTAGTACTATATTAAATTGTAAGAGTAGAAGGTAGGTAGGTAACTGCAGGATGGTACTTTGTGGGTAGTAGGTAGGTATAGGTACAAGTTCACCGCACCTTGAGGACATGTAGGTCTGTGAATCTGACCATCAAGTTTGTGTCCATCCTATCAGCCACCACTTTCAGAACCCTGTTCGAGCTCGCACGCACCCTTCTCATTAGTGACGCAATCTTTTTGCGCATCACTGCGTAAAAGTCGTCCACGTTAGCATCGGCGAACATGCCGGACGCACTGCAGTAGCGTGGGAGCCGGAAAAGCGCTCTGAAAACATTGTTATAAAGAACACGCAGAGCATTGTATGTCTTTTGAGTAAAGTTGACCCATAGGCTGCTGGTGTAAAAAGTCTGACAGAAGGCTTTAAAAAGCGTGACTTTAACTTCAGCAGAACACCGAGCGAACCTACGTGCCAGCATATTTCCGCGCACTGACAATGCTCTGCGTTCTCTTTCTATGTCCATATTGTCACACATATCCTCTGTGACAATATGTCCAAGATACTTAAACTGCGTAACACGGCTCAAGGTTGCACCATTGAGAGTTAAAGGTGGTATATAAGTCGGACCTCTCTTGTCGGCCTTAAATAGCAAGAACTCACTCTTCTTCTCATTATACCTTAAGCCGTGCTCCGCAGCATAAGACTCACACACATCCAACAATTTTCTCAACCCACTCATCGAGGGGCTCAGCAGCACCATGTCATCAGCGTAGCTTAGGTTATTGACACAAACGTCATTTACATGACACCCGACATGCATGCTACTGAGCTCCTCAATGAGTCCGTTTACATAGATGTTGAACAGACGAGGAGATGTTAAACCTCCCTGCCGAACCCCGCATTCTAGCTGATACTCATCAGAATATACATTTCCCCATCTTACGGCATTTGATTGATGAGAGTACCAGTAAGAAAACATGGAGACTATTTCAGGAGCTACTCCTGCATCTTTTAGTTTCATCCAAAGCTTTTCATATGACACGAGGTCAAAAGCTTTGGATAAATCCAAAAAACATGCATATACATGCGTTTTTCTCGACACATAATATTGCACGGTATGTTTTAAAGCCAATATAGCACTCTCTGTAGACAAACCCTCACGAAATCCAAATTGTGTATCATGGATTGGTACCCTATCTAAATGTTTATTAAGTAACCCGTCTAGGACTTTTGCGATTATTGTAGCCAGTGAAATTGGTCTATAGTTACTTTTATCTGAGGTGTCTCCAGTAGGGTTCTTCACAATAGGCACAACTATAGTTCTCATGAGGTCATAAGGTAAGTACGAGTGACGCAGACAAAATGTGAAAAACATGGCCAGAACTCTACACAGGTGAGACCCAGCATGCTGCAAGTGTTCGACGCTGAGCCCGTCATGCCCAGGTGATTTGCCTCTTTTCATATTTTTAATCACACTGTCCACCTCTTTAGCTGAAATTCCAACTGGTTTTTCCACATGGCATGGCTCAGCATCAACAACCGACGGCACACGAGCCTGGACCAGAAAAACATCCTTAAATATATTTGCAATATCCTTAGGCTCACTCGCTCCCTCAACACTCACAGGCAGACTAACTTTGTTATTTAAACTTTTAGTTCCTTTCCAGAATTTATTAAACTTTTTAGCTGAGTGTTGTGAAGCAAGTATGTCCATCCGGATCTGCGGTTAATGCGCGAGTGAAACCGCGGGGCGGAAACCTAGTAATTAAAATAGTGATGATCAACTGAACAATATTGCCCTATCATATCAAAAGGCGACATTATGCGAAAGCGACATTTTACGAAAGCGACATTATGCGAAAGCGACATTTTGCGAAAGGGTCATTGTGCGAAAGCGACATTTTGTAGTGAGTATACATTTTGCGAATCGTACATTATGCGACTGAACCATTCCGGCTTACTTCAGAATATCGTTATAGATGAAGACGAGAATGGTAAGGGTCAAAGATTTCATTTATAAGGGCATTTAATCCGCAAAATTACATTACACTGTCATGCCGATTTACCTTTAAAATAAAAATACCATTTTACCAACATGTATCTTCCCTTTTTTTATAGGGAATGTCTTCCTCCAAGAGCAGAATCCTGACCAATGGACCATGTACGGTCGTCGCGGTGGGGAGCTGCTCCTCATGAGGGACTGCTCAGGAGAGGCCCTTGCCATCTTCGCTAGGGCCCCATACTGGCCGACATCTACTGACATCTATGCCATACTGCACAGGTATTACTAAAGTAATGATAGGCACTGCTCAGGAGGCCCTAACCATCTTCGCTAGGGCCCCGTACTGGCCGACATCTACTGACATCTATGCCATACTGCACAGGCATTACTAAGGCAATGATAGGGACTGCTCAGGAGGCCCTAACCATCTTCGCTAGGGCCCCATACTGGCCGACATCTACTGACGTCTATGACTAAGGCAATGATAGGGACTGCTCAGGAGGCCTTTGCCATCTTCGCTAGGGCCCCATAATGGCCGACATCTACTGACATCTATGCCATACTGCACAGGTATTACTAAGGCAATGATAGGGACTGCTCAGGAGGCCCTAACCATCTTCGCTAGGGCCCCGTACTGGCCGACATCTACTGACATAATAATGACTTTAACGGGTCATATCGCGATAGTTTTTTAGGTAAATAAGCGATTTACCTGGAAACTCGACGTTTCGACTGGGTTTCACCAGTCGTGGTCGCGAGCAGACTCTTTTGTGAAGGATTCTCGTCATTTTATTGACATAATTAACGACCTTAGGCTGGAGTCAGATGAAATACTGGTGAGCTTTGACGTCGAATCGCTCTTCACCAACGTCCCAATCAGAGAATGTCTGAAGGTAATCGAAGGCAGACTTACAGTATATCCAAAAGATACATCACTTTACTGGAGAAATGTCTTGAGGGTAACTATTTCCTTTACCGTGAGCAGTATTACCTACAGATCGATGGAGTGGCAATGGGTAGCCCTGTGGCACCGGTTATTGCCAACATCTGGATGGAGTACTTTGAGGAGTTGGCGTTAAGTGCCGGTCCCTCAACTATCAAGCTCTGGAAGAGATATGTTGACGACGTCTTTAGCATCATCAAAGGAGACATGGACACGGTAAAGCAGTATGTTGACTACCTGAACTCCATCCACCCAAAAGTTAAATTCACCTGTGAGGTTGAACGAGACAGGACTTTGGCCTTCTTGGATGTCAAGGTAATGGTGAGATCAGATGGGTCCCTCGCACATGCTGTATACAGAAAGCCAACACACACAGATAGATACCTACACGCGACCTCTCATCACCATCCGCGTCACCTGCAGTCTGTAGTGTCGACACTGACGAAAAGGGCTTATGACTTGTGTGACGCAGAACATCTGGACGACGAATTGAACCATGTTCATAAAGTACTGCTTCAGAACGGCTACACGGGAGTTCAACGTCGCATAAAAAACAAGAAAGCGAAGCAGCCTGAGGTGAACAGACAGCCAGCGTATTTACCAATATTATATAATATTAGTAAAAGGGGTAACAGATAAAATTGGGACAGTGTTGAGTAAGGGTTTGATTAAAACTGTCTTCACTCCATTGTCCAAAATATCTTACTGTTTACGCACACCGAAGGATGTTATACCTTTTCAAAATGCAGGTGTATATAAGGTACAATGCAGCTGTGGTAAGTCTTACATTGGCCAAACCAAGCGCAGTATCAGTGAACGGGTCAAGGAGCATATCGCAGCTGTGAAAAACCGACAGACGCATAAATCGGCAATCGCGGAACACCTATTGTCATCTGGTGCCAACCATTGGATCGAGCTTCATGCCCCAAAAGTCCTCTCTGTGGAACGTCACTATTACTCCAGAGTGGTGAGGGAGGCAATAGAAATCAAAAAGAACACCAATAATTTCAATCGGGAGGACGGATTTAAATTGTCTACAACATGGAGTCCGGTAATAGACAAAATAAAAACGCGCGATTCACCATCGGACCGATCGTCGGACATTGTGAGTGTTGTGTGCCGGCCTAATGTGTAATGTTTACAAACAATTTAAATTATTAAGACAATATGTGGGTAGCAGAAAATCTAGTTGCCCACCGCCCTGATGACAACTCGCTGCTACTTCAGTCTGCTCGCGACCACGACTGGTGAAACCCAGTCGAAACGTCGAGTTTCCAGGTAAATCGCTTATTTACCTAAAAAACTATCGCGATAAGACCCGTTAAAGTCATTATTATGTGTGAAAGTAATCGCGAGTGCTTTA
Source organism: Phthorimaea operculella (assembly GCA_024500475.1). NCBI lineage: Eukaryota > Metazoa > Arthropoda > Insecta > Lepidoptera > Gelechiidae > Phthorimaea > Phthorimaea operculella. The sequence goes on along the minus strand of JANFCV010000021.1, from coordinate 4,191,829 downwards.
AAAGTTATATCTACTGACATCTATGCCATACTGCACAGGTATTACTAAAGTAATGATAGGGACTGCTCAGGAGGCCTTTGCCATCTTCGCTAGGGCCCCATACTGGCCGACATCTACGGACATCTATGCCATACTGCACAAGTATTACTAAGGCAATGATAGGGACTGCTCAGGAGGCCTTTGCCATCTTCGCTAGGGCCCCGTACTGGCCGACATCTACTGACATCTATGCCATACTGCACAGGTATTACTTGGTTGGGCATTAAGTACTTTAGTTTAACAAGTTTGTTCGCGACCGTTCCTAGGGATGACAGACAATATGTCAGCGGGTAGTGGGAAAGGGAAACGAGTGCATCCGCGCCTCACGTCATATTAGAATAACGTGCTACCTCGCTTAGGCCCCATACTGGCCGACATCTACTGACATCTATGCCATATTGCACAGGTACTAACTATTACAGCTTTCGAGCTTTACTCCATAGCTGAAAATTGCGCCTAAAAAGTTAGAACGGTTTGCAGTAGTCTGCACACAACCTCTTTTTTTTTATAAATTAAAAAACATGTTTTTTATAAATTAAGGAACATTTATTGGGGAACTGTTGTAAATGGAACTTTGTCCCCGAAATGTTCCCAATGAATACCCGCCTTAAATATACACTGATGAACAATTATTATTTTTACAGAACCGGCGTGAAACCCGTCGTTACGCAGAAAGTGATGTGCCGACTTAACAGCGAATACTACTTTAAAATTGTCAACGAAGGCGAAAATAGCAAGCATGTTAATTAAGATTAGATTATGGTGGGGATCTTATAATTGTATTATTTGATTAGAAGGGGTTGGTCTTGGTCAGACCAACAGCCACTGCGACTTTTTCAGATCTATTGTGGCTATCTTATTATAATTGTAACTCCTGTGATTGTCATTTTAAATAACAGCACATATAATAGTTCTGTTACTAAAAATAGCAATATATCACGTCTGTTTTTGTACAAAATAGCAGCAATATATATAGGGCGTTAATTTTATTTGTTGCAGTTATAACTCCAACTTAGATATGAGGATCGAATCAGGCTTTTCGAACCGCTTGTCGATTTAGGCTCGAAGTATATTCGTCCGTCACTGGTCCGGCCATGTAAGAAAATGTGTATGCTGGCTTCTTTCTTGTAAACTTGCGACGAGCTACCTGGCCAGCAGCGATGTATAAATTGAGCCTTGCGAAATGGAATATAGGATTTCAAATTTTTGTTGAATTGCAAGATTAAAGACTATATTTATACGGTGTTTTTCTTTTGATGAAGAAACGTTTAATGATTACTAGGGAATAATAAAATTTGCTACTAAAAATAAAACCTACTCACTCATCACTTTCTTACAATTACTCGGATATGGAAATTCAATAATGAAAATAATTGCCTGTGCACATTCATACACCATTCTAAAAAAACATTTAAAACGAAAAAGGAAACCAAGATACACAAACCTGGCAGCGCACCGTATTGGCGTCGAAAGGCACCAGCAGGTAGTCACAAGCCTCCCGCAATTCCTGGACGGACACCGTCGGAGGGCATCTGATGGTGCCTCCCCGGTAGTACTCCAGGATAGCTCTGAAGACCGTTGCAGATATTCCTTCAGCTACTTCGTACTCGCCTCGCTCGTTTGGGTGTACGAAGTCTAGACCTAAAAATATGAAAATTGATTTCTTTGATAAAAATATGGCAGTCCATTTCCTCATAAAGCCGGGTTTTCATTGGTGACAAAATCCCAGAAACTTTGTACCTGAACCAAAGATCCCAATGAAGATGCTTTTTGTTGGTAAATTTGTTCTGAAACATTGTTTATAAAATGTGTCTTCATTGGGAACATTCATGGGGAACTTTTGTATTTATCCAATGTTTTGGAACTTTGTCCCAGAAATGTTCCCAATGAATACCCACCTTTAACCACACAACAGATTTTGATACAGTATTTTGTAATAGACAGAGTAATTCGAGAGGAAGGTTTATACAGGATGTTAATTTAAATGCGTGCCATAGCTTCAGGGTAAGTTTAGTATCGATAAAGTATTCTGTAAAAATATGGAAAAAATCCCAGTCACAAAAAATTTTTTTTTACTTAGCTGATATTTGATTCAAATGCCTATATCTCAGCCGAAATACGTTCAATCTCAAAGTTGTTTAGACGAAATTACTTGTATGGGCACTCTCTAAACAACAACAGCGCTATAAATTGATTTTTCAAAAAAAGTATTGAATGGATCTGAAAATATTTGTTTTTGACTGGGATTATCTTCAATATTTTTTACAGCATCCTTAATCGATACTTAACCTACCCTGAAGCTATGGCACGCATTTAAATTAACACCCTGTATGTACACATGCTAAGTAAACATATTTTTCTCATGGTAAAATCAGTAGAAACTGGTGCCACAGCTGATGGGCCACCATTGTATTGATAAATCCAATAATAAATTGGCAAATATTATGCAATAGATTATAATCAGTGCATAATAAAAATGAACATCATGATGATGAAAATGATAATAAATAGCTCAAGGTATCTACTAGGCTTTATCATGGAAATCTTTAGATTAAACATTTAGTTTACCACAGTCTTTGCTGTAATTTGATTGCTACACATAACTGCAAATAATAAATAGCAATAATCTATTGGGATTGTAATGCACTCACAGTGCTATATTATTCTCACAAGCAATAATCTGTTTATGTGTAAACCAAGTGTAAACAGAATATCAAAAACATGTTATGACTGATTCTTTCAGTTCGTTCAAATCGGACAGATTTCGAAGAATATTTTTTTTGTTCCCGTTTTGACGTAGTTTATGAATTAGAGTAATCGTATACGTCCTATGAAAATGTTACCGGGAAAGGCGTTCATGGAAAAGCCTTAATTTTCATGGAAAGTGATGGAATGTAATGAGCGCTTGGAAGGTAATGAAATATGGAGAGAGTGTAATGATTAATATTTGGAAGGTAATGAAAAATTGAGATAGTGTAATGATTGTATTTGGAAAGTAATGAAATACAATGAGAGTTGATATGTGTTTGTTATGAATTTTTAGTATTTGTTAGGATTTAATGTGAGAGTTTTGTTATTTATGTAGTATTTTGTCATTTAACAGTGTTCACGCGAAACCAACCTATAAAAAACGAGTAGTAAAATTACGTTATACTTTTAATTACATTAGGATAACAATCAACTAATATATTATGGTAATGGTAATGGTTATAAGGGCTGTTTTCCGCAACTACAGACGTCTACATGCGCCTATTTTGAGTAGGGGGCCCACTACTCAAGCCATCATAGTTCTCCGTGGAAGATCAGCAACCGTACCAAATCACCGAGTGCCTCGGGGATTGACTCCGGATGCCCGAGGTACTTTTCCGGGTGTGTTGCCACCTCTTTGCAGTGTAGCACCACTTGGGTAGCTGTTTCTTCTTCTTCCATGCATGCTCTGCACAGAGGACCATCAGTAAAACCTTTGACTGAAAGGTGCTTGATAAAGTGAACGTGACGATGATGCTGGTTGTCCTGCGAAGTTGGGGTTTCTTCAGTCGGAGCAACTTCTTGGATAGGTGACTGGATAGTGTTTTCATGGCCTCTCTGGCCTGTCTTCTAACCCGGTCCAGTATGTGTTGTGCTCGTTTTTAGTACGTTCTCTCAGTAGGAGCGGAATTTACCTGCTGGAATGGGTAAAATCGTTTCCGACCCATAGGCTATAGGGGATACCGATGTATCCGATCCCCTTCTGGCTAGTTTATCCGCTGTATGGTTAACTCAAAAGCCGCTGTGTCCCTTGATCCATTGTAGAGTTACGTGGTGTTTACATACCTTCATCAGGCGTTGGTGGCTTTCGTAGATTAGCCCTGATGTCATTGTGTGGCTGTACAGTGCTTCCAGTACTGACGTGCTGTCTGAGATTATACAAATGAAGTGGCCCTTTACTTCCTTGGCAGCAATGGCTGTAGTAGCTAGTAAGATGGCCAAACACTGCTTGAAAATCTGAGTTATGGTAATTAAACTGTTTCGGGATTCTGTCACCTGCTGCTGCGAGTAATGGCAGATCTGTTTGTGCTTCGTTTAAAATGGCGGTGTGTGGGGTATTGTTGGATATTGTTGTTTCGCCAGAGTTTTAAATCCAGAGCCTTACTGCAGCCGCAGCCGCCTCCTGCTTAGCATTAAAGCGGCGGTAGATTCAGCATGGCTTCTAAGGCTGCAGTTGGAGATGTCCTCTTACCTTCCGTGATCGCCATGTTGGAACTTTTGTAGTTTGTTGATACCTGTCACGATCTTGCACCTTGTCCACCATACGAATGCACCGTAGCACACCATCTCGGGCAAAACCCGTTTCAGCGTGAATATGACTGTTTCAGTTTTTGTTGGATTGACTGAAAGGGCGTACCTGGTCGAGCAGCGTTCCACAATACGTAGCGCCGCTTGTGTGAGGTCGTAGACTATACTAAGGTCGTAAACTTACCGGTTAAAAGTATGGCCAGGTCGTCAGCGTATCCTATAGTGTAGAAATTGTTTGCGTTGAGCTCCGTGATAAGGCTGTTTATTACCATGTTCCACAGTAGTGGTGAGATAACTCCTCCCTATGGGCAGCCTCTTGCCAAACAGTTAGTTTGATTGTTACATACAAATCTGAAACTGCGTTTGCGTTTGTTCGTGATCCATTCCGTCAGAAAGTTGGTCACCCCATGGTTCTAGAGGGCTACGCCGATTCTTGTGAAGTTCGTTTTGTCGTACGACCCTTCACCTCTGGCCAAGCACCTCTCAGTCATTGGTGTGACTGACAGTCCTCTGTACAGAGCTTGCATGGAAGAAGAAGAAACAGCTGCCCATGTGCTGCTACACTGCAAAGAAGTGGCAACGTACCGCGCAAAGCACCTCGGAAATCCGAGGTCAATTCCTGAGGCACTCAGAGATTTGGTAGGGTTACTGAGCTTCGTCGGGGAACTATGATGGCTTGACCCCCACCTTTCACGCAAAATGGGCGCATGTAGACGTCGAGTTGCGGAAAACAGACCGTTTAACCATTACCAATGGATAAAATGGAATGAAACTAAATGCCAAAAGACCAAAGTAACTTACATAGTCTGAAAGTGCAGCAAATTAAAGTGGCAGTGGGCTGAACACATCTGTCGAAGAACCGAAGTGTGCCCAGCGTGTCCTGACACCTGCACGTTGGCGGACTTGTGGAACGCTTCCGACGAAGCTATCCGAGTCGCTACATACTTGTACAAGCACAAAAAATTGCTTACATATATGTACTGTCGACTCGCCAGAAGAAGAAATGGGTTCTCGAGTGGAAGCCACACCTTGAAAAACGTAGCATTGGACGCCCTCCGGCCAGATGGATGGACCGATGACATAAAAAAAAGCTGCTGGTTGCAACTGGATGGTGAAAGCGGCCCACGTCAACACTTGTTCCAAAAAACATCATTACCTTCCAAAACAGCTTCATTCATTTCCGCGTAAAATTTTGAGGAAACGGAAGGTAATGAAACGGAGAGGAATGAAGTTTGAGCAGTTTTTTAAAGATATTTTTGTTTCTGCTTTAAAAAAGAAGACAACGAATACAACCTAGTATAACATCCCTGTATACTACAAATTAAAGTCAAAACCTTAATTTTATCTCAAACACTTACTTGTCAAATAATTGGAATATAATGAACACGCACCTGTGACAAACGTCATCTCCGCGCGAAAGAACGTAAATTTTTTGCACTTCTAAATTGTACACGTCCACACTCGGCTCGGCAGTGGGGGCGGCTGAAGTGTGCGTGAGTAGTGAATGACTTGTTAGGTTACTAATAGGGATATGAAACCAATTATTTCTAATTTTCAACTTCGCGGAAATGAATGACGTTTTTCGTTTGACAAAACTTTAAAGTCGATTCTTTCTAGGTTGCACGTTATTTAAAAATACTATATTAAATACTGATAATCTACATTCATTTTCTAAGTACTTCACTACAAAAAAATAATCCTGCTACATTAGGAAAGCCAAGTAATAATTAAAAACTTTTCCGTGGTGCCATTTGGACAAGGAGGGTAATGAAGATTTGGGAAGTTCTTGTTCAGAACTTTTTTTCATTGTAGTATTTAATCCAAATATGATGAATGCATCATTTAGTTTTCTCTATAAGTTAACATATTCAATCAAAATATTTAGCTCAAAGTCAATATTAGTGCCGAATTTTTATCCGGACAATGATTTGAACGAACTGAAAGAATCACTCTTATGTTGACTCACAAATTATGTACACAGAAAATTCCATTGCAAATATTTACTTAGATTTCTGAGAATATCATCATAAAAGTTCTAGAGGAAGGAAATTATGTAGTTGTTTATAATTATGAGATAATAAGAGAATGACTTGAGCAGATGAGATGACTCACAATATAAAAGTTTGGAGAAATGGTATGATTCATACACCCAACAAACACTTACAAAATTAAGGTCATGAATTAGCCTTATATTATTCTTAGAATTGAGAATTCTAAAATACCTATTTATCTCTCTAATCACCACTTAGCAAGTGTAAAAGATTATTGTGAAAGTAGGTTGTAATTTTTTTTTGTAAGAGATATGTGCAATGAGAATATTATTATCTTATCTTTTGAATCAGCTTTGATGATTCTCTATCAGTAATTTTATCAAAAATGGGACAGTAGTTTTCAATATGCAGAATTGTAATTTGGAAAGTTATCAATGAAGGACAAGATTCTGTAGATCCATAAAATGATTTGCAACTAAGTAGCGAACTATGGAAATATGCAAGACAACCTATTATGCTGATGTAGGATAATTTTGTGTAGGTCAAAACACAGATTACAGAATCAGAAAAATAATTAAAATTCTATAGTCCGTCAACTTCGTGCACAACCTTCCTGCGGGGTACAGACGGTCGGGGGGCGAAAAAGCACGTCATTTTAATATGACGTGCAGCGCGGATGCGCGCGTCACCCTTCCCCGCTACACCTCCCGCTACCCGCTGACATCTCCCTCCCCAACGTCTGTCACCCCTAGGGAGGGTCGCGCACTAACTGGACGGACTATAAATAGTAACTAATAATGCTGGGTATTCATTGGGGACAAAATCCCAGAAACTTTGTATAAGACACAAAGTTCCCAACAAATGTTCCCAATGAGGATGCATTGTAAAAAAAGCGTACACATTGGGAACATTGTATAAAATACAAAGTATCTGAGATTTTGTCCCCAGTGAATACCTGGCTTAACTAATAAAGAAAACCCTCATTGATATTCACATTTACAAGTTACACAACTAATATGGAAAATAAATGTAGCAAAAGAGAAAGTGTCTCACCAGAGCTGAACATCCTGCCGAGCATGGTGTTGGGGTGCGCCGTGAACTGCGCGGGGTCCACCACGAACCGCGTATTGTCCACTACCAGCGTGATCCGATCCTCACCCCCGACTTGACCCGGATTCTTCGCACCGTTGCGGGGCAAATCGAGAGTTTGCGAAGTAGACGGAGTTGCAGCGTTAGGAGACTGGTTCTTTGGCGGCATCGTGGACGGTATGCGGGTTCTGATCGGGCCGTTGCGCTTGGACAACCGCTTCCGACGGTCCTCCTCTCTACGGTACTCCTCCGTGTCACTGCTGCTATCGGGGTAGAAGAAAGGGCGACGCTGTTCTGACATGGCCTCCGGGCCAGCTGCCTGGGAGTCGGACATAGGCTCGCGCTCAACAGAGCTCGCACATTACGCACACCCGTAAAATGAGACGTGATTGCCTTTCTTTGTGATGGAATAAAAACGAAAAACACGATTTCTCTGGAAATTCGTCAGCTCTGTTTGACAGTTGGGGTCAATGTTGCCAGATTAGAATTTGTAGAAATGGTAGAAAATATAAACTGGGGCTGTCCGTGGGCTGTTCCCACTTTCAACATTTCTTTTGTCCACGAGAAAAACCGGTTTTCATCAAAATTCTTTGTGTATCCGAACGCTATCAAAAATTTACTCGTGCGCTGAAAAAAGTTCGATGAATCGGCTGTTGACCTTTTCTCTGTCAAATGCGGAAATTAATTATTTTCTAATTTGTTTTCCGCAATAATTCCGCGAGAAAAGCCTCTAGAGGCTCTGTGTTGTGTAGAAAATGTGTATAAATTAATGTTGCTTGTGAATTGTGACGTAAAACTCGGGTCAAAAATAGGACGTAAGAATAACTTGTTTGGACGCTGCTAGGGCGTTTCGCATTTTTACGGCGAAAAGCAGTTATAAATGGACCGGCAGGAGGAGTACCATGACCCTGACTACCCGGGGACTTCGGCTGGGGCCCCTCAGGGGGCGTCGGACGCGTCGGAGGATGAAAAAGTGGAGAAAATCCGGCGTATAGTTCGCCGGGAGTTCAGCAACGAATTGGATGCTCGGGAGCGCGAGATAATGCTTATTGACCAGCGGTAAGTGTCTGCTCTTGACCTTGGGGTAGCGCGAATAACCCCACGACAAAATTTGAGGTTAGAATTCACATGAATGAGTAACCTTTGGAAAACACTGAATCATACTTTGTTTTGTTTTGGCAGTGCGGCTGTTTCGTTATCATTGTTATTAGTAAATGAGTTTTTTATTACTCAGCCAATTATGATTCTGAGACAAAGATTAAGCTGTTTTGTTATCTGTTTCAACAATTGGTAAATTGAAAGTATTTCACTATTCAGTATGACAAAGCCAAAATTATTTAGGTACAAATGCATAATTGTGCTTTGTTGTCATCAAGCAGCATATTGAACAGAAAACAATACCTAATTGTATCAAGAGAGATCTACCAAAGACCAAAAATCCCACCTCTACTATTTCACATAAAAACAGTAGTCCTTGCAGCAAATATTCCGCCGTATACTAACCCGTTTAGCAAAACAATGTTTTCTTTCTCTCTCTCTTTTCATGTGGGACACCGAGTCGTTCAACGACCCTATGAACCCTGATGGCAATGTTTTAAAATTTTGATGAGATTACAACCAAGAAGAATTTATAAAAAATGCCTGCATGACTCCCTTTACTCCCTATAAATTTTAATTAAGTTCACTGATATAATACATTTGATCTAAATAGGGTGCCTCAACACTGGGTGATTTTTGTATAACCCTTAACATGATAGTCATGAAGTAGATAGTCTAATCCAGTTTGGGACAAGACCAGGCAGATAATGATAGTCTCGTCTTAGATGATAGTAGGTACAGATAAATCTGGAATATCAAAGCAAAAACGGGGGGAAAAGGTAACTAAAATGAAAAATGTGTGGTAAAGTAGAGATAAGCAAATTCATTTCTGTAGAATTTTGTTTTTGTCTTCTTTTGTTACCATTATTAATGAAAATTAATCAATTCTTGAAATTACAGAATTTCTTTCTAACAAGACAAGCCCCAAAAAGGGGTATCTTAATAAGTCATATCAGTAGGCAGGCCATTGAATGAAAGTTGATTGTGTAGGTGTAGGCCTTGAGGGCCTTGAGACTGTAGGTTCATACAACAATTGCAAAAGAAACATACCTACATATTTTGTATGTCTTTAACCCGTTGAGTGTTTCTTGTACACACTGGTGCTCAAGAAATTTGAGAGCCCCGCGTGTCGTGCACATCACACGGGTGCACACAGGGCTTTCAAATTTCTTGAGCACCCGTGTGCACAAGAAACACTCAACGGGTTAAACATGTTAGTAAATTTTTCTATTGTAGCATTGTAATACATAGAATTTGTGGGAAGTCCAATGTCCAGTAGGAGAGGGGGACATAATAGGCAAGGGATAATAATATTATAAATATTTTATCCTCTTTATCATACCAATAGCGGCTTGCCCCAGGTACTTAGGTATCCTTTTTCCTATAGTAACTGTTACTACTGTCTCTCCCACTGTTAACCGTTTTCCCATGGGAATGAGATATTAGCCTGTGGTAAAAAGTAGCCTATGTCACTCAGGGATGTAGTAGCTTTATAATTGTAAAGTAATTATGGAAATTGGTTGAGTACCTAGTTCTTGACTTCATCATGCAAAGTAACAAATCTGTCCTCTTTGTAATATTACTGTAGATTTAGGTATGCTGCACTGCATTAGGGATTGATTCTGGGCTGTTCAACAGCCACTACAACTGCAATATAACAAGTTTTATTATAGCTAATATAATCTTTACAGAAAAAAATTGGCCATTTTCGGTAATGCCATTGTTTTATTCAAAGATTAATTTTCTTGGGAAAAATTGTTCAGTGTCAAAGGCTTGTTCATTTTGAAACAATTTCAGTCAATATTTATACACATTACTATATTGCTTAGCTGTTCCTAAAGAAGCCACTCCATACATAGACCATAATTTTGGCAATCCAAAATACAAATATTGCTCCATTGATATGATGTTGAAGAAGAAGAACTTGACCTTATTTAGGTGTTTTAGTAAGTAAGTAAGTGAAAAATAAATGTGTTTCTAATTTTCTATTTTTCTATATCTAATCTTCCAGATCATTGACAGCGCGGCGGATGCTGCAGCGGCTAAGATACGCGATAGTGAACAATTATTACAATGAAGAAAGGCTCAAGCTGTCCCTTTCACACATACAGGATGAAGTGTCTGGTCAGAGCGAGCCCAGGGCGCAGGCTGCTGTAAGTTTAATCCCTTTAAGAACTGAGCACATCTGCCACTATTAGGCACACGCCATTATTAGAAATGAATGTCGAACTTCAAGAACAAGTTTAGCTCAGATACGATTAACTTCTATTGTTATTTATTATGAAGTTTTATTATCAATATTATAATAAAACGGCAAGCACTATACTACTAGAGGTGCACAGGCACATTGTAATTTTGGGTAGCAAAAAAATGAACATACTTGTGTTGTTCTTCTTCTTCTATTGTGTCGATGACAATTTCTTGTATCGTTCACCAGACACATAGAGGTAGATAGACTGTATCCAACAGCTGCCCGCAAAAATTTGCTAAGGCGATTGTTCTCATGTCCCGTGTTTGGCCGAACCATCTAAACCTTTTAAGATTTTACATATCTTAAATAATTCCAGGTATCCACGCTATTACGTGAGGGCCAACGTCGCCTACACCCGTCAGTTCGTAAGCTCCTCGGCAAGCAGTCTTCTACGATGGAACTCCACGAAATATTGTTTAGAAGACGAGCTCCAAGAAACAAAGCTAGGAAGGATTACTCTGTAAGTTTGAACTTATTTTCTTCTTAATGTTAAACACATTGTTAAAGGTGGATCTTACCAAAATAAAAACCTGGGAATTGGTGGAATTGATCCTTAGTTTTCTTTTTCGACCACAGTGTTATGCTATATAGTGAAGGGAGTAACACTTTTAACCCGTTTTTTTTGCGTCAGACGATGTGCTTCGTCACATATGTTCCTAGATTAATTCTAAGCATTTCTAGTCCGGGAGCCAGAAAAAAAAGTGAAGAATGGCGGGAAGGGGGGGTTTCAAAGATGGCTTCCACCAATCATCTTTTAAAAAAATCCTATCTCGTCCTGGTGGCTGGTAGGGCAAGTTTGGTATCAAATCCATATAAATCGAAGCCGTAGAATTTGTTTCTGGTACTATTTGTCTTCTTTATCATAATAATTTTAGAAGAAAAACGTATAAATGTGAAAATGTAGGTTGAAGGTTTTTGCTTTGTACGCTAATAACTTTTTAAAAGTGACAAAATATGACAAATAAAAAATACTATCATAAAGTGTGATTTATGTGGATTCTAAAAATAAACACATTTAATAATGTTTAATGCAAAAATACTGTGAAAAAAATTAAAAGACTGCAGTCCGGGCAGTGGCTAAACACGCGCTGTGGCGTTAATCTTACAAACAAGTCGAGATTTATAACACATAAAATAAGTAATTTATGCCGGGAGTAACAGAAAGGGTATAACCATCCGAAAGGAGGTGAAGGCACTCATAAAACTGAACAACTTTCACCATGGAACATGACTCGAAATATGGAGAAAAAAATTGGACCTCCCATAGTAAATCAATCAGCTGATCGTAGATTTTGTATGGGAGGTGCAATTTTTATTTTCATATTTCGGTCCATGTACCACGGGGAAAGTTGTTCAGTTGCATTTGTAGCTTGACCTCCTTTCGGCTTGTTATATCCTTTCTGTTACGCCCTGTATAAGTAGGTACATGCAAAAAAGATGACCACAGTTTCCAGCACACAGATATAGATCAGAAAACTTTAACTTTCTTTTAAAGGAAATGTGAATGCAGGCTGCAGCAAAGACAACCTTTCTTGCTCGTATGCAACAGGCGAGTTGCAGGTACCTTTATATCTGGTACCTAAATCTGAACAAAGAGGAGTCTACCATTGTCTTTCATTTTGTGGCCCCAAGAAAAATAACACAGAAACGTTTAGACCGGCACTGAGGGTTATCCCAAGACATGAACTTCTTGGTATATTGCCCGAAGTATGTGCTGGCAAATAATAGCTTTCATTAGTGGGATGTTCTCTGGGCAGCTGGCTGTCTGTCCCTCTTCGTAAACGACGTGGCAATGTGGTCTGCTTGGTGCGCAAAGAGGTGTTAGAACTATCTCAATATCCTCATGTGAGGCGCCGAGTCATCCAACGATCCGATGGACCCCGGTGTCACAATTTTACAGCCGCCTACTACAAGTAGCAGAGTTTCTGACATGAATGTGTAACGACCACCGTTTAAGTTCATAGATAGCAACCGAGACCGATAGCTCAACGTGCCCTCCACGCACGGAACCAAATTTTTTGAAATGATAAATTTAAGTTTCTGTTCTTGAGTCTACTGTTTACCGGCTCTGAGTTGTGTATGTCCATTATTGTCCATGGATAGCATGCAGGGGACCCTAGTTTGAAGTGGGGTATAATGATTTTTGCATCTTCATTCTCTGGATTCGACCAGTGGAGTAACTAGGGTAATTTTAAAAAGTGATCCTCTTGTAGTATCTTTTTGTGATATATGTATATGTGTAAGTCAATGGTACTCAGCTAATATTGCTACTCAATACAGTCAGTCAATGGTAATCAATAGCTAATTATAATTTATACATTCTGTCACGGTTGGGAAGTGCTTGGGCTTAAAATAAAAATATATTGATAATTATTACGCCTTTTTCGTACGTCAACATGAGATAAAAAAGCTCCTTTAACATATTATCCCTGAGGCGGTCGTTGGAATGTATTTCTTTAAGTAAAATTACGCCCCGCTCCAAAAGTATGCCTAAGGCATACGGTTGGTTGGTCACAATTTTGAGGCTAAAATCACCAGAAGAATGCAGTTTGCCTAAACAGGGAAAGTTGCGTCATATCCTAGAGTCATCCTTGCCGAAATGCCTCAAAACAAAGGTATTCGATCAGGCCTTTTACTAGTAGGTAATAAATGATGATGATGAAATGAAAACTAATGATCTAGCCAAGATGTGGAACCTCCTTCCTTAACCTTATTTTGCAAATTAAGCAAATATACTTTCCGTCTCTCGTACTTGAGTATGCTTCATCAGTTCAGCGTAAAAACTGAAATGAACTAAAGTAAGGCCAACTAGACGAGATAAAAAGTGTAAACAAATCTGAAAGAGACATCTGACATTATACCATATGACAGATAAGGACAGATTGTAATAACTGTCACCGAGTCATACAAAAGTTGTTTACATTAGTTATCTAGTTTTCTCGTTTGGTTGGCCATTTGGCCATACTTTACATAAAGTTGAACCTGACAGCAAAAGTAGCCGACCGGCTACATGTCCCTCACACACTTATAGAAAGTTCTATGCTTAAGATCCCAGTAACTTACTAAAATCCAGAATGAGATTATCTGCCGCACCGGATGCCAAAATAACCAACATGGTCTAGAAGTACCCTATCTATACATAGTTATAATTTATTGAAACGGGTTCTTATCGACACATTGTTATAAACCTTTAAACTGTTGCTTGAAAGTCTGATATCCAGTTTTCGTCTAGAAGTATAGCTAATAGCAGTTGGCTGGGCACAGCTATTGATCAGTCGTATAACCGTTGCGATGGACGGTGGATTTCAGGTACGCGTTCTTGAATAGAGATTATATCTGGGCAAGCATAGCGGACGCCGTGAGGGACAGATGAAAGCGGCTGCAGCGGCTTTGTATTGACTAGAAGTAGAAAGAAGGCAAGAACCGAAGATCGTCTTGTGGCATACCCTGGGAAAGCCAACCGTCCAGTAATGGACTAAAGTAGGCTGATGTGATGATAAACGAGCATGCAAAAACTCATGCTCGACTTTTTTGTAAGTTTAACGCCACATAGCGTGTGTTCAGCCACTGCCCAGACTGCAGTCTTTTAATTTTATTCACGGTCTTTTTGCATTAAAAATTATTTTTTGATGCAAAATTAATTATTATTTGTAAAAGATGATTGGCGGCAGCCATCTTTGAAACCCCCCCTTCCCGCCGTTCTTCACTTTTTTTTCTGGCTCCCGGACTAGAAATGCTTAGAATTAAACCAGGAACATATGTGACGAAGCACATCGTCTGACGCAAAAAAAAGGGTTATGTATGGGAGCGCCGTGTTATTCCTCTAACTAAGATTGTCTTTGCTGCATTCATATTTTCTTTAAAAGAAAGTTAAAGTTATTAGATCTATATCTGTGTGATGGAAACTGTGGTCATATTTTTTTGCATGTGACCTACCTAAATAACTTATTTTATGTGGTATAATCTCTATTTGTAAGATTAACGCCATATAGCGCGTGTTCAGCCACTGCCCAGACTGCAGTCTTTTTAAATTTTTTCACAGATTTTTTGCACTAAATCATTATTAAGTGTGTTTATTTATAGAATCCACACAAATCACACTTTATAACAGTATTTTTTATGTCATATTTTGTCACTTTTAAAAAGTTATTAGCTTACAAAGCAAAAATCTTCAACCTAAATTTTTACATTTTTACGTTTTTCTTCTGAAATTATTATGAAATAGACAAGAAATAGTACCAAAAACAAATTCTACGGCATCGATTTGTATGGAAATGATACTAAACTTGCCCTACCAGCCACCAGGAGGAGATAGGATTTTTTTTTAAATGATTGGCGGCGGCCATCTTTGATCTCCGCCCTCTCCGCCATTCTTCACTTTTTTTTCCGGCTCCCGGACTAGAAATGCTTAGAATTGATCTAGGAACATATGTGATGAAGCGCATCTTCTGACGCAACAAAAAAGGGTTATGTATGGGAGACAAGTGTTATTCCTCTAACTAATAGGATAGGGTTAAATAAAGGCATATATTTTCCCGATCTCTATAATACTGACACTAGTTAAATTACTGATATTGTTTATTTTTGAATTCATTTTTGAATCTTTAGGCAATGCTTCAAGCACGAAACTACACTATATCCGCCGACACAACAAAGTCTCTACGCCCGTCATCGCCAGAAATCGAACCCGCTTCGAGTCACAACCCAACCAAGCCTAAGAAGGTGCCGCGACGCTTCGACCCCAAGATCACCAATGTCATGACTCTTGACCAGGCTACCAGGAACCAAATGAAGCATCGATACAGGATCATTATTGGTGAGACTATATCTATTACCTAACCTAACCTAACCTAACCAAACCAAACCAAACCAAACCAAACCAAACCTAACCTAACCTAACCTAACCAAACCTAACTAAACATAATTCAACCTAACCCAACCTAGCCTTCTTGGGCTTCTTAGGATGAAACATCGTTAATTCGTTTTAGGATCATTATTGGTGAGACTATAGCTATAACCTTACCAAACCTAAGCACACCTAACCAAACCTAACCTGATTCAACCTTACCCAACCAAACCTTTCTAGGCTTCTTACATCGTTATAAGATCATTATTAGTGAGACTATAACCTTATCTAACCAAACCTAACCTAACCAAACCTAATCTAACGTAACCTAACCAAACCAAACCAAACCTAACCTAACTCAACAAAACCTAACCTCACCTAACGAAACCCCAAGATCACTATCCTGATGACCCTCGATCAGGCCACCAGGAACCAGATGAAGCATCGCTATAGAATCATTGGTGAGGGAAGGCTATACACCTATGCCTACGATTTTCCTTTTATTGACAGCATTTTACCTACCAATAAAATGCTTATTAAACTACTTACCTCCTATAACCATACTTAACATGAGAGTAGCAACTCATCTATACCTACA
Source organism: Phthorimaea operculella (assembly GCA_024500475.1). Classification (NCBI taxonomy): domain Eukaryota; kingdom Metazoa; phylum Arthropoda; class Insecta; order Lepidoptera; family Gelechiidae; genus Phthorimaea; species Phthorimaea operculella. The sequence continues at coordinate 4,175,642 of JANFCV010000021.1, read as the reverse complement.
GCTACGATCGCACTACCTGTCCTTGCTCGTGATTGGTTGCTCCCACCTCCCCGCTCCTCACTCCGACAGGCAGGGCGGGGCGAGTCGGCCCGCTTGGCTTCATTGCGTCTCACAATAATATTCTAATTAGAATATTATAATTATTTTGTAGAAAATATTTTTAATTTTTTACAAAATATCCCAGGCAGAATTAAAAAATGTATGGTTATAGGAGGTAAGTAGTTTAATAAGCATTTTATTGGTAGGTAAAATGCTGTCATTAAACCACTGTACGTCCTATAACCATACTTAACATGAGACATGTTTCCTATCGCCTGGAGGAGTGGGAGCTATCGCCAATGTGATAAACTATAAAAAATTCAAATATTGTTAAATAATTTATAATATAGAATCTGTTGAATTCAGTTATATTGGTCCACTATATTAATGAATTAAACAATCATCTAAGGATATACAAAATACAAAATTCTGTCATACCAGACGCTCACTCTTGACGATTAATAAGCGTAAATTATTAAAATATAAATGTTATTACAAATCTGATTTACTGTATTATGGCATTCTAGTCAAGCATATTAGAATAATGATAAATACTAGAGTATTTAAAACATGACATAATGCCTTTCAAAAGTTTTCCTCGTATCTGAAATCAAATTCACAAATTACAGACTTACATTACCTAATCCATTGTGAATAAATAGTGAATTAGTACCTACACGGAAACACAATTGCAGTTTTCCGAAACAATCAACAAAAATATAATAGGTACCTTTTTCTTAAAACGCAACAATAAAGAAAAGAGGAAGGTGACCACCGTAAGCTAGCGGTAGGATACGCAAAATAGGTAATATTTATATAATCTTCCATTCTAACTACCTATGTACTAAGATAGTAAGTAAATCAGCAACCATTACACATAGAAAAACAAAGCTGATATATTTTAATTGTGCTTGATTGCTCAAGCTGTAGGTAATATAATAGTGTAACCTGAATCCCTTACTAAAAGATCAACGGTAAATCTTAAGGTATGCATTGTCCTAACTAGGCAATGGCAGATAGAAAACCTGGCCATCAAATACCTTAATTCCAATAAAATAAACTTTCTTAATATAATAATAATTGCAAAAATCATATCCTCATATGACTTTCTAATACGTAATTTGGGCTTACCATAATATTTATAAGATTAGCAAATAATGATCAAAACTAACCTAGTCTAGTCGGAGTAACGGTCAAGCTTCATAAAAACACATTCACTCTGGCTGTCACAGAAACTTCATTGTATGAATCTATTGATACAATCTTCTTAGAACAACTAACGAGGTGAATAAAATTATTATTAATAACAGACTATCTACCTCTGACCGTCCCTTGGAAAGCCCAAGTAACCGTTAAAATTCATTAAAGCGCATGAACTTGTCTGTATAACGTACATATAACATAGCCCACTTACCGCGGAAAACAAAAATGTAGGTATCTGCCTGCTGATTTAGGTAGTCAGCATAAACTACCTAAATCAGCTCATTGTAAATCTCTTAATTGGTAATAGATTGATATCCCACTCAGAGTGCACCTGTGTACGCATAGTGCAACAGTCACCGTTAGTTCACAATGTATCTGTACAATTATAAACTACCATCGTACCTTCGTAGGCAGGTCGAAATGGCATTTCCGCTATCTGTTTTGCAAAATATTATACTTGATAGACATAATAACCTAATAGGTAGGTACTTTCACGAATGCCTGACATTCAGAGCAAATATATTGGAACAAACGGCATTATATTTTGAGTTACGTGCGTCTAAAAATAGACAGATTCATTCACCACTTTACGTTTCAAAACACCTTATGCACTGCAGTCAGGAGTCTTTTACTCGTGACTCAAAACGATGTCAATTTGCGAAAGTACCCTCTATTTGACATCATTAGTTTTGAAACGTGTTATAGTGTTGTTTATTTCATAAAAGTACCCGCATAGACTGTAGGTAGTTTTTTGTTTATTTTCGCATAAGCCTTCATTCATAATAAATAGAGTAGGTAGCAAGATGACCACACAAGATAAAAATAAAAACTCATACCTGATCATACCGATCGAGGCGGTATTAAGTAAAATGGTTATTTTGATATCGGTTTACAACTTTTTATCTCTAGTGCAGTTGGTTAGACACATTACGTAATAACTGTAATAAGCATGTAATTCATATCATAACACTTTGAGTGTATTACTACCTATGGTAGTAAGCATGAAAACATCCTAGATACATACATATACGTATATATCACGCCTAAACCTTTGCGGGGTAGGCAAACTTTCTAAAGTAACATTACGTATATCATGTCCAAGGTCATGGCAACCTAGGAGGTAGGTACTTTAAGTATACCTAACTTATGATATGATATGACATGTAGACATTACTAGTTTTCAGTAGCTAGACCTTAGCTAGACTTGTTAAGACAATTTACCACCAGTTTTGATGTTTCATAGCTTGTGAATCTACAACAGAATGTAGTCATAAATTTGCAACATGATGGATTAAGTAAATCACCTAGGTTCATTACATAAATCAGTATCCCAAACACACACTTTTCTCTCGATAAATTGAAAAAGCAAAAACTTTTCATAGTTTAGGTGTGACATTTATTGAATGGGTAGGTAGGTAGTTATTTACTTATCCGTTTTGAGATGAGGCCATTACAATACGGCCTCCTTCTCTCCCCACTTTTGTTTGTTTTCATGTTGCTTAAAATCTCGCTAAAACATGTAAATTTTAACTTAACTCTTCAGAGAGCTTAGATTGTATATATTTCCTACGAGGTTGATTGCTGCAAAAATACAGCAAGTACCTATTTGAAGTAGGTACTTTCATGACACTCTTTGACCAAAGTTCAAAGAAGTAAACGAATGACAAGCGTAAGGGATATCCTTTAGCATGACCTTAGTATTAACGTATTATATTTTTAGGGGACACAGTAGTAAGAGAAAACTATTTCATAGGCCTGATTTCTTGCTACCTATGACGGTGAGCAAGGGAAATGCATAAATGGTCGTTCCATTACAAGAACAATGTTGTAACTTATTTCTTATTGCAGGGCCCAGTGAGCCACTACTGTAATGATCACAAAGTGAAACTGTTTAAGACATTAACCTGCCGGAACTTCAGCCTTCAGCATAACCTGAGGTTATGGTAATATCCTTATTGACAATCTCCTTGCGTAGGTGTTTCCAACTAGCTCAAAGCTATGCAGGGGCATTCCACGAAAACATCAACTTCTTGTCGCTTACGTGACGTTTAGCATCTACTTTACGCTTATGTTTTGTATGATACAAAGCTACTGTATGTGAAATTTTTAAAACTTTTATGTTAATATCAAATATCTTACACGGAAATATTAGAAGCCTCAAAACATTTTCTTGGAATGCCTCTACATACGCTAAGATGTAAACTTCTTTTACAAGAAATTGTAACAGTCATTTCAAAGAAACTTTCATTGAAAATAATCTCAGATGCGTCCATCGGATTATGGACTTTGTAAACAAAACCGTGTTGGGTAGGTATTCAATTAGAATACTTATCTTAATAAAATGCCACATGCAGGATTCGAACCTGCGAGATTCACTATCACACACACTACCCTTCGTTACACTCGTTAATTTCGTCTGAGGCAAGGCCCTGACGATGTACTATTTGTTTTTATAGAATACTTCGAAATTAGTAAAAGGATAATCCTTTATTTTGTAGATAAGATATATCGTGCATGCGCCGACTTTCGGCTGTTTGATATGGGATAGGTATAAGAGTAATACCTAATACAGTACAGTTTATATTTTAAGCCACAGAGTTTTATCAAAGGCGCTGGCCGACTCTTTCTGCGCGAGGTATTAAATAATATGTAGGTACGTTTCGAAACTTTTGGGTCCACGATGACCCCGTCCTTTTGAGGAGTATGTAGTACCGAAACGCAACAATATATTTATCACTATTTTTTGCGATATTTGTCTCGCATTACAAAATATCAGTTCGTCACGTATACGAAAGGCACTAGGACGAAAATTAAGGCCCTCCTGCAAGTGCAGGCGAGAGCAATCTGCATGACATCAAAAAGCACAACCCCTGCGCGGGGATGTAGGAGTCCAAGGGCTCGCCATGCGCTGACGGCCAACGTACTCCTAATGATGTTATAAAATAGGGTATACCTTGCATTGCGCAGAGGTAACATATAAAAAACAAGGGAACATGGCCTAGTTCGCCAAGCCATATAATATCAATTATCATTGCAATAGAATGAAATTAGGTATAAATTGTATTGTGTAATATGAAATTATATATACCTTACAAAATATCCTTGCGGAGATTTAATTTGTTCTATTTTGTAGGACGTTCTACGGACTATGTGTGCCGTAAACTCTCACTGCATTATACGGGGTCACAGCGACACCCTTTTTAGTGAAATTCTTTAATTTTAAAGAAACACCTCAAAGAAAAAGAACTTTGAAGGTAGATTTTGAATATGTAAATCAACAATTTTGAAAAGTGAGGACCACGTGTTTATAGCGTCAAACACGTTGCGACGTGTCAAACAAAACACAAACTTAAAAACCACGTGTCTGATTACTGACTGAAGTTTTTTAAATTAAATAATATATTTGTTGATGAAAATCCATAAATCAATCAGTGACCTTACTTCACTCCGTGGCGTACACGGAGGACATCTACAAATATTTCGAACGGATAATAATTATAACTAAAAATATACCCTGAGGCAAAATGTATCACTTACAGATAACTAGCTCAACGGATCAGCTTTTTGTGTTGCAAATATTGATATCATGTCACTCAAGGCTTATGAAAGGCACAAAGGCTGGTGTATAATCACTTCACTCGACTTCTCAAAGTTCTAAATAATGAACATGATGAATAGTGGTGTACGCAGACGAAGCTAATTTTCTATCTCCACCCACACTTTTTTTTTTCTTTTTTTTTACACTTGTCAAGTTCAATTCAATTTCTTGTTTTTATGGCGTTTCCATTATGATTTCGCCAGTATCAAGTTTTGACGATGACACTTCGCAGTGTACTTCACTCAAGCTTTTTTTTTTTTTGTTTTGTTTTGCGTTCCCGAGAAACGTCAAACGAAAATCACGTTACCACCATAGACTTATATATATAAACTAGCCAAACTAGACCAACTGACAGCTCGATCTCGCGTGACCAATTTTGGTTTTGGCGCGCTTACCTCAGCTAGTGATGTACATTATTCAACTTGGAGGGTTATCGATAATTTCAAATAAAAAATGGTATGAAAATTTCAACTTTATTTATTTGTTCAATTGAAATGTTCACATAATACCGTTTTTGCTGCGGCGGGTCATTTCCTTTTTTGCAGTCAGCGTATTTCCTACGTAGGTTTCTTTATAGAATTTGCTGAGAAGGTTGTTCGCAAGAATCCTGGTCATTAGGCGCTATCTTCACAAATAAGACGTGCGAAACGAAAAATAGAATGACATCTGTCAGACAAGTGATCGCCGGTAGTCACTGGTCATCGATGCAATGCACGTCTTACATGTATATACGGCGTCTCTTCTGTTTCATATATTTTATATGGAAACGGTTTCGAGCATTACGGTCTCTCACATCTCACGTCGAATCTCTCATTAATACGACCCTGAAAATAATATTAATAAATATTTCGTATGAGTCACTGGATTTAAAGTGAATCTGTTGGATGTAGGTAGTTAAAAAGAATGTTTTATGTACTTGTAAAAAAAAGCTCTAAATTGTTCGAGTACCTATTTAGCGAAAATTTAAAATTCGCATGTTTTTAATGTTGTTATATCGCTCAAAAAGTTTGTAAGGTACCTCTAACGGTACGGAAACTATCGATAACTTAGTCGATAAATTGGAGTCAATCCCTGGCCTAAATACGAAATTATTTTATCCCCAAATATTATGAAAATTACTAACTAATACACTTTTATGTATCGAAAATACGAAAGTAAATATAAGGATTTACGTATTTTATTATTTTAACTTACAAAAAAGGTACATTTAAACAAAGAATTCACGTGTAATCCCAGTGACGACTTTCTGGGAATTTACCTGTAAAATGTGCAGTTTTCCGGGTAAATGTGAATATTCGCCCCACGTTAGCATCCTGAATACATAGCCATTATGACACACTAAACAAATTATAAAAATAAATCGTGTTTTCTGAAAAAAATACGAAAATAATGTACAGCTCAAAACCAGCGGGTTGAAATGGGAAGATCTGTCATACAAAACAGGTTACAGTGACATAAGGTTCGCTATTCTTTTCTATCTTACTGAGTTTCCATAAATCATTTTCTTCTCTTTTGCACACTATGTTCGTCTATCGTTTCTATGTCTATGGTTACCACCGTCCACTGCCATTTATCTTGATTTCCTGCCACCCTCTTTCTTTGTTTCTCTGGTAGATGGCGTTGTATGTATTTGTAACTTACTATTTTCTGTTTGCTTTTAGTCAGAGGTATATCATATTTATTTATTTATATGTATTAAATATATATTTATATATATTTTTATAATGTTTATGTATTACGTAGGTATATATTGTTATTTATCGTATATATTATTAATGTAATGTGTTACTTTATTTTTTTAACCAGTTTTTATGTGTTTTTTATCACTGCACCCGCTTTTGACTCTCTCAATTTACCTTTTGGTTGGCCGGTAGAGAATGCCGCGTGGCATTAGGCCCGCCCTTTGTACTTTTCTGTGCAATAAAGTTTAATAAATAAATAAATATGATTACTGGATTTTCATTTGATTTTCCTCAAAAGAAGAGAACGAATTTATTACTTCGATACCAACCAAATTTCTTTAACACACTTTGCTTATTTAATTGGGATCTTACTTCCCTGAAATAGTTATCTATTTAGTTCACTGGCTCGGCGGCCTTCCTGAACAATTTATTTACTCGTAAACGGACTTTAGACTGAGCTTGGTCTAAATTATGAACAGTCGTATAAAATAATAATAGTTGCAAAGTAGTGTTCGACGGAAACCGCCTTCAGAAATTTGATTTTCAAGTGCATGCTCAATAAAATAGAAAGGACTTACCCAATCTTGTACACTCACTGAATTTACATTTTTAAAAGGACAGATAATTATAATATTTAAAAAACGAACGGTGTAAAACCGTTATTTATTAAAAATTTAAAAGAAAATAATTTTTCAAAAACGCCATATAACAAGAAATTGAAATAGTTAAATTAAAATAATTTATTAAATTTTATAATTTATGAATTATAAAACTTTGGCGAAATTCAAAAAATTATTTTCGGAGCGCGACCGTGCGTTAGCACAGAAAAATCGCCAATGAAGCCAAGCGGGCCGACTCGCCCCGCCCTGCCTGTCGGAGTGAGGAGCGGGGAGGTGGGAGCAACCAATCACGAGCAAGGACAGGTAGTGCGATCGTAGCTGTAGGTATAGATGAGTTGCTACTCTCATGTTAAGTATGGTTATAGGACGTACAGTGGTTTAATAAAAAGATAAATGATCAATTATTTATGTTTCAATGTTGATTCTATGGAATACTGTTGAATGTCAATAGAATATGTTACAAAATTCCTCTTTGTGCCGAGATTGCTGCACCCACTATATGCCGGCGCAGCCGGCCTTAGATGACTTGTGCCGAGATTGCTGCACCTACTATATGCCGGCTTCGTTTTCGCCAAGATTAAAAAAGTTCGATCTAATTGTGTATTTGAGGTGTATGCAGTAAGGTTTTATTGTAGAACTATTCCCCTGTCTTCCAGGCAACACATCAAAGTACGCGCCGCCGGCGTCCGCCGCGGACCGGTCCACTCACAAGTGGCTGCTGTACGTGCGCGGCACTGAAGCCCAGCCGGACATCTCGGCAATTGTGACAGCTGTCACCGTGCGCCTGCACCACTCCTACGCGCCGCACCACACAGTGCACATTGAGTAAGATATTGCTATATTATTATCATAAATGGAAATAAGAAATTTAAAAAAAAACATGCATCGACCGGGGTTTGATTTGAACCCAGGTCACATGGATCAACGCCCCACTTTTTATTTCATATTTCGACCTATGTTCCTTAGGGAAAGTTGTTCAGTTTCATGGGCTGATTCACCCCTTAGAATAATTGCACTTGATTTTATTACATCCTGTATTTAAAGATTGAATTAGAATGTGACTTTCTCAAAGAGAATCTTGTGAATTCCTACTAAAAAATAAACACTTTTGACTTTGACTTTGTAAAAGATAAAATCTGTTCCAGCAAACCGCCGTTCCACGTCTCGCGTCGCGGCTGGGGGGAGTTCCCCGCACAGGTGGAGCTGCACTTCGCGCTGCCGCAACGCAACCGCCCCGCAACCGTCACGCACACCATCAAACTGGACAGGAACTACACTGGGTTCCAGACACTAGGTAAGTTGTGAACTCAACTTTTGAAACTAATGCATTTCTGAAATTTTTGTGTCCTTCGCTGCCTCGCATTTCAAATTAACCCTTGTAGCAAAAATAAACTTTGCAATCTTGTTGTAAAAATAACTTTTTTCTACAGGGGCAGAGACGGTCGTCGACGTATGGCTGTACAGCACCGAAGAAATGCTGCAATACGAGTTCAAAGATGACATGGACGATACAGACGCCATGAAACAAATAGACAGCGTCAAACAGGAACAAATTGAACCCACAGAAGAAGACTTCAAGATAACTCAAGAAAATAACATCGAAAGCAGTATAGAAAACTCTATATTTGATAACCAAGATGGTGTCCATACAGAAAACTGGTTAGACTTCTTTTCCAACGCTACAGAGCTAGATGTAGACGAAATGATAATAAAACCACAGAAAAAGGTCGAAGAGAAAAACGATCTGGAAAGTCTTATTGAGACGAACATCATTTCTAAAGAAAAAGAAGATAAAACTGATGGTAAAGTTTGGATAGATATCCCTCCTAATGTAGAACCTAGTCCTAAAATTAAACAAGAAATTATAGAGCCAGAACCGACAGAACCAGAATATAATCATCAAGATATACAACAAAATAATGACAGTGATTTGATAAGTAAAAATATTAAAAAAGAACCAATAGAAGATATGCCTAACGAGCTACTAACGACGTCACCTAAAAAGCGAATTATGAAATATATGGACCCGACTACAGGAAAAATTTACTATCTAGAAATGGACAGAAAGTTAGATCTAAGCAAAGTGCAAGAGATAGTCATAAATTCAAAAGGACATGTTAAAACTGCGAAAATTAGCCCTATAAAACCGAATGGACTAAAAAACGTTAGAAAGAACACTAAAAAAGGCGGAGTTTCTCTGCTAAAGCCAGAAATAAAGAGTTTGCTCAAAAACGAAACGACAAAAACACAGCAAACTCAACAGAATACTGCTCTGAGAAAGAATTTCAGTCATATAGAGAACGATCATTGTTATATTGGACCGGCACCGTTTAGAGAACCGTCTCAAAGTTTAATAGATTCTACGTACCTACAATCCGAACCCATTTGTGATGAAACAAATATAAAGCAGGAACAAAGTGTGTTTGACTGTATTTGTGCGGGTTTAAAAAGACTGTGTTGTGTGAAAGTGGCCGTTGACTTTTGTCTAAGAAAGATTCCGTTAATAAGTAGTGAAGCTAGGGACCCGGACTTTTTGAAGCATTTCCCGTTTGTTGTGGAGACTGATGAGAAATACTGGAAGTTGGACTTTGCGAAAAGAAGAAATATTGAGGTGGGTAACTGCTATCTTCATGTGGTGGAATTAGATAAGATACCTTGAGGTGGAATTAGATAAGATACGGTGGCATGTTCTGGGATTGTCAGAAATCCGAAGAGAGGGGGAGGACACGATAACCCTAGAATCAGGTCACCTATTCTACTTCAGGGAAGGGAGCGCACAATCCCAGGGTGGCGTAGGGTTCCTTGTCAATAAAGCTCTCTGTGACAACGTGGAGGAGATCAGCAGCGTCTCGAACAGGGTAGCGTACCTCGTACTGAAATTGACCGAGAGGTACTCTCTTAAGGTCGTACAGGTATATGCGCCGACTTCGAGCAGCTCAGATGAAGAGGTGGAGGCCCTATACGACGACGTGTCGAAAGCCATACACCAAACCACTAAGACCCACTTCACTGTTGTCATGGGGGACTTCAACGCTAAAGTGGGACAGGAGCACGGCGAATCAAGCTTGGGACCACATGGCTACGGGAGCAGAAACCAGAGGGGCCAAATGCTAGTCAACTTTCTTAGCAGGCAGGGGCTGTTCTGTATGAACACCTTTTATCAGAAAAAGCCCCAACGGAAGTGGACCTGGAAGAGCCCTGACGGCAGGACGAAGAACGAGATCGACTTCATCATGACGGATAAACGGCATATATTTAGGGATGTCTCAGTGATCAGTAGGTTCAATACCGGAAGTGATCACCGACTAGTAAGAGGCACCCTAAATATCAACTTCAAGCTAGAAAGAAACCGCATGGTGAGGCAAGTTCTCCGTCCCAATCTGCCCCAAGCCGGACATGAGGAGTTCCAACTTGAACTGAAAAATCGATTTGCTGCCCTGGAGACCCCGGCAAACGTTGACGCAGGGCTGTTCGCGAAGTGGGGACGAAGCATTTTCGTAAACAGACAAGAAGTCCAAACTTTCAAGCGAGGCCCTGGAACTGATGCGAATTAGACGGAAACACCAGAGGATGCATTGCCAGATCCCCAGTCACTTAACAAAAGATCCGAAGTATGGTAAGACGCGACCTCCGAAGCTATAACACTCGACTCGTAAAGGAGGCGATTGAGAAAACCGAGGGTCGAAAGTTTTACCAAGACACTGGGAAGGAGTCATCTGGCAAAGCTAACTACCTCGAATGGTGTAACTGTCACATCGGTTCCAGAGATTCTCGCTGAAATTGAGGACTTCTATGGAAATCTGTATGCCTCACATGCGAAAAAGCCTCCACCTGATGCGACCCCAGACCCAAGAGCTCCTCTCTCCCGCCACTTTACAGAAGATCTCCCGGACGTAGATATAGACGAAATTGCGGCGGCTCTCAGACAGCTTAAGAATGGTAAGGCTCCCGGGGAAGACGGAGTGGCCTCTGAGCTACTTAAGGCCGGTGGAAAACCTGTCCTCGAGGAGCTGAAAAGGCTTTTCAACTCTGTAATAGCCAATGGGACAACCCGAAGGCGTGGAGCAGAGGTGTAGTGGCATTGTTTTTCAAAAAGGAGACAAAACGCTTCTCAAAAACTATAGGCCGATCACACTTCTGAGCCACGTCTATAAGCTGTTCTCGAGAGTCGTCACGAATCGTCTGGCATCAAGATTTGACGCCTTTCAGCCACCGGAACAGGCCGGGTTTCGTAAGGGCTTCAGTACCGTGGACCACATCCATACTGTAAGGCAGGTTATACAGAAGACAGAGGAGTATAACCAACCACTGTGTATGGCTTTGTGGACTACGAAAAGCCTTCGACTCTATCGAAACCTGGGCTGTTTTGGAGTCCTTGCAGCGGTGCCAAGTCGACTGGCGGTATGTGGAGGTGCTGAGAAGCCTTTATCAAATGGCTACGATGTCCGTTCAAGTACAAAACCATAATACAAGACCCATCCAACTGCTCCGTGGTGTAAGACAGGGTGACGTTATATCCCGAAACTCTTCACCAACGCATTGGAGGATGTCTTCAAAACTGTACAGTGGGATGGACTGGGCATCAACGTCAGCGGCGAAAATCTCACGCATCTCCGCTTTGCCGACGACATAGTCATAATGGCCGAATCGCTGCAGGACCTGCAAAAATGCTGTCTAGTCTTAACTCTGCCTCGAGACGTGTTGGACTTAGGATCAACTTGGGTAAGACGAAGGTCATGTTCAATAAACACATAATCCCCGAGCCGGTCTCCGTCGAAGGTGTAGTCCTGAAGTTGTCCAGAAATACGTGTACCTTGGGCAAACTTTGCAGATGGGAAGAGACAACTTTGAGGCTGAAATCACCAGAAGAGTGCAGCTTGGTTGGGTAGCATTTGGAAAGCTGCGTCACATCCTCGAATCATCTTTGCCACAATGCCTTAAGACCAAGGTGTTCGATCAATGCGTCCTACCAGTCATGACCTACGGAGCCGAGACGTGGAACTTGACAGTAAAACTGGCCCACCGGCTACATATCACTCAGAGAGCTATGGAAAGGTCTATGCTTGGTATCTCTATAATGGATAAAGTCCGGAATGAGGCCATCCGAAAAAAGACCAAAGTGACGGACATAGTCTGGAAGTGTAGCAAGCTGAAGTGGCAGTGGGCTGGCCACATCTGTCGTAGAACCGACGGACGGTGGAGTAAGCGGGTTCTCGAGTGGAGGCCACGCCTCGGCAAGCGTAGCGTTGGACGCCCTCCGGCCAGATGGACCGATGACTTGAAAAAGGCGGCTGGTAGCGACTGGATGGCAAAAACGGGAGATCGTGCCTTATGGCGTTCCCTGGGGGAGGCCTACGTCCAGCAGTGGACTGCAATAGGCTGAAATAGAAATAGAATAGAAATAGAACTGCTATCTTATACGGTGGTTTTACTATTCGAATGGAGATCGAAAGTACATACTCATGAAACTGAATAACTTTCCCAATGTAACATAGAATGTAATAAAAGAAAAATTGGGCCTCCCATAGTAAATCAATCAGGTGATTGGTGGTGATTTTGTATCCACATGGAGGTCCAATTAATTTTTCATATTTTGACCTATATGTGGGCGTCCGCGCGTAAAGGGTCCATCTGTGGGGTATTGAGTTAAGATCAGATTCGGAATCTAGTAGAGTCTCTTTATAATACTGACTATAGAAACCAACATATATCCTGAAACTTTCAGTTTTATAGACCTCCAAAGTTTTGACTTCAAAAAACCCAACTTTATAAAAATGCAAATATCTCGGAGGTCTAGTGAGCTGATATAGACTTATGACCAATTTCGAAATCTAGTATAGTCCCTCTATTTTACTGACTACCAATAAGAACAATTTCTTCAACACTTTTTTTGTAACAGACATCCAAAGATGTGACTGTGAAAATCCTAATTTCACAAAAATGCAAATATCTCGGAAACTAAATGCCGACACTTGGACCCTTTACGCGCGGACGCCCACATATTCCTTAGGGAAAGTTGTTCAGTTGCTTGGGCTGGTTCACCCCTTCAAATATTTGCAGTTGATTTTTTTACATTCTGTATTTATGTTCTATGGAGAAAAATGTTCAGTTTTATGAGTACCTTGACCTAATTTCGGCATGTTATACCCTTTTTGTTACTCCCTGTTTTTTTTGAGGTAAATATTTCCGGCTAGTACCATTTGTTCTATTGTATTTGCGTTGTTATATGATAGAACAGATAGGACTTATTTTTCCCATTACTCTGCTCTGAAGCATTATTTGTAAATGTTATATACACTTATGTTATTGGTGCAAAATGCCAGAGACGCAAAATTTGAAGAAAATATCGAATATGACAATTGTAAGAGACGAAAAATGTCATAGAGCTTTATTATTGAGTAAATCCCTATTTCTGAACAATGTCTACAATGTACTATTGTTTCACGCAATATTTCTTTTTCATTCCAGTGGTCCAGATGCAAACTAATCAACAAATTACTCACAGAACATTTAACTACTACCGAAACGATATGGCGGACGAAACAAATACTCATATACTCAAGACTCCACGGCTATTTCCCCGTCAGACCGGAGACAAACAGACAACCAACTAGAAGTGAAACGGACTGGTCATCATGGACAGACCTGGACAACTCTAGGAAGACCGAATCAAATATCAAAGAAATATACCCCACCGTTCAAGACATTTGTACATTGACAAAATTCAACCAAGATGAATTCAGTCAAAACCTGTCCGAATCGATAGATGTATCTAATGAATCGGACGAAGAAGTAGAAATTATTCAATGGGAGCAACCGGTGAAATGTAAAAAGGAAGTGTTGCCAGATGTGAGTGCAGATTTGCCAGTGTTGCCAGTAATGGACAGTCAGGAGAGATTGAGGTTTATGTTCTTGGAAAGAAAGTGTGCAGACATTGGGATCGAGTTGAGAAATGAAGATGTTGGAAATGGATACTCATACAGGTAAGTAATTTTAGGCAAAAATTCCGAGTTGGACCTCCCATACAAATTAATTCGGCCGGCTGGTACATTTTGTATGGGAAGTGCAAATTATTTTTCTTATTACGAGCCATGTTCCTTTGGTAAAGTTGTTCAGTATCATGTGCTGATTCACCCCATAAAATATTTGTAGTTGATTTTTACACATACTGTATAGTGGGTGTCACAAGCGTAGTGGATAGTACCCCTGCCTTCTGCGCCGAGGGTCGTGGGTTCGATTCCCACCGACACAAATATTTGTAAAGTCAATTTTCAAATATTTGTGTTTAGTCTGGGTGTTTTCTATGTAAAATATGTATACAAGGTGTTCCAAAGGAAATACTTAATGTATTAAGAGACGTTGTGTAGACCATTCTACTGAACAATTTCCATTATGGCACCAAGTTTGAATTCCTAAGAATTAAGAAGTTGAAATTTTCATACAAACTAAACGCCTACATTTACTACAACCATTATGTATTACCCCTTATCCAAGATTGCAACCTTGCATTTTTAACTTGTTGGATTTGAATCTTCGAAAAAGTTTGGAACATAGTTGTCTATGTTTTAAATTTAAACGAAAACTTAAGATAAAAGATCTCTTTCTTGGTGTCAACTTTATTTTATTACTGCCTCAAACTAAAAACTTCTTTTGTCTTAGAGCACCCATAGAGACGCAAAGACAAAGGGCCAATCAGAGAATCCAGTAGAGTCTGTAATGTCAGTTGTGTCAGTTTTTGACGAACATGACATTTGACCTTAATCTACGCCACAACTGTTGCCTTGGCAACTAAATTTCAAATTTCAAAAGTTTTTCCAAGACTGCAACATGACATAAATAATGGTCCTAATAAATAAAGCTCCTTTCATAATGTGGGACTCAATTAAATTTAACAAATTTAAGTTGCTCATTACTTCTAAAGGAGGGGTTTTCATAACTTGGCCCCATAATGAAAATTGTTCGGTACGATGGCCTACACAACGTCTCCAATTTAATGTATTTACATTGTAACACCTTGTATATTTACAAAAAAAAAAAAGTATATAAGTATTATATCAGTTGTCTAGTTCCCATAGTACAAGCTTTGCTTAGTTTGGGGCTAGATGGCGCTGTGTGTCTCGTGCAGGGATATTTATTATTTATTATTATTTATTTAATCTCGGCGCAAGTAACCCAGGGGTCTTATAGCTATACTCGTACTATCCTAAATTTGTTACTAAGTATTAGTAAATGAAAAGCAAGATGGTTCCGTGTTTCGGAGGGCACGTTAAGCCGCGGGTCCCGATTGCTGTCTATGATCACGTAGACGGTGGTCGTTACATAACCATGTCAGAGGCATACACAAATTAAGGGAACGGCGCGCAGGACGCCTTTATAAATAGCTCACTCAGTACTAGCGACGATTTTAAGATCTCGAGGGAAGTGAAGGTATCTTAGAAGTTGGTTGCCATGACCGTCATATTTTTTGGATTAAAATTGCATCAGAATCATATATGACGCTTTTGTATCAAATTTCACTGTTTTTATATTCATAAATTTTGAGATTGTTGAGAGTAGCAACCCTTGCTATGAACAAATTAAAATATCAAAGAACCTGTGAATAGGGTCGAGTAACCTTCTAAACTCTCTATTTTGTGCAGTAAGCGTCAAAATCGTCACCTGTATAGTAAGTACTGAATGAGCCATCTGTAAAGGTCTAATTTGTGCAAGTAACCCCGGGCTGGCTACGCCGGCGCCACATACTATGTACTATCCCAAATAAGTTATTAGTAAGTGTTAGAGAACGGAATCACAAGACTTCTAAAACAATGCTTGTCTATTTGTGTCCCCAGTGCGGTGCACGCAGTGCTGCTGTCTGCTATGAAGAGTTTCGCTTCAGAGCTGATCCGCGCGGCGCTCGCCGACCGGCTCACTACGGAACGAGAACACCACCCTCTACCGCCTGTTTGGCAAGGGTGAGTTCTACATCAATACTCCCTCTCCCTCTCCCTCTCCCTCTCCCTCTCCCTCTCCCTCTCCCTCTCCCTCTCCCTCTCCCTCTCCCTCTCCTCCTCCTCCCTCTCCTCCTCCTCCCTCTCCCTCCCTCCCTCTCCTCTCCTCTCCCTCTCCCTCTCCCCTCTCCTCTCCTCTCCTCTCCCTCTCCCTCTCCTCTCTCCCTCTCCTCTCCTCTCCCTCTCCCTCTCCTCCCCTCCTCTCCTCTCCCTCTCCCTCTCCCTCTCCCTCTCCCCCGGCAGTGCTGCTGTCTGCTATGAAGAGTTTCGCTTCAGAGCTGATCCGCGCGGCGCTCGCCGACCGGCTCACTACGGAACGAGAACACCACCCTCTACCGCCTGTTTGGCAAGGGTGAGTTCTACATCAATACTCCCCTCTGCCTCTGCCTCTGCCTCTGCCTCTGCCTCTGCCTCTGCCTCTCCCTCTGCCTCTCCCTCTCCCTCTCCCTCTCCCTCTCCCTCTCCCTCTCCCTCTCTCCCTCTCCTCTCTCTCTCCTCTCTCCTCTCCTCCCTCCCTCCTCTCCTCTCCCCTCCTCCCTCCCTCTCCTCCTCTCCTCTCCCTCTCCCTCTCCCTCTCCCTCTCCCTCTCCCTCTCCCACATTCTCTCATCCCAAACCCATATACCGTCTCCGTTCCGACGTGGGTAAAAATGTATCCGCTTTTTCTCTGTCCGTCGTGGAATTCGATAACTCCTCCTAAACCACGCACGCAACGGATTATCAGGGTGCGCACAATCTCTCATCTCATCTAGACTGTGTCATCCCACA
Organism: Phthorimaea operculella; assembly: GCA_024500475.1. Lineage (NCBI taxonomy): Eukaryota > Metazoa > Arthropoda > Insecta > Lepidoptera > Gelechiidae > Phthorimaea > Phthorimaea operculella. Next base: position 4,158,743 of record JANFCV010000021.1, on the reverse strand, counting down.
ATACGCGTCAAAAAATATTCAACAGAAACTATTCATCACAAAATGTGCAGCAAATATTTGGCACCAGGAAATGTCATGTGATTGTCACGCAATATGCGAATTTAATATTTTTATCCTGTTCTAACTTGGCGTCTGATCTTTATTTGTCAATTTACTCCAAATATTTACTGCACATTTTGTGATTAATATTTTCTGTTGATTATTTTTTGAAGCGTATTGTGCGCACCCGCGGCATCAGCTTTTTTGCAAAGGAGCATACATAACTATAAGCTTAATAGCAGAACATAGTGACCTACTATGATTCACAATAAATAGGTGCGTTCACACCAAGCGAGCAGCCCAAACGACCAAAAAATTACGTGCCCTTACCAGAGGCAAAGCATGTTCGAACGCGCGCGAGCCGAGACAAAATCTAAGCGTCTCAGAAGTTTATAATTTATTTAGGCATCCGAATTGGGCCGAACGCCGAACTTAGCTCGCCTGCGCACGAGCGTATGCCTCGCGAGGCAGCGAGCAGCCTCGAGGTGCGTTTGTGATGACATATGATTGGAATTGAATTTGAAAAATGTTTATTTTGTTATCGTTCCAGGTCATCATCATCTCGTCCATTAATAGCCCTGGAGCACGTGTACCGAGGTGCGACATCGTCCGCGCGGCTGCACGCGCTCACCGCGCGACATTTGGGCACCGAGACCACACAATTGCAATGGCTTTAATAATAAACGTACTTTAGTTTATAACACGAGTTTTGTTTTAATTATTCCTCCTTATAGTAGTTAAAATAACAACAAAAAAAAAAGCTTACTTGCTGGTATTCACTTTAACTGACAAATACACCATCTATCACACTTTTACTAACTTGCATTTATAAACTCACAGTCACTTACACTTACTTAAATTCACTTACACTAACAAAATCACTTCACTTTGCTCCTTATAGTAGTTGCAACTTATTAACAAAATCACTTGACATTGCTTTAATTTTAAACATACCTACTGCATGTTACAACACGAGTTTTATTTCAATCTTCCCTCCTAGTGCATCCTTAAATAAAACGCAACAGGTATTTTTAGCTAGTATAATCAGAAAGGGGCTCGCTATATCCACGACTCTGCAAGGTGAACGACGACATATCACACACAACCAAAACAATATCTAGTCCATGGTATAATAAGATACTCCGCCTAGTATTTCTTTCCGAGACTCGTGAACCACGTGACCAACACAAGACTACGTCATCATGCTTGTCGGTTACCAGAATTACCCACTCTTATGATGTTTTTTGTAAATCATTTATGATACTGTTAACTAATAAATACAATTGAAGTGTGGTTGTAAAGTTCAAGTAAATACACACGTAAATCTAAATTATAAAATTATTAAGAAATATTTTAACCCATTGTTCTGAGATTGAATTTACCCCATAACGTATTTTATTGAAATAAAGTGGCAATACTAAGTGACGTTGTCTTGTGTTTCTCTGGGAAGGAAAGACCATGTTTTATTAGACTATGATCTAGTCCAGTAAATTACGGGGCATCCCCTCGGCCCTCCCCTGCTGGCGATGTGATGTGACATGGACAGTGTTGCCAGATGACCGACTCGAGTTCTCCTCAAAACTTCACAAAAAATCAGCTAAAAAAATAGAACAAAATGCAATAAAATCGCCCCAAAAAGGTTCTGAACCTAAAAATATTCAGAAACCCTGTTCGTTCCAAAACACAGCCCCTTTAAACTATCACAAAATATACATCATTATATATAATAAAACTAAATTAATAAAATGTAGGTACGTGCCGATAAAACTTAAAAAGGATTCCCGGTACGATAAAGGGACTTATATTATACAATAGCCCTTTATCTTCCCTCGAACAAGAAAGTTCCCATTTGAAATTAAAGGGCGCATTTTTAAAGATTTAAGGGCGTTTCCATCCCCTCAACAGTGGCGCCATCTGTTGTCGAGTAGTTGAACTCCATTCAGAACGATTATTTGATTGTTTATTATTTGTATTATTTGATTTATATTATTTGATTATTTAAAAAAAAAAAATTAAAAAAAAAAATAAAAAAAAAAAAAACGCTGACCCCTCACTACCCCCACCGCCAACCTAACCTGACCTTCCGGGCTAGGCCCGGATGAGAAGCAGCCCGGGTACGAGGTTTGCCTCTATACCCGCACCGGCAGTACACTACTTTAACTGCTGAAGACCACGATTGATTGATTGATTGTACAACCCGCGCGAATTAACTCTGCACCTGGCGCCGATGACGTTTCATTCCAGCCAGGTGCAGAGTTAATTCGCGCGGGTTGTATTGCGTTTCGAAATACAATGTATTTCATACTTTTTTATTAGACCAAACAGCTAAATACCGCGAGTGAAACTGCGGGCGGAAAGCTAGTAGGTAATAAATTTAATAAATCTTACAAACCATTTCTTATCTAAACACATGTTTCTTGCTGTGGTGCCTCGCGTTTGACCAAAGTTGTTTTAGACAAGGTTTGATGCAGCACATCAGCAAATCCGCCGTCAGTAAAACAACGGCCGATATTATGAGGATTTCTACAAAACCAGTCATTGTGATTTCATACTGAAAATGTTGGGAAAAATCTCGGAATAATACTGAAATTTTGATAGATTGTTTATGTCTTGTTTATGTCACGTTTATGTAACCAAAGAAACGTCTCATCATCAAGCAAGTATCAAGTAGGTATCAATAGGTATTGGAAGAGCCGGTTGCATAAATACGTGATAAATACCTATCTCATAAGGTACCGCAAGCACGTTAACCGACACGTAAACAAGTCTAATCGTAATCGGAGGCAGGATCGGCTCTGGCAGATGTGGGTATTTTGATTAATTTTCGTGTCCGTTAACGTTCTAAAGTGAGCCTATTGCGTTGTATTTCTGCAGTCGGTTTTCCAACAACAAGTGCGAACTGCGAATGCACACGGCCTCTTTGAGAACACGGCTCGGAAGGAGGTCGCCGTGGACATGGTATAATAAAAATGCCGCCGGAGATACAAACTACTATTCTCCGCGCAGGTACTTGACAGCCCTTCAAGACGTATGACTTTTATCATACTGTATAATAATCCGGTAAATTATCTAAATCGATCGATTTAGCCAATACCGGTTTTCCTGCAGCTCTAGTGCTGTCAATCAATTTGATTGCCAATCAGAGTTGCCAGACCGTCCCAAACGGATGGTTTTGCGTTCCTTTTGTTGACGGACCGTCCCTTTTTCGTCCGTTTGCATTCACCATCCCTTTTCGATCGGTCTAGATTTAGTTAGACATTTTTTGATCTAATTAATAATGTTTGTGACCAGAAAATTTATTGAAATCACACTATAGCGTGTTATACATCCCAAAATTATAGTATGTTATACATTCGGGTCGTTCATCTTTGTCAGTTTAATTAAACGATAACAGACGAGCCTTTTGAAAGGCCATAACCGTCTAAAAACAGCGGATCAGTCTGGCAGCATTACAAACAAATGTCAAATGTGAAAAATAAATAAAATGGTTGTCGTAAATATTGCACAAAGCTCTGTTTCTTTCCTTTAAAACATCATGAATTCATCAGAAAATAGTCACTGTCGCCTGTGTGCGGAATTAAAACATAACACCAAGCTGTTAAACTTGCAAGAAAACAATGCTAAACGTGAAGAAATCGAGGCTAAATTGAGACGTGTAAACGCTCACGCTAACTTTCATGAAAATACCTTACCAAAAACTGTTTGCTTTGAGTGTATAAGTTGTCTGGACCGTGCCTTCCAGTTTGTGCTGGGTATAGAGCAAGCTCAAAGCGTATTGAGTGATATATTTATCGGTAAAGAGATAAAAAAGGAGTTGCAAGTGCCCTACGGCTCCGACGATGAAATCAGTCAAGACCTTCCACTTTACAATGTTCACGATGATTTAAAAGCCGAAAATAATGATACAAATTTACTAGGCTTACCCATATTAGACGCTGCAGTTTTTAAAAATGAAAATATTAACATAAAAGAGGAAGATGATAGCCCATTTGATGGTACATTAAAAAAAGTTGCCAATTGCAAAAAGAATGGACGTAAAAATTCTTCTTCTGTCGTGTGGGACGACAAGTCGATGAAGGATCTAATGAACCCTGGTCTCAGAGGTAAAAGACAAGTATTAAAACTGCCTAAGAAACCTAAAGATTTTACCTTGGACACTCTACCATTATCACAACTGAATTTGACATGGAAAGATTATAATTGGACATGTTGCAAATGTGAAACACAATTTCAAACCGTAGACGAACTCCAAAGTCATTCTATGAAGTACCACAATGTTTGCAATGAATATAGATGTACAGATTGTAATACACGAAAACTACGGCTTGATAGCTTTATAGTTCATGTAAAAAGACATCGAAAATATCTCAAGTTCTCATGTTATAAGTGTGGTGAAAGCTTTTCTACTTCAAGACAAGTGAATGTTCATGTGTCCGAGCATAAAATTGGTGATAATATTTGCCCCGGATGTAATGTTGGCTTCAGCACTGCAGAGGAGCTTAAAAGGCATACTATATGTTACTATAAAGAACAGAATTTCAAAGGCAAAAAGATAAAGTCTATACCAGACGATCTAACATGTGAATTCTGCAAAAAATCTTTCAAGCAACGTGGTACACTGACTGCTCATTTACTAATCCATACTGAAAGGAAAAGAGATCACATATGCGACAAGTGTGGAAAAAGCTTTCTGAGCAAGCAGACCTTGGCTGGCCATATGCTTTTGCATGACAACATCAGAGATTTTCAGTGCGAGATATGCAAAGCGAGCTTCTTTACTCGGAGCCAGTTAAAAAACCATATTGGTGTGCATGATAGTGTAAAACCGTTTTCATGTGAACAGTGTGGACGGTGTTTCCGGCTCAGAAAACAGCTTGCTTCCCACAGTATAGTACACACCGACGAATTTCCTTACATGTGCTCATACTGCAGCAAACGTTTCCGTTTCAAATCAATATTGAATCAGCATGTGAGGCAGCACACTGGAGTAAGGCCGTACTCATGTCAAGTTTGCCAACGTGACTTTACCAACTGGCCGAATTATAATAAACACATGAAGAGACGTCACGGAACAGACATGTCTAAAAAGAAGCACACGCCTAATGGGGTATACCCGATAGATCCAAATACGGGACAAATCATAGAGCATACCGAATCTACTGAGTTGTTAGAATGGAAGAAGAATATATTAACCTCTCGTAGACCAGGGCGGCCTAAACTGAATACTGAACAGAGTAAAACTGCTGAAGAACAGGCACAAACTTGAGGCTAAAAGTATTATTTTTATAACATGGAACTTTTTTGCAGGTATTATTGTTTTTATTTTTATTTTAGGTTACAGTAATTTTACTATTTTATGTATTTTACCATGTAAGAAAACAGTTGTATTTTATTAATTTATGAAACCGGACTACTTATTTACGGTAAAGTATGAAAAAGTATTAATTAAATAATGTACAAAATTGAGGCAGCAATATGTTAATTAATAGAACTATTATGTAAATATTTTTTGTAATTTATGTAACATTTATAAAATATTTCTGTTGAAGAACTATGTTGCATTATCTCTCAATAATATTTCTTTTTATTAAATAAAAGTAACAAAGAATGTTGTTAAATAATTTTATTTTATACTTACTAGAGCTAAACATTTAGAAGATATTCTTTCATTAAAAATCTTCTTAAAATAACAATTTTTGATTCCACTTTCTTTCATAAAAACAAGCCTATCGAATAAAATAAAGTTTTCAAATAACGGCTGCAAATATCTTTGTAATAAAATAAATATGGCCGCTTTTAGCTTATATCTTTGTGTTTCCCGCCAAATACTTTGAAGTTCTGGGATATTGAATTGTGCTTCTGTAAATTCATCTGCTCCTTCTACCAACGTAAAGCCGGTGTTAGCATTTCGTATATACTCTGAGAAGCTTTTGTGTACCGTTTTGGTTTTAACTGCCTTTCTTTTGTTTCTTTTTATTCTGTAGTTATCTGGAAAAATAAATGGCGATTAAAGTTTAGGATTAAAGGAATAGACTACAAATTCTAAATGTTAAGAGGTAGTATATACTTACGTTTATATGCGTATAGTTGTAACGTTGCTCTCGCCAACAAATTGAATACCAACTGCTCAAGATTTTCATGCCATGTAGGAGGTTGTGCAGCTAACCGCAGGAATGGCACACCCATATAATCGGAACAATCTTCACTCCTCTCAAAAATAGTCCTCAGACATCTACTCAAAGGAAAATTCTTGAACCTCCCTGCCTTAGAATCGTCTGGCGCCATCTTGTGGTAGCAACACGGCATTAAAATGAGTCCTCTAGCGTCGGCCATTTTTAGAAATAAATTAATGCCATCTATCGTCAAATCTGCGCAAGCATGTAGTCCAGTAATACAAAATGTCGATTTTCCAAACTTATCGATCACATATTGCTGTATATTTCTATCGGAATTTTCATTGATCGTATGTTTTATGTATTTAACGTTTTGCAGAGAGTTTTTGTGATATTGATTTTGCCGTTTTTTCGCGCCGACGTAATGATTTTCATTGCATTCTATTCCTAAAACTTTTAGATTCGACGTCTCGTAGAGCAGCTGATCTAAATATCCCTAAAAATAGAAATACCATGTAAGACTACTACATGTAAGACTACTACATCATCATCATCATCATTTGCCTCATGCCTGCCCTTTTCCTAAATCAGTTGATATCGGCGCTACACGTTATGTTAGAGCACAAAATCATGTAGCAAAAGGATTTAGCAACGTTTTATGACCTTCCGCCTGCCTGACGTCAACCCTCTTAGAGGATTCCTATTGGAGGTGGTATCACCACAAATTAGGGAGACGTGACGTGGATCACCGTCACCATGCGGTTGACCACAGTCAACAGATATTCAGCCGAGGTCAAAAACTCTATGTCGCCTTTTACGAAGCACCCACAGAGTACCTTTAGTGGACTATAGGTGGCAGTATTCTTAGCCGCTACCACATGGCAAATATCATACATAAGCATAGCATTACAGGGCCCCGCACGCGCGCCGTCTCCCTAGTTTAAGGCATTAGAAACATCTGTCTGTACTCGCAACCTATCTTTCGAGGGTACTTACCAAACCTGAGCCGAAATCAACAACCACACTGCATGAGGTCTCATCGCATATTTCTTTAATCTGTTTCGTTAAATTTACTATTTCATGTCTCTTTTTCTGGCCAACTGCGACATTCACACTGCTATCCAACAAGTCGTCTTCACTACTTCTCTCATAATTGATTTCAAACCTGTCCAACTCTTCAAATATGTTTTTCAGGAAATCAGTTTTTTCTCTTGCAGCAGCTAGATCAAATGCTTCATCAAAGACATTTTCTAGATTGGCAACGTCGATTTTATCCAAAATACCGTGCAATAGGATATGGGTGTTAGGAATTTTGAATAAATATTGATATTTGTTGAAGAATCTCATGGAATCTTCAAAGTAATCCTCTGGTGTAATGTAGAAAGAAGGTAAGCTCATACTTTACTCAACCTGAAAAAGAAATTCCGTAGGTGTATTTCGCAAACCTATATTTCTGTGACTTTCGTCGCTATAAATATACTTCTACATGTATAAGGCTTTTCAAAATTCTTACAAACAAAAGGCTTTTCCTGAACTCGGTCAAAACTGGCGCGGAAACTTCTACATACCTACTGTGACTTGTGCAGTTGAGAGTCTATAAGCGCCCGTACCGTACAAACAATATGCACAAATTTAAATTTATTTTAGGATTTTTTTGTGATACTTGTTCGTATAATATTAAGAAATGTACAGTTTTCTACTTATTATACTGTCTGAAATGAGATATACTTGCATATTCGAAACGGCCATTTACAGGGTAGTGTACTCGCACCGAAGTTATTCAATATCTACACAATTGACCAGCCCAGAATACCTAAGACTACTAGTTCCCTTTACGCTGATGGCCTGTCCTTTCCAGAATCTTGAGGTTAAGGAGAATTTATAGTACTTCAAAACAGTCTACCATACCATCGCAATGGGGAAAATCACACAGCTAAGACGGGCCTGTTTCACTGTACCACGGCTAGGTGTCGATGACTGTACCTCACTCAAACTACTTAGGTAGATAAAAGATTGGAAAAACAAGACGAAAGTTTTGGAAGAGGTTGGAAGAAGTTTTTTGCGAGAAGAGTAACAGAACGAGAATGGTGTTACGTTACTACCTGATTCATAGAAGAAAGGGAACATAAATGGCGGCGGCATAAGTGGGAGGGAGAAAGCATGAACGCCTGGTGTATCTATCTAAAGAGCCTTAGAGCGAGTGAGAGAGCATGACCTCCGGCCGCCATTTATATTACCTTTCTTCTATGAATCAGGTAGTAGCATTTTTCAACTGTATCGTATTTTGATTGATAGGTGGGGAATACTTTCTAAAAACAGAAATACAAATTCATTTAACTTTAAAATATTTATTAATAAAAACTATCATACTTTACCGAAATAAATACCCATTCTAATACAAATATAAAGTGTAATTTACATGGAAGCGATCAATGTAGTAAAGCGACAACATAAACAGTACGAAATCGAAATGTTTTACATTTTTTAAAATACCTTTGAGGCTTTGGAAGAGTTTTCCTTAATATCTACGAAAATATCGCATTACTATATTTCTTGAATATTTTAAGTATTACACCAATATTTTGTGCTAAGTGAAATAATCATCCTACAAAGTGGTTTCCGAACTTAACATTAGTAAACAACTACGAATGTAAACAATTTAAACAATCTATCCTAGGTCATGTATAGAAAGAAGCATTTCTAAATGCATTCGTCTTTTATTGAATGTTTAAGCACTTGCTGTAAGAGTTTTAAATATTTCCGTTATTTTTGGGGTTTGTTCCTCGGGAGTCAATTGCGCAAAAAAGCTATTTTAAAATACATAAAATATCAGATTGAAAAATTTATCCGTAACTAAAGCACATTGAAAATTTTCAAGTTCAACTCCCTAATACTTTAGAACTACATAGTTCTTTAACACGTCTATTTACATTACAAAATGCTGAGACTCAGGCTCAATATTGCTTCCGAAAAATGTGAAGAGCATTCCAGAACTCGAAGTGGTAATCGTATTGATTTACCTACTTTTTTTTACATAACTGCTTGTAAATTGAGCCTTAGCCAGAGTCTTTTATCAATAAGTTCAGTAAAAGAAACATCTAAAAAGTAAAAATAAGTTTACTCATTAACATTGAGCAGCTTCTTGCTGTGGCCCGCTAACTTTTTCCCAGACTAGATTGTCTTTTTCAATATTATTAGCTTTATCTCCGATGACGCATTTTCCAGACCAATTCTTAGGTCCTAAGTATTTCTGGCAGACTTCCAACAGGTCCTCCTTAGTAACTTCCAACACCCTCTTCCTTTGCGTTGTCCAAATGTCGTACGACAGTCCGTAAAGGAATAAGTCAACTCCTTTCATGTACTCCGCAATGGGTTGATCCATTTGCTGTAAAATTGACAGTTTCGATTCGAATAGAGTTTGGTCGTCGATTAAGTGCGCGTTCTTCTCCAACCAAGCAGCTGTGTCATCGAAAACGTTCAGAGTTACACCCGAATTGGGATCCCTGTAGCTGTAGAAACTAAAGATTCCCTCCATGGTTATGGTTGCTCCTCCGCCGTATGCGCCATTCTGCTCACGGACGACCGGGTGCAAATATTTTGAAGTGACAAATCTCGACAACACTCTGAGTTTAGCGTAATCAGGGTCTGTGTAAGGGACGGTTGGAATGACTTTAGCACAGAAATTTACTGGAATATTAACTTGAATATGAAGTCCTTTGTTGACTTTGTCCATTTCTCTGCAATCTGACCAATTAATACGATTCAAATCTTTAGTGTCTTCGGTACAAAGTTTCGCCAAGAATTCGTTGACTAATTCAACGTTCTGTTCTTGTTGGTTAGAATAATGGAATGTGGTTCTTAAGTTCGATCCCTTCAGAACTTGTTCGGCGATATCAGATACCACTTTTTGAACATCCTCAGTTTTGTAGGTGCTTTGGACTTTTTGCATGTTCAAAATATGACGAAGACCCTCGAGATTCTCTTTGCATTCGTCAGCGGAAGAAACTAAAGACCTGGCCGCCAGCATTGCGTATGTGTGCCCGCTGTCGATGATACCACTGGTCAATGACGAGCAATAGTTAGTCATAAGCATTTTCATGCGTTCGGAGTTTGCGAAGTTTGGTTTTTCGAAAAGCTCTGACCAGACTTCAAGCATTTTCGGTAAATTCTCGTCTAGACAGTGACTTGAGAGCAACAAGCCCTGTTCATATTGCCCATGCAGATCAATATGTTCAGTAACGTGTAATAACGCACTCATACCAGATGTGTACCGGCTTGTGAATTGATCGAAACTTCTGTAGTCAAACGATTTCGTATCGAATTTAGTTAGGATATACTTGAAGAATGGAAGCAGCAGTCTTTGTTTTTCATCCAAGCAGTCAGTGCCCACAACTCCTTTCAAATACGACACGCCGTTGGTGTTCGCTTCACATAGTTGAAGAGGAATAGTTCCAGAGGCAATATGCTTCAAAGGAGGAGCAGTTTTGTTCAAAGTAATTTCATCAATCTTCAAACATGGAAGCAAATTCAAATCTTCCTGTTTCTTCTGAGCCTTTGAAAGTTCGATTCCATCTTTGTAAACTTGTTCTTTCTGTTCAGGAGTTAGTGCATCTACTTTCGATTTAAGTAATTTTGCTTCTGCCTCATTGAATATGTCGTCAAACTTAGGATCTGGTTGCATGGTCATAATGAGCTTGTGATTATTGTTGATAAAGTATTTTTCAATCACATTTTTCACATATTGTGGGTTTCTGAGGTTAGTCTTGAGTTGCGAGAGCAAAGTGTTGATCTTCATAGCACTTATGATGTCACCATTATGGATCCAGATAGGCATCAAGTTAAACAGAACATTTAAGCCAAATTTTGGTGACTGGTGCTTGGTTGATAACTCAAAGCCATGGAGGACACTCTCAATGTGATCTTTTTCAAATCCTTTGTCGTAAATCTCTCCTAAAGTTTGTTTAACCACCTGTTCAGTGAAATCAAACTTAGGTGTTTCAATGTCTCTCAAACCAACCACAAATAGGGTGTCTCTTATTTGATTGTCGTAGCCTGTAAGACTGGTGTATCCTCCAGAGATATTTTTCTCAATCAGACTTTTATAAAATGCAGAATTTGGACCAACTAACATGAGTTCTGCTAGTGCTGTGAGCATAAAGGTGTCGTAAATATTAGTTATGTCAGACATGGCATACCCAATGGCTATTTGATTTTGTTTTTCAACTGGGCCTCCATATTGGTCAACTCTGCAAGCTACATTGGTGCGCCTGGGTTCAGTCCATCGTGGCTGCTCTTTCACTAATGTGTTTTTGGGGTCCAAGAAAGAGTATTTGCTCAGATATTCTTCATTTAAAAACTTCAAGTTCGCATCTAAAGGAAAGTTTCCATAGGAATAAATTCTGGCATTGCTTGGATGGTAGTAAGTTTTGTGGAAGTTTACCAATTGCTCATGTGTAAGCTGTGGAATATGTAAGGGGTCTCCTCCAGACACATAGCCATATGGTCCTTCAGGCAAGATGGTGTTTATGAATTTTTGTCCAAATAGTGAGCCAGTCTCTGAAAATGCACCTTTCATTTCATTGTAAACCACACCCTTGAAACATAACTCTGAAGATTTGTCTTCCAATTTAGAATGCTCTAATCTCCATCCTTCTTGTAAGAAATCTAATCTTGCCAAATTAGGCTTGAAGACTGCATCTAAGTAAACTTGCTGTAAATTACGGTAATCAACTTGATTTTCAGACGAAAAGGGATAAAATGTGTAGTCCGGACCTGTCAGAGCATTCATGAATGTGGCTAAAGATCTGTTGAGCATTTTGAAAAATGGGTCACGGACTGGAAACTTTTCAGATCCGCATAACACAGTGTGTTCTAAAATATGTGCCGTTCCAGTTGAGTCCTGAGGTGTGGTTCGGAAACCAATTGAGAATACATTATTGGAGTCATCTCTTTCTAAATGCAGATACTCAGTCTTGGTCTTCTCGTGGGTGAGATAGTAAGCGATCATGTTGTATTCTTTGATAGGTTCAACACTGGTGCATATGAAACCATGTAATTGTTTACCGGCCTGTATGGAGAGTTCCTTCTTTTTGAGGATGCTGCCGCCGCTTTGCCACCGCGTCGAGACCATCAGTCGGTTGTGGAGACCACGCCATCCGAATTTGTGGAGTCTTGAATACATTTTCTAGTATTATTTTTCTTTTCTTTGCGTCACTTCACTCCTGCAAGACACAGTCACACAATCACTTGCTGATTTTTAAATGTTCGCGCAACGGTAATGTATGAGGGTTCGATATAATTTCGAAAGATCGCAAATAAAATTGTGCCGAAAGAAATTGACCGCTCGATGAAAACAAATGAAAAATGATGCAACAAAATTATACTTACAAATATATCGTTTTCCTAAAAAAATATTGTCAAAAAGGTATTGGTTATTTAATGGTTGGCCACGGAAAATATTAAAGTAGTTAATTCAGTTGATTTACTCTTGTTTCCACTAATTTTTTTTGGAAATTGAAAAATCTAACCTCACAAATGCAACTTTGAAAAGTGACAGACAGCGGTATTGATTTGTTGCCATAAACTTCCAAATGTTCCAAATTAGCAGTATTATTTATTTATTATATTTCGCAGCTTCATTCTTTGCGATTTACTGTTTACATGGTGTAGGTTCGCCTCCACGCATTAGCCTTGCACGAATTTTTAAAGAATAAAAATAAATCAAAAAAGATTTTGTGTGCTTTTTATCTTTTTTGACTTTTGAAAACGGCAACACCGGCGATAGCTGTCAAACTCCCGGTCCGCAATCCCTACACTCCCACTCAGCGCTCCCCACTCCCCCACTCCACGCGCGGGGCGCCGTCGTCATTCTCAAGTCATTCTTCGTTTTCGTGCCGTAGCCTTCGCACGTACATTGCGTTCGCGCTAGAACGTTTCGCAAAATTACCGCGCAGTCCTGGAGTTCCCGCCGTCTTGGTGTTCCCGCCGTCCGGCTGTTGCCGCCGTCCTGGTGTTCTTCCCGTGGATTCGTCAGACAGCGAGGATGTACGACGAATAAAAGTGATGCGTACTGCCAATTTTGGGCTGCTACTGTCACGAAAATATGTGATGCGTACTGCTAAAGTATGGGCTGTTACTGTCACATTAATATGTGATGCGTACTGCTAAAACTTGGGCTGTTACTGTCACTCATGCATAAATCGATGCGAGCAACTTTTGGGTTGTCTCTGTCGAATAAATCAAAAATATGTGATGCGTACTGCCACTACCCCCGGGCTACTACTGTCACAATATATTTTTGAGCCGCAACTGCCGCTTACTTCATCATCGATGATCACTGTGGTTTCGGAAGTTCATCTGACACCTGCTGGTAAGGGTAAGTCTACTTCTGTCATCATTCTAGATTATGACAATCTGCAATTACATGGAAATGCTCCTAAAGCTGAAGTTGCGCTTTGTAATCTTGTTTTCAACTCGATGGCAAGAAATATTGTCCAAAGGCCCCGCAAAAGATGCAAAATATAATATTCTTAACGAATATTTTGTGCCAAGCAACTGCAAGCTTTTGCTTTTACCCACTCTCAACCCGGGGATATGTCCCGGATACATTGGCAAAGAGAAATAATTACCTACTTTGTGTTTTCACAACCAGAAACTGTTTAGTATGTATAGGTATTTAAGCCCTGGCTTCTGCTACTCACCTAAAAAACATTTAATCTATCGGTGATGTTTGTCACCTGCTTTGTGACCAAAACTCGACGTAACTTTGTAATTTCGTCAATCAATGCCATAGCAAAGAAACACTAAAGGAACAACATGAAATAACTTTTTATTTGGCGTAAATCCAAAAACTTTAACGCCTCTAAGATCATTTAGAGGTCTGTACATGTACTGAAAAATGAAAAAAAAAAAAAAAAAACATAAATTATAATTGTATATTTGTATTGCAGTTTTGGACGACGAGCTGGCGGCCTGTCGCTATGGTCTAATGACATTTGTTAGACGTGGTGTAAATACTCGATTTATATTTTTTGCAGCTGTTTACGCTCTGCCTACTCCACAGGATGGCCAGTAATGGCCATTATGTATGTGGTTTTGAACCGTTTAGAGCAATCAGCGACACAGCCCGTGGTCGTGCGGGCGTCAAAATGTGAGAGCTCCCCCGCCGTCATCGTCGAGAAACGCTTGGAACGCCGGTAGCAAGAATGACCGCTCGTCTGTACGGAGTAATCAACGCAGGTACTGTACGCTGGCTAACTACAATATTTCTGTCGAAAATGAGCAAGTATAACGTCTGTTACTACCTAGTTAGACTGGATTGAGGGTTACAAAATACCATTTCAATCAACTTCTTTTCGGACAGACTATCCTAATAGTATATTTCCGGAGTCACTACAAGAGTCATCTGTTTATCAGAAATGTATGAATAACTTACTCAAAATTAATTAAATTGATGCAATTTCTGCTTGTTGACATGTTGAAGACGAGTTCATACCCAGTATGTTTCTGGTACATAAATCGAACGGTAGTAAAATTTTATACTAAATATCAAAACATTCAATTTCTAAATATAAAATTGTCGTAGGTACCTACTGTGTCCAAACTCGTAACCCATGAATGCTTTATGGCAACATTGGTCTTAAAAGTTGCCTATCTTCTGATTCCCATTCACGAATCTCTTCAAGAATACCTACGTTTTGAGTATGGAGATCAAATATAATTACGAGTTTAACTACCTACACACCGTATGTGTTTACAAAACTTTTTGAACTTGAAAATATTAAGGTCCAAAGGCTTGATATCAGTTATTTTCTTAGATTTACTTAAAAACAAAGATAAAAACAGTTCATTTTTTTTTACAATATTAAAACTACAACAAAAGATATTGCAAGATCAAGCTTTCATGGTCTATAATTTTTGACTCGGTTAGAATGGTAATGGCAAATAAGCCTACCCTCTGTAAAGAAAATTAAGATTAAACAACAATTTATATATACACACATTTTTTAAAACAAACACAATCACAAAATTTAGATATTTTGCAAGGTCCCTTGGCCTACTTATATCATCTATTATGAAGTACTCTTGGCTGTAATGTAAAAAATTTGAAAATTCTATATATTTTATTATTATAATAATTTTTTAATTATGTTTTCGGTGCTTTTTGAGAAGACAACAAAAGTTTTGGGTAGTTTCTGGAAAAATATAGAACAATGTTACACATTAATGAGCTGAACTTAAAGCTATTCTTCTTGCTTGCTGCTTTACATAAGATTTATAGGACTACAATGTTTTGTTTGGGCTATATTATTGTTACACCTATTTCCATTATTAATCAAATATTATAATCTAATCAAATTTTCAGACGAATTTGGAAAAGGGGTAAGGAACGTTAAATTACATCTTAAATAATAAGCAGACATATTTATTTATGTATATTATAGGGCAGGCAATTGTATTTACACACAACATTCACAAGTTATTCAGCACATATTATCACGTAAATCTTTTCAAGACACTGAAAAGATTTTTAGCAGATACCTTTATTGTCTAAACTATAGTCTGTCTTGGATTCTCAGACATTGACCTATTTTCTAGTAGATTAAATGCAAAATGTAATAAATGTGTGTCACGGAAAAATAACCCTGACATTTGGAAAGTAAATGCTTTTACTTTTTCATGAAAACATTATATACGCTTTTCTACCGTTTTCTCCCATTACAAAATTTTTGCACTAAATTATTTAAGAAATGCCTGAAGGGATACTTGTTGTAATGTACCATACTGAACCACATAATTCTGGTTCACAATTTGCCAAAAACTAGCTATTTCAAAACAAATGTCTTTCGGCCTTTATTCAAATATGCTATCTTGATGTTATATTCAAGATCCGTTCATATTATGATGGCATAGTTTATATATATAAGTCTATGGATGGTATAGTTTGCTGATAGTACCCACAAACAATATCATGGATGTTTTAAAGTATTAATTAGTTACAATATACATAATTTTGATTATACAAAACCTATAATACCTAAAACAAAAAATATAAACAGTTTTTAGACAAAGAAGCTTATTGATGTGGCACTTTATTCCTATCAATCTGTTTTATCGTTAATACTAGGAGAACCTTTGAATGGTCATCGCATCGCTTCATGAAAGGGGTTTATAGACTGAGATCTACTAACCAGAATATTATAAAATCGGTGAATAAAAAATTATCTGGCACTACAGTGGCCAAATGAAAGTCCCAGTCTGGAAACTTTTTCCAAATATACAGTAAGTTTATTAGCTTTCGTAATCAACAGCCCATTAGGTTTAGATCAGACTTTTTAAAAAACAAAGAAAAACATGTCAAGAAATAATAAATAAAATACCTAATTCTTATTAGCCTGTTGTTAGACAACCATTTCACACTCAATGTCTATTTGCCCAGCATATAAGCAAAATGTTTATTGGAGTAGGTACACCAATAAAACAAATTCAACCCGTCAATGAGATAACGTTTATTTGTTTATAAGTCATTGAAAATCTTATGCTAAACTAAACTACCCTCCAAAGGACGTAGTCATAAATTTTTAAACACTTCCCGCGTTAGGTAAAAGATTAGTTGCATAGATACCTCAATATTCAGAGCTCATAGTACTCGACATGCTTCATCGTCTAGCAGACTTGGTGTTTCATAGATGTTGTTAGAAAAACGGCTAGTTGGAGTAAATACTCTTCAGTTTTTTTGAAAAATTGCAATTTTCATACTTTTCGGGTAAAATCTGTAAAGGTATAGATTGATTTCATTTTACATGTTCGCAAGTTAATACTAGTGTCGTGTCGGTATTTGTAAACTTACCTTATTTACAAATTAATTTGTTTTGTTTTTTTGTCATTATATTGTGTTGACATATTCAAAAAACTAACACTTAACTATTTCATATTTTTGTTGTCTCTGAACATCTACACCATGTAAACAGTAAATCGCAAAGAATGAAGCTGCGAAATATAATTGATGATCAAACGAACTTACCTGAAGTGAAGTTCGATCCCAATTATATGAGCAGCTTCATTCGACGCCATTTACTGTTTACATGGTGTAGGTTCGCCTCCACGCATTAGCCTTGCACGAATTTTTAAAGAATAAAAATAAATCAAAAAAGATTTTGTGTGCTTTTTATCTTTTTTGACTTTTGAAAACGGCAACACCGGCGATAGCTGTCAAACTCCCGGTCCGCAATCCCTACACTCCCACTCAGCGCTCCCCACTCCCCCACTCCACGCGCGGGGCGCCGTCGTCATTCTCAAGTCATTAGTTTAAAGAAAACTATTTCAATATTTTTGGGGTTTTACGTGAGGGTTTGGGATATAAAATTATATTGTGAGTTTGGGAGGGTGTCAGTAAATCGCGTCGAATGAAGCTGCTCATATAATTGGGATCGAACTTCACTTCAGGCTGTGCTTCAGGTAAGTTCGTTTGATCATCAATTATGAATCTTGCAAGTAAATAATGATAAATAACAGAATTCAGGTAACAATCTATTACATTTTTTGTTTACTTATTGTGTCTCACTGTTCGTTCTCAACCATTTTAATGTGTTTTTCAGTCTTAGTTTATTTTTCCAGGTTTTAGAAGTAGTTGGTTTTCAATGTTTTATAATGGCAACATTATAATTGCGTTCAAAACAACAACTCAAAAAATATCAGACACTTTTGCGATGTGCGCTGCTTGAACTTCTTGGTATTTTCAAGGGGTATTTTTGTAAATTTTATGCAATAAAAAAAGAAATCGTGTATAGCTGTAATAAAATAACAAACAAAAATGTGTAACAAAATCATGATTGGATGATAAGATAAGATATAAAAATCAAGAAATAGTTTGATTGCTTTTTGGTGGAATGCACATTACGAACGCGCCTATTTTGACATTTCTTTCTTTTCAAACACGTGTTGTACACGATGTACGCACTTCGTATTATATTTTCAAATAAATAGTAAGAAAATAAGCCAAAATGAGTTTGTACAACTTCAAAAAGATCGCTGTGGTCCCCACGGCCAAGGTAAATATTACTTTTATACGGTACCCTCCTCCATCCCTGTTTACTGGATAACTTTTGTTTGTAACCTCAAACTCACCGTTTATCTCTATTTTTCAGGACTTCATAGACATAATTTTGTCTAAAACGCAAAGGAAGACGCCCACAGTAGTACACAAGCATTACAAAATATCCCGGATACGCGGGTTTTACATAAGAAAAGTCAAGTACACCCAACAAAACTTCCACGACAGACTTTCTAGGATAATTCAGGTTTGTATGCCGCTATTGACCATTTTATCATGTGTACACTGCGTCCGTATAGTGCTGGTTAAAAAGAAAACCACACCAGTCCCCTAAGTTGTTTAAGAAATTAGAAGCAGCATATTTTTATAGATGAATAAAAGTCCTTGCACTGGCATTTTCTAACCCACCTGGATTTGTTGAGGTGGCATATTTGTAATGTTTATTAATTTGTAAATAATAATTACTACTTACATCTAGTTTAATTATCTTAGAGTTTACATACTTAATCAGTTCTTTATGTATAATGTTGTGCAATTCCTGCAAATTAATGTAGCCAAATATTGGGTAAATAAAATTTAATTGTTGTCCATCGATTTGATGAAGAAGAATACTTTCATTGACCAGTACAAAATCATTTAAATCATGAAAAAAAGTTCATACATTTATAATTTTCTATAATTTTCAGGAGTTTCCAAAACTAGATGACGTCCACCCTTTCTACGCCGACCTGATGAACGTGTTGTACGACAAGGACCATTACAAATTGGGTCTTGGACAACTCAACACAGCCAGACATCTTATTGATAAGTAAGTGCACTACGGTATCTTAAGCTTAGTATACGGTAACTCAAACTCAAAAATGTTTATTAAAAATAGGACATAAAAATATCACTTATTGATAGTCATTACATTGCACAGAAAGGGATTAGTCATTGTAAAAAAGAGAAATTTGCAAGGCAAGTCAAATTGGCAAGGAGGTATGAATTGGTAGCACTGGAGCACAACCTCTGTCCACCAGTAACAAAAATCTGTTGCAACACTTATATGCACAGTAGTTTATTATCATAGCCAAAATACAGGGTAATATAAGAAAGCTTAACTGGAAATAATAATTAGATTTTAACTAAGAAAGCTACTTACTTATTTTCATTTTCTCAATTTGACCAGTTTTTTTTTTTTCTTATTAAGTGGCCAACATGCGATCGGTCTTAAGACCATAAGCAGTTTTTTTTTGATAGTTTAATGGCTGGTAGGCGCGCCTTCCCACTGTTAGGCTGCCTTTATATTGGTGCTTCTCGTTTGGTCAGTCAGTCGAGGCTTTGGCGTTGTCCCAGGTATGCAACCGTTTTAGGCGTCTTTTTTCCAGAGGGGCATTGAGGCACTGAGCTAGTCTATTTTGGTGGTGTGCGATTTTGACTTGAGGCATTGGTTATTTCTTCCTTGATGGTTGTGATTTTTAGGTACTTATGGATTTCATCCATTTTGGTAAACCATGGAGCATCCACAATTGCTTTGAGCACCCCATTTTGGAACCTCTGAAGTATTTCTGTGTTTGATGTTTTGGCTGTGCCCCATAGTTGGATGCCATAGGTCCATACAGGTTTTAGGATGGTCTTGTATATTAGCATCTTCATTTAGTCAGCATTTAAGCTGAAGCGATGAGACATACGACAACCTTTTAAAAGGTTGTCGTATGGACACTTCCATACCTGATGATCCGAAATGAAGGTGAAACAACCTGGACCTTTCGCCATCGGTGTTTCGGCACTCATCGCTTCAGCTTAAACTAAAAGGTTGTCGTATGGACACTTCCATACCTGATGATCCGAAATGAAGGTGAAACAACCTGGACCTTTCGCCATCGGTGTTTCGGCACTCATCGCTTCAGCTTAAATGCTGACTAAATGAAAAAGGATTACACTGTAATGTGTACAAGTGGCTTATCATAGAGGACGAAACTCACAAGAGTTGTCGCAAGACACTCGTGAGACCGATGCCTCGCAGATTCGCATTCATAGTCCATCTGGACTATACATATCCATTAGCATCTTGTTTTCTATGGATAATCTGGATTTTCGTCCTATTAGCCACTCCAGAGATCTAAATTTGTGGTTAAGTTCGTCACGTTTCTTTTGGATGTGAGTTTTCCACGTTTGTTTGCGATCCAGATGAAAGCCAAGGTATTTAACAGAAGTGTTGTGAGGTAGAATATCTTGACCTAGTTTTACAGCCGGGCAGTCCTTTGTTCTAAGAGTGAATGTTATGTGATTCGACTTGGGGGCACTTACTTTGATTCTCCAGTATTTCATCCATTCATATACTTTGTCTAGGTGTGTTTGCAGGGTGATTAATTTGACCAGTACTTTTTTCTATTTTCAGTGTAGCAAAAGACTATGTCAGGTTACTGAAGTATGGAGACTCCCTGTACCGATGCAAGCAACTGAAGAGAGCGGCGCTCGGTCGCATGGCCACTATTATGAAGAGGCAAGCGGCCAACCTAACTTATTTAGAGCAGGTAATATATACATACATATATCACGCCTATACATACAATGTGTTACAAAACAACCAATAACTCTCCCATACAAGTTCAATTCATTTTGTGTGGGAGGTCCAAATTTCATATTCATTTTTCGACCCATGTTTCATGGGAAAAGGTTTTTAGTTTTATGAGCACCTTGACCTCCTTTCAGCTTTATTGGTTGTTTTGTAACACCCAGTATCTCTTGCGGGGCAGGCATAGTGTGGACAGCTGTAAAGAAAAGACCATTTACACCATATCTGATAAAATTTTGGCAACTATCACTTACAATGTATGTAGATCTCGTCAAGGCCTACAACCATACTACAACTTCTTTAAAAAAACCAATTTGTATGCACGCTTATGACAGCTTTTAACATGAGCAAGACAGCAACATATTTGAAATTGTGAACCACATGCAACAGAATTTTATTTGTTAGCAGTTTTGTATCAGTAAAATGATCATTTTGGTAGTAATTTTGAGAAAAAAGTAGTCATTAGGCGCGTCCACACGGTACGCCGAGGCAAATGCTCGCGAGGCATACGCTCGGGTTCACAAAGGTCATGCTCGGGCGAGCGCGCGCAGGCCGAGCCGTTTGAGTGCTCGGCTGCCTCAATCATAGTAAAATGGACAGAACTTGGCTCGCCTGCCACCCGAGCGTATGCCGCGCCTATGCAGTGCCTCGGCACGCTCAAAATCACCGTGTGGACGCGCCTATTTCAGTAGTGGTAATTTTGGTACAGTGGTCATTTTGGTAGAGTAGACTTTACATGCTTAAAGGGCCATGACTTAAAACAACAAAGTCAGTTGTTTTAATACGTTAAATATAATTTAATCGATGTTATTGACGGTTCCAAAGTTATACTAATTATCTTTGTGTGAATACCACAGGTGCGCCAACACTTGTCGCGTCTGCCCTCTATCGACCCTTACACGCGCACCATCATCATCTGCGGCTTCCCCAATGTCGGCAAGTCCAGCTTCATCAACAAGGTACTATTTTAGATGTTTTTGTAATCATTTTGTGTGACTTAAATTTCATTATGGTTTGAATTCCTTCTGTAACGTAGGGTAACCAAAGTATTTAGTTGTAAATACTACTACTATAGTACCGTCATTTGAATAGGCCATATTTGACAGCTATCAAAATCATGTTAATGCTATGACATAAGGTCTAATTTTCTTTGTTGACATGTTTCCTAGCAGGGGGTTTGTGTTTCTATCTCTTGATTAATTGGAGACGAGCATCAAGAGATAGATAATTTGGCATTCATCAACCGGTGCATCGATAGCTCAGTGGCAGAGCGGTGGGGCGTTTACCCATGCGGCCCGGGTTCGATTCCCGGTCGATGTATGACATATTTTTCTATTTCTTATTTTCACTTGTGAGAATGATATAGCACTGTGAGTGCATTAAAAATCCCAATAGATACGGTCGTATTCTGTTTACTTATTAAAATTAAACAAGTATACATAGTGAAACTAGTGAAAAAAGTGTTTTACTAATAAATTAACATGGAATTCCATTAAGAACCAACAACACAAAGTATAACTTATCCCGAAAGTGTAAATTTTCTTATTTATTTACTTGCAGATAACTCGTGCGGACGTGGAGGTGCAGCCTTACGCATTCACCACCAAGAGTTTGTACGTCGGACACACCGACTACAAGTACTTGAGATGGCAGGTGAGACAAATATACATTTTCAATACAATCAGATACAACCAGATACTATACAGGATGTAAAAAAATCAACTGCAAATATTTTAAGGGGTGAATCAGCCCATGAAACTGAACAACTTTCCCCAAGGAACAATGAAAAAAAATTTTGGACCTCCCATACAAATTGACTCGGCCAGCTGGTACATTTTGTATGGGAGGTCCAATTTTTTTTTTCATATTTCGACCTATGTTCCTTGGGGAAAGTTGTTCAGTTTCACGGGCTGGTTCACCCCTTAAAATATTTGCAGTTGATTTTTTTACACCTTATATAACTAACTAACTCCGCTGACTCAGCGACCCAAAGAGTATCTTGGCCTCCGAAACGAGCTCTCTCCACTGATCCCTGTCCTGCGCGATCTCCTGCCAGTTGCTGGCTCGAAGATCGCGCAGGTCAGCCTCTACCATGTCTTTCCAGCGAATCCAGCGGTACCTGGGGTAGTGTTGCTTTAAAAGTTGAATAACTCGGAAACTAAAAATAATCGCGGAACATACATTGGGTATTTTCGAATACCCCAAGATGTGAGGAATCTAATTTCTTTTTATTGACGTCACTCTATGGTCCACCCTGTATATTCAATTGTTACAAATCCCTTATTGATTTTCTGTTTATTGATATAAATGTCACATAATATAACAACGAGAGGACGTTATTTCGTAACAAATCGAATCAAACAGTAATTTAACGAAAAAAACAATAATTTTCTTACTGACTTATAAATTACCATGTTATTTACAGGTCATCGACACGCCCGGAATTCTCGACCACCCGCTAGAAGAGCGCAATGTTATCGAAATGCAAGCCGTCACGGCTTTGGCTCATTTGCGGGCGGCTGTACTTTACTTCTTGGATATCAGTGAGCAGTGCGGACACAGTATTGAGGAACAGGTAACATTTAAAACATATTTTTACCTGAAGTGGGGTTATGTTTTTTGGTAGTATGTATGGTATGGATGGATGTATGTATGTGGACAATAATTTCTCTTTCAAAGACTTGCAGCCGAAATAGGTTGACGGATGTTGACATATGAGGTATCGTAAGAGAAAAATTCACAATAGCGGGTATTAAATACAAAATCTTTAAAATTACTATAGTCAGGCTTTTGTTTTTTAATAATTTTATGTTTGTTCATTAATGAAAATAAGTAGGTATGATCAAAAGAACATAAAACTTAAAACTCTATCACACAATCTTTATTCTTTATTGGCTATCGCACGTGAAATGTAATGTTAATGATTAAATTGTGATGTGATGCTGTTATTTTGGAAATTAAGAAAATACAGTTGCGTAGACTAAGAATGAAAAACTTTTCTGAGACTGGGTTTCGACACTTGAATATTTCATTAAAAATAAGTGATACTTTGTGTGAATTCATTTATTTGTTTCATTTTTAACATTTGTGTCTATGGTACCTTATTTTCACCGTCCACCATATTGCCTGCGTAGCCTAGTCGGTAACACGTAGGTTTTCCAATCCAAAGGACCTAGGTTCGATCCCCGTCGCGTACACTTTAAATAGGCCCGTTCGAAGCTGAGCAAAATTTCTATATTTCGTGTCAGTCAAAACGAGGCCAAAAGTAATATTTGTCATACGGTCGCACGATACGTACTTAATATGTGGACGTGCATTACCATTGATAAAGACAATTTCGTAAAATATTTGTATGTTTTTTTTAGAAATACAGGGTGTTAGGAAAAGTAGTACGTTCCTTCAAACCACGCAATCTATAGGTATAATAAAGTATGTTAATAAAGTTTGTATTTAAAGATTAAAATACTTTTCACAAACTTTTTATTAAGCTGTTCAACCCTACAAAACAGCAAGCAGTACAGTTATTGCACAATAAGGTCTACAATGGTGCAATCGCAAAACACAAACAGGTTTTATAAATTATTTCTCATTTTATATAAGGTAACATTTAATTAAGTACAAATCTCTTAAGGGTGTGTTCTACTCACGAAATTGAACAACTTTTGTTTGAAACTTATCTCGGAAAAATGAAAAAAAAAAATTGGACCTCCCATACTAAGTGACACACTTTTTCAACATTTTTGTATGGGAGGTCCAAATTTATTTTTCATATTTCGAAGAAATGTTTCTAACAAAAGTTGTTCAGTTTTATGAGTAGACCACACCCTCAAGTGATTTGCTCTTAATTAAATGTAACCCTATATATTGTTTTTGGACACGCTTAAGATACATTGTTATACCTACAGATCTGGTTTAAAGGAACATACTCCTTTTCCTAACGCCCCGTATTTTACTGAAGGTTTCTTTACATAGTTCAAAAGAAATATTTGTCATACGGTCGCACGATGCGTACTTAATATGTAGACGTGCATTACCATTGATAAATACAATTTCGTAAAATATTTTTATGTTTTTTTGAGAAATACAGGGTGTTAGGAAAAGTAGTCGGTCCTTCAAATCACGCAATCTATAGGTATCTATACATATAATAAAACAGAAACGAAACCAATTCTGTACATAAGATAGTTTAAAAAAAGGATTTTTCCTTTCAATTGTGCTCAAGATACAGATCTCAAAACAATAGCTAAAAAAAATTTTGTCTGTTTGTCTGTCTGTCTGTCTGTTTGTCTGTTTGTTTGTCCATCTTTCACGGGAAAACTACTGGACGGATTTTAACCAAATTTTGTGTCGTAATACCTTATTAGTCTGGTCAACATATAGGATACATTTTACCACTCGAGGGTCTGGAGTATCAGATGTAGACCACCAGAAGCACGATTAAGAGCCCGACTAAACTGTAGGATATAGATATATGACTCCATAGCAAAAATTGTTCGGCTTGTCTGGACGCTTCTGCTGGCAAATAGACATCCAAGATTTGGAGTACCTGATGTAGACCACCAGGTGCACCAACAGGTGCCCAGGTAAACTATACGAGATACAGATCTGACTCCAAAGCTAAAGTTGTTCAGCTTGATGAGATGCTTCTGCTTGTGATTAGACTTCCAAGATTTGGAGTACCTGATGTAGACCACCAGGTGCACCAAAAGGAGCTCAGGTAAATTATAGGAAATTGAGATATGACCCCAAAGCAAAAGTTGTTCAGCTTGATAGGACGCTTCTGCTGACGAAAAGATATCGAATGTATGGAGTATCTGATGTAGACTACCAGGTGCACTAACAGGAGCCCAGGTAAACAATAGGATACAGAAATGACTCCAAAACAAAAATTGTTAAGCTTGATGAGACGCTTCTGCTGGCTTATAGACGTCGAAGATTTGGAGCACCTGATGTAGACCACCAGGTGCACTAACAGGAGCTCAGGTAAACTATAGGAGATACAGATATGACTCCAAAGCAAAAGTTGTTCAGCTTGATGGGACACTTTTGCTGGCGAAAAGACATCGAAGGTTTGGAGTACCTGATGTAGACCACGAGGTGCACCAACAGGAGCCCAGGTAAACTATAGGAGATACAGATATGACTCCAAAGCAAAAGTTGTCCAGAGCTTGATAGGACGTATAACTTTTGAAGCACTCGCGATTGTTTTCCCACATTTTAAGTATTGAACCGGGTCTATCGCGATAATATTTAGGTAAACCTGTAATTTACCTGTGTCCCGACGTTTCACAGGACGTGTGGTCGCGGGTTGATAGGACGTTTCTGCTACAGAATAGACATCAAAAGTTTGGAGTACCTTATGTAGACCACCAGGTGCACCAACAGGAGCCCAGATAAATATAGAAAATACAGGATATGACTCCAAAGCTGAAGTAGTTCAGCTTGATGGGATGCTTCTGCTGGCAAACAGACATCGAATTTTTGGAGTACCTGATGTATACCACCCGGTGCACCACCAGGAGTACAGGTAAACTATAGGAGATAAAGATACCTATGACAACAAAGCAAAAGTTGTTCAGCTTGATGGGATGCTTCTGCTGGCGAAAAGACATCGAAAGTCTGTAGTACCTGATGTAGACCACAAGGAACACCACTAGAAGCTCAGTTAAACTATGGGAGATATTGAAATGGCTCTAAAGCAAAAGTTGTTAAGCTTGACGGCACGCTTCTGTATTGGCATCTGCTGGGAATGCAACTACAGTTTTAGAAATATGGTTCCAACAATTAATACCTACAAAAGAAGCGTAATTGATGCAATTTTAGGGCGCTGGTGTAGATATTAGAATTTTTCAAGGTAGGTATAAAGAACGAAACAAAACGAAGTTCGAGTAGCTATAATAGATAAAAACCGGAATGAGGCTATCCGAAAAAAGACCAAAGTGACGGACATAGTCTGGAAGTGTAGCAAGCTGAAGTGGCAGAGGGCTGGTCACATTTGTCGTAGAACCGATGGATAGTGGAGTAAGTGGGTTCTCGAGTGGTGGCCACGTCTTGGTAAGCATAGCGTTCGACGCTCACCGGCCAGATGGACCACTGACGCTGACTTAAAAAAGGCGGCTGGTAGCGACCGACCGAAAACGGGAGATCTTGCCTTATGGGGGTGCCATACGTTCAGCAGTGGATTGAAATAGAATAGAAATAGGCTTCTGTAGGTAGAATATTAAATTAATATGGTTTATAAAGAAATTCTTTAGGTTTTATTGCGACGAATTTTGACGTTTGGTATGGTGGGAGTAAAAAGTGTCATGTGGTCAACATCTATGAGAAGTGATTATTTTAAAGCTTTGGAGTCCGTCTGCCTATCTAACTGTCATGAAACACCAAGAGCACGGCTTCACTTTAAAAACATGCGGGAAACTTCTGTTGGCGCATGAACATCCCTTGGCGAGACGAAGTTCGCGGGCACCAGCTAGTAATATATATAAGCGTGTTCAAACATTTTATAAAAAATGTTAGAAGATTAAAATACTTTTCAAAAACTTTTTATTTAACTGTTTAACCCTACAACACAGCAAGCATATTTTTTATAATTTTTTGGAACACGCTCAAAATACACTGGTATGGTGTATTACCATCCTGAAGTATGCCTCTTTGTTGCACATGCCGAGATACTGGCAAGTAAGATAAGGATGTGTCTATTTCAGGATGGTAATGAAGTCGCGTGCGTACTGTAGTGTAATTAAATAAATAAAGTATTTCTACATGAACCATAAACCATAACAGCCACAACAGTTCACTGCTGGACATGGGCCTCCCCCTATCGGGGGGTATTGCCATACTCACCACGCTTGGCAGGCGGATTGGCGAGCGCAGTGCATGATGTTGCATTGACAGGGAACGCTGCTGCCCATTCCCTGGATAAGTATCCCTTAGTCGCTTTTTACGACACCCACGGGTAGAATTGGGGTGATGCTATTCTAAGCTGGCATCACACGGCTAACATGAACCATATATTAAATGTTATAAAACGGTTGTGCGCTTTTCACAGTGACTTGTGTAACCGTGTGTAATTTTTTTACCCACAGTGTACATTTTAAAATTTTCTTTTCGCAGATCTCTCTGTTCGAAAGCATCAAACCGCTCTTCACCAACAAACCGCTGATTCTAGTCCTGAACAAGATGGACGTGATCACTCCAGAGGATCTGCCATTGGAAAAACGGAGACTCATTGAGGAATTGGAGCAGGCTTGTGGAAAAGGGAACCTTGTCAAGTGAGTCATCATCATCATCATCATCTTCTTGCCCTTATCCCAATTACTCGGGGTCGGCGCAACATGTTTTGTATGAACACAAAATCATGTTGCAAAAGTGAGTGTCGTCACAAAATAGAGAGTATACATAAGCTTCACTCGACCTTATTTAGGATTTTCGCGATTGTCACTTGTTACATACCCAGCCGTGCGATGCCGACTTAGAATAGCATCACCCCAATTCTACCCATGGATATCGTATAAAGCAACTAAGGGATGATTATTCAGGGAATGGGCAGCAGCGTTCCCAGTGAATTAAACATCTTGCACTGCGCTCGCCAATCCGCCTGCCATGCGTGGTGAGTATGGCAATACCCTCGAATACGGGGGAGGCCCATATCCAGCAGTGGACGGTTGTGGCTATAAAGGTACATAGTCAGGGTTGCTACTGACTCAAACTATAGATAAGAATATATAACGCACACACACACATTTTGGCCCGATCGAAGCTGAGTGCAGTTCTATACTGTACGTCAGTCAAAGCGCGGCCTACAGCAATACTTGTCATACGGTCGCATGGTACGTGACTCGTACGTATACGTGCATTACCATTGGCAAAAACAGATACAGCAGCTGTGTAAATAAAATCCATTAATTGAAATTGTAGCTTGCTCCGCTCGCATTACTTATAGTGTTAATGTGGCGCCATGTGGCTCGCTCCGCTCGCATTACTTATAGTGTTAGTGTGGCGCCATGTAGCTCGCTCCGCTCGCATTACTTATAGTGTTAATGTGGCGCCATGTGGCTCGCTCCGCTCGCATTACTTATAGTGTTAGTGTGGCGCCATGTAGCTCGCTCCGCTCGCATTACTTATAGTGTTAATGTGGCGCCATGTGGCTCGCTCCGCTCGCATTACTTATAGTGTTAGTGTGGCGCCATGTAGCTCGCTCCGCTCGCATTACTTATAGTGTTAATGTGGCGCCATGTGGCTCGCTCCGCTCGCATTACTTGTAGGGTTAGTGTGGCGCCATGGAGCTCGCTCCGCTCGCAGTTCTTATAGTGTTGCTGTGGCGCCATGTGGCTCGCTCAGCTGGCATTACTTATAGTGTTAGTGTGGCGCCATGGCTCACTCCGCTCGCATTACTTATAGTGTTAATGTGGCGCCATGTGGCTCACTCCGCTCGCATTACTTATAGTGTTAATGTGGCGCCATGTGGCTCACTCCGCTCGCATTACTTATAGTGTTAATGTGGCGCCATGTGGCTCACTCCGCTCGCATTACTTATAGTGTTAATGTGGCGCCATGTGGCTCGCTCCGCTCGCATTACTTATAGTGTTAATGTGGCGCCATGTGGCTCGCTCCGCTCGCATTACTTTTTTGATATATCTATGGTCAGTCGTTTTACTACATAAAATATGAGTAATTCTTGTTCGTTTAATAATTTAAACCGTTTTCTCTTTACAGTGCGGAGAACTCCGACCTAAAAGTGGTTCCGGTTATGCGTTGCTCCACCATTACTGAAGTGGGGGTCCAGGAGGTCAAGATCGAAGCCTGCGAGAGACTGCTGGGAGCCAGGGTCACAGAGAAAATGAGAACTAAGAAGGTAAGTTCATTTCATCATCTTCCTCCCCCTATCCCAAATCAATTGGTTAACAGCTGATGTATTAAACCACAAAACCCGACTGCGGTAGTTTCAAAGTTGTATTTTGCGATAAAAATCCGCCATCTCGAATTTATGAATTTTTAATATAGCTAGTGTCACTCGCGCTGCTGAGACAATTCTAACGACACCTCTTAAGTCAAAATCCAACTATCCGTTTTCTTTCTAAGAATTTTCTTGTCCACAAACATCGAAGTAGCTGATGCTATTGACGTAATCAATAGTGATTTATTGGCTGTACAAACATGGGCAAAAAATTTTGGCCTCCTCGTTAATCCTAGCAAGTCACAAGCTCTAATCATTGGGAGTAGTAGGCTGAGAAGTAGGCTGGACCCTGCCGATATTCCACCTGTTTATTATGATGGCACATGCATTCCCTATACTAACAAGGCAAAAAATTTTGGTTTAATTTTTGATTGCCACTTATCTTGGTTTTCACATATTAACGATGTGAGCAGGCGCATGCATTATTCCTTCCACTCTCTTAAGCGATTCCAAAACTTCCTTCCTATCAAAACTAAAATCATGCTTGCACAAGCTCTTCTTCTTCCCATTCTTGACTACGCTGATGTCTGTTATCTGGATGCGACGGAAGAGTTACTCAATAAGCTTGAGCGCTTACAAAATCTGGCTATAAGATTCATATTTGGACTTCGTAAGTTTGACCATGTTTCCGAATTTCGAGCTCAGCTTAAGTGGCTTCCAATTCGCCTTCGCCGTGATGTGCACATCCTGTCCACTCTCTACAATATCCTTCACAAGCTATCGCAGGTGGTATCACTGCCACATGCGGTTGACCATAGTCGTCAGATATTCAGCCGAGGTCAAAACTCTACGTCGCCAGTGACTGTACAGTTCTACAAAAAAATGTCATAGATGGCGCTAAAGCTACCCGTAAGTAGTCAAGTGACAAAATATATGAACGAAGCAAGTGGTTCACAACTTCGCCGCCTGGGTTAGAGCCTCCGTTGTGTAGCGGTCAACACGTCTGACCCGGCTTGTCAGAAGACGTGGGTTCGAGTCCCATCGGTGGCGTGAATTTTTTCCGCTTGCTTCCTTTGTATTCACTTTGTAACCAAAAAGTTAACTTAAATTGTGTTTAATGAGGCGGGCCCGATCGAAGCTGAACAGGGTAATATATTTTTCTCCAATTTGCTCGGAAATGGCTTCATTACTTTAAAAAAAGAATACGTCAATGGGCTCATTTATGTTGTCAAGGCGCAGAGGACTGTAATAGAAATTGCCGGACTAGGCCGGTAATGAAAAGGTTCTTTATCTTCACACTTTCGTGATTAGGTGTTTTATAGATCACAATTTGTTTGAAGTTTGAAGGCTGAATGTGAATTTCCCGCGCATTCTTTATGAAACGGAACGTAAGCAAAACCAGCGCATGCGCTTTGCGAACTTTAGAAGTTGTGAAGTGTCAATTTTGTCACGATTTAAATGTTTATTATTTATGTTTCCTTGCAAATTGGAGAAAAGCACTATACAATCCGCGGCCGAAATAACAATTTCTTTCCAATGCCACTCGACCAGAAATTGCTATATACTCGGCCTGTGACGTAATGTACTATTGTGTCAGTCAAAGCGCGGCCTAAATAGTCTAAGCTCCCGTCGACCAAGTCTTACCTCATAGGTCTACCGCACGGACGTATACTGTAGCGATAGATACCACTTAGGAGGTCAGGAAAATACTGGGTTGCCATCTCCTAACCTGGAGGAAACTTTTTTATTCGAGTTGGAAAATGCAAAAAAAGTCCAAAAATTATCTCATATTTCTACCGCTCCAAACGTTTACCTACCTAAAGAGACTCCTTTTGAGATGAGAATGCGCTAGGGTTGCCAGCTCCAATCCTGGCAGGTTCAAGGTCAGCCACATTTTATGAGGCCCAAAATGGAGTTTTACATCTTCTTTCTACCGTACTAAATTTGTGTCAATCGATAGCTCTAAGCATGCCATTGACAAATATATAGGGTTGCCTGCTATCAGCCTGGCAGGAACTCTGGTAAACCCCCTCAAATAAACGACGGTAAAATCTTCAAACAAAGAAAAAGTCATGAAAACCACTAAGATTCCAGCAAAACTTAATGTAAACTGCGCCATAGAGTTACATTCTGTTGTGTGGGACACTGCGTCGACGAACGACCCGACGGAACCTGGTGTTTTCAAAGCATCTATAATTAGGAAGTACAAAGCAGGCCACTGACAGGCCTTACCTTTCTTGCAACCAAACAAAATTTATGCCAATCGATAGCCCTAGGTATGCCATTTATAAATATATAGGGTTGCCTGCTATCAGCCTGGTAGCATCCTGGTAGACCCAGTCAAATGAACGCAGGTAAAATGTTCAAACCCATAAAAACTTGTGTTACACTGCTAAGATGTCTTGCTACCAAACTAAATTAGTGCCAATCGATAACCCTAGACATGACATTGCTGAATATATAGGTTGCCTGCTATCAGTCTGGCAGTATCCCTGGTATACCTCCTCAAACAAACGTTGGTTTAATCTTCAAACCAAGAAAAACTTACGTAAAACTGCCAAGATATTTTGCTACCGAACAAAATTAGTGTCAATCGATAGCTCTAAACATGCTACTGATGAAAATATAGGGTTGCCTGCTATCAGCTTGGAAGTTTTCCTGGTATACCCCCTCAAACGAACGCTGGTAAAATCTTCAAACCAAGAAAAACTTATGTAAAACTGCTAAGATATCTTGCTACCGAACAAAATCAGTGCCAATCGATAGCGCTAGGTATGCCGTTTATGAATTTATAGGGTTGCCTGCTAACAGCCTGGCAGTTTCTGGTAGACTCCGTCAAATGAACGCAGGTAAACTATTCAAACCCAGAAAAACTTGTAAGACTGCTAAGATGTCTTGCTAAACAAAATTAGTGCCAATCGATAGTCCTAGACATGTCATCGATGAATACATAGGGTTGCCTGCTATCAGCTTGGCAGTATCCTGGTATACCCTGGTATCCCCTCAAACGAACGCTGGTTAAATCTTGCGTTCGTTTGAGGGGTATATAAGGATACTGCCAAGCTGATAGCAGGCAACCCTATGTATTCATCAATGACATGTCTAGGACTATC
This sequence comes from Phthorimaea operculella, assembly GCA_024500475.1. NCBI lineage: Eukaryota > Metazoa > Arthropoda > Insecta > Lepidoptera > Gelechiidae > Phthorimaea > Phthorimaea operculella. The sequence goes on along the minus strand of JANFCV010000021.1, from coordinate 4,125,973 downwards.
GATTGGCACTAATTTGTTTGTACAGACAAGCAGTCTTACACAAGTTTTTCTGGGTTTGAATAGTTTACCTGCGTTCATTTAACGGAGTCTACCAGGGAAACTGCCAGGCTGTTAGCAGGCAACCCTATATTTTCATCAGTAACATGCTTAGAGCTATTGATTGACACTAATTTTGTTCGGTAGCAAAATATCTTGGCAGTTTTATGTAAGTTTTTCTTGGTTTGAAGATTAAACCAACGTTTGTTTGAGGAGGTATACCAGGGATACTGCCAGGCTGATAGCAGGCAACCTATATATTCATCAATGTCATGTCTAGGGTTATCGATTGGCACTAATTTAGTTTGGTAGCAAGACATCTTAGCAGTGTAACACAAGTTTTTATGGGTTTGAACATTTTACCTGCGTTCATTTGACTGGGTCTACCAGGGATGCTACCAGGCTGATAGCAGGCAACCCTATATATTTATAAATGGCATACCTAGGGCTATCGATTGGCATAAATTTTGTTTGGTTGCAAGAAAGGTAAGGCCTGTCAGTGGCCTGCTTTGTACTTCCTAATTATAGATGCTTTGAAAACACCAGGTTCCGTCGGGTCGTTCGTCGACGCAGTGTCCCACACAACAGAATGTAACTCTATGGCGCAGTTTACATTAAGTTTTGCTGGAATCTTAGTGGTTTTCATGACTTTTTCTTTGTTTGAAGATTTTACCGTCGTTTCTTTGAGGGGTTTACTAGAGTTCCTGCCAGGCTGATAGCAGGCAACTATATATTTGTCAATGGCATGCTTAGAGCTATCGATTGACACTAATTTCGTCCGGTAGAAAGATGAGGTAAAAAACTCCATTTTTGGGCCTCATAAAATGTGACTGACCTTGGAACCTGCCAGGATTGGAGCTGGCAACCCTAGCGCATTCTCATCTCAAAAGGAGTCTCTTTAGGTAGGTAAACGTTTGGAGCGGTAGAAATATGAGATAATTTTTGACTTTTTGCATTTTCCAACTCGAATAAAAAGTTCCTCCAGGTTAGGAGATGGCAACCCAGTATTTTCCTGACCTCCTAAGTGGTATCTATCGCTACAGTATACGTCCGTGCGGTAGACCTATGAGGTAAGACTTGGTCGACGGGAGCTTAGACTAAAAGCAATATTTGTCATACGGTCGCACGATGCTTACTCAATATGTAATCGTGCATTACCTTTGATATAAAAATATAACTACTTTAATTGTCTCAAAATATGTATTAAATTAGAGACAAATCAGTATGGAAATTTAATTTTAATTAAATGCTGGAAAGTAAATAAATGCTTGGAAAGATTATAACCAAGAAATGCAATAAATGCAAAATCGTTTTTATCGTGCTAAAACAAAAAAAACAATATTGCTAAGTTGTACCCAAGTTGGTAGTGGCGTCGGCAGTGCTGATGTCGAATGTCGCAGGTTCAAATTCTAGAAAACTTTGCAAATCTAAAAAAAAACAAGAGCCTGAAACCTGAAACCTTGGAATACTGTGTATTTTATTTACAATAATCAATCAAACATCAAAATCTCTTATGTTGCTTTAACCAGTTAATTAATTCCTATAGGTGGAAACTTATTATTAGATATAGTTTTTATTAGCTAAAGTAAGGCTAACGAAACGAGATAAATAATGTAAACAGTTTTAATAAGATTCGGTGACAGCTATTACGATCTGTCCTTATCTGTCATATGGTATAATGTCAGTTGTCTCTTTCTGGTTTGTTTACATTCTTTATCTCGTCTGGTTGACCTTACTTTATTAGCTATAGTTTTTATTAAATTGTTTAGTTATAAGCTAATTAATGCTGTTAGTTTCCCGAACAGTTAATAAATGAATAAATAAACACCCTTACAGGTGGACGGCATTCTGAACCGTCTTCACGTGGCAATGCCAGCGCCTCGTGACAAAAAGGAGCGGCCGCCTGTCATTCCACCAAGCGTACTCGCCAAAAAACAAGCCGCGGCTGAGAAACAGACAAGGAAACGGAAACTGGAGAGAGAAATCGAGGTCGAGGCAGGGGATGATTATGTTCTCGGTAAGATCAATGCAAAATTCATTGAAAATCATCTTTTTTATACACAATCACACCTATGCTACAAAATCACACATATTTGCTACCCAAACACACATTTACTACACCATCGCTCATATTTACTACAAAAATACTCATTTTTATACACACACTTTCACATAATATACACAAATTCACTCACTTCAAAACACTTATTGACAAAAATCACTTCAAACACACTTACACTAACACACACTCAAGAAGGAGCGGCCGCCGGTCATACCGGCCAGTGTGCTCGCCAAGAAGCAAGCCGCGGCTGAGAAACAGACAAGGAAACGGAAGCTGGAGAGGGAGATTGAAGTCGAGGCAGGAGATGATTATGTGCTCGGTAAGATCAATACACAATTCATTGAAAATCCATACTCTTTGTATAAAATTACACATATGCTACAAAACTACACATTTTTTACACTTATCAGTCATTCTTTTACACTCCCACACAAAGTAATTCACATACTTTCACATTATTTACACCACACATTTTCACTTGATACACACAAATACACTTACTTACAAATAACACTTGAAACACAGTCACTATAGTACTATAGTACAGTTTTTCGAATAGGCCATATTCGACAGCTGTCATAATCATGTTAATGCTATGACATAAGGGCTATTTTCCTTTCTTGGCATGTTTCCTAGTATGGGTTTGACAGCTGTAAAATATGGGTTATTCGAACGACGGTAGTATAAAAAAGGAGCGGCCGCCGGTCATTCCGCCCAGTGTACTAGCTAAGAAACAAGCCGCGGCTGAGAAACAGACAAGGAAGCGGAAGCTGGAAAGAGAAATTGAAGTCGAGGCAGGAGATGATTACGTTCTCGGTAAGATCAATAATGTACAGTGTGCGCGCGGCCTGTGTTTAGAACTTGACCGGCGCACTGCCGTGCGCTTTCATACACAATTAATTGAAAAACATACTTTTTTATACACAATCACACATTTTGTTGACACCATTATCACAAATCTGCTACACAATAACACATCTGCTACAAAAGCATACTCATTTGCTACCTAAACACACATTTACTACACCATCGCTCATATTTGCTACGAAATTACACCATTTTATACACTTTTCCCTCTTTACTTCACATTATTACAATTTCATATATTTTTCACTCATTCTTTTATACACACACGCACACGCACGCACGCACACACACGCACACACATTCCACATATTCACTTACTTTAAAATACATTAAAGTGGAAATAAAACAGCGAAATGTTTCTTTTAACATTTGGCCCGATCGAAGCTGAGTATAGTTCAATACTTTACATCAGTCAAAGCGCGGCCTAAATAAATATTTGTCATACGGTCGCACGATACGTTTCACATATGTATACGTGCATTACCATTGACAAAAACATTTTTTTTAGCTCATACTAGTGATGAATGATACACACAATTTTGTAAAAAAATTGCCACAAATACAGGGTGTAAGGGACGGTGTAACTTTGCAGGCGTGCTCAAACCATGAAACTGAACAACTTTCCCCATGGAACGTATGGAGGTAAACGAAAAAAATTTTGACTTCCCGTACAAAGTCTTTTTGTATGGGAGCGTTCCCCAGCATTGGCTCCATAGTAAAAGTTGTTCAGTTTCATGGTCTGATTACCCCTGCAATGTTTTCGGTACACCGTAACACCCTGTATTTGTAAACCGAAGCCGAAACTGAACAACTTTCCCCATGGCACATGGGTTGAAAAATTTAAAAAAGTATGTGTAGTTTTTAAAACTGACCACAGGGTTTATCGGGTCGTTCTGAACTTTCCTACAAACAGGAATTAGTAGCCTTACGTATTGTTTTGTTGCAGATCTCAAGAAGAACTACTCGGACATACCGGAAGAGGAACGCTACGACCCTATTCCCGAATTCTGGGAGGGACACAACATTGCTGATTATATTGATCCAGAGATATTTGATGTAAGTATATACGGGGCCGTTTGGTTTAAGACGTCATTAAAGACTGAGCTTGCGGCGACGTGGTGAGCCGTAAAAGTAACTGGTTTTTATGTGATGCCAGAAAAACCGGGCGGTACGGCGTGGCTCGTTCTCCATACTATAAACGACGCTGTCACGTTGACGGCGCTACTACGCCGCCATGCTTGGTCTTTATTTTGAAATAGTATCATCCTTAAATGGTGCTTGGTGTGGAGTTAATGGCTTCTAAAGTGTTTACGTGGATATGATTTTGTTGTTTCACTTTAATGTACCAAAACATATTTAAAATTACAGGAAAAAAAATACTGATATAGTCCATTCAAAATCATAGTTACATTTCATAACGCTATAATTGCGAATGGACTATACAAAGGCGGTGTATTAACCGATATAATTACTTACTGCTGCTGCTGGTTTGATATACAGGATGTGATGGCCTTAGGAAGCCATAATTTAATATTTTTTAGATTTAGATAAGCAAGCTTCCTAAATTCAATTTCATTTGTTCCACAGAAACTGGCCGAACTCGAGAAGGATGAGGAGCTTCGCGAGGCCGGTGGCATGTACGCGGTGCCCAAGATTGAGCTGGACGAGACCATGAAGGAGATACGAGAACTCGCCAAGCAGATACGGTATGTTTATTAGGGTTTTGTTTGTCTACTACAAATCAATTTCGTCAAATCTGTCTGTATGCCGCGCCCTCATACCTTCGTCAGTTTTAGTTCGATCGACAAACATCAAATTTAGTGTAAAATAGATCGTGTTTACTCAAATTTAGAAATGTCAAGAAAAAAAATGTTTTATACATAAGTGTGAAATATAAATGAACATAATATTTTTTTCGCCTTGAATATTGAGTAGGGTGTCGTTGAATAGGTCTTTCATAACTTTGAGGAGGTTTTTTAGAAACAAAGTCACTGACATGTTTCTGTCTGGAGATATTTGTTTTCTTATACCTGTAACTCCTAAGGTACGCTGAAAATTTGAATATAATATGGGATATAGTTCTCAATGTATGTATGTATGTATAGTTCTCAATCTAAAATTACCATGAAAACTATAACGGACACTCTAAAATTTCTGTAATTAAGGTGGCCCGTCCGAAACTGGATAAGATTTCATATTTTATTCCAGTCTCAACGGGCCGACAGTAAAGTTTGTCATACGGTCGCGCGATACATTCACCATATGTATACGTGCATTACCATTGACAAAGACAAACCAGTTAATTTTTACAGCGTTTTGGATTCATATATCTTTATAGCCGTGTAATGCCGGCATAGAATAGGATCACCCCATTTCTTACCTGGGGGTGTCGTAAGAAGCGACTAAGGGACTCGACGGTTTCATGTGTATTGCAATTTTAATAGTTTTTGACCTTGGCTACAATATCTACCGACCATGGTCAAAGGAATGGTGGAAGTGACCTACGATAGGATTCCCAAAGAGGGTTGACGTCAGGCAGGCGACCGGTCATAAAGCCAAATTAAGCCAAATCCTTTTACAACACGATTTTGTGTTTAAACCAAACATATTGCGCCGAGTCCAAGTAATTGAGATAAGGTCAGGAAGATGACGATGATTCTATACTTTGTATTGTTCTATACACATTATTTCGTTTTTCTATTTCAGTAACAAGAAGGCAATCCTGAAGGATGAATCCCTCCTCACGAAGCAGTCTACCAAACCTGTGATGCCGAGGACGTCCCGAGCCAGGGGACGAGATAGGTCCACTACTAAACTCAGGGACGAGATGGAGAAACTCGGTAAGTACTATAGTGTAACACTTCATGTTATTTGATACCCTTTAGGTGCATAATGTCCATTTTGCAAAATGTCCAGTGGTGAAAAAATGTCCAGTTTGCATAATGTCCAGTTTGCAAAATGTCCAGTTTGCAAAATGTCCAGTTTGCAAAATGTCCAATTTGTAATGTCTAGTGTGCAAAATGTCCAGTTTGAAGATGATCTAATTTGAAAAATGACCAGTTTGCAAAAATACAATTAGCGGAATTAAGGGCTGAGTTCAGACTATGAAACCAAACAACTTTCCCCAAAACACATGAGTCAGTGGCTCAGTATTTCATATAAACTGGACTTATTGCTAACTGGACATTTTGCAAACTGGACATTTATTCACCACTGGCCATTTTGCAAAATGGACATTATGCACCTAAAGGGTACTATAGTGTAACACTTCATGTTATTTGAAACAAGAAGGCAATCCTGAAGGATGAGTCCCTCCTCACGAAGCAGTCCACCAAACCTGTGATGCCGAGGACGTCCCGAGCCAGGGGACGAGATAGGTCCACTACTAAACTCAGGGACGAGATGGAGAAACTCGGTAAGTTCGTATTACATTTTGTTTACATACATATATCACGCCTATATCCCTTGCGGGGTAGGCAGAGTGTAAACGGCTGTAATAAACGGTCATTTGCACCACGTCTGACAAAAGTTTGAGTCATTCAGAAAACTGTGTATCAACATAGCGACAGGTTGTCAGCTTGAAAATTGCAATACACGTCAGCTCTCGAATCCCTTCGCTTTTTACGATACCCACGGGAAAGATATGAGGTTATGTTTATTAAATAGGGTGAAAATTTACTAGTAACCGTTACTGAAAACTCAGGACGGTCTTGTGATAAGAAACAACTTTCCCCAAGGAACATAGATCGAAATATGAATAAATAAATTTGAACCTCCCTCAGTAACTCAAATCTGATCGGCAATTTTGCGCCGACTCCAAATAAGTTGGGCTAAGGGTAGGCAGATGATGATGAATTACATTTATTTTTCATATTTCACCCTACGTTCCTTGGGGAAAGTTGCTCCTTATCACCAGTCGGTTCTGAGTTTTCTGAGGTCACTAGTAAAATCTTACCCAGTATTCTGGCCCGATCGAAGCTGACCGCAGTTCTATACTGCGCAACAGTCAAAACGTGGCCAAAAGTAATAATTTTGTCATATGGTCGCGCGATATGTTGATATACGTAATCGTGCATTACCCATGATAAATACATGTAAAATGTTGATTATTGATTTAAAGTTTTGTTTCATGCCAATAAAAAAGCGCTAAAGTATAGCTGTGGCTGCTGTAGGCTGATATGATTATGATGGCGAGCGCAGTGCAAGGTGTTGTATTTACAGATAACGCTGCTGCCCATTCCCTGGATTCATCCCAACGTCTAGATATAGATGAACCTTTTTATGAGCAAAGACTGCAATTAAATAGGATAGGATCTAGCCTCTCTGGTTATTGTCCCCTTCTTCCTCATAGCCAAACTATTTCGCCTAACTTGTCTGTGATGCACTCTAGCAACGACTCATGTAAATTTCTTGTTTACTCGTGACTAGCTAGTTTACATATTTAAGTTCATCTGTGCTCGTGACATTACTTTTTCTCTGTAAATATTTCGACCGTATCAAAACTACAACCAATCACAACTTTGCCCAGTTTATAACTCGTTTATAATTATGCATTTTGCTGAGCGGGGACATTTTAGTTACCATTGTTATATTGTAAGATAATTTAGGGCATTCCACGAAAATGTCTGTACGTGACACCTGGATTTCTAACATTTCCGTGTGAAACTCATGAATATTCTAAATGCGGTACTAAAAGTAACTAGGTAAAGTAACTAAGTAAATTGCATTAATACAATTCCTATAACTTTATATTAAGCATAAGTGGGTGCTCCCATGCACGTCACATAACGGACAAATTTGACTTTTTCGTGGAATGCCCCATTTGTGTGTATTTGGTAACAAATAAACATTATTTTCACTTTCTTTCTTTCTATTACTTCCAGGCGTGGACATGTCGGACACGAAGGAGGCGCACTTCACGCAGACGCGGTCGCGCTCGCGCTCGGCCTCCGCCCCCGTCGCCAAGAAGGCGCGCGTGGACGTGTCCCGCGGGCGCTCCGTCAGCCGCCCCGCCAGGGACACGCAGGGCGTCAAGGACACCACTGTGAGTATACTGGGTCATACAGCAGCGGTAGGCCTCCGCCCCCGTCGCCAAGAAGGCGCGCGTGGACGTGTCCCGCGGGCGCTCCGTCAGCCGCCCCGCCAGGGACACGCAGGGCGTCAAGGACACCACTGTGAGTATACTGGGTCATACAGCAGCGGTAGGCCTCCGCCCCCGTCGCCAAGAAGGCGCGCGTGGACGTGTCCCGCGGGCGCTCCGTCAGCCGCCCCGCCAGGGACACGCAGGGCGTCAAGGACACCACTGTGAGTATACTGGGTCATACAGCAGCGGTAGGCCTCCGCCCCGTCGCCAAGAAGGCGCGCGTGGACGTGTCCGCGGGCGCTCCGTCAGCCGCCCCGCCAGGGACACGCAGGGCGTCAAGGACACCACTGTGAGTATACTGGGTCATACAGCAGCGGTAGGCCTCCGCCCCGTCGCCAAGAAGGCGCGCGTGGACGTGTCCCGCGGGCGCTCCGTCAGCCGCCCCGCCAGGGACACGCAGGGCGTCAAGGACACCACTGTGAGTATACTGGGTCATACAGCAGCGGTAGGCCTCCGCCCCGTCGCCAAGAAGGCGCGCGTGGACGTGTCCCGCGGGCGCTCCGTCAGCCGCCCCGCCAGGGACACGCAGGGCGTCAAGGACACCACTGTGAGTATACTGGGTCATACAGCAGCGGTAGGCCTCCGCCCCCGTCGCCAAGAAGGCGCGCGTGGACGTGTCCCGCGGGCGCTCCGTCAGCCGCCCCGCCAGGGACAAGCAGAGCGTCAAGGATACTACCGTGAGTACTACTCTACTACTATAACAGCCGCAACAAAGTCCACTGCTGAACATGCCCCCCAATTAGGGGGGTATTTGCCTTACTCACCACGATTGGCAAGCGGGTTGGTGAGCGCAATGCAAGATGTTGCAATGCGATTGCGAAATTCATCCTGGGATTGAACCTCTGAGGTTCAATCCCTGGATGAATTTATCCCTTAGTCGCCTCTTACGACGGGAAAGATATGGGGTGATGACATTCTAAGCCGACATTACACGGCAAAGTGCTACTCATTTGTATTCATTCATGAATACATATTTTGGCCCGATCGAAGCTGAGTGCAGTTCCATACTCTGCGTCAGTCAAAGCGCGGCCTACAGCAATACTTGTCATACGGTCGCATGGTACGTGACTCAATACAATACAAAAAACGTACGTGTACGTGCATTACCATTGACAAAAACACCACAACTTGAATACTTATAGTATTGGTAGGGCTCGCCTCGCTCGCTATACTTATAGTATTAATATGGCGCAGTGTGGCTCACTTCGCTCGCTGTTTCCGTTCCTTTCAATGCTTTTCAACCCTGATGAACTTCAAGTTTGGTGAAGGGTCCATTCAGAAATTTACAAATCCCTACTCTCATCATCATCATCATCATCTCCCTGCCCTTATCCCAATTACTTAATTACTTGGGGTCGGCGGAACACGTTTCGTTAAACACGCGAATCCCTACTCTCATATCATTCTACTTTAGTTTAGTACATTTTTTCGCTACGACTTACCTTCTCACGCTTTATCCTTTTCATGTGAAAAGTTTTATCTTTATAAAAACACTTCTTATTTCTAATTTCAGATGCAAAAGCGTGCGAAGGACATGGCTCACGTGGCGATCGCGAAGAAGACCAAGAAGATGGGTCTCAAGGGAGAGGCGGACAGGTTCATCGGGACCAAGATGCCCCGACATCTATTCGCCGGGAAGCGCGGCGTCGGAAAAACCGACCGACGGTAGTTTGGCTGGCCTTAGCGCTACATGCTAAAAACTGTTTTTCAAATTGTTTTTGAACAATAAAAAACAATATGTGTAGAACTTTGTCTTTTATTTTATTAAAAAGAACGGATTTCCTGCGAAATACCAGTGTAGAAAATTCACCTTTAATCACTCGATGGGGCAAAGTGATTTGAACTTTAAACATTTAAAAAAAAAAACAAATTTCTACTTTTAGTTTATTGAGTTTTGAACTCAAATATAAAGTTTTGGGAAAACTTGCAAAATTTTCCACAGCTCCAATCCAGCCAGATTTAACCTGCGACCTTCGGCATCTGTACTGCCGACGCCACTACCAACTGGGCTACCGCAGTTCTAATCTAGCCTGCGAATTAAGCCTGTTGTTAACATATGAGCACACTTTATTATCACTCTATACTTTTGGCAGTAAAACTGCGATATTTTAATTAGTATTTTTATGTTGACAGAACCGACAGAAAACAGAATTTTTTATAGTTTATTGCAGTTTTTAAAGTGGTGTGGCCTCGAAATATACCTACTCGCCAACCACGCCACCAGTTTTGATAGATTTCGCTTAAAATAATTAACGACATTTTTTTAAATATATCGACTGAAACCGACATTTAACTATGCATTTAACAGACATTTGCTGTGCTGAGTATAATTCGAATTGGTTTCATGGCGAGGCCACAAAGTATTGGCCGGTGGTGTATTAACACGACAGCAAACGTTATTTGTATCACGGGTGACACGCATCAGCCGAAATTCCGTCACCGAATTTCGGTCCGGCGTAATTTCGGTGGGATTTGTACGAAATTTCGGCGCTTATAGTGTGTCATCCCCAATCGAAAACGAACGGAACGGAATTCAGCCGCCGAATTTTCGGTCGCGTAATTGCGGTCGTAGTGTGTCGCGAGACACATATAATAATAGATACAAAACAACTATCATTCTAAAACCTTTTTTTTTTTTTTTTATCTATGATGGGCTTACTCTTGACCCCAATCTTACCCTAGAGCAGAGATGGGATCTACGGTGGAGCGAGCTTGCCCAGAAGATGCCTATTCACTCTAGACTTAAAGAGATTCAGGTTATATGCACTCGGAAATACAGACGCAGGCAGGGAATTCCATTCTTTAGCCGTGCGCATAATGAAAGATGATTTGAAGCGCTTAGTGCGTAATGTGGGTATATCAACTAAGAACGGATGGTAGCCGGCCGTGCGTCTGGATGTCCGATGGAAGAAAGGAGACGGTGGTATGAGCTCATGCAGCTCACGCGCACACTCTCCGAAGTACAATCTGTAGAAGACCGATAGGCAAGCAACCTTGCGGCGGTGAGCCAGGCTGTGAAGCTTGGTCGCCACCAGTTTTTTATCGCCTATTAATCTCTTGGCTCTGCGTTCCACCGAATCCAGTGCAGCAAGTTGATATTTAGCCGAGCCATCCCAAAGGTAACAGCAGTACTCCATGCAAGATCGGACTTGAGCTTTACACCAATAATTAGTACGTAAATAGTACCTCCTCAAAAACGGAATTAATACCTAATATAAATAAAAAATAATATCACTGACACTAAACTACTAAACTCACTAACACTGTATTGTTACAATTATTTTATAATTTTTTGTTATAGCATTTTTATTGTATTGTTTTGTTAATTGTATTTAAGTTTAGACATTTCTAGTTTTTATTTTATAAGTTTTGACACTATTTTATGTAATTATTCTTTTGTATTGACGATCTTAATTACCTTTAGACATTTTTATCTAATTTAAGTAATTGTAATTATGAAATTGATAATATGAAATAAATGAATCTAATCTAAAAAGTTAAAAATAATGATTCCATGTCGCAATCTCAGTTGCAATGGGCGTTTTATGCGGTTGAACGCTCATTAGTGGTTTTTAGGTAGAGGAGAAAATAAAAATTCACAATTATTATCTTATCAGTTATATTTGTTTGTTGGTTGACATGAAATAATACAGTATATACATTAGTTAATTTTTCTTTGCTTATATGGATTTTCATAGTATAATCTACAAGTACACGGTTTAATTTTACATTTGTATACAAAATTCCCATGCCACAAGTAATCGTCGTCTTCGTTATAGTTTTCAACACGAGTTTCAACATCATAATCTGGCACATAATTGCCGAACGCAATCGCATTGCCGAACACAGCTATGCCGGCTTGATCCCCTACTAGCATCAAACTTTTCATCTGTATGGCATACCCTAACTCTTCCCCTCGCCCATTCACCTGCCAAGCAATAAATGGATCTGTTTTCTCTTCTACTTTTTTAAGAGTTATATCTTTGAGTTTACACGCATTTTCATCGGTATCATTGTCGCTGGCCGGTTCGCACTTTAGAAAAAACAATATCGGTAAGTTATGATAATCGTTCAGACATTTAAATTTGCGTGGCCTTCCTGGCAATTTTGCGAGCCGTCGTCGCTGTCGTGCCTTTTCATAGGCTGTATAGCCCCAATCGCCATCCGAGTCAGGTTGGTCATAGAAGTCTTCCAGTTCCAGTTCTATGTCACTTGGTTCTTTATCGTTTATTGCGTTATTTTTGTTACCGTTACAACCGGAGTTGTCCTCTTTAGAGCAGTCACTTGTTTCTTTATCGTTTATTGCGTTTTTGTTACCGTTACAACCGGAGTTGTCCTCTTTAGAGCAGTTTTCTACGGAATCTCTCTTCTCATCGGTAGAAGTACTACAGTCATCGTCGTTGTAGTCGTCATAGTCAATGTATTCTTCCGAGTCATCTTCAGAGTTTGGTTCCGGGAAGTAAACTGGGTCTAAATGTTCTGCAAAATATTCATTGAGAAACCGCAAGTGGTCAGGATTATTGCTTTCGCCACAGTAATACGTGCCACCAAGCCCGTAGGCTCCTTTGCGGCTATCTAATATTTGCTCCATCTTGTGTTGTTTCATATCAAACTCGGCCCGTTTGAACAAGAATCCTATTTCATTGGACTTGTTCTTAAGCATTGCAAGGGTGACCGTTCCTGGTGAGACGTCCAATTTTGCCATTTTTCCATTGAGTAAATCACTCAGAGTAGACATATACACATGGCGGTCCAAAGTTAAACAAACTGGCAATTCCGTGACCGTGACACCATGTTCTGCCATGATATTTATGTCAGGTTATGGCCAGGCCCTCAGTCAGAAGTAATCGATATTAGGAGTCAAATCTGAAAAGTCAGTATGAGTTATCTGAGTAAAATCAATATCAGATTTGTGATAAAATAAAATAATATTATGGCAAATGACAAAGCACTGACAAAGGGTCAACTTTTCTTTTCTATAAGGGAATAGATGATTTTGTAGGGTAACTGGAATACGGCAGCTGCTATGGCCGCTCGGATGGTACATGTAGGTGATCTGATATTAATGGAATATATTTCAAAAATAGGTTCGTATAAGTACTTCTTCTTTTCGTGTAAGACACCGAGTCAATCAACGACCCGATGAACCCTAAGTGTTTAGTTTCGTATCAAATGGGCGCGCGGCGCTGGCAACACTGTTCGTCATTGCCCCGTCCTGTGGCCGTGCGCGCGCGTCGTTGATGCAAATTTTAATTATAAATGGTGTAATTTAGTGTGCTTTCGGTTTTCTCGTGTGGTTTTCCCTGTTCGGTGGGGAAGAGAACCAAGTGGATTTGGTTCCGGCGCTTTGATTGTCAGTCGGTTCGATAACCACGCGGCCGTCGGAAAATATAACCTTACTTTTTAGTCACTCGCGCGTCCAGTGTTAGCCACATATTTTTAAGTAATTTCTCCATGCGGGAGAAGTCCTTTGGTTCGCGTATTGTACAGTAAAACGTGTTGCTGTCGCGAGCAGTAGTGTGCAGGAGAAATCTTTGTTATTAGTGTGTTAAAACATTATTCGATGTTGAACTGTGAAATAGTGAACTCAAGTGCTGGTGAAAATTGTTGGACGGAGTACCACGCGAGCTGGTACCCGGGTGCAGTAAGTCTAGTGTCTAAATCCAGATCCAAATGTCTTCCTCCAAAACCTGATACCTTTTTCCTGTCAAAACTAGACTTACAAGGAAACGGCGGCGTCATGGTTCGCACGGTAAGCAATTCGCTGCTAGGCCCTGTTTAAGTAGACTTTGGAAACAAGAATTTCTCGGCCGGAAACTTTCCGGAACAAAATTCTCTCATTAAATTTATTTTATTTAGCTATAGTAAAGAGCACTACGAATCGTAGTCAAATGTTGTTCCGAGGCTGATCGACCATTTAGTTTTAGATTTTAAGATAACTTTAATTTGCTTCCACTGCGCTAAGATCAGCTTCGAATCAAACATTTTTGGTAGCAGAGCGTGGTTGCTTTATTGCAACATAGTTAGCCGTAATTTAGTATTAAGCGTGTTTTTATATTACCCACATATTTTATTAATTTTGGAAAATATTGTTTCGGTTTTTTTTTTGTGACTGTATTGTTTGCCTAGTGAACGGTACCTTATCGGTAAGGTCTAGGCCAGTCAACTAACATTTATTTTGTGGTATTTGTTTATTGGTTTTTCGTTTTATTAAGTCGAGTGTGTAAAAGTTGGTACCATGGCTCCTCGATCGCCAGGTATAAGGCTGCTATAAAGACAGAATTAAGGTGGTTTACTACCACAGCGGCAATGATCGGCCGCGAGGACCGGGAGGACGCGCTCTTGAAAAGTGCACTACAGGCAGATGAACGGGTTCGGGTTGTGTCGGAACACCTCACAGAGTGCCTCATGCTCCTTGAGGAAGCTCCTAACCCTGAAGATAAGGAGCTGGTCGAGGGCGATGTAAGCCAGTGCTTGGAGCTGGCACAGGACATTGCGCAGGCAGCTGCGGACATATTTAGGCGACGTGACGGAAAGGAAAAGCCATTCCGTGGTAAAGTGGGACAAGGATTACAGGTGCCTCTTCCGCCTGTTACGGTTCCAGTCTTTGCAGGCGATTACGCCGACTGGCCGGCGTTTGAGGACCTGTATAGCAGTGTGGTCCACACACGGACGGACATAACGCCGGCGTACAAGATGGCTCAGCTGATGTCCAGGCTACATGGAGAGCCTCATGAATTGCTGACGCATTTGGCTGTCTCGGATAGCAATTATGAGGTGGCGTGGAAGATCCTTACCGACCGGTATCGAAACAAGCGCCTGATTGTAGACAGGCTGTTAGACCAGTGGCTGTCAATACCAACCATAACGCGAGGTACGGACCTCCGCGAGAAAATCTTCCACCCAGTCAGTGTCGCGGTCAGCGCACTAGAGCGACAGGGTTTGCCAGTGGCGGGCTACGGTTATATCTTGGTCCACACAGTGCTTCGCCGCCTGCCGAGCGAAATGGTCGCTCGATTCGAGCAGCTCCATGGGGCAAGTCCTCGGACCACCTCCCGACCTACGAGGATCTGAAGTCGTTCCTCGAGGCCGAAAGCAGGCGAGTGGACGTCCAGGCTGGTGAAGCCCCACGCAAGGAGACCTCTGCCCTCGCCACCCGGAACGGCCGGGTGCACCGGCGCGAGGAGGCAACAGTAGGCAACCCAGGCGGTACAACACCGCATTGGAATCAGGGTGTGCCTACTGCAGGGAGACAGGCCACGGGGTGGCAGCGTGTCAGGAGTTTGCTGCGCAGCGGGTTCAGAGGAGACGGGGTGTGGCACAGCAGAGGCGTTGGTGTTTTCGGTGCCTGGGGCCGCATCAGGTGCGAGTGCCCTTCAAGCACCAACTGTAGGTACTGCCAGGGTGCACACCATCCGCTGCTTTGCATGAATCGCTCCGGAGACGCCGGGGCAGCGCTGGATCGGATCAGCGAAGGAGCCTGCCCACCAAGGGAGGAGCAACGCTCCCCACCCTCCAAGGAGGAGCCCACCTCCGCATCGGTCACAGGGACAGGCAGGGGACGTCAACAGACGGAGCCCACTTACCCAAGGACATGGGGACGATCCCAGCACGGCAGCAGGTGCCGGATTGGGGAAGAACGACACAGGGACATGGTCAGGACACCCATCCCAGGTACGGGATCCAACGGGCGGGTGTCAGGAGAGCACTAGGCAGCCACCAGGGTACATGCAGTATTCTGCGGGCTTGAGCCACCTGGTTGGGTCTCAAGACCCACGCATGCCTCCGCCTATGCCTGAGTACCCGCGGCTACAGGCGCAACCTCGGTACGGACGTTTGCCGTCGGGGTACTATAGAACTCCAGCCATGGCCTTTATGGGCAGACCTCCTACCAGCAGGAGTGGGACCCATACACAGGTTTGGGTAGCGAGGATACCCCGCGGGACGCGGCCTCACCGCGTTTAGATTCCCGCTAGGTAATCGCCGCCTACTCATCAGCTTCGGCTCCCCGTCCAATCACGGTACTTTTGCCAACGGCTAAGATTTGGGTATGGGGATACGGTGGCCGGACCATTCAAGTAAGAGCCCTACTGGATACAGGGGCTCAGGGATGTATTGTATCGAGTAAGCTGGTGAGTAGGCTAGGCCTAAATGTACGGCCAAGTGAGGATGAAGCTGTAGGCATAGGGGCCTAAATGTGCCTGACATTCGGGGTCAGACGAACTTTGAGTTCACATTAGGTAGCACATGTACAGGCGTCAGCTATCAAGTCTCAGCCGTGGTGCTGGATGAAGTGGTTGGAAACTCCTCAGGTTAGGTTACCACCAACGGTACGAGGGCTAACCACAGGGTTGGAGTTAGCTGATCCTGATTTTGATACTCCTGGTACGGTGGACGTACTTCTCGGGTCAGACGTCCTCGGGAGATTATGGTGCGGTAGGAAGAAGGTACTCCAGGAAGCTGGTTTGGTGGCCGTAGATACCACAGGGGGGTATGTTGTTTTCGGCCCAGTTTGGAGACCTCAGGACCTACCAGAAGGGGATACGGTCCTCTATGGTAGTGTGCTGTCAGAGGTGCTGCAGAGGTTTTGGGAGTCTGAAGAGCCGCCCACGGCGGACAGACGGAAGCCAGAGGATGACGAGTGCGAGTTGTTCTATCAATACAACACTGCGAGATGCTCGTCAGGCAGATTCTGTTAGGCGCAGACCTTTTTGGACAAAATAGTGGCCTGTGCATAGAGCTCATCTGTGTTTGACTTTGACTGTGTCAAGTGTTGTCGTGTCACAGTGATGTGAAAAAATACTGTCATTGAAAGTGTCTAGGTGAAAACACATTGTTGTAAATAAACTCGAGAAAATAAAATTCGCCAGCGCTCTTTTGATATTATAGTTATATTTTATTAATAGGTCACGGACCCGCTAATATTTGGGCGAAGAGTCGCGAATAATTTTTTCGAAGATGGATTTTACGACGAAAATTGATATTGGGAAGCTGGCCGGTAAATCAAACTGGACGACGTGGAAATACAAAATGTCAATAATGCTGGAAGGGACGGAGAATGCAATGGCAGCCGTCGAGGGCAAATTGACTCCACCAACTCCTGTAGAAGGCCCAGAAGGTGACGCCGCCGTAACAGCTTATAATGCGGCTTTGGCCAAATTTAAGAAAACTGAAACTGGCGCTCTTCTAATGCTGACCACAAATATGTCAGAAGACACCTTAACCAAAGTAATGAGGTACAGGAAGGCATCAGAGGTATGGCAGGAGCTGCACAGATTATTTGACGGGAACACGGGCGACAGGGCATACACGCTGTGCATGGAATTCTTCGGCACAAAACATGACAAGGCAGATGACATCGCGACACATATGTCAAAGCTGAAAATCTGTGGAACGATCTGAAAGCTGAATTATCCAAAACAGACACAACTGCGAAACTACCCGAAATGTTCTTAATATGCAAGATTCTTGATACTCTGGATGACCGGTTCGTCAATTTTAAGTCAAGCTGGCTCATGCTGAAGCAGTCTGAAAAGACAATTGACAGTCTGACGAGTCACCTCTGCACCTTTGAAAGAGACTTAGGCAGTCAAGAGACCACTAGAATGGAAGCCCTAGTGACTGCACCGAGTGGATATCGCAAATGCAAGGACGAGCACCTGATTTGCAACTATTGTCATGCAAAAGGACATAGAGTTCGCAAGTGTAAGAAGTGGATTGGAGATGGGAGGCCACCCAAACCAGTACAAGGCACGTCAGGCAAAAGCTCAGAATCCAAGCAAGTGCAACAGATCTCACTGATGGTGAACGCTTGCTCCAGTGCGAATGGTCAAACTCAAAATAGAGACAATTGGTTTGTCGACAACGGAGCAACTACACACATAGCTGTAAGGAGAGACTTCTTCAAAGAGTTCCATGAATTCGACAAAGACCACACTGTTACAACAGCTGACGGAACCATAATTCCTGCCGTAGGAAAAGGCTCTGTAGAGGTCGAAGCGAAGGTCGATGGCAAGAGGGAGAAGATAATGCTCCGAGATGTGTGGCTAGTACCAAGTCTGACAAAGAACCTTTTCTCGCCGCTCGCTGCACATGATAGAATGCAGAATACTGAATTCACGTCAAAGACTACAGAGTGCAAGTTTGACGTTGATGGTACGACAAGAATTGTCGGCAAAAGATCGGCGTTTGGCGGACTGTATGAATTAGAAATGAAGACAGTCATGTCAGTCAAGCAAACCATAGAGGTTAACGTGATCGATGGCTCAAATATGCTGCAGCTATACCATGAACGCCTCGCTCACCAGGATAAGAACCACGTCATTCGCGTAGTGAAACGCGAGTTAGGCATAGAGCTTACTCCTGACAAAGTGAAGTGTGAAGGCTGTATCTATGGAAGGCACATAGAAAACCCTTCGGTACCAGGGAAAGAGCCTCGAGATGTGGAGAGCTTATCCACACAGATGTCTGCGGACCCTTCGCTGATAGCATCACGAAGTACAAATACTATGTACTGTTCAAGGACGACTACTCGAGTTACCGACTTGTCTACTTTCTAAGACAGAAATCAGAGGTCAAAGACAAGCTCATCATGATGCTTCAAGAAGCAAAGAAGGCTGGGCACGAAGTCAAGACTATTCTGTCAGACAATGGAGGCGAATTCGACAATGCCGCTGTCCGAAAAATATTACAAGACCAAGGTGTGCAGCACAGGTTAACAATGCCTTACACGCCCGAACAAAACGGCTGTAGTGAGCGAGAGAACCGCACCCTCGTAGAAGCTGCAAGGTCAATGATGCATGCGAGAGGACAGATGCCGCAAGTACTATGGGCAGAGTTAATCAACACGGCCGCTTACGTGCTAAACAGAACGGGCCCTACTAGAGTGGAATCTAAGTCACCCTACGAACTATGGCACGGAAAGAAACCGAAGATTAGTCATCTGAAAGTTATAGGTAGCGAATGCTACGTCCATGTACCCAAACAGAAACGTAAGAAGATGAGCAAGAAAGCCATCAAGGGCATGCTCATAGGCTACGAAGGTGACGACGGCTATCGGATTTGGAACGGAAGAGAAACGCTGAGGTCGAGAGATATCTCTTTCCAAACCGACGTAGAGTTCAAAATCTCCACTAGTATGCCCCTACAATCAGAGGGAGCTGAGAGCGGAGATAGAAACATCACCGAGACTGAGCCTAACGTGGAAACTGAAGACCATGAACTAGCTCTAGAGGGAGATAGAGTGGTAGATCAAGATCAAGTTCATGAAGAAGAACAGAGCATTGAAGATCCGAAGATGCAAACGACGTGATCTTAGAATCAAATGAGGAAGAGCTAGAGATAGCTGAACCTGTCGAGCAGGAACCTCGCTATAATCTGAGAGACAGATCACAAATTGCGAGACCACGAAAACTCGAGGACTATGTTTGTGGAGTGTGTTCTGTGGTCGATGACAGTTTTCGGAATCTTACGAAAATGCCATTGCGCGACAAGATGGCGAAGAATGGCGTAAGGCAATGGACAGTGAAATAAATTCGCTTAAGGATTTAAATGTCTGGACTCCCTGCTCCTTACCAAAAGGCAGGAAGGCGTTGCCCTGCAAGTGGGTCCTGCGCATCAAGAAAAATCCGGATGGGTCCATAGACAAGTATAAAGCCCGACTTGTTGTAAAAGGCTTTAGACAAAGGAAAGGTATTGATTTTGATCAAACCTTTAGCCCTGTCGCCAGAATGGCTACGATAAGAGCTTTATTGAGTGTCAGCGCCCAAGAGAATCTGCACCTTGTACAATTCGATGTCTGTACTGCGTTCTTGAATGGGAAACTTCAAGAAGAGATCTACGTACAACAACCAGAAGGTTATGCAGACGGCTCGCAGAATGTTCTCAGGCTGAACAGAAGCTTATATGGGTTAAAGCAAGCACCACGTTGTTGGAACTCTTGCTTCGAGCAAATACTGCTGGACATGGACTTCAAACAGAGTGAAGCTGACTGTTGTCTATACACCAAGCGGATCAACGATAAAAAGATACTCATCACCCTCTATGTTGATGACGGGTTAGTAGCTGCCACTGATGAAGAGCTTGCGAACAGCTTCCTGGCTGATTTAAGGACAGTGTTAAAGATTACGACGAAGCCAGCGTCGTACTATCTAGGTCTGGAAATTAACAGAGAAGCGGACGGTTCTATCTTTATCAAGCAAGAAGCTTATGCCAAGAAGGTACTAGAACGATTTGGGATGGCCAACTGCAACCCAATCGGGACACCAATTGAGAGTACTCAATCAGGGAAAGTGGATGCTACAGAAGCACACTTCCCCTACCGCGAAGCCGTTGGGTCACTCGCTTACTTAATGACGGGAACGCGCCCAGACATCGCTTATGCCGTCGGAGTTGCATCTCGTAAGCTAGAGTCTCCAACTAAAGAAGATTGGCTTTTAGTAAAGCGTATCATGCGCTATATCAAGGGCACCAGCTCCTATGGAATCAAGTACAAGGCTCACCAAAAGAACCCCCTACTTGAATGCTTTAGTGACGCTGACCATGGAGGTGTCAATTAAGTGGAAGATCAACCACAGGGCTGATATGCCGTTACGCAGGAGGCATTGTATCATGGCTAAGCCAAAGACAAGCGTCAGTCGCCATTTCTACAACAGAAGCAGAAATCGTCGCTGCTAGTGAAGGAGCCAGAGAAACAGTATGGCTCTCAAGGATCTACAAAGATCTTACTAAACTGAAAGAAGTTCCAGTACTGCATGTAGACAATGAGGCTGCTATACGGCTGGCGCACAACCCTGAGTTCCATAAGAGAACCAAACACATCAGAATAAGACACTTCTTCGTCAGAGAAGTTGTAGAAGAAGGCTGTCTGGTAGTGAAGAAAGTGAGCTCAGATGAGCAACTGGCTGACTTCTTGACCAAGGCTGTTCCGAAGCCGAAGCAAGCCAGAACGTGTGCCCTATTAGGTGTTTGCAGTAGAAATACCTAAAGTGCAAGGGAAAGTGTTAGGCGCAGACCTTTTTGGACAAAATAGTGGCCTGTGCATAGAGCTCATCTGTGTTTGACTTTGACTGTGTCAAGTGTTGTCGTGTCACAGTGATGTGAAAAAATACTGTCATTGAAAGTGTCTAGGTGTAAACATTGTAAAATTATCTAAATCGAAAATAAAATTTGTTAGTGCTCTTTGAACCCGAATATCATTCCACTGTTACTCTGCAGAACGAGTATAAAACGTAATAGATTCGTGACCAGGCTACCTTTTCTCCCAAACCGCCCCGCTTTAGGTAGTTCGCGACAGCTCGCGGAACGGAGACTACTCGGAATGGAGCGGAAGATGAGGCGAGACCCAGCACTTCGGCAGAAGTATATAGAATTCATGCGGGAATATATTAAATTGGGCCACATGTCGGTGTCCAGCCTGGATTGGAGGTGTGTCGAGCATTATTACATTCCACACCTGGCTGTCTTGAAGTCACCTGAGGCGAAAATACGGGTGGTGTTTGACGGTTCTGCTCCTACCTCGAATGGTGTGTCTGTGAACCAATGTTTGCACGCGGGTCCTAAATTGAACCGGGACATTGTGGACATTCTCACAGACTTTCGGTTACACCAGGTAGCGTTCGTCGCAGACGTCAAAATGATGTTTCGCCAAACCATGATACATCCGGATGACCGTCGGTATCAGCTGATTTTGTGGCGTGAGAGCCCAGATGAGCCGATGGTCACATACGAACTTAACACGGTGACGTATGGACTTGAGCCAAGTCCGTATTTGGCAGTACGTACGCTGCGAGAGTTGGCCGCACAGGAAAGGGTAAGATATCCTCGAGCCGCAGCAGTACTGGATCGCGACGTCTACGTGGACGATATCTGCACGGGTGCTGATAGCGTGGAGCAGGCGCTAATTCTACGAGACGAGCTGATCGCGATCATGGGTTCAGGAGGTTACGAGTTGCGGAAATGGTTGTCCAGTTGCCCAGAGCTCCTGGCCGGTTTGCCAGGCGAGTTCCATCAGGACCCGCACCTCTTTGAGAACCCGGACAATCCAAACACGTTGGGCATCCTCGGGGTGCAATATAGGCCAACGCATGACGTATTCACGTACAAGATCGAGCCCGACCTTTTGGAGAAAACTTGGACTAAGCGGTCGGTACTGTCGACAATCGCTAGAACGTTCGATCCTAACGGATGGATCGCCCCGGTTACGTTCATGGCGAAGTGCTTTTACAAAGGTTGTGGCTAGCCAACTTAGGATGGGACGACCAACTCTCCGGAGAGTTGTTGAAGGATTGGCTCAAGTTTGTGACCACCCTACCAGGGATCGTGCACATCGCGATACCCCGCAAGTTAGTCCCATCGGTGGGATGTAAGGCTACCCTACATGGGTTTTGTGACGCCTCGGAGCGAGGGTACGCGGCAGCTGTATACCTTCGGACAGCAAGTTCAACGGGAACTGTGCACGTGCGTCTGGTTATGGCCAAAAGTAAGGTGGCACCAGTCAGAACTAGATGGACCATCCCCAAATTGGAATTGGCAGGGGCAGCTCTTCTAGCGCGCTTGCTAAATCATGTAACCTGCAATCTGCGTGGTACCATCAACTTGGATGAAACGGTGTACGCGTGGACTGACAGTCGGATAGTTCTGTGCTGGTTGCAGACGTCGGTACATACACTTGAGGTTTTCGTGGCAAATCGGGTGTCACAAATTACGGGGTCGGAAACTCCGTTAGTGTTGAGGCACGTACCGGGAGAATGGAACCCAGCGGACTGCGCTTCGCGCGGGTGCAGGGCACCTGATTTGATGAGTCACCCACTGTGGTGGGGACCTCAATGGCTAACTGAGTCGCCGCAGGAATGGCCATTCAACGAGTGCAGGGCGCCGCTTGGGCCACCTGATCGAGGTTTGCGAGTGAACGTGGGGCAACTCGTACCGAAGCCTAACCCAGCTTTCTTGCTGGAACGGTATAGCTCCCTCGACAAACTTCTTGGGGTGACAGGTTGGATCAAACGGTTCGTGAACAACTGCAGGAAGCCTCAAGCAGAACGGAACTTTACACCTGTCCTCTCGCCTGCGGAACGGAATGCGGCTCTACGCTCATTAGTTAGAGTCGTCCAGGCGGAACATTTTGAAGAGGAGGTCAGGCTGCTCAGGGATGGACGTGGAAAGCTGAAGGGAGGAATTGTGCGCCTCAACCCATTCCTGGATGAGCAAGGTATGCTCAGGGTTGGAGGCAGACTTCGGAACGCTAGCCTGCCCTTTTCGGCTCGGCATCCACTGTTACTTCCAAAAGGGGACCCTTAGTTGAGCTCTTAGTCAGGGATCGTCATGAGAAAAACTCGCACGCGGGCTGTAATGCGCTATTGGCCATTCTACAGCGCGAGTTTTGGATCTTATCGGGACGACGAACGGTACGTAGCGTTGTGTTTAGGTGCTTGCCTTGTTACCGCTTGAAGGCAGCCACAATGCAGCCACAGATGGGAGATCTTCCACCGGACCGGGTGACGGAGGCCTGGACGTTTGCAGGTGTGGGAACGGATTTCGCAGGCCCTTTCATGGTAAAGGCATCACGCCTACGGAACGCAAAGTCTATCAAGGCGTACTTGTGCGTGTTCGTGTGCCTAGCCACCAAGGCCGTCCACTTGGAGCTCGTGGCCGACCTTTCTACGGAGGCCTTTTTGGCAGCGCTGGAGAGATTTACGTCGCGACGAGGGCGACCAGCGCTAATCAGGTCGGATTGTGGTACCAACTTTAAGGGTGCTGATCGGTGTATGAAAGAAATTGTAACGTTCTTACGGGAGAACGAAGAAGCCATCAGCACGGGCCTCTCCCGTCAGGGCATTGCCTGGGTGTTCGATCCACCAGCGTGCCCTCACTGGGGTGGTATTTTTGAAGCGGTTGTAAAGTCCGCTAAGACGCATTTGTTGCGCGTTGTAGGGTTAACAATTTTGACTTTCGAGGAGCTGGCGACCGTGTTTTGTAAAATTGAGGCTGTACTCAATTCGCGTCCTTTGTGTCCGCTCAGCTCAGACCCAAATGATTTAGAGGCCCTGACGCCAGGGCATTTTTTAATTGGCCGCCCACTTAACGCCTTGCCGGAATATCCCTATACGGAGGTGAATAGCAATCGTTTGTCGCGTTATCAGTTGTTGCAGCAAATGACTCAAAACTTTTGGAAGCGTTGGTCGCTTGAGTACTTGCACATTCTGCAGCAACGCCTTAAGTGGACGGACAGGACTGAACCCCTGCATTGGGGATCTCGTTCTGGTTAAGGATGCCAACCTACCGCCACTGCGTTGGCGCCGGGGCGCATTCTCAACCTGTTTCCGGGTAGTGATGGCACTCCTCGAGTTGCAGAAGTTCAGGTGGGGATTCAGTTCTTAAGCGAGCAGTAGCTACATTATCACGCCTGCCATGCATAGAGCGGACCGATGGGTCGGTCCGGGGCGGGTGAATGTTTAGTTTCGTATCAAATGGGCGCGCGGCGCTGGCAACACTGTTCGTCATTGCCCGTCCTGTGGCCGTGCGCGCGTCGTTGATGCAAATTTTAATTATAAATGGTGTAATTTAGTGTGCTTTCGGTTTTCTCGTGTGGTTTTCCTGTTCGGTGGGGAAGAGAACCAAGTGGATTTGGTTCCGGCGCTTTGATTGTCAGTCGGTTCGATAACCACGCGGCCGTCGGAAAATATAACCTTACTTTTAAGTCACTCGCGCGTCCAGTGTTAGCCACATATTTTTAAGTAATTTCTCCATGCGGGAGAAGTCCTTTGTTCGCGTATTGTACAGTAAAACGTGTTGCTGTCGCGAGCAGTAGTGTGCAGGAGAAATCTTTGTTATTAGTGTGTTAAAACATTATTCGATGTTGAACTGTGAAATAGTGAACTCAAGTGCTGGTGAAAATTGTTGGACGGAGTACCACGCGAGCTGGTACCCGGGTGCAGTAAGTCTAGTGTCTAAATCCAGATCCAAATGTCTTCCTCCAAAACCTGATACCTTTTTTCCTGTCAAAAACTAGACTTACAAGGAAACGGCGGCGTCATGGTTCGCACGGTAAGCAATTCGCTGCTAGGCCCTGTTTAAGTAGACTTTGGAAACAAGAATTTCTCGGCCGGAAACTTTCCGGAACAAAATTCTCTCATTAAATTTATTTTATTTAGATATAGTAAAGAGCACTACGAATCGTAGTCAAATGTTGTTCCGAGGCTGATCGACCATTTAGATTTTAAGATAACTTTAATTTGCTTCCACTGCGCTAAGATCAGCTTCGGAATCAAACACTAAGTACTAAATAGTTCTTAATAATAAATCCTTATCAGTATCTAAACAATTTTGATTATAATACTAAAACCTACATACCTATTTAATTATATCTGCAGTTCTGACGACAGTTTGGCTGGTGTTTTGTTACTGAACCTACACCAATAAATAGTGGGGTCCCTCCCTCCCTTTCGCTGGGCTGGCATATTTTTTCCACTAAATAAGTTTTAGCATTTGAACATGATCCGCATTTTTTTTCTCTTGCAATTACTTCGACATAATAATTTGATGCCAAAATATTTACTTGGCATTAGTATACTATTTTATTTACGACTAACAATATTTTTGCATAATCGTTTTTGCAATATTTTTTTGACTATTTTTTTCTTATTAAGTCCAAATGGCAGGAAATGTAAGTCAGTTTAGTATTTTAAAATTTTTAAAAGTTAAGACAGGTTAGTTTCTTATTTTGCATCAGATGTTTATGCCTTTAATAATTTATGGTTTTGTATTTTAAGCCCATGTACATGCTATTATGGCAATATTTTCTATGTTATGCTTAAAATGTTATGCGTGCTTAATGTAGGTATGCGTATCATTAGTTTAATTTAGAATGTGCCATACAATATTATGTCAATTCTTTTTATGCATATAGATAGTGAACCAAAAAGGCAATAACAGTTAAGTGGCTTAAAATTAATTTTTTTTTGTTATCAAGCTTTACTACGTTGTTACGTACCTATGGTAGAGAGTAGACTAAGTTCGGTTGTAACATGGTAGGTATGGTTGTAATTGTAACCAACAACAAAACAAAATGTGTTTGTTATTTTGACTTTTAAGCCGTTGACATTAATATATTTATACCTATCAGTTATTTTATTACCCCAAATATCAAAATATTATGCAATGAAACACTTCAGTTACTTGGTGCTCCCATTTTGGAGGAAGGCTTGCCATCTTACGTTGAGGAACAAATCAACATCTTTCACGCCTCCTCGGACCGTTTATTTAAAATTAATGCACATATGGCACTTTTTATCATTCGTTTTTGTTTGTTTGTGCCCAAATTTGTTTATGTCTTGCGCTGTACACAATTTTGGAAGTCTCAGAGTTTGTTGAGGGAGCTAGACGACACCATTAAGGGGACCCTCAGTGCAATACTTAATTGCGCTCTCGACGACACAGCCTGGATCCAAGCGTCACTACCTGTACGATTGGGTGGGTTAGGCATCAGGAAGGCGACATCTGTTTCTCTGCCGGCTTTTCTGTCTTCGGCCCATTCCGCTAATCTCCTTTGCGGTAAAATTCTAAACCCATCCTTGGGTTCCGTGGAGATTGCAGTTAGTTTGCGACCGTCAAATTATGATTATTTGACCGATTTTGGAACAGTTATTTAGTTGAGTGGTCGCTATCTAGTACATGCTAAAAAACCATGTTTAGTTAGCGACCGCCTCAAAAATGTATGAAAAATAGACGGTCGCAATCAGACTCTAAATTTTTTTACTTTACTTAGCGACCACCACTTTTGCTCGTGCACTGTTTTGTTGGCCCTTTGATAGGTTTTTGTTACAAATGTCTTTAACTAGCCTATTATACCGCTACTCTTAGGCTCTTTGTCTTGGAACGCGCTATAACTCTGGAATCTCTATCTAACAAATAAAACAGTGTGGGACGCCGCGCGCACCGCCAACAGCATCTCATGGACCCTGTTGGCTTTTAATATGGTTTCCGCGTTCTGAAGTAGAGGACCTGTTTCAACTTCGTATTCGTTTCTGTTGGATCGTGCACAATGGACATATGTAAACGGCACCAGCCGTACCCACTTGCCTTCCTCGAGCTGTGCCAGAAGTACAGGCAGAGTTTCTTTGGGCTGTCCTTGTCTATACACGCCACCCCTAAATCTTCACTCTTCCATCAGAGCTATTTCGTAACGTCATAAATGCCTGGGGTGAGGTTCCAGTACGTGCGGGTCAGCTGCGTGGAGAAGATGCACGTCCTAGGCTCGGGGCCTGGGTGACTTCTGTGCACTTTGAGCTGAACATTCAAATTCCTCATTGTCCAGAGAATTCAGCCCAGTTTTTGTTGTGCAGCAAAGTATTGGCAGAGAGACTCCTTATAGCGTATAATTATAAATCGTTGGACTCTCTTAGGAGGTGGGTCTTGTCGCTGCTTTTTTACTCACTTGGAGGCTTTGGAGACAACGAAGAAGCAGGAAGTTCTCACTTTTTACTGACCTCCACACAGTCCTTGCCTTAAGGGAGAAGGGTGCTGCCATGTAAAAGCAATGTTTTTGGATACAGGGTATTTTATTTCACTCTGGCTACCGCCGCGAACCCACCTGATTACAACGATCACATTTACATTGCACCAGAACTTCCATGCCTTACTTAAAACCCAGCACCATCACTTCTGCGCCATACACTTATGCCTCCACGCTAGCGTAAAACTGGGCCTATAATTCTTCAGGGTAGCTTGCGTTGGCAGATTCTCTAGCTGTGTCATACATAATTGCTGGCAGTGGTTGAATCAGGCTGTGCTGCTCTCACATCCTTCAAATTTCATGTTGGGTTGAGCAGTTGCATGACGTCATAGATACCCGTTTAAAAAGGTAGGTGAAAAAGATCTGCGTTTGGTGCACCCACACCTGTTTACCTGGCGCAAGTAGCCTGGGTAGTCATAGTCAGCTAGGCCTGCAGACTATGAAGGCAATACAGTGGCCAATATAAAAACCCAAGGGTTCTAGAAAAATGGAAGAAGGCTAGAGGCTTGATGAGCTCTGCGACGTGACTGACGAAGATACCTCCAACAGAGCGAAGTGAATACTTCTTATTTGTCTTATTCTTCCTGACTGAAGGTCGTGTTCTTTATGAAAGTCCTTCACGTCTTTGATGACTTGTTTCCATACATCTCGTTGTTCGGCTTTCCTTAGGGCAGTTGTTACAGCTTTCTGGAACAACTGGTCTCTGACCAGTGAGTGCTTTCACCTGGTCACACCAACGGCTAGGTGATCGGCCGCGGGGTCTTCTTCCTTCTACTTTGCCCACCACAATCAACTTGTCGAGGCTATCTGGTTGACAACGAGCAATGTGTCCGAAATACCCCAGGATTCTTTGGTAGCATATTGTTGAGAGTCTAGTCTTTATGCGAAGCTGATCCAGTATAGACTGATTCGTTCTCTTGGCATTCCACGGTATGCGAAGCATCCTTCTCCAACACCACATCTCAAATGCGTCTATTTTCTTCTTGTCTATGGCCCTGATCGTCCAGGACTCCGAAGCATACAGAAATATAGAGAAAACCAGTGTCCGGACAAGTCTCATCTTAGTGCTATTGGAAAACTTCCGATTTTGCCAGATGCGAGTCAACTTGCTCATGGCATTTTTGGCTATCTGCGTTCTTCTCTTGATTTCTCGCTCACTTTCTCCTTGATCGGATATCAACGCTCCGAGATATACAAATTCACTGACAAATTCTACGTCCGAGAGTTTTCCAGTCCTTGAGAGTTGACCAGTTCTGTCGACAAGCATCACTTTCGTTTTCGACTGAATACAGGAGACCAGAAAGGATTCACCATAAGATGAAGAAAATAACTGCCAAGGATAGAGAGGTACGTTCTTATGTACTTCTGCTGTGTGTTGTTGGCCGACAAGAGTCTTTGTGCAATATTTATGGGTCGCTCTTGGTACATCGTGGGTCGTACTGTGTAAGTAAATCAGGAAGTTCCAAGACCAATATTTTGTAGCACCGTGAAGTAGCGACACCCGGAATTCCTACTAGCTTTTGCTAGGGACTCGAAGACCGTCGGTCTATGTGCTCTAGCGTCCGCGCATATCTAAAGGCCTGTCTCCTGAGCTCCCTTTGATGTTTGTCCACTAAAGCCCACCTCAACCGAGGGTGGAATTTCATGCCCAGTTGCTGCGTAAGACAGATCCTGCTGGTCGAGTTTGCGGATGGAGCTGAACACCCCTATCATTGCGCGCTGGCGTGATCTGTACAGGCAAAGGTAGTGTTTATGAGCACCAAGGTATGAGGCATGGAGAGTTCGGGTGCGGTGTGACCATGAGAGCTAGAACCGGGCTGGGTCCTTGGCGGTTGCATCAATGAAGTAGAAATAGTTGATCCTCCTCAGTATCAGAAAATACGCATTAACCTAGCTAGGATCGATACAGTACAAATAAGCGCTGAAGACCAGCGAGGTCTTGATGCCTCTTCGGTTCACGCTGAGGCTTCGGAGACAACAAAACGTTATAAACAGCGTCGGCAAGGGTTGTGAGGCAGCAAAGTCAGCAGTAGTAATTGCTGTGACACCTGTTTGGCACTATGAAATATTGTTAATTTTTTAATCATGTCTAGATAGGTACTAGGTCACAACCTTAGGTGTAGATTTAAAAAGGATTGTTCAATATGTATGAGAAATGTGCAAAAGTAATTTCTTTTTATTAAATAATGGTTAATATGCCCATAATAACGATAGTAAAACGGGCGGTCGCTATCTGACGCACATGTGGTCGCTATCTGAAAAAAGCGGTCGCTATCTGACTCTTTGGGTACTTTTCGGTTCAAAATTATTTTTAAAATAAACTGTTACAGTATTTCGCTAATACTTCTCGAAAAGAATATCTTGATTATATCTGCTATGCTCACAAAAAAAATCAACCTTCAAATATGAAACCTTCATATTAATATCATGGTGCAAAGTTGGGAAGTCGACTAATCGGTCGCCAACGGGCGCAATGACCCTTTATTAAATTAATGTAGGGTATCTACTTAATTACAAAAGAAACGGCTCACCCACCTCACCTGGATCAAATACGAAGTAGTGGAGCAAAGTGGAATCTGAACTTACGTATCTACCTAGGTACTTTTAGCGAGCTTACAAGTTTCGACTCGACATCACCAAATCCCGAACACAATACAACCAACGGTCGGTCGTTGGTTCAAATAAAAATTCATGTTGATGGCCTTAGGGCTGCCAGAAACAGAGGGTCGTTTTTCCGCGCGCCGTCGCGCGACTTTAACAGAGAAATCGGAAAATGAACCGTACGTAACCGAGGTAAGGGCAGCAATAGCAATTTGCCGGCGACCGATTGTCATTTGCCGCCGCCGGGGCCATTGTCACCCTTACTTCTGTTGCGTACGGTTTATTTTCCGATTTCTCTGTGTGCGGAAAAACGACCCTCTGTGTGCGTCGGCCTTTATAATAATAGAATGCAGGTTATCAAAAACCGATAATAATCGTACAGAATCGATAGATTGTAAGAAACACTACTCCTAAGAAAAAAAACAAACAAATGTCACTAATGTCAGTCCCAAAGTTGACTTGACAAACGGGGAGTTTTGCGCGGGAAGCGAGAGGGTTCGTGCGTAACTTTATTTCTTATTTTTGTAAATTAGTTTTTCGCTGTTATTGTTGTGTTAATGTGGTGAGATTAACTTAATAATGTGCCGGCAATGAAAAACAATGTAGTGAAAATGAGAAATAAAGTGATCTCGTGTGGTTCTTCTTGTTATTCCCGTGTAAAGTTTTGAGAGCATTGGAACGCGAGCGTCACTATCGTGTTCCAATGAGTTTAGGTTAGGTTAGATTTTAAGAACTATGAACTAAAAATACTGAAGACTAGGCAGCATGGTCATAAAGATCTTCGCCTGTTCCTTTGGAACGAATAATAAAATAATAAAAATAATAAAAATTGACAAACGGGCCATCGCCCATCGGTAGGGCTCATTTATTTTCCTATTTTGGCCTTATCAAGGGCTTGGAAAGTAATAAAATTAACATTAGCAACCTGAAAAACCTGTTCTTCATAAGTTGTCACCTATTTGTTTCATGAAAGCTGTCGTATGGAGTGAAAATCATGTATTCGCCGAATCAGGAAGATAGTGGATTTCGTGTTATTGAACGTATGGATTCTGTAATTCAAGAAAGACCCGAAAGTTCTCAATTTTATGTTCGTGAACAAATACAACATGGTCTGCACCCAGAAGTTCAAAAAATACCGGTATACCCAGTGTTCTATGGTGCGCATAATGATAAACAACTGGCTACAACTTCTCAAGTCGAACATGTAAGGCCTGTAGATATACAAGAGATTTTGGGTGCGGAACCCCAACAAAGACCTGAAGGTTCTCAATTTCGTGCCCCTGATGATACACAACAAGTGACAACCTCAGAAGACCAGCAAGAAAGATGCAAAGAAACTGAATTTCAAGTTCTTGAAGAGCCTTTTGTTGATAAGGCCCAAATACAATCTGAAGAACTAGGTTTTGCTGTTCCTGATGAAACGCCACCAGCGCCGGTTCCGGAAGTCAAAGAAACTCCTGAATTTTCTGGATTCAATTTGCCTGAAGAAGAAGAAAATGCTACTGCTTCAGAGGCCCATCAGAGACCACTGTGTAGATTTTGTGCCCAAGACAAGAATCCTGAAGAGTTAACTGACCTCTCAGCAGACAAGGAAAGTTTGAAACTGGTCACATCAATACTGGAATTTTTCAAAATTAATTTTGTTCATCTTAACAACGCAGTTTTACCTAAAACCATGTGTCAGGATTGTTATGATCAGATAACCACCAGCTACACATTTTTCCAGAGAGTCAGAGAGAAACAAGTTATTTTAAATATGATTTATTGTGTAAAAGAGGAATTGGAGGAACGAGATATTAAAGTAAAAGTCGAACGGATTGATTCTGACTCTTCTGATGAGGACTACGAACCGAAACCAAGTACAAATACTGGAACTCGCATGGAAGTTACACCGAGCATAAGTTCATACTATCCTGCAAAGAGTGCCACTAACAAGCCAAAAGCAAAGAAAACCAAATCGGTACCTGTGAAAAAAGAGAAAATTAAAAGGGAGCCAGATGAGGGTAACGGTAGTGAGACATGGAGTTCGTACACCTGGTGCTGCAAGTACTGCGGTGTCATTTGTGACAGCATGGAAGATCTGCGGTCGCATGGCGTGCTGCTGCACAAGAAATGCTATGCTTTCAAATGTGCTGACTGCAATGTTAACATACTTTTGTTCAACACATTCAATTCATTCATCGAGCATGTCAGGACGCATAGATACAGTTTGAGGTTGGTAACTAAATTATAAGGCAGCCTATGAAATGAAACTGAACAACTTTTCTCTAGAAACTACATGACTGAAACCTGAAAAAAAGCATCAGACCTCCAATAAAAATTAAATCTCTTTTGCTTTAAACTTCTAACTCATTTTGTATTTTTTGCCATACTTGATTTTGTGTTCGAACTAAACATGTTGCACCAACCCCAACTGATTAAGAATAAGGGTAGGAAGACAACAACAACTTCTACCTTCATTATCAGGGAACCTTGTTCAGTCTCAACAACTGGTTATTTCTTGAAATATTGTCAGCATTCTTTTAGCATCTTTGAGCAACAGTCTAATTATACCTTATCAATAATTTTATTATAATTTCATTACAGATTCTGTTGCCCACAATGCAATATGCGTTTTGGATCACTCTCTGAATGCACTGAGCATGGTCTAACGCACTGGGCAAACGGACAGCAGATCTGTCAGTGGTGCGGACAAATCTGCCGGGACAAAGGTGCGCTGGCGGCACACAAGAGTATGTCAAAACAAGTCGGAGTGGAGAAGAAAGTTTACAGGTTTGTAGAGAATAAATAAAACTCTTGGTTTATGAATAGAATTCAAAAACAGACTTGATAAGTGGCTTTCAAAGCATTACCTATAAGTGACTGTGACTATATGTGAACTGTTGAACTTTTTACACACACTATCCTAAATACCAGTGGCTGCTCGCCTATTATTAAAGAATTATGATGGTTATGAAGTACTATGTTTATTTGTGCCCAGATTAAGGTACAAGTTCGTGAGTTGCGACCGATCGTAGCCGCACGCGGTTACTGACGCGTGTGGATGCGATCGGCCGCACCTGACGGACACCTTAATATGGACATAAATAAACACAGTACTTCATAACCATCATAATTTTTCATCAGACTTCAGATCGGAAAAGTTCTTTTTTGAGGTAAGTCCGTTAAAATCACTTTCGTCTTCGTCTTTCAGGAAACCCCGTGTAATGACCCACAAAATAAACCAAATGATTGCAACTGGTGCCAAGCAGGGTGTGGGCAGCTACTTCATACTGAACTGGGATAGTTACGAGTGGGCTTGTCAGGTAACCTATTTATATTCTAGAAATGTTTTGATTTGAGTGCACTGTGGGAGACACACTATTTTTAAAATTTTTAAAGCTTCAAGCCAGGTATTCATTGGGGACAAAATCCCAGAAACTTTGTATCAAAAACAAAGTATCTTAAACAAAGTTTTTCGTTGGGAACTTTGTTCCGAAACAATGTTTACCTAAGTGCGTTTTCATTGGGAACATTTATGGGGAACTTTAGTATTTATGCAATGTTTCGGAACTTTGTCCCATAAATGTTCCCAATAAATACACGCCTTCAATCTTTCCAGAGTAATCTTCCCAACAAAAAATGTAAAACTTTCGGTTCAGAATCTTTTTTAAGGGCACACAACATTATCAGCAAGACAATTTTCTCTCCCCAGGAATGCCAGCAACAGTTCTATTTGCAACATGATTTTGTGCTCTATATAACAAAACATGTTGCCCCAACCCCAACTGATTTTGGGATAGATAAGTGCAGGCAGTTGATGATGATGATGACACAAATTAGACCACCCCCTCTCTTCCCGTGGGGGTCATAAGAGGCGACTGAGGGATAAACCCGACCCAAACAGCCAGGGCCAACCGTATGGTGGCGGTTAATTCACCACAAAAGCATTCCCAAGGAGGGTTGACGTCTGGTAGGCGGCCGGACGTAAAATTAAGCCAAATCCTTTGCAACACGATTTTGTGTTCAACAAAACGTGTTGCGCCGACCCCAAGCAATTGGGAAAAGGGCATGAAGATGATGACAGAAGGACAGCTCGCCCCTTCTTCCGATAATTTATGCTTACACCATAGAGCTGCTACTTCCTTTTTCTGAATATTTAACAAACCGTACCTGGGTCAAACATACTTAGTTCCATTACTTACATTATATCAAACGTACACTATAACATACTATACAAAAATGTTGGCACTTGCGAGTCGTACTTTTGCCGTCCGCCTCTCTACTAGCCGGTTCGAACCGGTTCGAGATTGCGCGTATACGACGGCGTGTCGATGTCTGTGTGAGTGCACCGCCGTTTCTTTGAAGTCGGTTATTCATTGGGGACAAAATCCCAGGAACTTTGTATATGACACAAAGTATCTGGAGAATCTTCCCAATGTGGACGTGTTTTGAACAATGTCCCCGAACAAAGTTCCCGAAAAAAGCATACACATTGGGGACATTGTCCATAAACATTGTCTATGATACAAAGTATCAGGGATTTTGTCCCTAATGAATACCTGGCTTCAAGCCGGCTCTAAGAATTGTCGCCAGGAAATACTTACTTTGTGATGATGACGATAGTCCTTGTTCTTTTTCCAGGAATGCCAGCAACAGTTCGCGAGCGTCCATCTACTGCGCAAGCACACTCAGGAGATCCACGACAAATGCTTTTCTATGAAGTGTGCAGATTGTCCCGTCATACGATGGAATTACCGGTCCTTTGTGAATCATGTGTCTGAACACCGACCTTATTTGAAGTAAGTCCACTGCTGGACACGCGCTGTCCACTATTAGTGTGTAGACACACTACGACCGAAATTACGCTACAAAAGCGGCTGAATTCCGTTCCGTCAGATTTCTGCGTTTTCTGTAGGCTGGATTTGAACCAGCGACCTTCGCCATCTGTACTGGCGACGCCTCTACCAACTGGGCTACAGCAGCTCAATCCAAGCCCGCGAATTTAGCAAGTGTATCTTGTGGTGAGTAAGTAGTAAGTCCACTGCTGGACACGCGCTGTCCACTATTAGACAAGTCATACGGTGGAACTACCGCTCGTTTGTGAATCATGTTTCTGAGCACCGACCTTATTTGAAGTAAGTCCACTGCTGGACACGCGCTGTCCACCATTAGACAAATGCTTTTCCATGAAGTGCGCCGATTGTCCCGTCATACGATGGGCCTTATTTGAAGTAAGTCCACTGCTGGACATATCTGTCCACTATTAGACAAATGCTTCTCTATGAAGTGTGCCGATTGTCCCGTCATACGGTGGAACTACCGCTCCTTCGTGAATCATGTGTCTGAACACCGACCTTATTTGAAGTAAGTCCACTGCTGGACACGCGCTGTCCACTATTAGACAAATGTTTCTCTATGAAGTGTGCCGACTGTCCCGTCATACGGTGGAATTACCGGTCCTTTGTGAATCATGTGTCTGAACACCGGCCTTATTTGAAGTAAGTTCAATTTAGGAAAACTTGCAATATTCACTGCAGGCTGGATTTGAACCAGCGACCTTCGCCATCTGTACTGGCGACGCCTCTACCAACTGGGCTACAGCGGCTCACTCCAAGCCCGCGAATTAAGCAAGTGTATCTTAACCACTAACGCGTGTTGAGTAAGTAGTAAGTCCACTGCTGGACACGCGCTGTCCACTATTATACAAATGCTTCTTCATGAAGTGTGCCGACTGCCCCGTCATACGGTGGAAAAGTAAGTACAATTTAGGAAAACTTGCAAAAATTTTGCCACAAGCTGGATTTGAACCAGCAACCTTCGCCATCTGTACTGGCGACGCCTCTACCAACTGCGCTACAGCGACTCACTCCAAGCCCGCGAATGAAGCAAGTGTATCTTGACCACTACGCGTGGTGAGTAAGTAGTAAGTCCACTGCTGGACACGCGCTGTCCACTATTAGACAAATGCTTCTCCATGAAGTGTGCCGACTGTCCCGTCATACGGTGGAATTACTCCAATTTAGGAAAACTTGCAAAATTTTCACCGCATACTGGTTTTGAACCAGCGACCTTCGCCATCTGTACTGGCGACGCCTCTACCAACTGGGCTACAGCGGCTCACTCCAAGTCCGCGTGCAAGTGTATCTTGACTACTAACGCGTGTTGAGTAAGTAGTAAGTCCACTGCTGGACACGCACAATGTCCACTATTAGACAAGTCATACGCGGTAATTACAGCTCGTTTGTGAATCACGTGTCTGAACACCGGCCTTATTTGAAGTAAGTCCACTGCTGGACATGTCTGTCCACTATTAGACAAATGCTTCTCCATGAAGTGTGCCGACTGCCCCGTCATACGATGAGCCTTATTTGAAGTAAGTCCACTGCTGGACACGAACTGTCCACTATTAGACAATGGATCTACCGCTCCTTCGTGAATCATGTGTCTAACCTACCCTAAACACCGACATTATTTGAAGAAAGTCTAATTTAGGAAAACTTGCAATATTCACCGCAGGCTGGATTTGAACCAGCGACCTTCGCCATCTGTACTGGCGACGCCTCTACCAACTGGGCTACAGCGGCTCACTCCAAGCCCGCGAATTGAGCAATTGTATCTTGACCACTAACGCGCGTTGAGTAAGTAGTAAGTCCACTGCTGGACAGCTGTCCACTATTGGACAAATGCTTTTCCATGAAGTGTGCCGACTGTCCCGTCATACGGTGGAATTACCGCTCGTTCGTGAATCATGTGTCTGAACACCGACCTTATTTGAAGTAAGTCTTTTATTTTGGATTTCCTTTCGGCCTATGATGGCTTGGACCTAATAAATCTGGATTAAAGTTCATAAAATTTCAAATTTGAATCGAAATATCTTTTTATTCCCAAGCTATAAAATGTTTTTTACTTTTCTAGATAGAGTTGTAGCTTAGAAAAAAAATATCCATTTGAGACAGTCCTAGGTATGCTATTTTGACCCCAACTAAAAAATTAAAAAATATACCATATTTTCCCTAAAGAAATCAGATCTATGGGTCGGTTAAATTTCCGCTACATTTTTACAACCTCTATTAATATATTGGCCTCTTTATTTGCAGAAAACATTGCCCATACTGCAACTTCCGAATAGAAAACGCTGAAGAGCTGAAAAAGCACGTCGATTTCCATTTCACCGGCGCAAGGAAACCTTGCGACGAATGCGGACAGATATTTATTAACAAAAAGTTGGAATTAGAACATTACAAGCAATTCAACCCTGTCAGGCGACAAAAGTTCCTCACAGTCGAAGATCTGACATGTGACATCTGCAAGAAAATCTTCGATACGAACCCACAGTTAGTCAAACACCGGGTGGTACACGACCAAACACGGAAAAAGGAACACATTTGCGACACGTGCGGAAATCAGTTTTACAAAAAATCTTCCTTACTACTACACGTGAAGACCCACAGCGGTAAGATACATATTTGCAAAATCTGCGACCGAGGCTTCTCCAACGAAAGATATCTCAGAAACCACGTTAAAACTCATTTGAACACGGAACAGTTCATTTGCGATTATTGCGGGCGAAAGTTCAACAAAAAGTTGTACATAATGCGACATATGATACACAACCATATCGCGTACGACGCGCCCAAACAACCCACCAAATACAAGTGCAAAATATGCTACAAACAGTTCACTACTTCGAGCTACTTAAAGATTCACACGAACATACACTACGGGAAGCGTTACCAGTGTCGAAACTGCGATAAAACCTTTACGAATTGGGGGAATTGCAATAAACATATGATCAGGATACACCACACGACGCTTGCCCGGACTAAAGCGACCCCTCAGGGCAGGATCCCCATTGAAAAGGTCGAGGAGGCGCCCTATGTGGCAGAGATCAACAAACAGTGGATGGAAGATCTCGCCATGAACCAAATACTGCGGAGGAAGAAAATCAAACAAGAGAAAAAACAGGAAAATTAAATGTATGCATCTTCAGATTACGGGCATTCCGATTTGTAATTAATTTCGATACCGAGTATAGATATGTGTAGGCTAAAACACAGTTATGGTATCTGCAAAGTTGCAAATCCCTCTCTCTTTTCGTGTGGGACACCGAGTCGTTCAACGACCCGATGAACCCTGGTGTCAGAGTTTTTCAACCGCCCACTGCAAGTAGCAGGCCTCTGACATGGTTGTGTAACGACCGCCATCATAGACAGCAACCGGGACCGACGGCTTAACGTGCCCATCCGAAGCACGGAACCATCTTACTTGCGGACAATCAGGTGGTTCAGCCTGCAATGTCCTAACCAGACTGGGAACAAATGATAAATATCAACTTTGTGAGTGACCCCACCGGGAGTTGAACCCGGAACCTTTGCGTGGCAGGCAGGCATACTAACCACTGCGCCACATCGACTGTGCAAATCCCTAAAACCATGAATGAAAACAACTCTTTTTTTTTGCAAATTACTTTGTGGCACTTACTATATGCCGGCGGAGCAGGTTTGAGTTGCACCGAGAGTGTTGCATCAACTTAGGCCCAGCACACACGGCGCAACGCATTTGCAACGAAACTGCGACTTCTATAGTCCGTCAAGTTCGTGCGCTACCTTCCTGCGGGGTACAGACGGTGGAGGGGCGAGTAAGCACGTCATTTTAATATGACGTGCAGCGTGGATGCGCGCGTCACCCTTCCCCGCTACACCTCCCGCTACCCGCTGACATTTCCCTCCCCAACGTCTGTCACCCCTAGGGAGGGTCGCGCACGAACTGGACGGACTATAGTTACTTTTGAGTTTCAGCCATAGACCCCTTTGAGAGACCGCACACGACGCAACCTGTATGAAACTGGTTCGAAACGCGTTACAAACCAGTTGCATTGAAACGGGCGTCCAGGAAACTCGTGTTTGCGTTTCTTCGGATTTCGCGCCTTTTTCATCAACAAAATGGCTGACGATGCATTGAATTTGTGTTAGAAGTAGAAAAATATCCTTGTTTATATAATAACACATTA
This sequence comes from Phthorimaea operculella, assembly GCA_024500475.1. Taxonomy (NCBI): domain Eukaryota; kingdom Metazoa; phylum Arthropoda; class Insecta; order Lepidoptera; family Gelechiidae; genus Phthorimaea; species Phthorimaea operculella. Next base: position 4,086,762 of record JANFCV010000021.1, on the reverse strand, counting down.
CCTAGCTACTCTCGGAGAACTGAGACTGATAAAGCATGGGCAGAAACATACGACAGTTGATATTAATATCAATTTAGGGATGTATCCACATAGTTCTTCTTTTACGCCCTCTCCTTTGTCGAAGATATAAATACATAACCACAACTTCTTCATCACTTGAACTATACTCTATCCGCGCGTGAAAGGGACAAATGATTGCCCTTCCAGGTAAGTGGGCGTCAACAATTGTGTAAAAACGTAAAGATGCGTTTACATGGCTCTTTGGTTAAAGAAGACTCTTAAATATTTTTTACTATTAAATTTGGTTTTCTTTGGTCTATTACAATATTTAATAAGTAAAAATAATTTTAGGTAAATACATCTGTGTATGTTTCACAGGAAATAGTCCAAAACACGCGCTAGTTCGTAGGAGAAATAAAACAATCGATATAAGAACAAAAGAACGCGTCCGCTCCGTGCAAGCCACAGAAGTAGACTGAAATTGCACCGCCATGTAAACGCACCCTTGCCTCGTTATCGCTAACCAATGGCAATCATTTTGCATTTTCTGGTATTATCTTCATCGCGCGGATAGAGTATAGACATTTTGCAGACTTCTATTCTCACAGAAAACCGAACTGATTGTGAGGTTGCTGCGTGTGTGGAAATCGATTCAAAATTCAAAAAAATTTTTCAAAATTCAATAATAATTTATTTCTTTGTAGGAATGTACAAGATTCTCTTAAAGAAAGTCATATTCTAATTCAAATTTTCTCTTTTTTATAACAATTTGAGTTCCTACTCTAAACGCGGCTCAGGCGGGATAAAAAAATAAAAATAAAGGCACTGCCTCGGGGCTGGCCAGGCTAACCACACAGCATGCAACTTTATGCCTCAATGAATGACAATTAAATGGAATAACATTCTGTCAAAATTTTAAAAGGAGTTACATTTGTATGGTTAGCCGGACCCCCTGGACAGGAAAACCGCCCAAAAACCTGCCCAGAAGTGCACCTATTCTAAAATCTACAATATTCTTAGGCCCTAAGCTAGAGCTAACTTAGAAAATAAATTAATAGAATAGCCAAAAACGGCTCACAAAATAAAAATAAAAATTACAGTAGATTATTCTAACTGTTTTGTCTTTAAAATGTACTTTAAACATTTGAGCAATTAAATAACATAGCAAAAAAAAGAAAAAATAGTAGATTTACAGTAAATGTAAAAAATACATGTCAAAAAAATAATAAAATTAAAGAATAATATGAAAATGTCAAATTTAACCACCATACATGTCAATTTACATATCATAAAAGTAAAGGTAAGTATATCCACTAAAATATATGTCATGTTTATTTTTAAATAATGCCTATCTCTTGCATTGCGTTGGAGCAACTGTTGCTACTGACCAGACATCTTTATCTTTCAAATAATGTTCTGTCTTATAATACGCTTTCGAACATAAAGTATTCTTTACTTTAAGTTTAAATTGCCTCTCATTTAACTTTAGAATTTCCTCTGGAATTTTATTATAGTAGCGTATACAGTTACCCATATATGATTTACTGATTTTACTTAATCTGGTTTGTGGCGGTACAATTGAAACGAGTTTCAAACTAATCATTTCAAAAGGGTTTCGTTGCAGTTACATTGCAGTTGCATTGCGCCGTGTGTGCTGGGCCCTAAACGTTACTTGATATTTTTATTATATAATATATGATTATATATTATTTCATTATCTATTTTTATTGTATGTATGCATAATATGTTGAAAATATTTGTCAGGAGATAGAAAACCACGCGCTGAAAATTCAAAGTTCGGATCTGTTTAAAAAAGTTAAACTCCTCTCAAAACAATCTAAACCCAAAACATGGGTAGTTGAAGACGAGAATGGAGCGTTACTACATGATTTGAACGCAATAGCAGACAGGTGGCGCAAATATTGCGAAACCCTATATAAAAACCCGCAGAGTCTTGTACAAACACAAACAACATGGGACAACCTGACACCAGAACCTCCCATACTACTGTCCGAGGTAACAGCTGCTATTGCTACCCTGAAAGACAAAAAAGCACCCGGGCCTGATCAATTAACAGCCGAAATTATTAAGGCAATGGGGGTCACTGGAGCTAACGCAATACATAAAATATGTGACAATATATGGCGAACTGGGGAATGGCCTGGTGACTGGGCAAAATCAATTATACTGCCTCTGCACAAAAAAGGATCTACTTCAAAATGTGATAATTATAGAACGCTAGCCTTGATATCACATGCCAGCAAAATTCTGCTTCACATTATAAACAACAGAATGCGTTATTACTTAGACTGGCAAATACCACAGGAACAGGCTGGATTCGTCAAGGGCAGAGGGACACGCGAGCAAATCTTAAATATTCGCCAAATAATTGAAAAGTCCTACGAATTTAACACACCTGTCATCTTGTGTTTTATCGACTACAGTAAAGCCTTTGACTGCGTCATCTGGTCGGCTCTATGGAAGGTTTTAGAAGAACTTGGAGTACCTGAATATCTGGTCGCGCTAATTCGATCGCTCTATATGAACAACCAGGGCATAGTAAGAGTTGAAAGGATAACATCTGAGCCTTTTAATTTTGGAAAAGGTGCAAGACAGGGTTGCATTCTATCCCCTATTCTATTTAATATCTATGGAGAATATATAGTAAGGAGAACACTTGAAAACTGGGATGGAGGTGTAACCATAGGTGGCACTAAAATCACTAATCTCCGTTACGCAGATGACACCACGCTTCTCGCTGCAAATGAATCTGAAATGGTGGACCTCCTTGATAGAATGGAAAGGATCAGCCTGGAACTTGGTCTCAAGATCAACCATTCTAAGACCAAAGTTATGGTAGTTGACCGCACCAATTCGCTCCAGTTAACAGGCGCTCTCTCTTGAAAAGGTAGATGACTTCACGTACCTAGGCGCTACCATCAGCAACACAGGCTCTTGTGAAAAAGAAGTCAGGAGACGTATCGGCATGGCCAAAAGTGCGATGTCCCAGCTGCAGTGTATATGGAAAGACCGAAACATATCTCGCAAGACAAAGATAAAGTTGGTCCGCTCTCTCGTCTTTTCCATATTCAGCTACGGCGCCGAAACATGGACGTTGAAGAAGGCCGACCGTGACCGCATTGACGCTTTTGAGATGTGGTGCTGGAGGAAAATGTTACAAATACCGTGGACAGCATACCGTAGTAACATCTCTATCCTTCGTGAACTAAATATCAAAACCAGGCTCTCCACTATTTGCCTTAGAAGGATTCTGGAGTTCTTTGGCCACATCGCCCGAAAAGATGGACACAACCTGGAACAGCTCATAATCACAGGAAAAGTCGATGGTAAATTACCAAGAGGTCGCAGTCCAACCAGGTGGTCTGACCAAATTCGCTCGGCACTGGACACCAAGCTGCACGTTGCGCTCCATGTCGCCAAAGATAGGCAGCGATGCAAAAGCATCGTGAATGAGAAAATACTTTCCCATCGGGGGATTCACGACCCTCAGTAATGAGGATTACGACGCGAGGAGGAGGAGGATGCATAATATGTATTTCATAATGTAAAGGTTTGTAATGTGTTGTATTTTTTGTATGTATTGGGTACATCCGCTTTAATTTTTATTTGTTTTTTCTCTCTTTTTACACTGCTCTGTTTTCTATTTCTTTTATCACTACCCAAGGGTTGTTTGGAAGAGGTCGCTTTTAGCGATAAGGCCGCCTTTGCGCATTTAAGTTTAAGTTGTTATTGTTACTTAATTTATTTATTTTTGTGCAATAAAGTGTTTTACTTCCTTACTTGCAATTTAATGTCGGAGCCCATTATTTTTTAATTCAGTTCGTTGACAAACTGATTGTTTTTTAGTTTGTGTTAATCGGAGAAAGTTGACAGAGAGTGGATAAAGGGATTTGCATTTTTGCAGATTCACCTCTTTTAGTGTAGAATAGAAAATATATTATTATATGTATTTGGAACGAAACTATGTAGATGTGATGTAGATAGATATATATATATGTTCAGTGTCATGAGTACTTTAAACTACTTTTAACTATTCTACTGTAGAAGCTAAATATAATAGATTTTATGTTATTTAAATGTTATGTTAAATAAAAAAGATTTCATTAATATAATAATTACACAGTAATTTAATTGGTTGATTTTTCGTTGTATTATTTACTCAACTTTTACCAAGTATTACGATACCCTGAAAATACACCGTTTCGTGCATACTACACTGCTGCAGGACGTAATAAACTTTATTATTAAAATAATATATTTTCGTAAAATATTTTTCTATGATTTGATTAAATGCTTTGAGTGTAGGGAAATGATAATGTACCTACATAAAATTTACAGCGGGAAATGCCATATTAAATAAAACAAAAGATAGTTTAATAAATAATACTTGTTTATTTTAATGTACAAAGAATGGCTCAAGAGCTTCATACTGGCAAAGTAAATGTAGCATACTATAACTTGCGCAGATATAGAATGGACCCCGAATTTGCAACATTATTGTTTACCTCTCTATCATATTATATGACATATGAGTAGGATCAACAATAATGTTGCCAATTCAATATGCATTATTTATCTGCACAAGTTATAGTTGCGGGTGTCAAAGAAATTGTCGTACAAAAGCAACTTCTAAAATACTTTACCAGATTTGCTTACACAGAACTCAATACATGAAAAATTGTTAATGAAATAAAGTAAGATGGTAAGTACCTAATAAGTAAAACAACAAAATATATGCAGTCTTAAAAATGTAATAGGTACTTCGATAATAATTTATTCAAAAAGTTTTTGTTTTATATTTATTATTCCTTCTGGGTGCCCCTTCGAACGCATAACATTTTTACTCCTATTCGCATTACGCATAACACTTTCGGCATAGTTGTCATTTCGCATAATTGTAAATTGGCATAATTTTTTAAATGCATAATAGATATATTTGCATAACAATAAATATCCATACTTTTGTTTACCATAACGATTATAGTCATAAACTTAAAACCTCATAAGAATCATGGAATGGATAATTAGTAAAAACTTATTCAGAAAATACACTCGGGCACGAATGGCACAATGTAGGTAGGTACTTTGCCGTATTCCTCAGTGGAGTATTGACAAAAAAATAAATTAGGGTATAATAAACATGCAAATAATAACGCATTCTTTTTCCAAACTTTAGTTTTTATAGTATTTAGTTGCCGTGTCATGCCATTTGAGAAATGCATCACCCCAATACTAGCCGTGGGTGTCGCAAAAAGCAAGTTAAAGATTACATTCAAGATGGATGGGCAGCCGTATTCCCTGTAAATGCAACATCTTGCACTGCACTCGTCAATCCTCTTGCCAATCGTGTCAAATACACAATCAAATACTTACCTACCATATGAAGATTGCTATTTTTGTTACAATTAAGGTGAAACCGCGTTGCGCGGCACGGCGCGGCAATTGCAGCGTTGTTTAAACATTTTTTACAGATTTTATCAGATAAAAAATTGTGTCATATTGCGATTGTACTTTTATTCCTACTGCCTTTTATGCGTTTACTTCGTTATGCGTATCGATCGTATGCCAAACAAATGTATGGCAAAAAAGTTATGCTTGATTAAGATTATGCGAAAAGATGAGTATGCCTAAAACAGGTATGCAAAAGTACGTTAGGACAGATAATGTTATGCATTCGAATATGGACCCATTTCTTCTACTCGGATCCCTATTTTCCCAAAACATTTTCATGTCTACACAAGAAAGTTCTAAAATTCAATTAAATAAAACGATATTAATTTAATAATACATAAAATCAGTCTAGAATTTCGCTTAAAACTAAGTCTAGCGTAGAATTGAATAAAATACAAACCATATATCGATAATGCCGTCCAATTGCCATTTATAAAAATAACTTAATAATGATTAAGAAAAATAATTGTATGTCCGAAAATACACTTATGATGAATACAAATCTGAAAACATATCATTATAGTGGGTCGACTTAAGATTTTACTGAAAATATAAAGTTATCTGGAAGTCGCAAAAGGAAGATATTTGATTGGAGAGTCGAGCAATTCCATCAATTCGAAATAATTATCTACTTAAAATAATAATTAATTTTAATTATAATTAAAACTGTTCGCGGGTTTTATTTACACCGGACAAGATGCGGGCATAAAGTGGAAGGGACCAAAAATTTCGCCGGAGATGGACATAATTATTTACTTGAATACCACCTATCACATCCCGTGTTAGAGATACAACTTTTAGAAAACCTTTCAAACTTTTCTAGTAAAGCAGGTAGAAAATTTTGCTAGTTCGTTCACTTGACATATCCACAAAATAGGGAGGTTGTTATGAAGAAGATAGAGCAAAAGAGGAAGGTGTCATGTATGAAATAAAGCGCGTTTCTCTTAACTTGCGGTGCGGATGAGGAATTTGTAAAAAATAGCAAGATGAAAACAAAGAACGTTAAAAAATATACTAGAGAGTGAAAGATTATTTCCGAGTTCCTTTCAACTTCCTCTTCAGATAAGAGGAAGCGAAAGCGGATAACAAACGATAGCCGAAATTTAAAAAATACAAACACATCCGCATTATGTGGATATTGTAGCGAAATTAATGTTTCAGTAGTTTTTCCGATTTACTGATTCAGCTATAAAATATAAAAGTCTGAAGTATTAATAAACACCGTACTAACACTATCCTTTGACATGCCTTATTAAGCATAGAAAAAATTATAGAGAGTATATATTTGTTTTTGCATTTGCAACACGATTTTGTGTTCAACGAAACGTGTTTCGCCGACCCCAAGTAATTGGGATAAGGGCAGGAAGATGATGTTATATAATTCATCGATCTTCGGCGAAATTTTAAAAGTACCTCCAAATTAGTTCATAGAAATCCAATAGATTAATAAAATATTTACATTACTTAATTAGCAATTATAACCATATTATTATTTAAGTAAGTGCGACGTTATTTTTGTTCATTGCTCATTTTAAAATTATAATTAAGTGTAACGCCTATCAAAAATGCAAGACCAATGCTAAAATTCCATTTGTTAGTCGTTAATATACAAATTTTGTGAATCTATAATTAGTTAGAAATACAAAACCGTGAGAAGAATACTTTCAAAATAAAAAGTACTTTAAAATAACTCTAGTCACAAAATAAACAAGTAGAAATACTCTTAGTATTGGACTAGTTACAAAAAAGTTATGATGGATCTTTTCATTCGATAAAATTAACAAAGAATAATCTTATTTTTACTTAAAATATAGCCTAAAAATAACTAGAAGTTATATACAAATATTATAGTATGTAATAGGTGTACAAATCACAAATGTATAGTACATTAACTAGAAGATATAGGGTAGATAGGGTTAAAAAAGGCAGTGAAGAACTTTTAGGCAAACCCAGTCAACAACGACTACGCTTACCTTAAATTATATTTTAAAACTAATAAATAATAAAAGTTCTAAAAGTAAAAAGTCATCTAAAGAGCGCCTACGGTGTTACAAAATACCAAAAATTATCTAAAACGCTTGGATTAGAAGATTTCTAGTAAAAAACGAGGCACATTAAAAACTGGTACAAAATCTAAGGGTATACAATATTTAGTACGAATTTATGTACAATCCGACCAAAAATATTGGTCGATACCTTAATAGTAGGTAAAGGGTTGACACCTCTGTAGCTTGGAGTCACAATCCACGACCAATTCATTTGCTATACAAGATTATTATTTCAGGCAAACCGTATGCTTGTATGCCAGACTACCTAGTAAGTAGTAGGTAGTCAATCAAGCCACAGATTTTAAATGAAAAGGAAAGTCTTATGTTTGTAAATGCCAAGTAGGGCTTTATCCTTGTAAGATAGATTTGTTTTTATAAGCCATGCCTCATTCTCATCGGCAAGCCTTATACTTGTAGGAAAATCTGTTATTATATATATTTTGTTTGAGCGAAACGTGTGCTTTGAAATAAAGTGCAAAATTCTAAACGAGGTGTCATATTTCGTATTAAACTACGTAATAAAATACCCTTTTGAGTTCAATAAATGGGTATAAAAGTGCTTGAGATCATAGTTTAAGTTTAGTCTTTTAATTTCATTTTTAGTAATTTATTGAAACTGTATTAATTTTGACCCTGCCCGCCTAAAATTTTACTGTTATATTTTGTATATTAATAAAAGACAAGCAGTCAAAATTAACACATATTTCACTGTGCTTTGTATAAGCCACAAATGGCACTACTTTCGTTTAGATTTTGTTTTTAATTGTTTCATTAAAATTAGTTTCTAAAATGTGGATTCGATGCAAATATGAATGTCGAATAATTATATTTTAAGTCATATTATATCGATGTCAATTACGATGTATTTTCTTCTCTGGTTTGGTAAGTTTTAACCAAAAGAGGTTGAAATCAAACGCTTGTATCACACGTAAAGTTTCAAAAACTTGCACACGTATTTTTTCATAAGTTTCACACGTGCAGTTTCGAGTCCGAATTATAAATCCGAAATCATATTAGGTCTAAGGCTAGCAATGGAACTGTTGTTGTGTGATGGCGGAAAGGTCTTTCATGAGTCCCTCGAGGTTCTGCATTTCCCGTTGTAATCGCTCCGTCGATCTAGATGGCGTTAGCGGCTCCAACTCTGACGGACAGTGCGCTACTGAACCGCCTGAAGAGAAAACGTAAGGTTTAAAATATTTGTTGGAAATGTTTGAAGAGGTGAACCAGCACACGAAAATGAAAAAACATTTCTATGTTTCTCGTAGTAGGTCGAAGGACAAAAAATATTGCCATACACAAAGTTTTAACCAACCGAATAATTTTGTATCCAATGAAGGCTGTGGTCCTTTTGCCTATGTTATATCTGTCTTTGTTCTATAAGGCAAATTATTCAATTTCATGGCCTGGTTCACATTAAACAGTTGGTTCAAATTAGACCGCGATGCTATTAATTGTTTCAATATGGGTTGAATTGAAAATGCCTATAATGGTACACTGGGTGAAATTTTACTAGTGACCGATAGTGAAAACTTTGAACAACTTTCCCCACGGAACATATGCAACAACAACAATGCCGTAATATGAAAAAAAACCTTAGGGAAAGTGGTTCCTTATTAGTCTGAGTTTTGGCTATGTGTCGTAAAATTTCACCCTATATAGGATTGTAATGAGGACTGCAGCATTGTAGTTCAAAGTCGCATCGCAGTATGATTTGATCAAAAGTACTAAACATCTAAAGAAAAACGTGATGAAATAAAAACTAGATTTAATATAATATTCAGTTTTGAGTTTTCCTATTACTAGTTTTTTAGTCCATTGTTTAATTGCTACGGATATTATCCTCTAATTAACACATTATTTTATTAATTTCAATTTATATTTAAGTCCTGAAAATGGCCACATATTATTAAGGTTTGTTTAATTTAGATATGTAAATTAGACAAATGGTGAAATATAAAAAAGTGCAGGACGACGTCAAGACTCTATACCTACTGTGCTACGGGTAAATGTTAAAAAATACCTAATCAGAACTCTAAAATTTCTATGGGGAGCATTACGTCTAATGGTCGTTCCATGTGACATGAAAAAAAGGTAAATCTTAAATTACCAATCATGATTATTTTTAAAACTAAACATTATAGACTAGACATGAAGTAGTTTTATACCAAATCCACTGTTGAGCCAGATATGGTAAAATAGTTTGCAATAATTATGGAATGAGGCAGTTGATAAAAAATAATTATTTTAATCAATCATCAGTCAAAACTAAATACATATAACCATCATACAACACATTTGTTTATTTTAAATTCAGAATAAAATTAGTTTCATCCCGTGACTAAGGCATGAATTCAGGAGTTGGGCAACAGATATCTTCATGAATATAACCTGATCTTCATGAATATAAAGTTACGGCAAAAAACACTCGCGAATGGGGTTTTGGAACTAACCCTCCAAAAATACGGTTTATGAGTCAAATGTACGCTTACCGAGTTGTAACCGGTTAGGTATGTGTCCGGGCGACGAGCTTGCGCTCTTTTTGTATGGCGACGACTCTCGCACGCTCCCTGCAAAATAAACTAAATTATTTTTCGGAAAACTTGAAAATTTTCCACCGCAGGCAGGATTTGAACCTGCGACCTTCGGCGTCTGTACTGCCGACGCCACTACCAACTGGGCTACCGCAGTTCTAATTTAGCCTGCGAACTAAATTAACTGAACTAAATTAGTCAGTAAGAAAGCGGCTTCATAAAATTTTCATGTGTGTTTTTATAAGATTCACACGTGAGGTTCATAAGATTTACATGTATCGGTTCATTTGATTTACACGTATCGGTTCATAAGATTTACACGTATCGGTTCATAAGATTTACACGTATCGGTTCATAAGATTTATACGTATCGGTTCATAAGATTTACACGTATCGGTTCATTTGATTTACACGTGAGGTTTATAAGATTCACACGTATCATTTCATAAGATTTACAGGTGAGGTTCATAAGATTCACACGTGAGGTTCATAAGATTTACACGTATCGGTTCATAAGATTTACACGTATCGGTTCATAAGATTTACACGTATCGGTTCATAAGATTTACATGTGAGGTTTATAAGATTCACACGTATCATTTCATAAGATTTACAGGTGTGGTTAATAAGATTCACACGTGAGGTTCATAAGATTTACACGTATCGGTTCATAAGATTCACACTTATCGGTTCATAAGATTTACACGTATCGGTTCATAAGATTCACACGTGAGGTTTATCAGTTTAACATGTGTGTTTTTATAAGATTCACACGTGAGGTTTATCAGATTAACATGTGTGTTTTATAAGATTCACACGTGAGGTTCACAAGATTCACACGTGAGGTTTATAAGATTTACATGTATCGGTTCATAAGATTCACACGTGTCATAAAATTCGATTTTTATGTATTGTTTTATAGTATCATAGGTCTGGTCTGGTCTCATCGTAAATATTCACTTAAGATTTCCGCGTGCGGATTTATACGTGTAGTTCCATTATATAGGATGAATTTTTACTAGTGACCGATAGCAAAACCACAGAACCGGCTGGTGATAAGGAACAACTTTCCCCAAGGAACATAGGTCGAAATATGAAAAAAAAATTGGACCTTCCATAGTAACTCAAATCAGCTGATCAGCAATTTTGTATGGAAGGTCCAATTTTTTTTTTCATATTTCGACCTATGTTCCTTGGGGAAAGTTGTTCCTTATCACCAGCCGGTTCTGTGGTTTCGCTATCGGTCACTAGTAAAATTTCACCCGATATATACAGATGAAATTTTAGGATTTGGTAGGTATAGGGTAGGGTTTTCTACCCGGGTACCCGGGTTCGGGTATACCCGGGTATTTCAGACTTTTGATACACGGGTACAAACGGCGGGCGTACCCGGGTTCCCGAAAAAAAGAGATAGACAGACTGATTTAATACAAACAAAGGAGAGAAAAGATTAAAGCATTATTTTATTTTCATGAATATTAATAATTGTTTTATTTTCAAGAATATTATTTGGTTTAACAAGTTATTTTTATACATCTGTAAGATGCGAGCTTGTACATCTAGACTTCCATAATAATTTTATTAAGTAAAGTAATTTTATTCTTTTCTATGGGCATTTTTTAATTTTTGTAAGGAATTTTCTCCAAAACTACGACACGTATGATTACAAGACTTCTTTCACCTTTTAAAAGTTAGTTTATCTACTTATCCTGTAGTATTTATAGGGTAGATACTTTTTAACACCGAACATTATCTCATTCCCACGTGAAAACTGTTAGAAGCTAGTGGAGCTGACAGTATTGAAATTTGAGACTGGTTAATTTTTTTATATACCTATTTTGTGTGCCTTAAATTAATAAATAATTCCCACTTTTTGAACCCAGTCTTAAGTGCTTGTACTATCTTTTATTTAAAAGGTTTCCGTTTTAAATTAAGCCAGCTTTTAAATATCTGTTTCTTAATTTTCCTAACCATTTTTACTACAAAAAGTAATACCCGGGATCCGGGTATACCCGGGTATTTGAAAAAATCGTACCCGTTACCCGGGTATCTAAATTGGTCGGGTATTCGAAAACCCTAGTATAGGGTAAAATTTTACAAGTGACCGATACCGAAAACTCAGAACCGGCTGGTAAGAAGGAATAACTTTCTTCAAGGAACATAGGTCGAAATATGATAAAAAATTGGACCTCCCGTACAAAATTGCCGATCAGCTGATTTCAGCTGGTATATTTCAAATTCTTTTTATATATTTCGACCTATGTTCCTTGGGGCAAGTTATTCCTTATCACCAGCCGGTTCTGAGTTTTCGCTATCGGTCACTAGTAAAAATTCACCGTACATAGCGAAATTAAATTGTAGAGCAGTTGTGTACTCACGATTAGAATGCGATGGCGTGGAGTGATCGGAGGTATCACTGAAGCTGTGCAGTGGCGCGTGCCGTCGCTGCAGAGAGCCCCCGGCCATGGAGCCCCCGGCCACGGACGCCCCGGCCGACGACGACGCGCCCGGCGCCGGCGCGCCCGCCTCGCTGCTCAGCGAGTCGCGGCTGGAACGAGATCAAACACGTTCTAGCAAACTGGGGTCATTTTGGCATATACTGCGTGGTAATCTTAGCGCAATTAATCCAAGGCCAGCTACGCCGGCATATACCTACAGTACGCGAACGAGTTCATGACCATGTTGAGGAATGCGGTAGTGCTGTGACTAAATTCATGTTGATGTCGATATCGAGAACTGTTGCCGAACAATCCAGTTCAGACTACTCATAGTTATTAGTTAATGGGTTGTTCCGGGTGAATCAATTATTTTTGAGTTTTTGTAACACTGTTGCAAGCATCATGATGATTGGTTAAGCGTTGGTCTACCAGAGGCAATTATATTAGGCAATTATATTATATCTTGGCCGATATTTTAGAAGGCGTACGAAGATTGCCAATTTTTGCTTCTGTTTCAATTCTAGTCAATGTCTTTTTAGAAAGCCCAGTATAATGGACCGCTCAATCCGAAGCGTTGTTAACTGAAAAAGCATACTAATAATAAGTTTGTTTTCTACACAAAACACAACACAAACGACGACAAAATATCGATAACTTTGTGACGCACTTTTTTCCCATCACTCGACTGCGGGCGAATGCGGGTAGGTGGGTAAACGCGGGGCGCGCCGCCCCCGCGCGCCTCCTCATTCCCCGATGGTCAAGAACTCGATCGCGTACTGTAGTGGGTGGCAATCTTGGCGCAATTAATCCAAGGCCGGCTACGCCGGCATATAGTGGGTGGCAATCTTGGCGCAATTAATCCAAGGCCGGCTACGCCGGCATATAGTGGGTGGCAATCTTGGCGCAATTAATCCAAGGCCGGCTACGCCGGCATATAGTGGGTGGCAATCTTGGGGCAAGTAATCCAAGGTCGGCTACGCCGGCATATAGTGGGTGGCAATCTTGGGGCAAGTAATCCGAGATCGGCTACGCCGGCATATAGTGGGTGGCAATCTTGGGGCAAGTAATCCAAGGTCGGCTACGCCGGCATATAGTGGGTGGCAATCTTGGGGCAAGTAATCCAAGGTCGGCTACGCCGGCATATAGTGGGTGGCAATCTTGGGGCAAGTAATCCACGGTCGGCTACACCGGCATATAGTGGGTGGTAATCTTGGCGCAATTAATCCAAGGTCGGCTACGCCGGCATATAGTGGGTGGCAATCTTGGGGCAAGTAATCCAAGGTCGGCTACGCCGGCATATAGTGGGTGGCAATCTTGGGGCAAGTAATCCAAGGTCGGCTACGCCGGCATATAGTGGGTGGCAATCTTGGGGCACGTAATCCAAGGTCGGCTACGCCGGCATATAGTGGGTGGCAATCATGGGGCAAGTAATCCAAGGTCGGCTTCGCCGGCATATAGTGGGTGGCAATCTTGGGGCAAGTAATCCAAGGTCGGCTTCGCCGGCATATAGTGGGTGGCAATCATGGGGCAAGTAATCCAAGGTCGGCTTCGCCGGCATATAGTGGGTGGCAATCTTGGGGCAAGTAATCCAAGGTCGGCTACGCCGGCATATAGTAGGTGGCAATCTTAGGGCAAGTAATCCAAGGTCGGCTACGCCGGCATATAGTGGGTGGCAATCTTAGGGCAAGTAATCCAAGGTCGGCTACGCCGGCATATAGTGGGTGGCAATCTTGGCGCAAGTAATCCTAGTTCGGACTAGGATTACTTGCGCCAACGATCTCGGTCGATATTCTTAGAGCGTATATGTTGTTGATTATAGGCACTACTTACTGTGTATAGTGTCCAAGCGGCTCATAGGCCACATAGTGTCCGCGTTCCCTGGCGGCGCACGCGTAAATGTCCGAGCCGGTGCCGGTTGACGTCGGTGCGCTGCACGCCGCGCCCAGCGGACACGTGCCCGAGCCACCTGGAAATTAAACATATTTTTTTTTATTACGGCTACTCCCCTTTTCTGTACCGTAAGGTTGCCTGGAAAATATCTCTACCTAAGCGATAAAGCCGCCTTGTGTACCTACACTTATTTTAAGTCTTGCATTGTGTATCTCCCGCTCACTAATGAGCAATACAATATAAGGTTGCGATTTTTTTTAGGTTGTCACATTTTACAGCAATAATTGTCACTTTTCTAGATGCATCAACATTTACTAAATCGTACAGAGTAATTTTTGTCCGCCTTGTCGGTATCAATCATAAGAAAATAGAAACCTATGAAACAGAAATGTTCATGAGTTAGCGTGCGAAACTGTACGAATTAAAATATATTCAGTTATGATTTTGTTACACGACCCCATAGTAATATGCCGTAGTACAATACACAGGCAAATGCATATATGAACATATTTAAGGACTTACAGGGCGCAGGCGGTGGATGATGTGGGTGTAGGGACGCCAGCGAAGACACCGGCGACGATAGTGGCGCCACCCCGGCCAGAAGCGGCGTACTCTGAAACACATTAAATACCTCTATAATTGATGAGCTTTTTTCGTTTCGTCCACAGGTGGAGTTTAACCCGACCTAACCAAAATAAAACAACAGTTACAATCAACAGTTCACACTGGTTATATACTTTTCATTTGAGACATCTTAAAGATTAATTTCTTCTATAAGGTCCTATTAAATTCACTGCAAATATTTTTAGGGTATGTTCTACTGAACCACTTTTCTTAATGACAGCATTTTACCTACCAATAAAATGCTTATTAAACTACTTACCTCCTATAACCATACTTAACATGAGAGTAGCAACTCATCTATACCTACAGCTACGATCGCACTATCTGTCCTTGCTCGTGATTGGTTGCTCCCACCTCCCCGCTCCTCACTCCGACGGCAGGGCGGGGCGAGTCGGCCCGCTTGGCTTCATTGCGTCTCACAATAATATTCTAATTAGAATATTATAATTATTTTGTAGAAAATATTTTTAATTTTTCACAAAATATCCCAGGCAGAATTAAAAATGTATGGTTATAGGAGGTAAGTAGTTTAATAAGCATTTTATTGGTAGGTAAAATGCTGTCATTAAACAACTGTACGTCCTATAACCATACTTAACATGAGACATGTTTCCTATCGCCTGGAGGAGTGGGAGCTATCGCCAATGTGATAAACTATAAAAAATTCAAATATTATTAAATAATTTATAATATAGAATCTGTTAAATTCCGTTATATTGGTCCACTATATTAATGAATTAAACAATCATCTAAGGATATACAAAATACAAAATTCTGTCATACCAGACGCTCACTCTTGACGATTAATAAGCGTAAATTATTAAAATATAAATGTTATTACAAATCTGATTTACTGTATTATGGCATTCTAGTCAAGCATATTAGAATAATGATAAATACTAGAGTATTTAACACATGACATAATTAATGCCTTTCAAAAGTTTTCCTCGTATCTGAAATCAAATTCACAAATTACAGACTTACATTACCTAATCCATTGTGAATAAATAGTGAATTAGTACACGGAAACACAATTGCAGTTTTCCGAAACAATCAACAAAAATATAATAGGTACCTTTTTCTTAAAACGCAACAATAAAGAAAAGAGGAAGGTAACCACCGTTAGCGGTAGGATAGGCAAAATAGGTAATATTTATATAATCTTCCATTCTAACTACCTATGTACTAAGATAGTAAGTAAATCAGCAACCATTATGTACACAGAAAAACAAAGTTCTGTTTTTCTGTGTACATAACTGTTCCCTGTTCGCTGACGATCTGAAATTATATACCATTGTATCGCCGGAATCTTGTGACCTTCTTCAATCAGACCTGGATAGTGTATGGGAGTGGTGCACTTCAAATAACATGATGCTAAACGTTAAGAAATGCTTTCATATTAAGTTTAGTCGGAAAAGGAATCCAGCCCAATATACGTATAAACTAAATGGTATACCATTACAGGAGGTCCAAGATATTCGTGACTTGGGGGTAGTTTTGGATCGGCAGCTAACCTTCAACCCACATATAGACACAGTTATAAAAAAGTCTTCGAAAATGTTAGGTTTTATTAAGCGCAACACAAAAGATTTTCGTTTTCCTGCAACTAAGATCACACTATTTAACGCTCTTGTGCGTAGTCACTTAGAATTCGCAAGCGTCTCATGGAATCCCCAATATTGTGCAAATTCTCAACGTTTAGAGTCAATTCAACGCTCTTTTACTCGTCACCTTGCTTTTGGCACACCAGGCATCTCACATAGAGTCACGTATGATATTCGTTTGTCACATTTTAAATTAGAGTCACTGCTATCACGTCGTACCAGGCATGACTTAGTATTTTTACACAAAATAATCAACTCTCAACTAGATTGTCAAGAACTTATTGAAAAAATATCTTTGTCCGTACCCTATAACTATCCTAGACACCCTATCGCACACATATTAAATATTCCGTATTGTCGCACTAATGTCGCTGCACATTCTCCTCTGATAAGAATGTGCAAAATGTACAACCAATCTGTGAAGAAAAACCCTGCTGTTGATATTTTTAGTGACTCGCTTATAGTATATAAGCGAAAACTGTTATTGTAACTTGTTTTTGTAATAGATATTTTTATATAAAATTATTTAAGTATTAACTACTAACTGCTGACTGATCTCATGTAGACCTAAGTTTAGATTGTTACAATTTATTACTAGATTTAAGTTGTTACACTTACCTACTTAATTTTCTTTTAAACTTGTTTACTGTTTAAATTTCTTAGAATGCTGTGTGCGCCTGTAATTGTCTTTTAAATCAGTGATTTAATGCTAATATAACCTAAGCTCATTGTATGTTAGATTTAAAGGATGTTGGCGTGCCTATTTGTAATAAAATAAAATAAAATAAACAAAGCTGATATATTTTAATTGTGCTTGATTGCTCAAGCTGTAGGTAATGTAATAGTGTAACCTGAATCCCTTACTAAAAGATCAACGGTAAATCTTAAGGTATGCATTGTCCTAACTAGGCAATGGCAGATAGAAAACCTGGCCATCAAATACCTTAATTCCAATAAAATAAACTTTCTTAATATAATAATAATTGCAAAAATCATATCTTCATACGACTTTCTTATACGTAATTTGGGCTTACCCTAATATTTATAAGATTAGCAAATAATAATCAAAACTAACCTTGTTTAAGTCTGTCTAGTCTAGTCGGAGCTAGTCGGAGTAACGGTCAAGCTTCATAAAAACACAATCACTCTGGCTGTCACAGAAACTTCATTGTATGAATCTATTGATATAATCTTCTTAGAACAACTAACGAGGTGAATAAAATTATTATTAATAACAGACTATCTACCTCTGACCGTCCCTTGGAAAGCCCAAGTAACCGTTAAAATTTATTAAAAGCGCATGAACTTGTCTGTATAACGTACATATAACATAGCCCACTTACCGCGTTAAACAAAAATGTAGGTATCTGCCTGCTGACATAGGTAGTCAGCATAAACAACTCATTGTAAATCTTTTAATTGGTAATAGATTGATATCCAACTCAGAGTGCACCTGTGTCCGCATAGTGCAACAGTCACCGTTAGTTCACAATGTATCTGTACAATTATAAACTACCATCGTACCTTCGTAGGCAGGTCGAAATGGCATTTCCGCTATCTGTTTTGCAAAATATTATACTTGATAGACATAATAATAACCTAATAGGTAGGTACTTTCACGAATGCCTGACCTTCAGAGCAAATATATTGGAACAAACGGCATTATATTTTGACTTACGTGCGTCTAAAAATAGACAGATTCATTCACCACTTTACGTTTCAAAACACCTTATGCACGGCAGTCAGGCAGGAGTCTTTTACTCGTGACTCAAAACAATGTCAATTTGCGAAAGTACCCTCTATTTGACATCATTGGTTTTGAAATGTGTTATAGTGTTGTTTATTTCATAAAAGTACAAGTATCGCAACGGTTTATGAGCGCTGACCTTGAATGCGCAGTATTCATATTTTGGGTCTGTTTGGCATTTGGCTGACGTCTCGCGTCCCTGAAGTACACTTGCGCACAGTTACTTTTTTGTCGAATATTTATTTTGTTGATTTTTGTTATCTGTTTATTTTTGTTTATTAAATCTTTTGTTTTTATTGTTGTTGTTTTGTTGTGCGGTGTTGGTAAAAATGCCAAAGAAAAAATATTGATCCGGCAGGCCAGAAAAATGGTGTATGATGTAAACAATCATATTAAAAAAGAAACAGAAGAACTTATTGGCGGCTTGAAAGAGATCAAAAACAGAACGGCCGGGACGATTACTTCTCTCCAAAAAAAGTTTGACGCGGTAGTTCAATATTTTGAGCTTCATAAGAAACGAGCTCATTCTGCAGCACAACCAATATACACTGACATTTGCAATCAATTAAAGAAAATAGGCGTGTTCGTTGCGTATGGCTTTAATATTGTAAAAAATTCGGGTAGGTATACACATTTTTGTGCGCGAGTGTACACCTGCGCAAACATCCCCTCCACTTTGGCCGAGCGCTCATAAACCGTTGCGACACTTGTACCCGCATAGACTGTAGGTAGTTTTTTGTTTATTTTCGAATAAGCCTTCATTCATAATAAATAGTGTAGGTAGCAAGATGACAAGATGACACAAGATAAAAATAAAAACTCATACCTGATCATACCGATCGAGACGGTATTAAGTAAAATAGTTATTTTGATATCGGTTTACAACTTTTTATCTCTAGTGCAGTTGGTTAGACACATTACGTAATAAGCATGTAATTCATATCATAACACTTTGAGTGTATTACTACCTATGGTAGTAAGTATGAAAACATCCTAGATACATACATATACGTATATATCACGCCTAAACGTTTGCGGGGTAGGCAAACTTTCTAAAGTAACATTACGTATATCATGTCCAAGGTCATGGCAACCTAGGAGGTAGGTACTTCAAGTATACCTAACTTATGTTATGATATGACATGTAGACATTACTAGTCTTCAGTAGCTAGACCTTAGCTAGACTTGTTACGACAATTTACCACCAGTTTTGATGTTTCATAGCTTGTGAATCTACAACAGAATGTAGTTATAAATTTGCAACATGATGGATTAAGTAAATCACCTAGGTACATTATATAAATCTGTATCCCAAACACACACTTTTCTCTCGATAAATTGAAAAAGCAAAATCTTTTCATAGTTTAGGTGTGACATTTATTGAATGGGTAGGTAGGTAGTTATTTACTTATCCGATTTGAGATGAGGCCATTACAATACGGCCTCCTTCTCTCCCCACTTTTGTTTGTTTTCATGTTGCTTAAAATCTCGCTAAAACATGTAAATTTTAACTTAACTCTTCAGAGAGCTTAGATTGTACATATTTCCCTCCGGGGTTGATTGCTGCCAAAAATACAGCAAGTACCTATTTGCAGTAGGTACTTTCATGACACTCTTTGACCACAGTTCAAAGAAGTAAACGAATGACAAGCGTAAGGGATATCCCTTAGCATGACCTTAGTATTAACGTATTATATTTTTAGGGGACACAGTAGTAAGAGAATACTATTTCATAGACCTGATTTCTTGCTACCTATGACAGTGAGCAAGGGAAATGCATAAATGGTCGTTCCATTACAAGAACAATGTTGTAACTTATTTCTCATTGCAGGGCCCAGTGAGCCACTGTAATGATCACAAAGTGAAACTGTTTAAGACATTAACCTGCCGGAACTTTAGCCTTCAGCATAACCTGAGGTTATGGTAATGTCCTTTGACAATCTCCTTGCGTAGGTGTTTCTAACTAGCTCAAAGCTACGCAGGGCATTCCACGAAAACATCAACTTCTTGTCGCTTACGTGACGTTTAGCATCTACTTTACGCTTATGTTTTGTATGATACAAAGCTACTGTATGTGAAATTTTAAAACTTTTATGTTAATATCAAATCTCTTACACGGAAATATTAGAAGCCTCAAAACATTTTCTTGGAATGCCTCTACATACGCTAAGATGTAAACTTCTTTTACAAGAAATTATAACAGTCATTTCACAGAAACTTTCATTGAAAATAATTATCTCAGATGCGTCCATCCGATTATGGACTTTGTAAACAAAACCGTGTTGGGTAGGTATTCAATTAGAATACTTATTTTAATAAAATGCCACATGCAGGATTCGAACCTGCGAGATTCACTATTACACACACTACCCTTCGTTACACTCGTTAATTTCGTCTGAGGCAAGGCCTGACGATGTACTATTGTTTTTATAGAATAATTCGAAATTAGTAAAGGAGAATCCTTTATTTTGTAGATAAGACATATCGTGCATGCGCCGACTTTCGGCTGTTTGATATGGGATAGGTATAAGAGTAATACCTAATACAGTACAGTTTATATTTTAAGCCACAGAGTTTTATCAAAGGCGCTGGCCGACTCTTTCTGCGCGAGGTATTAAATAATATGTAGGTACGTTTCGAAACTTTTGGGTCCACGATGACCCCGTCCTTTTGAGGAGTATGCAGTACCGAAACGCAACAATATACTTATCACTATTTTTTGCGATATTTGTCTCGCATTACAAAATATCAGTTCGTCACGTATACGAAAGGCACTAGGACGAAAATTAAGGCCCTCCTTGCAAGTGCAGGCGAGAGCAATCTGCATGACATCAAAAAGCACAACCCCTGCGCGGGGATGTAGGAGTCCAAGGGCTCGCCATGCGCTGACGGCCAACGTACTCCTAATGATGTTATAAAATAGGGTATACCTTGCATTGCGCAGAGGTAACATATAAAAAACAAGGGAACATGGCCTAGTTCGCTAAGCCATATAATATCAATTATCATTGCAATAGAATAAAATTAGGTATATACCTTACAAAATATCCTTGCGGAGATTTAATTTGTTCTATTTTGTAGGACGTTCTACGGACTATGTGTGCCGTAAACTCTCACTGCATTATACGGGGTCACAGCGACACCCTTTTTAGTAAAATTCTTTAATTTTAAAGAAACACCTCAAAGAAAAAGAACTTTGAAGGTAGATTTTGAATATGTGAATCAACAATTTTGAAAAGTGAGGACCACGTGTTTATAGCGTCGAACACGTTGCGACGTGTCAAACAAAACACAATCTTAAAAACCACGTGTCTGATTACAGACTGAAGTTTTTTAAATTAAATAATATATTTGTTAATGAAAATCCATAAATCAATCAGTGACTTTACTTCACTACGTGGCGTACACGGAGGACATCTACAAATATTTCGAACGGATAATAATTATAACTAAAAATATATCCTGAGGCAAAATGTATCACTTACAGATAACTAGCTCAACGGATCAGCTTTTTTGTGTTGCTAATATTTAAATCTTGTCACTCAAGGCTTATGAAAGGCACTATGATTACTGGATTTTCATTTGATTGTCCTCAAAAGAAGAGGACGAATTTATTACTTCGATACCAACCAAATTTCTTTAACACACTTTGCTTATTTAATTAGGATCTTACTTCCCTGAAATAGTTCTATTTAGTTCACTGGCTCGGCGGCCTTCCTGAACAATTTATTTACTCGTCAACGGACTTTAGACTGAGCTTGGTCTAAATTATGAACAGTCGTAAAAAATAATAATTGCAAAGTAGTGTTCGACGGAAACCGCCTTCAGAAATTTGATTTTCAAGTGCATGCTCAATAAAATAGAAAGGACTTACCCAATCTTGTACACTCACTGAATTTACATTTTTAAAAGGACAGATAATTATAATATTTAAAAAACGAACGGTGTAAAACCGTTATTAATTAAAAATATAAAAGAAAATAATTTTTCGAAAACGCCATAAAAACAAGAAATTGAAATAGTTAAATTAAAATAATTTATTAAAGTTTATAATTTATGAATTATAAAACTTTGGCGAAATTCAAAAAATTATTTTCTGAGCGCGACCGTGCGTTAGCACAGAAAAATCGCCAATGAAGCCAAGCGGGCCGACTCGCCCCGCCCTGCCGTCGGAGTGAGGAGCGGGGAGGTGGGAGCAACCAATCACGAGCAAGGACAGATAGTGCGATCGTAGCTGTAGGTATAGATGAGTTGCTACTCTCATGTTAAGTATGGTTATAGGACGTACAGTTGTTTAATAAATTTTTTCCGAAATGTGAAAAAAAATTGGACCTCCCATACAAACTGACACATGTTTTGAACATTATCGTATGGGAGGTCCAAAATATTTTTTTCATATTTAGAAAAAATGTTACTATGAAAAATTGTTCAGTTTCACGAGTAGCGTTTAGAGTAGGAACACAAAATTGTTACAAGAGAAAATTTGTTAGGCTAAATTTTCTGTTCCTATAATTTTGTGTTTCAACTTTAACGCAGCTCGGGCGGGATACAGAAATAAAAATAGACATTTCGTACATCAAATTCTTTAAGGTGTCATATCATAACCCACCTGATCAGGGTGCATAGGCCTGTGCTGTCTCCTGTCACATGTGTTGGCACAGCCGACGCTGCCCATCGTGCCCATATTGCTGCCCATCCCGCCCATTCCCATGCCGCTGCCCATATTACCCATCCCCATTGTGCCCATGTTACCCATATTACCCATGCTGCCGACACCGACTCCCACGCCGGTCATGGCTGAAAGAAATAGTTTTAATTGTTATTATTGGGATTTTATTTGCTCTTACTTACAGTGCTATAACCTTCACAAAAGAAGGGGACCCGACATGGCAACATTATTGTTGACTTCTAGCTCAGATGTCATGTAATATGAAATAAACGCAAACAATAATGTTGACATTTCGGGTCCCCTTCTTTTTCGAACCAGATAGTTTATTATTCACATGATTGAACATAGCAAATTGAAAAAGTTTCATGCATCGACCCGACCAGATAGTTTATTATTCACATGAATGAACATACATAATACATTGAAAAAGTTTCATGCATCGACCGGGGCTCGAACCCAGGCTGCATAGATAGACCCCTCGGTCGCCCCTTCGCTTGGAGTCGAGCATCAAGAGATTGAGTATTGGCAAGTACTCGTATTCAGTGCATCGATAGATCGGTGACAGAGCGGTGGGGCTTTCTCCTTTGCGGCCCGGGTTTGAGCCCCGGTCGAGGCATGACATTATTTTAGTCTCTTATTTTCAATTGTGATTATGATTGAAATCAGAAAGTAGAATTGAGGCAAGTTACAATTGGGTGCCTGTGACCAGGATTGTTATTATTTCCTGTCATAGTAAGGGTTGTTACAATTTGATGACCGTGACCAGAATTTATAGGTATAGTTTACGAAAGATCTGGACCCGCAATTCACTTGCACATAAAACACAATTTACAAGGCCTGTACCTAGTGGATTTTCATACAAATCATCAACAAGAGCCATTCCGTAAAATCCGATGAGGTCGAATAATATGTAATCCATAACTAACACTCAAGCATAGCTAAAAATTTTAAATTAGTAGATCGAGATTTTAGTAGTAAACCACAAAAAAATATTGGAAATTATTTTCTGTTATTAGTTAACTACGAGGTTGCATAATATAAAGTGATATAGATTAACAACTGCGAGAGAAATATATTAGCAAAAAATAAGAATATAATATTACGAAAATGTGTAATAGAAAATCATAAAAAGATAATGAAAAGAATAAGAACTTACAAAAAAGTTAAAATTTAAAGATAAAAAACTAAAGAAAATAAAATAAAATCTCACGTTTATAATCACATCTATAGCATCCCGAGGAGGCGGGCGACGCACGCATGACGCACGTCTCATCACTGCTACCGCACGACGCAGCGCGCGACTCTACGTCACAATAATACGCAGAATTAAATAAAGAAAGTAAAGTAAAATAAGAAAATGAAACGAAAATAATTTTTATATAAAAAAAGATACAATTAACAATTAATATTCACTCGAATTGAAGAAAGACCCAAATTTCGACGTTCATTGCAGTTGCTAAATATAAACAAACATAGGTTTTCTATTCTGTCTCATCACTGCTACCGCACGACGCAGCGCGCGACTCTACATCACAATAATACGCAGAATTAAATAAAGAAAGTAAAGTAAAATAAGAAAATGAAAAGAAAATAATGGGCGTTTTTATAATTCGCAGAATTAAAGAAAAAAAGTAAAATTAGAAAATGAACTTTATATAAATAAAATACAAGAAAGCATGTTTCTGTAGCTACATGTAGCATAATATTCACTCGAATTGAAGAATAGACCCACGACGTTTATTGCAGTTGCTTAAAATAAACAAACATAGGTTTTCTATATTGTAAAGGCTCTCCCAGTGCATTTTGCTGAGCGGAAACCTTTTTGTTACCACTCTTATGTATAATAATAGTTTTGTGTTATTTGATGATTGTATTTGGTAACAAATAAACATTTTTCTTTCTTTCTTTCTTTCTTTCTAAAGAAATCTTGAAAACGCTATAGGCGTTTTTGGACAAACTAATAATTTACGTCTCCATGGATTTTGTAGGATTAGCTGTCATCTTTTGACACTTATTCCATCTTAGTCTATAGCGGTATACAACGCCATCTTGTGGATTAGTTTCTCCAAAAAATAGCCATTGGTCCTTTTTACTCTGTCCATATTGACTTTGTAGGACCACCGTTGGAAGATGTAAATGGTTTTGGTTTGATCGAAGATGGCCGCAATGGCAGACCATTCAACTGTTTACCTGCACGAACTGAGGATGGCTGGCTGGCTTTGCTCAAGGAACAGATCAAAATACGAAGGAAATATAATTTTAGACAGGTACTGACCAACATAAGTGGGCACGTAGTGTCGCCTATCCAAGCTGGCGGGTGGGTTCTGGTGTCTGGCTGGTTCATATTCAGCAGCTGGGGTGCGGCCGAGTGTTAGCGTGGATGACACCAGAGCGTTTGTGCCGTCCACGCTGCCCGCTGATACTGCGAATAGACAAAGGTTTTGTTATAATAGGTAAGTACTATAAACTTTCGAAGATAAAGAATGGACCCAGAATCCGCTACTTGACTGACACGCCGAATGAGCTACTTTTTAAGACGACCGAAAACGATATTTTGAATGAAATTATTGAAATATGACGTCATAATTCAATATTGTGGATAGAGTCAAAACATTTACTTTTGTATAATATTGGTGTTTAAAAATTCTAACTTTTAATATTTTGAAGGGCCGGCGCACATAGACCGGACGCCGGCGACACTTTTCGCGCGACGCCTCTTGGCCGCGGAGCACACCAAGCGGCATTCTTCCGCGCGGCGTCGCCACGTGGCGCGTGCGTCCGCTGGTTCGCTAGACAGTGTTGCCCGCTAATCTTATTAAAAATAAATTGGGTGGCTCAGATGAATCCAACCTATTAAAAATTAAAGAACATTACGTTACGATTGTCACTGAACTAATTTTTTGCCATGTTTGAAAAAAAAATGGTCATTTGTGTGGCTCGTTGGTGTTTGATGGATCGTATGGTTGTATGGGTCGTTGGTATTTGTTAGGTCTAAGGGTTTATTTATTACGTGGGTCGTTGATGTTTGATGGGTCGTAAGGGTTTATTACGTGGGTCGTTGGTGTTTGTTGGGTCGTTAGAGTTTCTTACATGGGTCGTTGGTGTTTGTTGGGTCGTAAAGGTTAATTACGTGGGTTGTTGGTGTTTGTTGGATCGTAAGGGTTTATTACGTGGGTCGTTGATGTTTGATGGGTCGTAAGGGTTTATTACGTGGGTCGTTGGTGTTTGTTGGGTCGTTAGAGTTTCTTACATGGGTCGTTGGTGTTTGTTGGGTCGTAAGGTTAATTACGTGGGTTGTTGGTGTTTGTTGGATCGTAAGGGTATCTTACGTGGGTCGCTGATGTTTGATGGGTCGTAAGGGTATTTGTTTGGGTCGTTGATGTTTGATGGGTCGTAAGGGTTTATTACGTGGGTCGTTGGTATTTGTTGGGTCGTAAGGGTTTATTACGTGGGTCGTTGATGTTTGATGGGTCGTAAGGGTTTATTACGTGGGTCGTTGGTATTTGTTGGGTTGTAAGGGCTTATTACGTGGGTCGTTGATGTTTGATGGGTCGTAAGAGTTTATTACGTGGGTCGTTGATGTTTGATGGGTCGTAAGGGTTTCTTATGTGGCTCGTTGATGTTTGATGGGTCGTAAGGGTTAATTACGTGGGTCGTTGGTGTTTGATGGGTCGTAAGGGTTTATTAAGTAGGTCGTTGATGTTTGATGGGTCGTAAGGGTTTATTACGTGGGTCGTTGGTATTTGTTGGGTCGTAAGGGCTTATTACGAGGGTCGTTGATGTTTGATGGGTCGTAAGAGTTAATTACGTGGGTTGTTGGTGTTTGATGGGTCTTAGGGTTTATTACGTGGGTCGTTTTTGTTTGATTTGTAGTTAGGGTTAATTACGTGGGTCGTTGGTGTTTGATGGGTCGTAAGGGTTTATTACGTAGGTCGTTGATGTTTGATGGGTGGTAAGGGTTTATTACGTGGGTCGTTGGTATTTGTTGGGTCGTAAGGGCTTATTACGAGGGTCGTTGATGTTTGATGGGTCGTAAGAGTTAATTACGTGGGTCGTTGGTGTTTGATGGGTCTTAAGGGTTTATTACGTGGGTCGTTGATGTTTGATGGGTCGTAAGGGTTAATTACGTGGGTCGTTGGTGTTTGATGGGTCGTAAGGGTTTATTACGTAGGTCGTTGATGTTTGATGGGTGGTAAGGGTTTATTACGTGGGTCGTTGGTCTTTGTTGGGTCGTAAGGGCTTATTACGTGGGTCGTTGATGTTTGATAGGTCGTAAGGGTTTATTACATGGGTCGTTGATGTTTGATGGGTCGTAAGAGTTAATTACGTGGGTTGTTGGTGTTTGATGGGTCTTAAGGGTTTATTACGTGGGTCGTTGATGTTTGATGGGTCGTAAGGGTTAATTACGTGGGTCGTTGGTGTTTGATGGGTCGTAAGGGTTTATTACGTAGGTCGTTGATGTTTGATAGGTCGTAAGGGTTAATTACGTGGGTCGTTGGTGTTTGATGGGTCGTAAGGGTTTATTACGTAGGTCGTTGATGTTTGATGGGTGGTAAGGGTTTATTACGTGGGTCGTTGGTATTTGTTGGGTCGTAAGGGCTTATTACGTGGGTCGTTGATGTTTGATGGGTCGTAATGGTTTATTACATGGGTCGTTGATGTTTAATGGGTCGTAAGGGTTTCTAATGTGGGTCGTTGATGTTTGATGAGTCGTAAGGGTTTATTACGTGGGACGTTGCTATTTGTTGGGTCCTAAGGGCTTATTACGTGGGTCGTTGGTGTTTGATGGGTCGTAAGGGTTTATTACGTGGTTCGTTGATGTTTGATAGGTCGTAAGGGTTACTTACGTGAGTCGTTGGTGTTTGATGGGTCGTAA
Source organism: Phthorimaea operculella (assembly GCA_024500475.1). Lineage (NCBI taxonomy): Eukaryota > Metazoa > Arthropoda > Insecta > Lepidoptera > Gelechiidae > Phthorimaea > Phthorimaea operculella. The sequence goes on along the minus strand of JANFCV010000021.1, from coordinate 4,058,863 downwards.
GGGTTAATTACGTAAATCGTTGGTGTTTGTTGGGTCGTAAGGGCTTATTACATGGGTCGTTGATGTTTAATGGGTCGTAAGGGTTCCTTATGTGGGTCGTTGATGTTTGATGGGTCGCAAGGGTTAATTACGTGGGTCGTTGGTGTTTGATGGGTCGTTAGGGTTTATTACGTAACGAGTCACGTAAGAAACCCTTACGACCCATCAAACATTAACGACCCACGTAATAAAACCTAACGACCCATCAAACACCAACGACCCACGTTATAAACCCTTACGACCCAAAATACACCAACGACCCACGTAATTAACCCTTCCGACCCATCAAACATCAACGATCCACGTACGGTACCCTCACGACCCAAAGTACACCAACGACCCACGTCATTAACCCTTACGACCCATCAAACATCAACGACCACGTAAAGCCCCGACCATCAAACATCAACGACCCACGTAATAAACCTACGACCCAACAAATACCAACGACCCACGTAATAAGCTCTTACGACCCATTAAACATCAAAGACCACGTAAGATACCCTACGACCCATTAGACATCAACGACCCACGTAATCCTTACGACCCATCAAAATCAACGACCCGTAATAAACCCATACGACCATCAAACACCAACGACCACGTAATTAACCCTACGACCCAAATCACCAACGACCCACGTAATAAACCCGACCCAACAAACACCAACGACCACGTAATAAGCCCACGACCCATCAAACATCAACGACCACGTAATAAACCCTTACAACCCATCAAAAATCAACGACCACGTAATCAACCCACGACCCATCAAACATCAACGACCACGAAAGTACCCTTACGACCCAACAACACCAACGACCACGTAATAAGCCCTTACGACCCATCAAACATCAACGACCCACGTAATAAATCCCACGACCCAACAAACACCAACGACCACGTAATAAACCTAACGATCAACAAACACCAACGACCCATAATAACCTACGACCCAACAAATACCAACGACCCACGTAAGCCCTTTCGACCCATCAAACATCAACGACCCACGTAATCAACCCTTACGACCCAGAAATACCAACGACCCGTAATAAACCTTACGACCCAACAAACACCAACGACCCACGTAATTAGCCCTTACGACCCGTCAAACATCAACGACCCACGTAATAAGCCCTTACGACCCATCAAACATCAACGACCCACGTAAGATATCCTTACGACCCATTAAACATCAACGACCAACGTAAGATACTCTTACGACCCATTAAACATCAACGACAAACGTAATAAACCCTTACGGCCCAACAAACACCAACGACAAACGTAATAAGCCCTTACGACCCATCAAACATCAACGACCCACGTAATCAACCCTTACGACCCAAGAAATACCAACGACCCACGTAATAAACCCTTACGACCCAACAAACACCAACGACCCACGTAATTAGCCCTTACAGCCCGTCAAACATCAACGACCCACGTAATAAGCCCTTACGACCCATCAATCATCAACGACCACGTAATATATCCTTACGACCCATTAAACATCAACGACCAACGTAAGATACCCTTACGACCCATCAAACATCAACGACCCACGTAATAAACCCATACGACCCATCAAACACCAACGACCCACGTTATAAACCCTTAAGACCCAAAATACACCAACGACCCACGTAATAACCATTACGACCCAACAAACACCAACGACCCACATAAATAACCCTTACGACCCAACAAAAACCAACGTCCTACGTAATAAACTCTTACGACCCAACAAACACCAACGACCCAACTAATAAACCCTTAAGCCTCTGTTTGATTCCGAAGCTGATCTTAGCGCAGTGGAAGCAAATTAAAGTTATCTTAAAATCTAAAACTAAATGGTCGATCAGCCTCGGAACAACATTTGACTACGATTCGTAGTGCTCTTTACTATAGCTAAATAAAATAAATTTAATGAGAGAATTTTGTTCCGGAAAGTTTCCGGCCGAGAAATTCTTGTTTCCAAAGTCTACTTAAACAGGACCTAGCAGCGAATTGCTTACCGTGCAAATTATGACGCCGCCGTTTCCTTGTAAGTCTAGTTTTTGACAGGAAAAAAGGTATCAGGTTTTGGAGGAAGACATTTGGATTGGAATTTAGGTACTAGACTTACTGCACCCGGACACCAGCTCGTGTGGCACTCCGTCCCTTCAGCAATTTTGGTTTCACCTTAGTTTTCACAAGCACTTGGGTTCACTATTGTTCATAGTTCGGCCACGTTGGCCCTCAATAAGAATCCTGCCCAGTTCGCATTCAAAGCGCACTACAAAACCACTATTCACTTGGTTTACTACTGCCCAAGAACAGGAAACTCTTCCCTGGCAGCAATTGCGCATGCGAAAAACAAAGATTTCTCCCGCACACCACTGCTCGCGACAGCAACACGTTTTACTGTACAATACGCGAACCAAAGGACTTCTCCCGCATGAGAAATTACTTAAAAATATGTGGCTAACACTGGACGCGCGAGTGACTAAAAAGTAAGGTTATATCGCCGACGGCCGCGTGGTTATCGAACCGACTGAACTGACAAAGGAAAAAAGATGGCGTCGGCCGACTAGCTGGCGTCAGTCACAGACCACGGTCTGTCAGACGAAAATGGCGGGAAACAATAAAACGCGCGTATACCTGATGCGAAACTAAACAGCCTCAATAAAAACCAACGACCCACGTAATAAACCCTTACGACCCAACAAACACCAACGACCCACGTAATAAACCCTAACGACCCAACAAACACCAACGACCCACATAAATAACCATTACGACCCATCAAACATCAACGACCCACGTAATAAACCCTTACGCCCCAATAAACACCAACGACCCACGTAATAAACCCTTACGACCCATCAAACATGAACGACCCACGTAATAAACCTGACGACCCAACAAACACCAACGACCCACGAAATAAACCTAACGACCCAACAAACACCAAGGTTGTAGGTACTTATATTATAAATATTTATTCAAAACAATGTTTAGATATTTTTTATTTTGATTTATTTTAGTAATCGACACTTTTCTTTGAGAAACATTATCTTTTTTATTTCTATTGTGATGGCAACACCGGGAGAATGTCCGCTTGCGGCCTTGGGCCGCCCGCAAACGCAAGCGCACTCAAGAGGCGCCGCGCGAACAAATGGCGCTCGGACTTTTTCCGCCGCCGGCCATTATCGCCGTTACGTCAGTTGCGTACGGTTCATTTTCCGATTTCTCTGTTAGAGTCGCGCGACGGCTCGCGGAAAAGTGTCCACTCTGTCGGCGGCGGCCCTAAAACGATGCATGAAGTAAATAGTATTTTTGGGCAATGGTTTTAAGCAGTCAAGTAGCGAAGATACTGGAAAACTTATCTACGACAAAAGAAATTTATGGGAATGCTGATGTGTTCCCTTGGACTGAACTGAAAATGAATATTTCGGAGATGTGTATAAAAAAAGACAGATAATATAAGAAAAAGAAGTTTATAATCGTACTCTTACTAGCGCTGCTGTGTAGACTCTTTACCATATGTTTCAGCTCCTTCTGGTCGTGATGTATCTGTCGCAGCCAACTGGTTAAAAACGCTGTGTAATTAAACAACTAGTTCTTTAATAAAACGTCGCCATCTAACCAAACAACTAAACATTCATCAGGTAAGTGGTTGAAGATCACGTTCTACACTACAGCTGTATGTTGGTTAGCCAACTGGCTTACGTTCAATTTGCCAGGGTAGCAATGTGTGTTAGGGCATATTCACACATACGCGGACTCCACGCGCGTTATTATAATGTCACACGCACAGCTTACGCGTTGCGAGTCGCAAACGGGCGCAGAGCCCGCGTATGTCTGATTCTGTAATCTGAAAGTAAGCCTATTCAAAATATAGCGGAATCCGGCTGGGTACGTGAGTACCGGAAGTCCGGAACTCAATTACTTGATATTTGTACAAGTCAGAATACCGCGTACCCACGTACAGAGCCGGTTCCGCTCCGGTTTGCATAGCTCATGCTCAGGGCAAGACTATAGGGGAGACTGGGGTTGGAGTGCACTAGGGGGGCGGCCATACAAATGACACTTATTCAAAATTTTCTTAGTGTTTCTCACTGGTTGAGGTGTATGAAAGGGGGCTGCCTGAAAATATAAAAAATTACCCTCTCCTTTCCCCCTCCACAATAGGCCCCCTTGGGGTCATATTGACACCCCTTTTTTGTTTTTGCTGATGAGCAACTCTGTACGTTCCCGTCATAAAAAAATGGGATCAATTTGACCCCAAGGGGGCCTTTTGAAGAGGGGGAAAGGAGAGGGTATTTTTTTTCTATTTACAGGCAGCCCCCTTTCACCTCAACCAGTGGCACTATGAAAGTGTCTTTGTATGGCCACCCCTAGTGCAAGCAACCCAGTCTCCCTACAATCTAGCGAGCATGAGTTATGCAAACAGAGCAAACCGGCTCTGTACGTGGGTACGCGGTATTGTGACTGGTACATATTGTCAAGCAATTGAGTTCCACTACGCTACAAGTACCCATCCGAATCCCGCTGCAGTTTGTATAGGGCTTTATACTTTGTAAGTACCTACGTTCACATCACTCTATTTTCATCGAAAATTAGTAGATATTGCAAATTGAATGATTACGTAACGATTTACCCATGTTTTATTAGGTTTGTGACAGTTTAATAAACATTTAATGGCTCAATATTCGTGTAATAAGAACAAAATTACCTTGATGTTGGATTTCATAGTTTCGCAGAGTTTCTTCAAACAACTGTTTGAATTTTTGTTCAGACGTTTCCCCCGTAGGCGCCTTCATCACTCACAACCATGAAACAGCACTGATTACGCTAATCACGGATTATTTAACATAAAATAACAAAATACGGTGTTGATTTTTGTGCCGCTGACGCCATCTTGTAAACAAACCGACTCTAGCGCCGCAGTGGCGTAAAAACGTACTTATTCAATTAAACAGCGGGTTTTCAGTCCGCCGCTGTGTAGAACGTTTGGAATGCTTCAAAATTCAGCCAGTGAACTAGTTGTTTGGTTAGATGGCGGCGTTTGATTAAAGAACTAGTTGTTTAACTACACAGCGTTTTTAACCAGTTGGCTGCGACATATCCACAAGTGTGAGTGAGACAAATGCAGTGTGTAAGAAAGAGAAGGGCAGATATATCGTACTCTTACTAGCGCTGCTGTGTAGACTCTTGTCCATATGTTTCAGCTCCATCTGGTCGTGATGTATCCACAAGTGTGAGTGAGACAAATGCAGTGTGTAAGAATGAGAAGGGCAGATATATCGTACTCTTACTAGCGCTGCTGTGTAGACTCTTGTCCATATGTTTCAGCTCCATCAGGTCGTGATGTATCCACAAGTGTGAGTGAGACAAATGCAGTGTGTAAGAAAGAGAAGGGCAGATATATCGTACTCTTACTAGCGCTGCTGTGTAGACTCTTGTCCATATGTTTCAGCTCCATCTGGTCATGATGTATCCACAAGTGTGAGTGAGACAAATGCAGTGTGTAAGAAAGAGAAGGGCAGATATATCGTACTCTTACTAGCGCTGCTGTGTAGACTCTTGTCCATATGTTTCAGCTCCATCTGGTCGTGATGTATCCACAAGTGTGAGTGAGACAAATGCAGTGTGTAAGAAAGAGAAGGGCAGATATATCGTACTCTTACTAGCGCTGCTGTGTAGACTCTTGTCCATATGTTTCAGCTCCATCAGGTCGTGATGTATCCACAAGTGTGAGTGAGACAAATGCAGTGTGTAAGAAAGAGAAGGGCAGATATATCGTACTCTTACTAGCGCTGCTGTGTAGACTCTTGTCCATATGTTTCAGCTCCATCAGGTCGTGATGTATCCACAAGTGTGAGTGAGACAAATGCAGTGTGTAAGAAAGAGAAGGGCAGATATATCGTACTCTTACTAGCGCTGCTGTGTAGACTCTTGTCCATATGTTTCAGCTCCATCAGGTCGTGATGTATCCACAAGTGTGAGTGAGACAAATGCAGTGTGTAAGAAAGAGAAGGGCAGATATATCGTACTCTTACTAGCGCTGCTGTGTAGACTCTTGTCCATATGTTTCAGCTCCATCTGGTCGTGATGTATCCACAAGTGTGAGTGAGACAAATGCAGTGTGTAAGAAAGAGAAGGGCAGATATATCGTACTCTTACTAGCGCTGCTGTGTAGACTCTTGTCCATATGTTTCAGCTCCATCTGGTCGTGATGTATCCACAAGTGTGAGTGAGACAAATGCAGTGTGTAAGAAAGAGAAGGGCAGATATATCGTACTCTTACTAGCGCTGCTGTGTAGACTCTTGTCCATATGTTTCAGCTCCATCTGGTCGTGATGTATCCACAAGTCTGGGGGCTTGATTGCAGCTGATGCTGATGATTTCTGGTACGTGCTGCGGAAAAGAAAACTGTATAAGAGCACGCCAAAAACTAGGGCAAAATACGCGAAGGGATGCTCTCTCTCTCTCTTTCTTCGTGTGGGACACCGAGTCGTTCAACGACCCGATGAATCCTGGTGTCAGAGTTTTTCAGGGATGCTAATAGAAGGGATGATAATGCAATTTTAGGCGACAAGCTAGCTATTTATCACTATGGTGATACAGATGTGGTGTAAAAGGCCGTTTTTTGCAGCGGTTTACGCTCTGCCGACTTCATAAGGGATATAGGCATGATGTATGTATGTAAGTATGTAGGTAGTCGAAATAATTAAAATTATTTATTTTATCTTTTTAGCCGTGTGATACCGTCTTAGAATAGTGGCACAATAATTCTACCCGTGGTGTCGTAAAAAGCGACTTAGGTTGGGATGGGCAACAGCGTTCTCTGTAAATACAATACCTTGCATTGCGCTCGCCAATCCGCCGCCTGCCAAGCGTTATAGGGGAGACCCATGTCCAGTGGATTGTTGTGGCTTATATGGTTCTTCAAGTCATTAGTTACTAAACCAGAGTTATTTCTCAGTTTTATCAAGTTTCTCTTAACATTACAACAAACATATAACTCACCTGGTATCAGGTGAGAGAGGCGGTTGACTTCTCCTACAGCACAGCGACAAGGCGAGAGCAGCTGCTAGGGCCAACACCGCGCACGCACCACCCGCAGATGCCCATAACCATGCTAATGTTGCACTGGCTAGCCCACCGCCGGAGCCACTCTCTCTCTCTTCGAGTGGGACACCGAGTCGTCCAACGAGGCGATGAACCCTGGTGTCACAGTTTTTCAACCGCCTACTGCAAGTAGCAGGCCTCTGACATGATTGTGTAACGACCGCCATCATAGACAGCAACCGGGACTGACGGCTTAACGTGCCCATCCGAAGCACGGAACCATCTTTCTTTTCGGACAATCAGGTGGTTCAGCCTGGAATGTCCTAACCAGACTGGGAACAAATTCACAAAGTGATAAATATCAACTTTGTGGGTGACCATCGGCTGTCTATCGGCCGGAACCGACTAACCTGGTATCAGGTGAAAGAGGCAATTGACTTCTTACTAACCTGGTATCAGGTGAAAGAGGCAATTGACTTCTCCTACAGCACAGCGATAGTGCGAGGGCAGCTGCGAGGGCCAACACAGCGCACGCGCCCCCAGCTGACGCCCATAACCATGCTGACGTTGCACTGGCGAGCCCACCGCCGGAGCCGACTTCTGTAAAACAAAAATAAAATATTAGCCTCACTCTAGAAAATAATAACAATCATAATCACAATCCTTTATTGCTTTCACAGTTCTAAAACCGAAATTGGTAAACATTTTCTGTTACTTTGGAGAACGTGAATATTTCACTTAACATTTATTGCTATGAAATCCGATTGATTCTATTTTGAGATTCCTTTTTTTGTGGTCCAAAACATAGAGTATATTAAAACAATGGGTCCCAAAATCACAATTCTTGGTCCTCGGTCTATCACAATTCTTGGTCCTCGGTCTCGCTATTTCTTTTTCTCCTACTATGTTAGTCCAATCTTTATATCTTTAGAAACTAGAAATAAAAATGAACTTACCCATAGCAGTAGTATAAGTAATAGGCGGCCCAAAAGGCCCCAGTCCTTTGCTATTCCTAGCTTGCACTTTGAAGCTATAAGTAGTCCTCGGTCTCAGTCTATCGACTTATGCCCTCCCTTTCTGTCTTACTACAGCTACTATGTTACCCCATTTTTATATCTTTAGAAACCAGAGAGAAAAAGGAACTAACCCATAGCAGTAGTGTACGTTATAGGTGGCCCAAAAGGCCCCAGTCCTTTACTGTTCCTGGCTTGCACTTTGAAGCTATAAGTGGTTCTCGGTCTCAGTCTATCGACTCGTGCCCTCCCTTTCTCTCTTACTACAGCTTCTATGTTAGTTCAATATTTATACTAATTATCTTTAAAAGCTAGAAATAAAAGTAATCTTACCCATAGCAGTAGTGTAAGTAATAGGCGGCCCAAAAGGCCCCAGTCCTTTGCTATTCCTAGCTTGCACTTTGAAGCTATAAGTAGTCCTCGGTCTCAGTCTATCGACTCGTGCCCTCCCTTTCCTACTACAGCTACTATGTTAGTCCAATTTTTATATCTTTAGAAGCTAGAAAGAAAAATTAACTTACCCATAGCAGTAGTATAAGTAATAGGTGGCCCAAAAGGCCCCAGTCCTTTGCTATTCCTAGCTTGCACTTTGAAGCTATAAGTGGTCCTCGGTCTCAGTCTATCGACTCGTGCCCTCCCTTTCTCTCCCACTACGGCTACGGCTGTCCACTCTTCGCTACCGGCGGCGGCACCCGTGCGTTGCACCGCATACATTATTACGTAACCTGGGGGTAAGAAAAAATAATGTTATAACTTTAAACTAGCAAAAATTGTGTGTACTAATCCGGATCTCGGAAACGGCTTCAATAATTTTCGTGAAAATTTGTAGGCAGGGGTTTTCGGGGGCGATAAATCAATCTAGGCAGGTTTCATTTTCCATAACTCGTTGCTTTGACCCTTTTTTTGCGTGTTTTTTTGTAAACTAATAACTCGGGGAATCTCGGTCAACCAGGTACAATAATTTAAATCACTAACTGTGGTAACACTAGGATTTATTGGGTCGTTCGTCGACTTCGAAAAGGAAACTCAAAAATCTCTAGTGACTCCATTGATTTTATACTTATGAATAATGATTGATGACGTTATCCATTGAATATGGTGTTCTTCACGGAAGTATATTAGGTTTCATATTTTTCCCTGTCTACATAAATGAACTATGAATTATTCCTCTGTTATGTAATAGTAAATAGTATATCTGCCCTTACCGGTGATGACACCATTTGGCTTCGCAGGAGGTAGCCAACTCAAGTCGGCAGCCCTGGCGGCGGGGGCTGCGGGGACCGCGCGTAAGTCGCGCGGGGGCGATGCGGGTGCTGTTTCCAGGGTGGTGTTTGATACCAGCATGGACCACGCTGACTCGCGACCGCCTAGGGGATAAAAGAACAAAATAAGAGAAAGAAAGAGCAGATATTTTGCAGTTTTACATTCGCAGTTGATCTCTAAACGCATTTTTTATGACAAAGAAAATGACTAAATTAAATATCGTATTTGCCTCAGACTCAAATGACAACTATCGTATTATCGCTGTCTGTCGCAGTTTTAACTGATCTGATGCAATGATACATAGACGATCAGCGAACTTTGAAATAATCTGATGCAATGTTACAAATCTGATGCATAGAAATGATGCAACCTACCTTTGAAAAGTTTAACAGCAAACTCATAAGACCAGCATACAGTCGAGGCAGAAGTTATCCGATGCAATGATGCAAATGAATTACCTTTGATAAGTTTAACAGCAAACTCGTAGGTAGTGAAGGGTTTTAGATCATCCAGCATGCAGTTCAGGTCGGTTGCGTTGAAAGTTCGCACGCGCCCGCCCGCCGTCGACCAACGTACGACGTAGCGACGACCGTCTGTTGCAGTCTGAAAAAATACAGTAGAAAATTGTATAGGAAACTTACTACTTCAAAGATTTTTTTCTAATGCCACAATAATAAATATGCTTATGAATTCGAGCTTAGGATATAATTTTCAGATGGGTGGAGCTACAAATAAGGCAGACGGCGCAGGGCGCCTTTACAGATTTAGTACTATGATGATTTTGACGCTTCATGGCGTTTACTGGAATCTCAGAGGAACTCAAGGTAACAAAGAAGATGGTTCCCATGAACGTCGTATTTCTTGCATTGAAATCGACTCAGATTACGTTCTTGTGTCAGATTTAGCTGTATTTCGTCCTCGTATTGAATCAGCAAGCCTGACAATGTAAGAAGTGAAAATCGCTAAATTCCTAAATAGGGCGAGTGATCCCTCCGTAAACTCTCTCTTGTGGTGTAACCATGCCACACTTATTAATGATAACTAATACTTACTCTAATCTGAATTGTCAAACGATTAATAAACAACATGGAAATGCAAATTTACCTGTCCTTTGGGTAAAGTGGGATCAGTCCAATATACGACAGCAGTTGTTCCACTCAGCATTATCACCTGTAACAAAATCAATAAGTATTTAAAATTAAATGAAAAAAATAATATCAAAATCCTTCTCCTTTTGTCTTTCTTGACGCCATTTGTAATTAATTTATCTATATCTCTAACCTTGAGTCCAACGGGCGGTATAAGCGGCGGCGCTTTCTCTCCATCCTCATCATCCTCCTCCAATTCCTCATCCTCTTCATCCAGCTCGTCTCCCTCGGCTGCGGCAGGCTTGGTCCTCACCGTGGCATACACAGCAGGCCCGAGACCGAGGGAGTTCGAAGCTCGGAGCGAGATCACGTATTCTGCGTTCGATTCTGTTGAAAAACCAGGTAAGTATCAGCACAAAATAGAGAATCCGCTACTTGACTGACAGGTCAAATGAGCTACTTTTTAAGACGACCGAAAACGATATTTTGTATGAGATTATTGAAATATGACGTCATATTTCAATATTTTGGATGGAGTCAAACATGAGTCAAAACAACAACTTTTATATCATTTTTGTGTTTAATAATTCTAACTTTTAATAATTTGAAAAACGATGAATGAATTTTACAGTATTATTTTTGGACAATAGTTTTAGGTTTTACAACTTTTGTATTTTATTTACGACCCTGTCAAGTAGCGAATTTACAGAAAGACAGATCGCCCCATCTTCCGATCATTTATGCCGACACTCTAGCGTTGCTACTTTCTTTTTCTGAATTTTAAATATCCGCCAACCAATACTTATTTTGTAGTATCAGTCAGATTATCTCCGGAATAGAATAGGTGACTAGGAAAGTATACCGGGAGTATCAAATAGAGTATAACAAGTTGAAAGGAGGTCAAAGTACCCATGATACTGAACAGCATTGCCTATGGAACACGGATCGAAATATGAAAAAGAAAACAGGACCTTCCGTAGTAAATCAATCAGATGATAGTCGATTTTTCCACGTTCCATTGGGAAAGTTGTTCAGTTTCATGAGTACCTTGACCTCCTTTTAGCTTGTTTTACGATTTTTGTTGCTCCCTGTACACTGTATTATAAAGAGCGGTTAGGGACTTTTGTAATGACCGAACGAAATATATCCAAATAACTGAAAAGACTGGTGACTTGAAGATTGTAACTTTTAAGAAATACAAACTAAATACACTAATAGTTAGTACTAGATTCCTTGTAACGGGATGCTATAGACAATAATGGAAATACACAGAAACACACAAAATACCATTCAGCCTCTGAGAACAGAGATTACAATTCATCATTCTTTGCTTTGGCTTGGAATCGCAGCCGGAAACTTTGGGTTGCAATGCAGACTAGTGTTGATGAGGAATCTTTTATGAGAAAGAGGAAATGGAGGAGGATGCAACAAGCTCAAAGTTGAAGGATGCGGATGAGGATAAGGATTTGTTTATTGAAGAGGATGCGGATGAGAACGAGGAAGAGGAAACTGTTAAAAAAGATGTGAAACGAAAAATAGAGAAAGAGAAAGATCAATTTAGTTCAGAAGTTGTGCAGTATCTATTAAGACAAAACTTCCCGTAACATATGAGAAAGCGGAAGAAGATTTTATGAGATGAGGAACCTAAAAACTTGCGGAATTTCCGCGTTATGAGGATGCGGAAGAGGAATCCTCATCAACACTATTGCAGACACATTGAAATAAGTAAAACCAATCAAACTTACCGAGCCCTCGTATCACATGCGAGTGTATTGCCGCCGGCAACTCTTTAGAATGCTCATCGGGCACCCCCAGGCCCCACCCGAGCCAGTACCCCCGCACCAACACCCCCCTTTCCCCTCCCCCCTCCTCTTCACTCCACCAGACGGATATCCAGTCCCGTCCCGCGCGCGCTGCAAACATATGCCATGCAACTACTGTGTCCCCCCCCTATGACCCACTAGCAGTGAGAGACAGGATAGGGTAACGAAAAATAATGTTATGATGGTTTTATCGTAGTATTTACATTGTTATTAGTCTCGTTATAACGACATTGAAAATACCATATTTGAACGTAACAGTCGAAAAAGTTGTAAAGGATTACAGAGCTATTTAAAAGTAAAATATTGCTAAAGTACGGACGTACGATTATGCCATATTTGTCAGCTATCAAATCCACATTAGTAGGCACATAAACAAAGAAAAATACACCTTATATCATAGCATTTTGACAGCTGTCTAATAAGGCCAATTTGAACGACCGTACTGTAGTCTGATTTTCAATGTCACTATAACAGGTTCTGATTGCAGACATTTTTGGCACATATTTATGATTAGTTATTTTCAGCACGATTTAATACGAAATAAATAGTTATGTGAAGAGGAAGAGATGATTTGACAAATTAAACATAATTAGCAACATAGGGCATAGGTGACTGCCTTGGGGAACTCAAAATTAAAATGATGCTTAAACATTTAATTGAATATCTTTAATTTATCGCTACATGACTGATTTTATTTACCAATTTAGTTTACATGATAAACAAAATACCATAAAATCGAAATAGTAAGGATGTGGCAAGAAATTTCGTGGTGTACCTTATCGAAGGCTTCGCTAAGTTCTACGACTTACTAGTCAAAGGTGGTGGTTGAGCAGGGACCCTGGTTTCATCCAATTCTTGGTGCTGTGTGGTGGCTGTTACCCAATCGCTGAAGGGGCCAGAGCCGTTGGCGTTTATTGCACATACTCTGATCTGAAATTCAGAAATGATAATGCTTTCAATAGTTTATTTTAAGATTGATACGTTTTTATGTTTTCGGATTTTTGTATAAATACTTACTAGCAACTAAACAAAAAGAATACATAATCTATACATCTATACTCTATACATATAATAAAATCGTAACTGTTCGGGGTACAGGGGTACATTTATAGATTTCAGAAAACACCTCTATACCGCGTTTTAGAAAACCTCATCTTCATTGAAAAGCGACATCTATTGAAAAATATTTTACCCCAAATCATTTGTTCGCGATAATCTTCGAAAATATAGTACGTGTGTACATGAGACTCTTTGTGGTGTGTAGCTACTAGCCCTGGTCAACACCTAGGATACTTTTTACCGCTGGAAAAACGCTTATTCCTACGTGAAATACGATTAAAATATACTATGACCATCATCTATCCCAATTCCCAATCCATTGGCTGTCAAAAACTAGAAACCTCTTCTTGAAACCTCAATTTTTATTGTTTTTGTTTGAATTTGACAAATCGTAAAGACATCAGTTTTGACATTCATTGCCAGAATAACCCTAGATGAAATCACAATAAAAACGCCACAAAACAAGAAATTGAATTGAATTGGGTAGAAGTCCATAATAATAAACCTAGCCCGTGGCAGGCTTGCAGATTGGAACTGGTAATTTCGGACAGCTGCATTTTGTCACCTATTACTTTTCAATAACCTCGGCTAACCTTTCATCCTTGGTTTCAGCGACCCCATGGAACAAGAGGACCTTTCTTCTCAGGAAAGCTTCATGACGCTCCAGTCCAAGAGACAGCCAGTTGGTCTGTTCTAAGATTTTAGTGACCGCTTGCCAGACTAAGTTTGTAAAATCAGCATACTCACTCGCCAGGCTCTTCAGGGCTGTGTGGACCGGAGCAGGAGAAGCAGTGGCATTCTTGAGACGGATCACAAACTCTCCCATGCGGAGTAGAGACTCCCATGAGTAGAGGTCAAAGTCCAAATATAGTGAGAACTGGTTGCAGTGTTAAAATTCTTAATTGCGGAAAGTGATGATAAGCCATTAATGATGTAAATATAAACACAGTAAGTATTATTTATTGATTAAAACATGTAGAGCTAAATTAGTGAGAATTATTATCACGACTACCTGTGTAGTACTTTCTTTTGTGATTCATATTTTGTAGTGTTAGTAAGTAGGTCCTTTTTAGGGTTTTGTAGTCTACTAGGAAGCCTTATAATTTCGGCAAGTCTGTCTGTCTGTCTGTCTGTCTGTATGCCGCGCCCTCATAACTTCGTCAGTTTTGGAGTTATCGAATTGAAATTTAGTGTAAAGATAGATCGTTGTGGGGTGCGGGGATTGCTTGTGAATGTTTTGTTAAATGATAGAGTTTGTTTGTATGAAAAGTAAAAGGGTTTATTGCACTTCACTTAATGAGTAACAATAAATGTCTATATTAGTTCTAAGTTATAATTAGAATGTTATCCCGATAATGTTATAAAATGTTTAATGAATGCACCCGGACGCGACGATTCCGTAAAATGCACTAAAGTTAGAAAATGCAGCGCCGGGGCAATAGGTGCGTGAGTCTGACGTCACGACACGTGTTCGGTAGTAGGTACTACACCGAACATCTTGCCAGGGGCAAAAGATGAAAAAAGAATATAAAAATAAAGTAAGAGTTATAATGAATAAATGTTGAATGTTAAGTAAAGTAGGATTTTTATTCAGATAGACTGAACTGACGTTTGGTGGGTTGCCACGTTTTTGTATTTTAAAATAATAAATAAATAGTGTTGTACCCAAATAATCAAGTTATGTGATTCAAAGATTGTGATTGAATCTTTATGAAAATAAATTTAGTTTATTTCAATTTTCAATATTAAATTGGCCTATAAGACAAACATACAGTCCAGCAAAAAAGAGTAGAAATTAAATACAATGGAACTAAAATAATTTCATACTAAAAATTGTTGCCATTCATAGTCAATGTTGCCATTTAATTTTGAAACATACAAAGTGGGGCGCCCTCATTTTTTGTCTACTCTTTCTTGCTGGACTGTACTACTACATTAAACATATAGTAACAGTTATGGTGTTTCTTAAAATTATAAATTATTCTTATATGTTTAACAATTAAAGATAAACACGACATGTGTATAACAAACTAACTTCACATTTATTTCCTGTCTGACGAAATTTTTATTTGAAAGCAGAATAATGAGAACGTAACTAGTAACAGTCTGATATCATTAATGTGAATTTATTGAACAGTATATACATTTTAAATTTCAATATTATTCATTTTTGAATTCTATAAACTAAACGAAATCTTTGCGTACAAACGTAAAGTATACGCGTAACGTATACTCCTTTACGTAACGTAAAGTATTTAGGTACGTAATAAATACGCAAGTATTTATTGAGCATATTTATTTACAAAAACAAATACATCGAGGAATCATGGGACAACAGTTCAATGAATAAAATGAATGAGTCAAACCACAACACTAGCCTGATGCTTGCAACATTTTAAAAACAAAAGGCCGATCTCAGCTGTCTGTCAGTTTAGTCTATCTGAATAAAAATCAGACTATAGTAGTAAACAATAATTAAAACGTAGATACTGTCTGTCCGATTTATGATGATTCATCGCTAAACGCAATTTTTCGCAGTACTGTCGTGCTTTTGTCCGTGAATAGCCGTCCGCGTTTTTCACTGACACTGCATTGCACTTTTACACTTTCACTGCACTGATCACGCTCACTGGTGCGGGTGGCGGGCGTGGGCCCCACTGGTGGCCTCGCCTCAGCCACCCCCGACGACGCTGTTGCTGTTGGTTCTCCTCTGCGGCGATGCAGCCACCGGCACACGAAGAAGGCTGCTCCGATGATGACCACGCCCCAAAGACCGTAGATGAGAGAGTAGTGATGTATGTCGTGAACAGATATGGTGTCGATAAGCGCCTTATCTTGCTTCATTGCGTTAATTTTTTGATCAATTTCTTTAAATATCTGCTCCTTAGCAATGTTGGTCTGGTTTCTTATGTTAATTTCATCGATAGTTACGTTTATTACGTTATTTATTGGAGCTAGAACTGGAGCTTCTAATTTGTATGATATTTCCATGTTGCTCTCCAGATTCTTGTGGGTGTATATAGTAAAGTTTTCAGTTTTTACTAAACAACCTTCAGCTAAGTTTATTATGTTAGAGCCGGTCAGCTGTTGCGTGGTAACTTGATCGTTGCATAATGATCGCACGTTACATGTATTGCAACAAAAGTATAGGTACTGATTTGTTTTCTGTAGACTTGTCCACTTGTGTTGACACGCGGCGATGCTTGTTTTACATTGATTTATTTGTTGTTCATCTTTTATGCAGAGATCTTTATCTGTTTTCATCTTGTAGATTGGCGTCGTCAGTTGACATAGATAAGTAGTTGAGTCACGTGGAACACAGCTGTTTAGGTCTTTTTGCGTTACAGGTATAAAAGAATCCTTATGTAAGTTGATAGCCATGTCGTTTTCTATAGGTATGATAGTTATCATATATTTGCCCATAGGATGTGGTACTGGTATAATGTTGTATAGATCGAAATTATCAGGACTAATTAATGGAATTCTGATCTCGAAGATATAGTAGTTTCTTGTCATCCTGACTTTTATTTTAAGTAGATGATAAATATTTTGCATGTCTGATTGTAAGTTTTCGATTGGGAGAGTGATTTCTTTGTTCAACTGCCCAGATATAATACTCAGCTGATTTTTCAATTGCTGGGGATCAATCAGATGGATATTTAACTTTCCGTTATATACGTTTGTGGTCATGTCAAGCAATGTATCTTGAACATTTTTTAGATGTGTCAGTATGTTGTTTGCAGCCATGGACGATAAAGTGAATTCGGACGTTAATTCGATCTCATTGACTTGTTTTATCATAGTAGATGTAACTTTTTCCAACTTCAATAAATGTTGATTGACTATTTTATGTTGTTTTTGCATAGAGTCTTCTGTTCTCTTTAATAGGTTGTATTCTGCTTCGACTACAGTTGTTTGGTTCTTCCAGAGTAAGGCAAGATGTTTCTCATTTTCTCTTACAAGAGCAATGTCTTTTTCGTACTGCTCTGCGAATTTGTCGTCGAGTGTTCCGAATAGAGCATTGGCCAGATTCCCGATCCCGTTTATAAGACCGCGTTTCTGCCGAAGCCGAATGTTGGTAGGTTGGTGCATCAATACTTTGTTATTATGTTCAATCTCACCGTATGCGTTACGTAATTGTAACATAATGATGTCGCAGTGTGTTTCATGTTTTATAATTTCACATACGTTTTTCAAGTGAATGTAGCATTTTTCAAAGGCTGTCACAGCTTCCCAATAAGGGTTCATGTTGTAGTAAGCTATTATCTTCCACTCGTCTCTGATAAGCTACATGTTGGCGACTTTGTCGAAATAAAGGCCTTGTTTTTCGATTAGAGGTGTCATTTTGAAACAATGTCCGGTAGTAATCAGGGTCAACAAATACATAAATGTTATAACCATGGACATGAAACTTGATCGCTTCTTTGTTTTCTCCACTCTCTTCGTATCTTGTTTATTTTTGTTTTCAAATGTTGTAGGTAGCGACTGCTTAGTAGGTTGTTTTTCAAGCGGTAACACCGATACTTTAACAACTGGACGCTGCATGATACCGTTTTTCGTTTTCAGTGTTACAACTCTCACAAAACCATCTTTTCCTGGATGGACGTCGACTACTCTCCCCATAGCCCATTTGCCGGGGGGCAGATTGTCTTCGTGAATGACTACTAAATCTCCTGTTTCTACATTCTGTTGCGGGTTATTCCACTTCTTTCTTGTTGTTAATTGAGTGAGGTATTCGACTTTCCATTTTTTCCATATATCTTGAAATATTTTCTGGATTACATGCCAACGTGTACGAGCATCTTCGGCTGTTTCAATAATGGTTGTACCCGGTCTTCCTGTGAGGAAATGTGCTGGTGTTAAGAAGTCGATGTCATCAATGTCTTCTGTTAATGCGCAGAGTGGCCTCGAGTTGAGACACGCTTCGAGTCGAGCCAGGATGGTAGAGTATTCCTCGTACGTCAATTTATTTTCTCCTACAACACGTTTTAGATGATGTTTCAAGCTTCGCACGGCTCTCTCCCAGAGTCCTCCCGCGCTAGGCCAGGCCGGAGCGTTAAAATGCCACTCTATTTTCATTTCAGTGATTTCAGCTAAGAAGCTATCGTTGAACATTTGTTGTAGATGTTGATATTCTTCCTGTAGGACTCTGTTCGCTCCTACAAAGTTGGTCCCATTATCGCTGTAAATATGACGCGGGGCACCTCGTCTCGATGACATTCTTTGTAGGGCTGCTAAAAAGGCGGCGCTCGTTAGCTCGGTAACTAACTCCAAATGTATGGCTTTTGTCACCATACAAATAAAAAGCACCACGTACCCTTTTATTGTTTTTATGCCTCTGTTAGATCTTCCTTTATTGGCTTTTATGTTCACAAAACCTGTCAGATCGATTCCTGTATGATGAAAGGCGTTTGTTTCATTGACCCGAGCTGCAGGGAGGTCTCCCATGATTTGATGTTGAGTCTTTCCTTCTTGTTTACGGCAAATCACGCATTTGCGGAGTTGTTTCTTTATAGTGTTGTTTCCACCGGTTATCCAATATTCTCGTCTCAGGTAAGCCAAAGTTAGTCGTGGACCCCCGTGGAATGTTGTTTGATGTGCTTGAAGAATTAGCAGTATCGCTAATCGCGAAGCGCCTGGTATTATCTTCGGATGCTTCATTTCAGGGTCGATTGCTGCTTGTTCGAGCCGACCACCTACTCGAAGAATGTTGTCTTTCTGATCAAAAATTGGTTTCAAACTCAACAATTTGCTGTTTGATTGCACTTTTCCATGTTTGTGCAAATGTTCTATTTCCGTTCCATATTCGCGTCTTTGCACGTGTGCAACAATCAGATATTTAGCTTTGCGTAATTCTTGTAATTTGAGATAGCTAGTTTGTCGTACATGTTTCGGTGTCAATGCCCGCAGTATCCATGCTAATATGCGTATTATTTTTGAAATAGAACTGTGTCTCTCTAATAATTGGTCAATAATGTTTTGTTCATTAATGTTTTGTGCGATATTTACAGATCGACCCGGTTTTTTCTCTTCTTCCGTAGTAGAAAATGTTTCTTGCTTGGCTTCGTTTTTGTCAAATGTTTGTAACCAAGTCGGGCCTGTAAACCACAAGGAATGTTCTTTCAGCTGCGATGCGTAAATTCCTCGGCTTGCTGCATCAGCTGGATTTTCAGTTGTTTTTACGTAACGCCAATCTGAAATAGGCATTACATCTGTGATTTTTTGTACTCGGTTAGCCACAAAAGGCTTCCAGCGACTGGGTTCACCTTGTAGCCAACTCAGCACTATTTGTGAATCAGTCCAGCCGAATGTTTCTATTTGACGGTCATTCAGAGCTTGTTTAACTTTATGCATCAATTTGGAAAGTAAGTATGCTCCACTTAGTTCCAATTTCGGTAAAGTTAATGTTTTCTTTAGTGGCACAAGCTTCGTCTTAGCGGCCAGTATTACTACGCTGTGTTGTTTTTTTATACGAGCGTAAATAACGCAAGCGTAAGCTTCCATTGACGAGTCGCAGAACCCGTGCAACTCGATTATATCTTGTTCTTGGCATTGTAGCCAGCGATGTATTTCGATTTCATTAATTATGCTGAGATCCGATCGTAACTTTGACCATTCCGCAATTATGTCATCTGACACTTTTTCGTCCCATTGTGTGTTTGTTTTCCATACTTTTTGAAACAATAATTTCAGTTTTGTTACTACTGGTGCCAACCAGCCTAATGGGTCAAAAAGTCTTGATATTTCGGAGAGAAGGATGCGCTTGGTGACCTTGGGTGTTTGTTTAGGTGGTTCATACTTAAATAAAAAAGTATCTTGTTCGGCATTCCAACACAAGCCTAATGTTTTTGAGGTGTTCTCTGTTTTGAATTTAAATACGTTGTCAGCATTGTTGACTGTTAAGTTCTCCAATATCTCTGGCTTGTTTGAAGACCATTTACGTAGATTAAATCCACCTGACTGTAACAATTTGCTGAGGTCATCAACTAGTTTCTTTCCTTGATGAATCGTGTGGGCACCGTGGACAAGGTCATCCATGTAAAATGATTCGGCAAGGACCTTTGAGGCTTCAGGGAATTTTTCACGTTCGTCTATTGCGAGTTTTTGCAGAGTCATCATAGCTAAAAATGGAGCTGCTTTGGTTCCAAAGGTGACAGTTGTTAATTGAAAAGATTGTATAGGTTTTTCTGGCGATTCTCTCCATATAATCTTTTGTAGCTGTTGGTCTTTTTCATTCATCCAAATCTGTCTGTACATCTTTTCAATATCAGCAGTAAAAACAAACTGATATTGTCTCCATTTCAATAATAGAGTTTGTAGGTCACGTTGTAAGTTTGGTCCTGTATACATCAAGTCGTTCAGAGAGGAACCAGATGACGATTTAGATGCCGTATTACAGACCAATCTGTGTTTTGTTGTTGTGGATTCAGCTCGTTCTACGGTATGATAAGGTAGATAACACTCGGGCGTCTTATTACGCACCGCTGGTTTCATATGTTGTAAGACCCTGTATTCATTTATGAATGATTTGTAAGCAGTGGCTAGTTGTTCATCTTTCTCCATTTTCAATTCTAATTTTAGAAATTGAGCCAAAGCTTTTTGCTTTGTGTTTCCTAGCTTGTTTTCGAAGTTGGGTTTCATAGGAAGTCGGACCACATACCGACCTTCATTTGTTCGGGTAGTTGTTTCATTGAAATAGTTTACGCAGTGAATTTCTTCTGAAGACAAATCTCCATCTTCTGTGATATCTTCCACCTCCCAAAACTGTTGGATGTCTTCAATGTTATTTATTACCAGATTGCACTGATAAGTAGGGTTGTTACCTGCGTCTCCACATAAAAGCCAACCCAGTTGTGTCTGTTGTGCTATTGGTAGCTTTTCATCACTCGGTTTAATTAATCCACTCAAAATTATTTTAGCGTACACCTTTGCTCCTAATAGTAAATCGATGGGGCGACTCTTGTTAAATTCGGGATCCGCCAGAGCGATGTTTTGAAGCCAGGGCCAAGTAGGTTTAGTCATTGTTTTATTAGGTAATTTTTTGACTAAATTGTTCATTATCACGACTTCCGCGTCAAAGGAGAAATCGTTCAACGTAGAGGCGCATGTTAGTAATATCTTGCCTTTGCAAATGTTTTCTTTCTCGCCGATACCATAGATCACGCCCTTACATTTTTGTCGTTTGATACCTAACGCCTGGGCGGTTTGTTCTGAACAAATGTTGAGTTGAGAGCCTCCATCAATCAAAGCTCGCATGTTTCTATATTCTCCATCAGCTCCTTTCACCTTAATAAGGGCTGTCTCCAATAATGTTTCCGAATAGTCAAAGTTTGATGCTACGTTAGCCATACGATCATTCGATGTTGATGCCATTTCCATACCGGAAGAAAAGTTTGTTTTCTTTGGTGACTTTTCCAAAGACTCGTGGAGAATTGTACTGTGCAGCGCTGAGCATTTCCGGCAGGTTTTTTCTGACGTGCAAGTTTTGCCATTGTGAAAAAAAAGACAGTTGATACACAGTCCAAGTTTCTTTACTGTGCTCAATTTTTTATCATGCGACATTTGCAAAAAGTTTCTGCAATTGTAAATTCCATGTTCATTTTTACAAAGTGGACACTTAAAACCGGACACGTGAAATGATTTTGCAACATGTTGATTTCCGTTGTAGCGATTATTGTTGTAGTTTTGATAGTTTGATTTCTTGATATTGGAAACCGATTGTTGATTGTTGTATATTTTCTGGGTCGGAATTTCCTGTTTGCGACGAGTTGAATTTTCCATTGCTGTAAATTTTCCTTCCAGATAATCTAAAAGTTCTTGAAGTACCGGCAGTTCTCGCGAGTTTTTCAGCGATTCGATGTAGTCGGCATATGTTTCAGAATCTAGTTTGTTGCTTATGATATGAACCAATATAGGGTCCCATGTTTTTATATCAACTCCAAGATTTTTAATGGCATGTAGAGTTTCTATGGTGACGTCATGTATTTTCTTTAGTTGAAATACTGACGGTTGTTGAATGTTAGGTAGGCCAAACAGAATGTTCATGTGAGACGTGAATATAAGTTTCTTGTTGTTAAACCGGTGATTTAGAATCTCCCAGCATGTTATGTAGTTTTCTGAACTTATAGTCAAATGTTGGATTAATCTCTCTGCTTCACCTCTGACCTTACTCTTTAAGAACTGCATTCTTTGAGCGTTGGACAATGTTGGATTGTTGTGGATAGCTTCGTTAAAAAGATCTTTAAAGCATACCCAATCATTGTAGTTGCCGGAAAAAATCGGGATCTCTAATTTTGGTGTGGACTTTTCTCTATGCGATACTGACCACATCTTTTTGTTGATCTCTTTCTTGAGTTTGTTATAAATGTACTCGTATTTTGTATACGAGGCTTCATATCTTAGATTTTTGCCGTCTAGCTCGCTGTCGATCTCCCAGTGAAGAGAATCTATGGCTGACCAGCGAGTTTCTATAGATTTTAGGGCATCTTCAAACTCCCATTTATCTGTCAATTGTTCGATCTTAATGTTATAAATTTTTCTAGCAAATGCTTTGAAGTTCGCAAGCTGTTTTCGCAGTGTTTCGTCAATTTTACTCAAAGTACCTTGGGCTCTCTTCGCTGGCTCTTCATGGTGATGATGCTGCAGTAATGGGTCTCTTCCTTCGAAAGGAGGTTGTTGAGGCAACTGACCTTTTGTTTGCTCGTCGATATCACCAGTAGCGTTGTCATCCGAATGTTCCTCATTTTTAGCTTCCTCATACAAGTCGTCAGGGTCTTGAGGGTCCGTGGATTTACCTGCTCCTTTTCGCTGAATACCATGCAGTCCTTTCTGCAGTAAATCCTTAAAAATGTAGTAGTTACTCACAGTTTTCTCGTAGCATTTGTCAAAATATTCGTTATCAGGATTCAAGCCTTGAATGATTTTCTCGTGATTTTGTCGAAATTCCAAATACGTTTCTTCCAGTTGCGCCCATTTATCTTGAAAATATTCAGCGGTCAGCTTCCTGTCTTTTCCGTCTTTATTGAAGTTTCTAAGCGAGCGTTGAATCTCGTCTTGAAGTACTGACTGAGTTGCTAGAAGTTTTTCCATGTTGATTGTTAGTGTAAAACTTGCAAAAATGTTGTAAGCAGATAAAAAGGGTGGATCTTACTTGAATGTCCAAGTAAATGTTACCGGGCGACGCTCTCTCGGGTTGGCAACGCTCCAGAGGTGTCCAAAGTCCTGTTCTCACTGCAATCCTTTCGCACACAATGTTCACTAGTTCAAACACTTCCCCGTCGGCACCCCTAACAGAAACCGGCGCGAAAGTCCTTAGATCGAAGGACCAAAATGTGGGGTGCGGGGATTGCTTGTGAATGTTTTGTTAAATGATAGAGTTTGTTTGTATGAAAAGTAAAAGGGTTTATTGCACTTCACTTAATGAGTAACAATAAATGTCTATATTAGTTCTAAGTTATAATTAGAATGTTATCCCGATAATGTTATAAAATGTTTAATGAATGCACCCGGACGCGACGATTCCGTAAAATGCACTAAAGTTAGAAAATGCAGCGCCGGGGCAATAGGTGCGTGAGTCTGACGTCACGACACGTGTTCGGTAGTAGGTACTACACCGAACATCGTGTTGACCCAAATTTAGTAATGTTGAGAAAAAAATATTTTAATTGTTTTTTGGACTCCCTTACCAAACATGTGAAAGGAGGGCAACATTTTTTTTTACCTGTAATATTGAGTAGGGTATCGTCATAGTTGAATAGGTCTTTTAAAACTAAGGGGAGGTTTCTTTGAAAAAGTCTCTAAAATGTTTATGTTTCGAGATATTTGCTTTTAAAAGGGGCGTTTTTGAGCCATAATTTGTTCCAGCTGTAACTTCTAAAGTATACATGCTAAAAATTAAAAAAAAAATACGGAGTATAGTTTCTTATGAAAACTATAACGAATACTGTACCACTTAAGATTAAGGAAATATTAAAGTTTTTCAATTTGCGGTTGGTAACCATACAGCTGCAAACAAATGAGCAACAAAATTAACTTTGTAACGCTGAAAGATATTTCAACGTTGACTGACTACGAAACCCTATTTGTGAGCGTGTCTGACACGCTCTTGGTCACTTTTTTTTCTTATTTAAAGAAAATTAATTAAGCATTACTTTTTTTGTGTGTTGTGTGTAGTAATGTAGTAAGTAATTAATTACTTTCTGTTTATTTTATTTCGGTATTTTAAAATCGAGTTGTACTAATAGTATTGTTCCGGTTGCGTATACCTACTCGACAACCCCAAACAGAAGACCATGGCGCAAAAAAATTTGGAGAGCCAGACCCCACCCCACCTAATGTGAGGCGGTGCAAAGAAATTATTCTACCTGTAGTGTGTACCGATGGTAGGCTCAAACGTAGATCGTGCATACATCTATCACTTCAAAACTTAGCGAATGGTTGCACACAAATATCTTGATCAATATCGATGATAGATATTAAGTGATGATAACTTTTAGGTAGCTTGTGTTGGCACACAAGCATCCCTCGGTGAGACGAAGTTCGCGGGCACCAGCTAGTTAAATTATAAATACTTATTCAATACAAAATCTTAAAGTTCTAGACCTATTATTTGGTAAAGAATAAAAAGGTACATTATAGCTCGAATACTTTCAACTGGGGACATTCACATGACGTCTAGACTGGGGGGTGTGCTGTGTGTGTGTGTGTGGTGTCTTCTTGGTGTTTCTGGAGCGGCAGGAGTGCTCTCCTGCGGTTTCATGGTTGTGTTGTGGGCTCGTAGTGGGTCCTCAGGCAAATCCAAGTAAAGTCAGGAAATGGTAACGAACTCAGATTTTATTCAGCGTCTCAAGGAATGCACTTTACAGGATAAGTATGCACCAAAGTGCATCTAGCAAGTGCAATGAACGTAACCGGTTCAACGTGTGCACCGCTCGACAGTCTGGAGTGAGAATGCACCAGCCGACCCGATCCACATGGGCGGAACTGATTTTAGCGCCACCACACGGACGTTTATTGCACTTTTACAATGAACCAATCATAGAGCTTCAACTCCCACTACAGTTATTGCGGGTTGCCGGTACTACGATATCGAAGCGATACGTCGCTGTCGCTTGAATTGTCGCACGCTACGACACGGCCATACTGACGAGTCACACGTCCTCGTGTGTACCTGAAACAACCAAATAAATGTGTAGAGCAACATGTTACGAGTGGCCTGCTCGGCCAACCTGATTAGCACAAAATTAAGAAAATGTCCGATCAAGCAATCACTTTACAATGAAAACAAACGAAATAAATCAAAGAGAAAACAAATAGCAGAGCTAAAACCATGACCTTCGCCTAACTAGCGAGTTGCGCGCATAACTCACTTCGGGCTGAGTCAGCCAATACCAATAGCCTCATCGAGACTTCGGGCCACTCCAAGTCAGCCAATACTAATAGTCTCATCGAGACTTCGGGCCCGCCGTACCGTCAGCCGCGCACCGCTCCCTGAACGACCATAACATGGCCGCAGTTACGACTACGACTAACGCATACAGTGCAGCCAAATAAATCATGATTTTACCTCAGATTTTGTAACTATCAACAACCAGTTGAAGACCAGCAATTTCCTAATCACATCACTAAACTCTCAGTCTACTAATGCTTGATCAAAAGGCACTTTCCCAATTATGTCATGGTCATACTGTATGTTCTATTAGCAGTCAATAATTCTAATAAGAATCGAACATTATCAAACAACTACAATAAGTTTGATTCAGCTATGTCTGGTTATTTTCTTTACAAGATTGTCTACCTCAAAACTCACTACCTATGCTATGCATCTATACGCGGAAAAAGGAAACGATACGACCTAAAATCGCACTACCTATGCTTCTATACGCTGCAATGAAAAGTTATGCTGCAATAAAAAGTTTACAGAAGGTTGACTCGACCCTATTCAGGATTTTTGCGATTTTCGTTTGTTACATAGCCAGGGTTGCTACTGTCAGCAATCAATCACAAAGAATAAGAGTATCACTATAGTAAAATCTGATACAAAAACGTCATATGATGCTAAGCCAATTCTAATATAAGAAATATGACGTTCGTGGCAACCAACTTCCTAGTTACCCTGACAGCCCCTAAGATTCCGGTTATTTCCAGTTACAGTCGTCAGTAAGCGTCAAAATCGTAGCTAGTCCTGAGTGAGCTATCTGCATAGGCGCCCCGCGCGCTGTTTCCCTAATTTGTTGAAAAGAGAACCAATCCGACAGTTTTTGAATTTAGCTCACGATAAACTACCATCATATGTTGTGAACTGTCGCGTTGCGCTACGAGTAGAAACAGGCTAGGAGATTGTTTAGTTAAATTATTTTTGCACTTTTGTACCTAATCCGTTTGTTTACTACGCACTGCACTACCTAGCGTTATCGTTGGCTAAGCTGACAAGGATGACGATACACCACGAGCTAGATCTTTTAAACAAATTTCCATCTTACCTCTAGCTACTCGCGTCTGTACTCCGTGATAAACGAAAACCAAAATTCGCGTAACAAATTGCACAAGACTTTATACACAGGTGGAATGTCAAGTTCGATCGCACTCGGCACTCAAATCTATGTCCATGATAGCGGTAAAAACAGAAAACCGGGTTTGAAACAGTAACTGCGCTAGGAGGATACTTTGTTAAAAACGAGAATAACGAAATAAAGTAGTCGAACCGATCACTATCTCGTGTGGCATGATATTATTTTGTGCGATCACAAATGTCACTATTAAACTATGACTACCCCCATGAAAATTCCTCGGAACATGACTATCGCGCCTGTTAAAATTACGTTAGCAAATAAACGAAATCTTATGAGAGTTGATTCGCGACACTTTTATAAGGCGAAACGAAAAGTATACTCTGACCCGAAAATCTGCACCATTATCAAAGTAAACTGATTACGACTCACCGGATTGTTCAATTGTCTCGCGTAGGCCTCTTGCAGTAGTTGTCCCTCCGGTTGCGCCGCGCCTCCGGTCCTGGGACCACCGCCGCTGCCACCGCCATTGCCTCTGCCGTTGCCACCGCTTTGATTGCCGCTGCCCGCTGCCGCTGCTTTGGTTGCCGCTGCTCGCTGCGCCACCTTGGCGAACTTCTTGTATCATTTTCTTCTGGGTCTTGATTTTTGTAGGCTTCTAACATCCGCATCTTGAAGTGGTTTTGTTGCTTGAAAAATCGACGTCAGTTTTCGTTGCTGGTTGGATGCCCGAGGTGATCCCGCTTCTGATGACGTCTAGACTGGGGGGTGTGCTGTGTGTGTGTGTGTGGTGTCTTCTTGGTGTTTCTGGAGCGGCAGGAGTGCTCTCCTGCGGTTTCATGGTTGTGTTGTGGGCTCGTAGTGGGTCCTCAGGCAAATCCAAGTAAAGTCAGGAAATGGTAACGAACTCAGATTTTATTCAGCGTCTCAAGGAATGCACTTTACAGGATAAGTATGCACCAAAGTGCATCTAGCAAGTGCAATGAACGTAACCGGTTCAACGTGTGCACCGCTCGACAGTCTGGAGTGAGAATGCACCAGCCGACCCGATCCACATGGGCGGAACTGATTTTAGCGCCACCACACGGACGTTTATTGCACTTTTACAATGAACCAATCATAGAGCTTCAACTCCCACTACAGTTATTGCGGGTTGCCGGTACTACGATATCGAAGCGATACGTCGCTGTCGCTTGAATTGTCGCACGCTACGACACACATATATTTTTTAGCTAGAGTGAATCTTTAAAATTCCGTCGCCGTAATTTGTAGCCGGACTGTGTGTAACTCTACCTGGTAGGTGGTAGCAGTATCCAATCCCCTCAGCTCTGCTCGTCGCGCGTCCGCCGGTGTAGTGAGCGAGTCTGCTTTCCGACGCGCCGTCGCCGCGGCGCCGGGCGGCGGTGCGGCGCGGTACCGCACCTTGTAGCCGGTCAGCGCGCCGCGGTGGGTGCGTGTGGGGGGAGCTTCCCAGCGGACTAGGATCGACTGCGAAAACACATCAACACATTGGGCTTTAATAATTCAAGCAAAGCAGGATTAGTAAAGTCAAGTTAAGGAATTTAATGGTGCGGCGAGGTAATCTGCCGAGCGCCGATTTCACCCCCAGGCCGCTTGATGTCGGCCGGCCTTGGGTTATATTCACTGAGATTGCTGCACCTGATTATGCCGGCGTAACCGGCCTTGGGTTATATTCACTGAGATTGCTGCACCTGATATATGCCGGCGTAGCCGGCCTTGGGTTACATTCACTGAGATTGCTGCACCTGATTATGCCGGCGTAACCGGCCTTGGGTTATATTCACTGAGATTGCTGCACCTGATATATGCCGGCGTAGCCGGCCTTGGGTTACATTCACTGAGATTGCTGCACCTGATTATGCCGGCGTAACCGGCCTTGGGTTATATTCACTGAGATTGCTGCACCTGATATATGCCGGCGTAGCCGGCCAGGTTACATTCACTGAGATTGCTGCACCTGATATATGCCGGCGTAACCGGCCTTGGGTTATATTCACTGAGATTGCTGCACCTGATATATGCCGGCGTAGCCGGCCGGTTACATTCACTGAGATTGCTGCACCTGATTATGCCGGCGTAACCGGCCTTGGGTTATATTCACTGAGATTGCTGCACCTGATATATGCCGGCGTAGCCGGCCTGGGTTACATTCACTGAGATTGCTGCACCTGATTATGCCGGCGTAACCGGCCTTGGGTTATATTCACTGAGATTGCTGCACCTGATATATGCCGGCGTAGCCGGCCCATTACATTCACTGAGATTGCTGCACCTGATATATGCCGGCGTAACCGGCCTTGGGTTATATTCACTGAGATTGCTGCACCTGATATATGCCGGCGTAGCCGGCCTTGGGTTACATTCACTGAGATTGCTGCACCTGATATATGCCGGCGTAACCGGCCTTGGGTTATATTCACTGAGATTGCTGCACCTGATATATGCCGGCGTAGCCGGCCTTGGGTTACATTCACTGAGATTGCTGCACCTGATTATGCCGGCGTAGCCGACCTTGGGTTATATTCTCTGAGATTGCTGCATCTAATATATATGCCGGCGTAGCCAGCCTTGGGTTATAAACGCCGAGATTGCTGCATCGACAAGCCAAGACAAGTCAAATCCTTACCGTGGCGCCGGTAGACACAGCTGTGACATTGCCAGGCGGCGCGGCGGGCGCGTCGCTAGGTGTTTTGATCCTGATCTCCCCACTGGGCGCCCCGCCGGCCGCCGCCACTCTAATCCAGTAGGCGCTCGCCGCTCTCACTCCACCGATCGAGGAGGTTACAGGAGTTGTTGTGGGGTCGATATCCACCCATTGGAATTGTTCGCGGCCTGTCTCCGCCTGAAAAGACAATGATGAACAAATTATAATTCCGTGTGAGTTATTGCCAAGGAGCCTTACAGCCGACATAGTTTAAGGTAGTAAACACTGTATTTAAACTTCTCTCTGGGAAACAAACAGTGTATTTAACCTACGAGGCCCTGTGTAGAAAACAGCGCAGCGTAATTAAACTTTAGTGTAGTAACTAGCGTTTTTCGACTTACCTCAGTATAATAAACAGCATATTTGTTCGGCTGTCCACTGGCTGGCGGTGACCAAGTCACTTTGATTGTATGTGGACCAACAGCCTCGGCTCTCACGTTCAGCGGTGGACCGTATGTTAGTTCTTCTTCTGGCGTTGTCACTTCGATCATCTGTCGACAAAGATGTATTAAATTTATGACGGCTTAGTACCTTAAAATTTGGAGAACGTGACGCAGAAGAAATGTGACGAAGTGGAAAAGTGACGTACTTATGAGAAAATTTAATTAAGTTACGGGTCTACGTGACGTACAAGTGCATATGGGGTTTAGTGGCTTTCTAACCAGTGGTTTCACCACTGCTCTTCTGGTTCTGGTAACTTTTTGCACAATTTTATGCAAGCCTGGGTCACCGCAAACGCTTTTTAAGTTTGAATATCAAATAAAACATATCCCGTGTTAGGTATACAATTTTTGAAAAACTTCCACTGCAGGCAGATCCAGAACGTCGCAAGTTTAAATTCCCCCCGCGGCGGAAAAGAATTTTCAGTTTCTTATTTTTACTTATCTTACCTCTGTCAAACAGTTGGACATTATCTTCTTAATATCTTCGGGATTATCTTCATTCATCTTACCTCAGTCGGCGGTGAGGCTGCGTGCTCTGTATAAGCTAATACAGCAAACTGGTAGGTGCTGTTGGGTTGTACATTATCTTCTCTATATCTTCTGGATTCAGTTATATCTTACCTCTGTCGGTGGTGAGGCTGCGTGCTCTGTATAAGCTAATACAGCGAATTGGTAGGTGGTGTTGGGTTGTACATTATCTTCTTTATATCTTCTGGATTCAGTTATATCTTACCTCTGTCGGTGGTGAGGCTGCGTGCTCTGTATAAGCTAATACAGCGAACTGGTAGGTGGTGTTGGGTTGTAGGGACATTATCTTCTTTATATCTTCTGGATTCAGTTATATCTTACCTCTGTCGGTGGTGAGGCTGCGTGCTCTGTATAAGCTAATACAGCAAACTGGTAGGTGGTGTTGGGTTGTACATTATCTTCTTTATATCTTCTAGATTCACTTACACCTTACTTCTGTCGCTTTATAGTACCTTGTCGTGTGCTGCCTGCTTAGGATAGCATCACCCCATATCCCGTGGGTGTCGTTAAAACCGACTAAGGGATGAATCCAGGGAATGTGCAGTAGCGTTCTCTGTAAATACAACACCTGGCACTGCGCTCACCGATTCGATGCCAAGCGTGATGATGATGAGTATGACAAATACCCCCTTATAGGGGGAAGGCCCATGTCCAGCAGTGGACTGTTGTGGCTGTTATAGTATTTTAGTTACCTCTGTCGGCGGTGAGGCTGCATGCTCTGTATAAGCTAACACAGCAAACTGGTAGGTGGTGTTGGGTTGTAGGGACGCAACATTCATTTCGTGCTTCTGCGCAACGCCACGGGATACGCGTTCTCTGTGAAATAGGATACTTTTATAAAATGAGGTTTTTTTCATAAATGGCTCTAGTATATTAATCAATAATCTTGCCAAGTTATATTCTGCTTTCTTTAATATTTGTCTAACTAATTACATACATTTATCACGCCTATATCCCTTGCGGGGTAAGCAGAGCGTAAACGGCTGTATAAATGGCCATTTACACTACGTCTGACATAAGTTTGAGATTCATTTTGAAGAATGTGTATCATCCATCATAGCGACAGGTTGTCAGCCAGTCGCCTAAAACTGCAATAATACTGAAAAATATTAAGCCCGAAATAGGCAAAAATAAATACAGAAACACATTTGACTAACCTCTCGCTTCCTTTGACTTTGTAGACAACGGCATATCCAGTGATGTCTTCTGTCTTATTTTCTGGCTCCTCCCAACTTAAGGTGACGAATCTGTGCTTCACGATAACCGCCCTTAAGCCCTTAGGCGGAGACACCACAGTCGCGTTGCCCTTCCTAAGTTCATCCAAGTCCATATCTTGCGCAGCGTGAAAAGAATCGTAATCATCATAATCCAAATCATTTTCATCATCATCATCTTCGTAACTAGTGTCATATTCCACGTGTTTTGAAGTGAAAGCTGATGACGTTTCGCCTAAGAAGTCATCATCGGGTACGTCCAAAGTTTGGTCTATAGGACCTGATGATATTAGGCTGTTGAAAATGTCTTGTGTGGAGTTTGTGAACGATTTGTTGGTAGACTTAAATGACGATTCGATGACGGTGCTAGGTTCGGACTCTGAAAAGGGAAGGTGGAGAAACGAAAACGTAAATAAAAAGAAACAAAATTTAAAACAAATAAAAGTAAAAGGATGAAAAGTTATAATCGAGAATAAGATAAAAAACGATAAAAAAGATAAAAGATAATTGTTAAACACAAACACAAAAATGGTAATAAAAACAAATGAAATGGTAAGAAACAATTTAATTAATGAAATAGATTATTAGAGTGACAGAGTACTTCTGTTTGAATTGCTCATGTTACTAGTTTGCTCAATGTAACTAGTTTTATTTTGTACTAGCGGCCCGTTAGCGGTTTCACTCGCTGCAACTAATTTCTCACGGGAAAAAGGCATTTTCCCTGCATGTGTTATACATACTTTGCTCTTGGATCAAAAACCACATCAAAATCGGTAGATTTGGAAGGAGTTAGCAAATTCCACAATAGACAGATGGAAAGAGAAACGCAAAAAGATACTTTATTTTATACCATACTGGGTGAAATTTTAGTGACCAATAGTGAAAACTCAGAACCGGCTGGTGATAAGGAACAACTTTTCCCAAGGAACATAGCTCGAAATATGAAAAAAAGTTTAACCTCCCATAGTAGGTACTCTAATCAGATGATCGTCAATTTTGTATGGCAGATCCAATTTTTTTAAAATATTTCGACCTATTTCCATGGGGAAAGTTGTTCCTTGTCACCAGCCGGTTCGGAGTTTTCGCTATCGGTAACTAGTTTTCATCCTATAGATATTGATGAGAGGCACTCAGACATTAAGGTCTAGTCATACCTGGTCTGGGAGGCAGCACTTTAAGCCTGAGCGCCGCTGCGGCCGACCCGGCGGCTGAGCTGGCCACGCACTGGAACATGCCCGCGTCCACTCGCAACACGCCTTGAAGGTTCTCCATCTTTCAGCCAGCTGACAGACGGAGCCGGTCTGCCTTTGACCTCGCATCTGAGAGTGAATCAGTTGATCTAAGCTTACCTATCCACTAAGGCTATGTCATGGTTATTCGGCGTCAAAGGTACCCCTTCTTTTAGCTAACTTTTCGTATAGTAAAGAGTAAAGAATGAAATCCAATTTGAGTCAAATAAGCTTATGGCTAATCCACCAAAGCTATGTCATGGTTATACGGCGTCAGAGGCTCTCCGTCTTTCAGCTGCCTTGGACCTCACATCTGAGAGTGAATCAGTTGATCTAAGCTTACCCATCCACCAAGGCAATGTCATGATTTCTCGCATCTGAGAGTGAATCAGTTGATCCAAGTAAACTTACCCATCCACCAGTGCGATGTCATGATTGTTTGGTGTCAAAGGTTCTCCATCTTTCAGCCAGCTAACAGAAGGAGCCGGTCTACCTTTGACCTCACATCTGAGAGTGAATCAGTTGATCTAAGCTTACCCATCTACCAAGGCAATGTCATGATTCCTCGCATCTGAGAGTGAATCAGTTGATCCAAACAAACTTACCCATCCACCAGTGCGATATCATGATTGTTCGGCGTCAAAGGTTCTCCGTCTTTCAGCCAACTGACGGACGGCGCGGGTCTGCCTTTGACCTCGCATCTGAGAGTTACGTCACCGCGAGTACGGGCCGTCACGACTGCGCCATTGGGGAGATGCACGCGGGGGGATGTCTGGGAAATACAAACTTCTGTTATTAGTTGAATAAGTTTAATTCACTAGATATAATCTGAAGCCCACTAACTAGAAACACGCTATGTTTTCAAGTCGGAAATCCTCTAGCTAGATTCAATTAAGAATCGACTAGATTTAATAAAAAATCCACTACATTCAATCAAGAATCCACTAAATTCAATCAAGAATCTACAAGATTCAATCTAGAATTCATTAGATTCAATCAAGTTTTACAAAAAAACTCTGGGTGCAATAAAAAACCGGAAATCGGTGGTCTAAAACACTGAAATTGACTCGAATCTTAAAACCGCTTACTAAAACGTGCAGTTGCGTGGTATGGTCAGCGGAATCCAATCTATTATGCGCGCGGCAAGTGTACGCTCCAGCGTCTAGCGCGCGCGCTGACTGTACCCGTAGCGAGCCTGAACCCACCAGGTAGAAGCGGGAGTCCAGGTCACTGGAAAAGGATTAACAATTTGGTAGGACAAATATATAACTAATTCACACGGGGTCGGTCACGATCATGAGACATGTGGAAACAGGAAACGTCATCATTACCACACCTGGACCTGTGCCTCGGACACTCCCATACATACAACCCCAGATCACTTATATATATTTGACACATGGGAAAAGTGAGACGGGGGATGAGTGGCACAGGGTAACAGGGACATATTGGAAGAGTGACAAAGAGGAACAAACACATAGGGGAAAATGATAAATCATTTATTTCTGTGAGAACCATGTTACAATAGCTGGTTCACAACGTGGTTCATCAATTAGAAGGATCAATGAGCTCTACCTTATGGCGTACAGATTTTTACAGCGGAACTCACCTGAGATCAATAGCGACACCATTATTCAACCAGATCATCTCAGGTTTAGGGTTCCCCACGGCAGCACAGTCGAAAGTGACCGACGCTCCCTCCATAACGGTCACGGGTTGCGGCAACACTTAGCCCCAAGCTCCACAGAGAGGACATAGGACATCATGCCCTACGACGCTTGACGCTTGATATCGCGACGCTTTGGCGACGCTTTGGCGACGCTTGAAACGGTTTCCATATAAAACATCCGAGATATAAAATGTATGAAAACGTATTGACAAAGGCACACACAAGCGTCGCCAACCAGAGAGTATAGTATTCTTTGGTCGCCAAAGCGTCGCATCTATGACAGCTAGCGTCAAAAATTAAGAAGAATGTTTGACGATTACTTGTCTGTCATCTGTCATTCTTACGTCCTATGCTCTTCGTCTCTTTGGTGGAGTTTGCGCCTTAGCCCCAAGCTCCACAGAGAGGACATAGGACATGCCCTACGACGCTTGACGTTTGATATCGCGACGCTTTGGCGACGCTTGAAACGGTTTCTATATAAAATGTATGAAAACGTATTGACAAAGGCACACACAAGCGTCGCCAAAGCGTCGCATCTATGACAGCTAGCGTCAAAAATTAAGAAGAATGTTTGACGATTACTTGTCTGTCAACTGTCATTCTTACGTCCTATGCTCTTCGTCTCTTTGGTGGAGTTTGCGCCTTAGAGACATATTGACCACGTGACGCAGTGGAAAAGTGACACAGGGAAAACGTGACAATGGAAAATGACGCAGGGAAGAGTTGACACAATAGAATTTGACACATGTGGAACGTGACATAATGGAATTTGACAAATGGGGAACGTGACATAATGGAATTTGACACAAAGGCAACGTGACATAATGGAAGCGTATAGTGCGTTTCATCTTTTAGTTCCTATGGCGTCATGTTGGTAGCATTAGAAATTTGTATGTAATTTTTTGGCGCCGTCTAATATTACATGGAGAATGCCCATTTCTGGTCTAAGAAATTGTCTCGCCTCAAAATGAAAATTAAAGCAATATGTAATATCTCTCATTCTAATGCAGAATAGATATGGCAGTTGTACAAAACAGGGAAACTAACTTAATTTTCAAAGGTCGTTCTACCGTTCGGTATTTTTACCAAATATTTTACTGGGGTGTGAACTTTTTTTGCTCTATTTGCTTCGGTATAGCAAACTATAACAATTTTAGAACGAATTACTTGATATACAGTCAAACTTCAGCACTTTTGTCTCTTCCGATACCCAACTTTAACATTCAATAACTTCAGAACTCCTGTCACAATTAAATTATTTTCAGTTACAAAATGTTAAGCAATGATTAGACTTTCTAATTATTTAACTTTGGTTTTGAGGCGAGGCCTGCAAGTAGTGAGGCAAGCAATAGACGAACATCCACACTAGACTGGGCATGATTCTTTCCAATGCTACCAACATGACGCCATAGGAACTAAAAGATGAAACGCACTATAAAAAGTGTATTTTTGACACGTTAAAAAGTGACTTACCTGAGATCAATAGCAACACCATTATTTAACCAGATCATCTCAGGCTTAGGGTTCCCAACGGCAGCGCAGTCGAAAGTGACCGAGGCCCCCTCCATAACGGTCATGGGTTGCGGTGTCATGTAGGACTTAATTGAACTTAATTGATAATTTGTGGCGCAGAGGAAAAGTGACTGAGGGAAACGTGACAATGGAAAATGACGCAGGAAAGAGGTAACATAATAGAATTTGACACATGTGGAACGTGACATAGTGGAATTTGACACATGGGGAACGTGACATAGTGGAATTTGACAAATGGGGTACGTGATATAGTGGAATTTGACAAATGGGGTACGTGACATTGTGGAATTTGACAAATGGGGTACGTGATATAGTGGAATTTGACAAATGGGGTACGTGACATAGTGGAATTTGACAAATGGGGTACGTGATATAGTGGAATTTGACACAGGGAACATGACAGGAAGTGTGAAATGTTGATTTTTGAAAGGTTTAAAAAGTGACTTACCTTAGGTCTATAGCAACACCATTATTCAACCAAATCATCTCTGGCTTAGGGTTTCCCACGGCAGCACAGTCGAAAGTGACCGATGCTCCCTCCATAACAGTCACGGGTTGCGGCGTCGCGATGAATCTTGGTGGTGACTCCGTGTTAGCCACTTCTGAGTTTACGCGTAGCTCGATTTCTTCACTTGTTCTGTAATATAAGAATGTGATTTATGAAATACTGGGTGTTACAGAACAAAAAATAAAGTCGAAAGGAGGTCAAGGTACTCATAAAACTAAACAACTTTCCCATGCATGGGTCGAAATGTAAAGCAATGTTTTAGCCGACCTGGTCAATTTGTATGGAAGGTCCAATTATTTTTTCGTATTTTGACCTATGTTCCTTGGGGAAAGCTGTTCAGTTCAAGGGTTGACCTTAAAATAAGTGCAGTTAATTTTTTACACCTTACTTAGGTATATCATAGGAGTTATGTGTAGGGTGGTTTTAAAATATGCTTTCCACAAGTAATTTTTCCATACGGCCCACGAAAAAGAAGATATAACTTACAACAGACACCATCTATTGGACGCCCACAGAACTAATATATCAGCGTCATCTATTAGTAACATTATTGAATCTTATTGATAATATTTTTAATGAAAACAAGTATATGAGTATTATGTCACTTGTCTAGTTCCCTTACTTAGTTTGGGGCTAGATGGCGCTGAGTGTTTCATCCAGGGATATTTTTATTGTTAAACGAACAAGTATCACTCATTATGTAGGTTTACGCGACTTGCTTGTTATTTAGTAGGTGGAAGGTGTAGCCCTCTACGTTTTGGCCAAAACCTACATAATCCAGTTATATTTATTTATTAATACATTATCATCTCCCGGACACCCATAGAACTATTTAATATCAGCGCCATTTATTAGTGAAATACTTACATCTATCAGTGAATTCCACTCATAATGTGGCTAACCATGTAGTAAAGTTGTAAATACTTTCTACAGGTGTCGCTTTGAGACGAACATCAAGAGGATGAGAAATTCACCAAGGTCCGCTAGGCGCCCGTAGCTCAGTTGACAGAGCGGTGGAACGGTGATCCACAGTCCGGGGTTCAAGTCTCGGCGGTCGCTAGTGAATTTTTCAATTTTCTTATTTTGCATTTATTAAATACTTACGCGTACAAATGTGGTGCGTGCGCTATGGAGACCCTAC
Organism: Phthorimaea operculella; assembly: GCA_024500475.1. Classification (NCBI taxonomy): domain Eukaryota; kingdom Metazoa; phylum Arthropoda; class Insecta; order Lepidoptera; family Gelechiidae; genus Phthorimaea; species Phthorimaea operculella. The sequence continues at coordinate 4,021,018 of JANFCV010000021.1, read as the reverse complement.
ACCTGTAGTGCGCTGCGTCATGAGCCCTAGCCGGGTCCAATTCTAGGGCTCCGCTCGGTGTTAGGGCTACGCGCGCCCCTTCGCCCCGTAACGGTGAGCCGTTTTTCAGCCATGTCACCTGGAAAATAATTAAAACAATTTTGATTAGGTTATTGTTTTTGACATTGCCGTGTGATGCGGTCTTAGAATAAAATCACCCCAATTCTACCCGTGGGTGTCGTAAAAAGCGAAAAAGGGATAATTATCCAGGGAACGGGCAGTAGCGTTTCCTGTGAATTGATTGAACATCTTGCACTGCACTCGCCAATCCGCCTGCCATGCGTGGTGAGTATGGCAATACCCCCCAATACGGGGGAAGCAGTGGACTGTTGTGGCTGTAAAGGTAATTGCTTTTGTGGTCTAACGCTTTGTGTATTTGAAAAAAAATTGATGAATGATGCATCTTATACCTTTAAACGAGCAAGAATTGTATATAGGGTGCAATTTTATTAGTGGCGGATCCGTTAAGGGTGTGTTCTGTCAATGAAACTGAACAACTTTCCCCAAGCAACATATGTCGAAATACGAAAAAAAATTTGGTCTTCCCATACTAAGTGTGTTGGCCGGCCGGGTCAATTTGTATGGGAGGGCCAATTTTTTTTAATATATTTAGACCTATGTTCCTTGGGGAAAGTTGTTCAGTTTCATTGACAGAACATACCCTTAACGGATCCGCCACTAATAAAATTACACCCTATATAATATCGGAGTCTCAGAAACGCCTCCAACGATTTTCATGAAACTTCGTGAAAACAGGGGTTTTGAGGGATAAATCGATCTTTATAGGTTTTTCGTTAAAAAAAATGTTGTTTCACCCCTTTTTGCGTGTTTCTTGTAAACCAGCAACGCCATCTGTTGAAAAACCGAGGTATCTCGGTCAACTGTGTATTGATACTTACATTCAGCTTCAGTATAGGCGGCGCGACGTGAATTTTCGAGGAACCGTACACTCGTCTATCAGGTGGGCCGGCTCCTGCCGTAATCACCCTGATGGCAACCCTGGGATGCGCTTTGAGGCCGCAGGGCAGTAGCACGGGTCCACCGACCAGGCCGAGCACGCTGCGAGGACCTGGGATCAGTTCTGGGAGCTCTGGAAGGTGAAAATTAACCAATGTTAATTACAGTTTTGATATAATCCATCTAAATCTTTTTGATAGAATCCATCTAAATCTTTGCAAGTTACAAACACACATACCGGGAGTAACAAAAAGGGTAAAGTCGAAAGGAGATCAAGGCAGTCATAAAACTGGACAACTTTCACCATGGGACATAGGTCAAAATGAAGAAAAATAATTGGACCTCCCATAGAGAATCAATCAGCTGACCGGCAACTTTAACTAAGAGGTCCAAATTTCTTTTTTCATGTTTTAACTTAAGTTCCATGGGGAAAGTTATTCAGTTTCATGAGTGCCTTGACCTCTTTTCGGCCGATCATACCCTTTTTGTTACTGTGATTGGAGGAGGGAGGCCCGTGTTCAGCTGTGATTTTTACGTCGTTCGGCAGCCTGCAACTCAAAGGTAACTGGATCGATTCCCAGATTGAATGATGACTTTAAATATGTTCTTATTTATAATCGGAACTGTATTTTCTCAGTGCGAGCTTCTGTCTATGGCAGCCCGAGTTTGACGAAATCGTATTGAGAGATTAAGTGAGATCAAGGTTTTTAATCTTCGAGCAACTCATCTTCCGTCCCGGTTTTTAATGGTAAAAGTACCTGCTAATAAAACAGCAGCCACTCTAGAGACTATCGTCCCTGCGACCTCCGCTGTCGCCACACACTGGTACTGTCCTGCCAGTGCTGCCGACATGCTCTCTATCACTAACGACCCGTTTGACAGTTTTCTCCGCTTACCGCGCAAAGTTTATAGAAGTTCTAAAATCCGGATTAAAAAAAAATGCCTTCAATGGTCACACCATCTCAGCATTCCGGCCGATGCGGCTGTGCGACTAAAATTACTTTAACCTTTATTCTCGTCACTACGTTTTGTACGCGCGTCCAAGCGTTCGAATAGGTCATATATGACAGCTGTCAAACCCACGCTAGAAGACAAGTCAACAAAGAAAAATGGACCTTATGGCAATTGCATTAACATGATTTTGACAGCTGTCAAATATGGCCTATTCGAACGACTTTACTGTAGTCCTAGACAGAGATAAGTGTTGAAAGTACCTGCTAATAACACTGCAGCCACTCTAGAGACTATCGTCCCTGCGACCTCCGCTGTCGCCACACACTGGTACTGTCCTGCCAGGGCTGCTGACATGCTCTCTATCACTAACGACCCGTTTGACAGTTGTTTCCTGGAAAATAAAACAATTATTTTATTGTTTAAATATCAAACCAAAGAAATAGTGGCCAAAAATAAAAATATTTTTACTTGCGGTCCGATAAGGGTTACACGCGCTGCAATTTATTTTTCTGCGGGAAAAGGCTTTTCCCGGCATGTGTTATACTATACATATAAAACTTCCTCTTGAATCACTCTATCTATTACATAGTATAGCGATTTGCGCTATTCTATTGATTTTTCTTCAAATCTGTAATTTCTTTTCTTGACATATTTATAATGTACACTATTGACAAAATGTCAACGTCCCAACTTTGACGGCTATCTCATAGAGCCGCGTAGTTCTCTACTAAAAAGTTATTGTACTATAGTCCACTACCTCTTTCCAATTTCTGACCTCCTGGTACTTGATTCTAAATTTATCTCGCGCTGGCACTCTTTCACCCCTCCTGGAAACGAGACCTCCGAGCCCTCCGAAGCCACAGGACTGCCCTCGTCGCCGAGACAAACCACTACATCATCAGGGCGACAAACCTCCACCATCATCACTGGCAACTTGCAAGAAAACTGGCCACTGACAAACCTCAAGGTCTTTGAAATTCGAAATCAGAAAGAAGACTAGAACATTCTCGAACGCCTGGCAAGCATATATAAGGCGTGTCAAGCTGTCAAAAGATCAGTCTTTACAAGTCTTTACTCTACTTCCAATTACCTAAGAAACAATAAAAGAAGTAAAAAGTCTAAAGTGAAGTAGCAAGTTCTGAAGCCTCAAGAACTCTGAAGCTTCAAGTCCAGAAGCCAAAGAAGTTTTGCCGTCCGTAAGCGTCCACGACGAGTTGCCAAGTCGCCGTCAAGCCTGAAGAACGCAAGTTCCTGCCGAACGCACGCTGACCGTGGGAGGGCGATCCTACGCTGTGTGAGTCCGCGCGTCTTGTGGCCTTTTCGGTGTCAGGAGGTTACTTATTTGTATACGTGGCTAATAAAAGTAGTATTCCTTTATTAACTATCTTTTCCTGCCGCGGCCCCTCACTACTCGCGAGGGCACCAGGCTTGTTAGGGCGCCTACACACAGGACACTCTACCTACACCTACTCACTCATGCCCTCCGGGGTCACAGGCACTCGTGGTAGCGAGATCACTCCACCCTTACCTAGCTGTTAAGTTACACCTGCGGTTACCTCGGTTCCCTGAGTGCCGGTGCCTCTAGGAACCTGGGTAACACGACAATAGATACGTGGTTTAGAAGGTGTTAGCGAATTCCACAACGGACAGACAGACAGATAAACGCAAAAAGCGACTTCATTTGTATTGATCATAAGATTTTCGTATTTAAAAATACTAGAAATGCCATCTATCTTCAACCCCCGGTACTAACACCTACCTGTGTTTATCACTGGCTGATATAGCATGATCTCTCGTAGGGGCGCTGTCACTATGCCTCCAGGATATCTTGACTGGTCCTCTGGCTACCGCCGAACACGTTAGAAGCACACTCTCTCCGGCCACTGCTACCGCGTCTGAAGGTTCTGATGTGAATTTGATGCCTTCATCTTGCGATTCTTCGCCTCCTAAAACAATGTATAGGGTCAAATTAGAAGACATTTTTGGTAAGGACAAAATGAAGAGAAACTTCTCTACACCTCATTTTATGCCCTTAAAAAAACACTTCTTGCTTGAAATGTGTCATACAACCTTGTGGTAGCGGCTAAGAATACAGCCACTGCAACTCCACACTACGACCGAAATTACGCGACCAAATTCGGCGCAATTACGCCCGCAATTTTGTTTGCATTATGGATGACACACTTCAGCCGAAATTCCGTCGCCAAAATTGCGTCGCTGAATTTCAATCCAAAGTAATTCAGCGTGATTTGTACGTGATTTCGGCGCTTATAGTGTGTCCTCCCAACCGAAAACGGCGAATTTCGGTCGCATAATTTCGGTCGTAGTGTACTACTATTGACTCTAAATTAAACAAAGAGTTCTTTGGAATTATCCTTTTAATTAAATAATTTTGGATCGCTTATAATATAAACAATGGTCTGCGCGCGTCGACCGATAGCGTCCAAGAGAGAGCCCTGCGATGGGACCCCTCGACTGCCGAACTAGTGCTGACTCTTCATAATTGCCGGTGTTCCTTTTCTTCGGTCTAACACTTCACACTTACTTACAACCACTATTTTTTAAATAGTTATGCTTCTCAATACCGCTCACGCCCAAATAACTCAAATAACGCTAAGTATGCGTCGGACTTTGCAAAGCGTGTCGTGATCGGAAAGCTAAATCTAAGCCAGCAAGTGTGGAGCCAATTTCACGGAACATTTACCATTTTCTGTTTATTTGTTTCATTTACCCCTTTTCCAATTCAAACACGATTCGACATATAAGACACGGTACAGTCCTAACCATTTCGTCATCAATTTTATCCATAAGTTATACAGTTCATTTGGTTAATTTAATTTTGAATTTTCTGTTCGTCAGAGCTTAATATTTACTTACTGATTTCTCTGACTGTACTTTAGTAGCATTTTAGAAACCTAGATAGATTGTGACATCTGTGACGTATACTTTTTATCCGTGACGAAATGTAACAGTGACGAACCGGACCTAACTTTACAATTCTCAGAATTCATCACATAAAACTGTAAACAGAAGAAGGGTACTGCAATTTGGGAGTATAATTTACGTTATCCCCGTAGTTATTTACGTTTACGAGGCGTTAACGTAACGTTATTAACGATCCATTACGTGGAACGTAACGGCAACGTTACTGTGTCAGGTTTCTTAAGAAAAGTGTTTGTTTAGAGGTAGAATTCAGAGTGATTAAAAAGCAGATAAGGAACTAACATTTGTGTGCAGTTGTCGAGTGCCTATTTAGGTGAGTTTTATGCCGTGTGGTGCCGGCTCAGAATAGCATCACCCCATATAGTTCTCTTTGAATGCAAGTTCTTGCACTGCACTTACCAATCCACCCGCACAAGTTAGAGAGTGAGTAATTACATATCTGCATAAATTCAATTTCTTTTCAAAGCCAAATTAGTAGAAATAAAAAGGCAAAAGTAAAATATAAGCTCACATGCTCATTAAAAAGGCTAACAACATTCGCGGCCCTTTGTGCGATGATTCTCTTTATTCACATTGTTTATTTAATTTAGGGGTCCGTGTATGAAATAAATGATCCTGGGCCCTACCAAGGGCGATGATGGCAAAGTCGAAGACCTAGTGCCCCAACCAAATATAATCGTACATTTAAGAGAGATCTGAGGCTTTTTTTCATACAAACGTTTTTAACGTATCCCTCTGTCAATTCGCAACCGATCGAAAAAAACATGGCACGATTTCGTAAATAGGGGATTTCGGAGCGATAAATCGATCTGATGATGATAGTAATGACGATGATCTCTCCGGCCGATTTCGGCCAGGTTTCAATATAAGGTCCTATTAAATTCACTGCAAATAAGGGTATTCGTAAATATATATAAGAAAAACATCTAAGGCATTAAAAAAAAGACATGCTAGATTTTTTTTTTCATTTTCAAACAAACTTTTTAAATTACGAGAACATCCTTTGACTGACCTGACTGAGGTTCCGCCACGTAGACAGGATTCACTTACACGGCACGCACACTAACAATCAACAGTCACAGCACCTTATTTTGGCGCGTAAATTAAACGCGGTGCACTTTTTTCGTTTTTTTTAGTTATGTCCAATTTTCTCGAATACTAGCGTGTAGATTTTTTGACCAATTTGCCTAGTACAAGCTTATATTTTATTTGATCTGTCCCTTAAATATTTGCAGTGAATTTAATAGGACCTTATACAGGGTGTTAGGGACGGTGTACCGAAAACTTTGCAGGCATGATCAGGCCATCAAACTGAACAACTTATACTATGGAGCCAATGGTGGGAAACGAAAAAAAATTTCCGACCTCCCATACAAAATTCACGATCAGCTGACTGACTTTGTATGGGAGGTCGGAAAATTTTTTTCGTTTCCCACAATTGGCTCCATAGTAAAAGTTGTTCAGTTTCATGGTCTGAGCACGCCTGCAAAGTTTTCGTTACACCGTCCCTAACACCCCGTATACAGGGAGTAACAGAAAGGGTATAACAAGCCGAAAGGAGGTCAAGGTACTCATGAAACTGAACAAGTTTCCCCATGGAACATGGGTCGAAATATGAAAACAAAAATTGGGCCTCCCATACAAAATTGTCGATCAGCTGATTGATTTACTATGGGAGATCCAATTTTTATTCATATTTCCAGTTCCACCCATGTTTCATGGGGAAAGTTGTTCAGTTTCATGAGTACCTTGACCTCCTTTCGGCTTGTTATATACCCTTTCTGTTACTCCCGGTATACGGACGGAACCACCAGCTATAACGCACTCGCTCTTGACAGCTGTTTTAATTCCGCGATGTAATCTGTCTCATTTGACCAGAATTCTCTATTGGGCCATTATATGATCGCTACCGGAGGACCATTCAAAAATCGGCGGACCTTTTTTTGCGATATACTCTTTTTGATCACCATTTGAAGGTTTTGATGTTGTGATAGATAATAATAGACCCCTTTCAAAGCCTTTAGGATTAGTTAGCTTTTAAGTTTAGGTACTTATTAGAACTAGTTACCTCAGATTTTAATTTCACAATAAACACCACCGTCATTCTCCTATTATTTTACCCGACTGCCTCAGAAGGAGGGTTATGTTTTTCGAGAGTACATGCATGTGTGTAGACAAGAAATTGGTTTTCACGGGCTACAGCCCTAACCGCTGGGTGGATTTTGGTTGACATGTGAGGTGTCGGATTCGTCTCAGCAGCTCGAGTGACACTGGCTGTATTAAAAATTCATAAATTCAAGATGCCCAATTTTCACTGCAACTAAGCTTCTTTTGATTTAAATCAAACCTCAAATTATTCTTCATCGAAAACCCTGTCTCTTTGAATCTCAAATTATTCTTGATCTATTCTAAAACACTGTCCACAATCGCTTTTCATTGAAGATCGAGAGAACACAATCTAAGCAAGCCAAGAGCTTTGTCTAATTGTAAAGGATATCCCCTTGTAGATTACAATCAGCTGCTAGACGGCTGCTGGGTGATACGCGATTCTAGACTTTGACGTGGCTGTGAAATAATTGGTGTAATACCCGTTTCACAAAGGAATGGGAATATAAATAGCGGCCGGAGGTTATTCATCGAAATCGAACTTGAGACCCTTGCGTGTAGCTTACAGATGCTCCAGACACACGACCACTAGTTTGCAGAAAGTTCACTCGACCGTATTTCGGATTTTCGCGACTGGCATTTGTTACATAGCCAGTGATAGCCAGGGTTGCTTGCTACAATCAAAATTTTAAAAGTAAAAAATATAAAATAGTGTAAGGCCTAACACTTTTAACCCAAAAAAAAAGTTATATTTGATGAGCTCCATCACATATGTTCCTAGATTAATTCTAAGCATTTCTAGTCCGGGAGCCAGAAAAAAAAGTGAAGAATGGCGGAGAGGGAGGGGATCAAAGATGGCCGCCGCCAATCATCTTTAAAAAAAATCTTTTCTCCTTCTGGTGGCTGGTAGGGCATGTTTAGTATCATTTCCATACAAATCGATGCCGTAGAATTTGTTTCTGGTACTATTTCTTGTCTATTTCATAATAATTTCAGAAGAAAAATGTAAAAATGTGAAAATTTAGGTTGAAGATTTTTGTTAGTAAGCTAATAACTTTAAACAAAGACAAAATATGACATATAAAAAATACTATTATAAAGTGTGATTTATGTGGATTCTAAAAATAAACACACCGAATAATGATTTAGTGCAAAAAAACTGTGAAAAAAATTAAAAAGACTTCAGTCTGGGCAGTGGCTGAACACGCGCTATGTGGCGTTAATCTTACAAAAAAGTCGAGTGTGAGTTTTTGCATGCTCATTTAACATCACATCAGCCTATTTTAGTCCATTACTGGATATTGGCTTTCCCCCTGGGAACAAGACGATCTTCTGTTGCTGCCTTCTTTCTACTTCTACTCAATACCAGCCGCTTTCTTTCTTTTAAATCACCGGTCCCCCATGGCGGCGTCCGCTACGCTTGCCCAGACATAATCTCCATTCAAGAACGCGTATCTGAACTCCACCGTCCATCACATCGGTTAGGTATACTACTGATCAATAGATGTGCCCAGCCAACTGCCATTTCAATTAGCTTCACTTCTAGACGAAAACTAGATATCAAACTTTTAAGCAACAGTTCAGACATTTTACAATTTGTCGATAAGAACCCGTTTAAATAAATTATAACTATGTATACCATGTTGGTTACTATAATCTCATTCTGGATTTTAGTAAATTACTGGGATCTTAAGCATAAAGGTAACTCTCTATGAGTCTGTGAGGGATATGTAGCCGGTCAGTTACTTTTGCTGTCAGTTTTAACTTTATGTAGTTCAGTCAATGATATTATATGTAGGTTCTAGGTTGTAGATACGCCACCTGAGCAAAAATTTGTTACTTCAAATTGGTTCACAAGACGACCAATGAATCAGTCAGGCTATGAGCTGTTACGTGACACATGCCAATTTTTCTGTTCAAGCTTTATGGGGGTACCGTATCTATAATAAAATGTCTTTGTAGTTCAGTTCATTTTTTACGCTGAACTGATGAAGCATACCCAAGTACGAAAGACGCAAACTATATTTGCATAATTTGGAAAATACCGTTAAGGAGGTTCTACGTATTGGCTAGATTATTAGTACCTACTCGTAAGTATCATTCATTACTTGTAAACGACCGATCGAATACCTTTGTTTTGAGGCATTGCGGCAAAGATGACTTTAGGATATGACGCAACTTTCCCTGCCCAGGCAAACTGCGTTCTACTGGTGATTTTAGCCTCAAAATTGTGACCAATGTCGGCGGGACGTCATTTAATTTCAAGAGATACATCCCATCGACCGCCTCAGAGATAATGTGCTAAAGGAACTTTTTATTTCACGTTAACGTACGAACATTGACGTATAATAATTACCAAAATATTTTATTTTAAGCCCGAGCCATAGTATTTCCTAGATCCATGGCTCGAGCACTTTCCAACCGTGACTAACTCGACGACGAGTGAATAACTTATAATAGCTATTGAGTAGCATTGACTGACTGTATTGTCTAACATTGTTAGCTGAGTACCATTGACTTGCACAGATATATCACAAAAATATACTACAAGAGGATCATTATTGTAAATTATCCTAGTTTAATGATTCCACTGATTGAAGATGCAAAAATCATTATACCCCAATTCAAACTAGGGTTCTCTGCATCACCGTGCTATCCATGGATAATAATGGACATACACAACTCAGATCCGGTAAACAGTAGATTCAAGAACAGATATTTAAATTTAACATTTCAAAAAATATGGTTCCGTGCGTGGAGGGCACGTTGAGCTGTCGGTTTCGGTTGCTGTCTATGATTACTTAAACGGTGGTCGTTACACAACCATGTCAGAAACTCTGCTACTTGTAGTAGGTGGCTGTTAAATTCTGACACCAGGGTCCATCGGGTCGTTGGATGACTCGGCGTCTCACACGAAGATAGAGAGATACCTCTTTGCGCATCAAACAGACCACTACACCACATCAACACATCATTTACTAGCTAGCTAGCTGTCCTGAGAACATCCCACTAATGAAAACTATTATTTGCGAGCACATACTTCGGGCCATAATATTGCCAAGAAGAAATTAAATTGGTATATACCAAGAAGTTCATGTCTGGGTATAACCCTCAGTGCTTCTCTAAACGTTTCCGTGTTTTTCTTCTTGGGGTCGCAAAATGAAGACTCTTCAGATTTACCAGATATCAAAGTTAGTACCTGGAACGCACCTGTTGCATACGAGTAAGATTGTCTTTGCTGCATTCATATTTTCTTTAAAAGAAAGTTAAAGTTATTAACCTAAATAACTTATTTTATGTGGTATAATCTCTATTCGTAAGATTAACGCCATATAGCGCGTGTTCAGCCACTGCCCAGACTGCAGTCTTTTTAAATTTTTTCACAGTTTTTTTGCACTAAATCATTATTAAGTGTGTTTATTTATAGAATCCACACAAATCACACTTTATAACAGTATTTTTTATATGTCATATTTTGTCACTTTTAAAAAGTTATTAGCTTACAAAGCAAAAATCTTCAACCTAAATTTTCACATTTTTACGTTTTTCTTCTGAAAATATTATGAAATAGACAAGAAATAGTACCAGAAACAAATTCTACGGCATCGATTTGTATGGAAATGATACTAAACTTGCCCTACCAGCCACCAGGAGGAGATAGGATTTTTTTTTTAAATGATTGGCGGCGGCCATCTTTGATCTCCCCCCTATCCGCCATTCTTCACTTTTTTTTCTGGCTCCCGGACTAGAAATGCTTAGAATTGATCTAGGAACATATGTGATGAAGCGCATCTTCTGACGCAAAAAAAAGGGTTATGTATGGGAGATAATGGTTATTCCTCTAACTAAAAACAGCATAGTCTAACAAAGAGCGTCATATGATTCTGAGCCAATTCTAAATCCAAAAAATATGACGTTCGTGTCAACCACCTTTGACTTCCCCTGAGATTCCGGTTTTTTCCAGTTTTCGCCAGTAAGCGTCAAAATCGCAGCTAGTACTGAGTGAGCCATCTGTATTGGCGCCACGCGCACGGTTTCCCTAAATTGTGACCACTATGCCACATCAATGGATGACTGAATCAAACAATAAATCTTCACAAACTGAGCAATTATTTATGCCATCTGCCATTCCTTCTGCATCATGCCACTTCCATATCACCTATTCAACCAAACTCTTAATATTATTTATTTGACATCATTGCACACGACAGCAAAAAAACCTCTACCTGGGTTTAGAATTTAAACATCTGCCTTGTTTGCGGATCTTTTGACCGACGTCCACCCTCGTAGGACAGATGTACTGATAACAAGCAGATGTATTAAAAAACAAAGACCCGACCGCGGTAATCTCAAAGTAGTAGGTATTTTGCGATAAAAATTCCGCCATCTTGTATTTATGAAATTTTAATATAGCATGTGTCGCTCACGCTGCTGAGACGAATCTAACGACTTCTCACATGTTAAGATCTGCCCAGCCGTTTGGGCTGTAGCCAGTGAAAACGAATTTCTGGATACACACTCTCAAGAACCTAACCCTCCTGAGGCAGTTGGGTAATAATAGGACACACCTAAGGGACACACGCACTGATATTGTCAGACTGACTTCTTTATACACATCATAAGTGACATAATTTTGGCATGATTTTATGGTGTCTTTGGATAGTGATCGATCTACCGAGGACTGGACATAAAAGGTACTCTGTGGACTAGACCATCTCCTTTTTGGTTAATTCGTAAGCTAAAAACAGTTTACGCATAGCTGATCTGTAGTTATACGGGTGGTAGGTACTCAGATAACACTGTTCAATTCATTACATAGATGTACTGGATTTGCCCTATCTATGATTGTGAAAGGGGAAATCTCAAAGCTGAATAGATATCACCGACGCGACCTGACCCTGACTTTATCTAGACTGGGTAATCTTGATAGAGCGTACAAAAGACACTTAGTTTTATCTCCTACTAGCTGTTACACCCACTGCTAAGTACCTTTCTTCAAATTTTAGAGTTACACTATTGTCGTTGGAGTAATTTCTAATCTTCTCTCTTCTCCTCTACTGACCTCCTGATACGACACGACATTGAATTTTCATTAATTTGGTTAAAATAATTGCGTTTAGGTCTTCCACTGCCTCTCTTTCCTTCTACCTTTCCTTCAATACTGTTCTTTACGAAGTTGCTTAGTCGCAGCAAGTGGCCAATCATCTTTCCTCTTCGGTTTTCTATAATCTTCAAAAAATACCGTTCCTCCTCAACCAGCACAACCACTTCTTCGTTGGTCTTTTTCTTCTCTATCCTTTTCCGTATCTACCTGGCTTTACTTATTAAAAAAATATAAGATACAGTCAGCACTTGGCAGGAGATCGCGCAGCAGGACAGGGACAAGTGGAGGGAGCTCGTTTCGGAGGCCAAGGTCCTCTTAAGGGCACTGAGTCAGCGGAGTTAGTTAGTTATGCAGTCAGACAGAAGAAATCATGCCATGTCACATAGAGAGAACAAAATCACTGTACCAGATTCTTTGGCACTGGTGATCTATAAACACAAAAACGATTACCGTATCGGCTGCAGAACAGATTAGATACTTACCGCGCATGCGGGCGGATGCGATACAAATACATCATTGTAGATGATATACAGGGTGTTAGATAGTTAGTGGCACCACTTTTTTATATTACCTATATAGTGAAAGCCAAAGGACATAACATAAAAACAATAGAATACCAAATTTTGAAACACTTCCAGTGCCAGGAATACAATTTTCGGAAAACTTGCAGTCATTACAGATGCTGAAGGTAGCAGGTTCAAAGGTGGAAAATTAACTTTTTTCAAAAATAAAAACAATACACAGCAGGTAAATACGTAGAACCTATGCGTAGATCCTACGAATCTTTCGAAAATCGTGATTTCGTTGCAATTTCGTTGGCTTAAAATTACATTTAATAGAGGGAGCGTCAAAAACTACCAGTGTAAGATAGGTACATGTCATTTTCATGAGGTGAACTGACGTGCCTTTATTTTTTTCTAACCGCTCAACGCATTACTTCTTCTGGATTTTACAACCAACCGCCTCTACGTCAATAAAAAAAATGTACATAAAAAAGCAACGATTTAGAATAAAAAGTGAACTTCCTAAAAAACACCCTTTATAAGTCAAGTCATTATTCTAGTCGATACGGGTAAGTTTAGAGTTTTTGAATGGCCGTGTAATTTATACTTGACCCGTTTCGCCATGAGTTATGGGATGATATTAAAAACTTTAACTATGACCATTTATATAGTGAATCGAAAGGAGTTATTAAGAAAAGCGTGTGAACGAAATGACTTATTATGGAAACCATGCGAAGTGCGGCTGCTTGAATAAGGCTTACTTTAAAAATCATGTTAATTCTATGACAAAAGGTTTATTTTTACCCGACTGCCTCAGAAGGAGGGTTATGATTTTCGAGAGTATGTATGTATGTATGTACGTATGTATGTGGACAAGAAAATTCTTTTTCACGGGCTACAGCCCAAACGGATAGTTGGATTTTGACATATGAGGCGTTGTTAGATTCGTCTCAGCAGCGCGAGTGACACTGGCTATATTAAAAAGTTATAGATTCAAGATGGCGGATTTTTACAGCGATATACTACTTCAAAATTACCGCAGACGGGTTTTTTGTTTTTTAACACTTTACTTGTTATTTTCGGGTGTTCAAAACGCTTGCGTCTCTCAGATGCAAGGAAATTTCCAATTATTTCTTGTAAAAACTGTTCTTCATATGGCATTTGGTGGTGAGAATGGGATCGCCATACAACTGTCATTTGGCGGCGAATGCAACGAGTAGCCTAGCCGTCTCAACGTCTCAACTATAAAAATAACTTTTTCAAAAGCAAAGAGCTGAAATGAAAATGTGTGTGTGGAGCAGATTTTCTACAACATTAGCATTTTCATTAACCATGGAATCTCCACAGAATGGGGAATCACATAAAAGTAAGTATATGTGTGGAATAATGTATTCGAGCCGCTTATTCGAATGCACGGGTCTAACTTATGTGTCACGGTGTATGGTCTCATAAATATCGTTAAGTTACTAAGCAGAACAGCCACAACAGTCCACTGCTGGACATAGGCCTTCCCCTATCGAAAGATATTGCCATACTCACCACGCTTTGTACACGGAGCTTTTCCCGTTACCTGGATAATTATCCCACACTCGCTTTTTACAAAATCCACAAGTCGAATTAGGGTGATGCTATTCTCTAAGGCGGCATCACTCGACTACTAAAAAGCCCTCTTTTAATAGATAAATAAAGTTCGCCGAATATCTACGAAAAGGGGAACCACATAAAAGTATATGGGTGGAATAATGTTTCGAGCCGCTGATTCGAATGCGCGGGTCTAACTTATGTGACACGGTGTGTGGTCTCATAACTAGCGATATACATATGAGGTGCTGCTATTTACTCACGTGAGACGTAAGACGTGAGACATGACGTCGGCCGTCGGCGATGAGAGGCCAGTCTCACGGGTGTAGACGGTGTCTGTCAGTCTCTTCAATTATCACATAAAAGTATATGGGTGAAATAATGTATTCGAGCCACTGATCGAGTGCGCAGGTCTAACTTATGTGACTTAGTGTGTGGTCTCATAAATGGCGTTAAGTTACTAACCTCACAGCCACAACAGTCCACTTTCTCTCTCTTCGTGTGGGACACCGAGTCGTTCAACGACCCGATGTACCCTGGTGTCAGAGTTTTGCAACAGTCCACTGCTGGACATAGGCCTTCCCCGATCGAAAGGTATTGCCATACTCACCACGCCTTGTAGACGGAGCTTTCCCCGTTACCTGCATAATTATCCCTCACTCGCTTTTTACAAAATCCACAAGTCGAATTAGGTTGGTGCTATTCTGTAAGGCGGCATCAATCGACTACTAAAAAGCGCTCTTTTAATTGATAATTCGCCGAATATCTACGAAAAGGGGAATCACATAAAAGTATATGGGTGGAATAATGTATTCGAGCCGCTGATTCGAGTGCGCGGGTCTAACTTATGTGACACGGTGTGTGGTCTTATAATTAGCGGAATCCTAATAAATTACTGACTGTGCGCGGTCTGTATAAACCATCAACTACCACAGTCCTCTCTCTCTTTTCATGTGGGACATCGAGTCGTCCAACGACTTTAAATAATAGTTTTTCATAATAAGTAGGTACGCAAATGGATCCAACACCCGCGTGAATCATTTCGGCCATGTTTCTAATAAACTAAACTAACTAGGAAGTACGTACTAAAGATTCTTATGCGGAGCGCAGCGAATTAATCGCTACGCACGGCGGACATGAAGCGAATTCGGCGTCTCCCAAATGCTCAAAAACAGCTCACAACACATAGCTCTCGAGACGAACAGGCCCCAGAATTCTGGCAAAAATCTGTATACATGTTATACTCCATCCATAACAGCCACAACAATCCACTGCAAGAGGTTGCATTTACAAAGAACGCTGCTGCCCGTTCCCTGGATAATTATCTCTTAGTCGCTTTTTACGACACCCACGTGTAGAATTTGGGTGATGCTATTCTAAGCCGGCATCACAATGTAATACTCGCTAACAGTGAAACCCCAGTCCTGACTCAGCAGAATCCACAATCAGGTCAATTACTAATCCAGAGCTCCTCCAACACATTGCATGATTATACCACTCCGGATATAACTAGTGTTGTGCGATGATAAAATGACTATCGATACTTATCGATCAATTTTAGAAGCGATGTGTAGGCCGATTATGGTACCGTCATTCGAATAGGCCATATTTGACTGCTGTCAAACCCATAGTAGGAAACATGTCAACAAAGAAAAATAGGCTTTATGTCATAACATTAACATGATTTTGACAGCTGTCAAATATGGCCTATTCGAATGACAGTACTATAGCGACGACTGTGGGAGAAAAGGGAAGGCGCTAACTCCACAGGCGAGACGCGATACATGAGACGGAGACGTAAGACGCGCGACATCGCAACGCTTGAAACATTTCCATATAAAATGTATGAAACAGATCAGATCTACAATTCGAAACACAACGCATCGATAGCAGCTGACAATAACTTGTCTGACAGATGTCATCTTACGTCGCAAGCCACACGTCGTTGTGTTTTACGGGGAGCTACTGTTCCGTCATGTCAATTACTAATTCAGGCGCTCCTCCAACACATTGCATGATTATACCACTCCGGATACAAGTAGTGTTGTGTGACGATAAAATCATTATCGATAGATCATTATCTGCCTTTATCCCGATTTATTTGGGGTCACCGCAACATGTCTTCATCTTTCATTCATCTCTATCAGCCGTCAAATGACGACGATGAATAAAAGAGTTTGGCTTTTGCTTGGTCGAGTCTTGTAGCCAGCTGTTCCGATCGGACAGATTTAGAAGTTGTGTAATAGTCTTGTATAGTGCCGATCGACGAAAACTATTCGATAACGCTTTTCAGCATTTGAACGTGGAGCGTATGTGCATCAACATCAATTATCGCGTTGCAAAATTTATGTTGCATACCATAAATGATGATTCAAAAGGATTTAGTTAGTTTAGTCTCTCTCTTCGTGTAGGACCCGGAGTCGTTCAACGACCCGATGAACCCTGGTGTCAGAGTTTTTCAACCGCCGTTAGTTTAGTATTACGACCACACACCTAAGCACTTATCTGACGTCAATTTTGGGAAATTCTGAACTATCGACACCAGTTATCGACTACGTCGCAGCACTACTGGAACCATGAAAGCTTTTGACGCTAAAAAGAGCATGCATGCTAACGAGCTTTTAACTTTTCAACAAAAGCTGTTAAAGAACACCATATTATAACTGCCTTTATGGCTCATTCATATTTTAATACGTAGAAAGGAGTAATATACCATCATGAATGGGTATTAGGAATATTACTTTTCTCCCGTGTGTAAAATGAAAAAATATGATCCCATATCTTTCCCGTGGGTGTCGTAAGAAGCGACTATGGTAATTATTTGAGAGTTGATGTGTATTGCAATTTTAGTCGGCAGGCTGATAACCTGGTCAATATGGTGATATACAATCTTCCGAATGACTCTCAATTGTCAGACGAGGAGTGAATGGCCGTTATTTATAACAGTCTACGCTCTGACTACCCCGAAAGGGATATAGGCTAGATGTATGTAAATTCCGAACATTTTTTTATTTATTTTATTTCGTCTCGTCAGGACTTCTTCGAATTAAATAAAGTGGTTGGAGACGAAATACGAAATCGACGAAAATAAACATAAACTTCATGCACGAAAAAGGAAACCCTCATTTGCTCAAATTCTAAGTTAATTTGGGAAAATTAAATCCTTCGAAACGAAAAATTCCGGACAAAGAATAAACGCAATAGCAGGGGAGCGATGTAGGCAAAATTTGAAGTTACTCGGGCACCGTAGATTGTTTTTGGTTTATTTATTGAGATAAATTATCTAGATTGGCCGTGTAGTGCCGGCTTAGAATAGCATCACCCTATATCATTCGGGTGTCGTAGAAGCGACTAAGGGATTCGAGAGTTGATGTGTATGGAAATTTTAGGCGAAAGTCTGACAACCTGTCACTATGGTGCTACCCAGTCATCTGAAACATTCTCAAACTTTTCTCAGACATGGTGTAAATGACCATGCTTTAAAGCCGTTCACGCTCTGGCTACCCCGCAAGGAATATAGGCGTGATGTATGTATGTAGATTACCTACACGTTCCTTATTAATTCTTCTTCTTGTGTTCATGTGTTCAATTCTACACGTAGGTATCGTAAAAAGCGGCTAAGGGATAATCATCCAGGGAATGGGCAGCCTGCAACATATTCTACTGTGCTCGCGAATCCGCCTGCCAAGCGTGGTGAGTATGGGCAATACCCCTCGTTAGGGGGAGGCCCATGTCCAGCAGTGGACTGTTGTGGCTGGTATAGTAGTATAGTATAGTGTTCATGTAAGACGCTACGTCGACGAGAAAATTTTAATACTGATGGTAAAATAACCTTTTGCAACACGATTTTGTGTTCAACGAAACGTGTTGCGCCGACCACAAGTAATTGGGATAAGGGCAGGAAGATGATGATGGTAAAATAACCCCATTTTGGCAAGACAAGGTAGTTGTGTTTACGAGAATTTTGTCCGTCTTTGTTTTGACAAACTCGTCCTTAATACTTACTCTATTAGGGTGGAAGAAGGATTCAAATATTATCTCCCCAGTGCCCGGTGTTAATCAACTGCGCCCAAGAATAAAAAAAATCTCCTCCTGGGCTCCCCTACTACGACAATATGTCAACATGAAATCCACGCAACGATCTCTACTTTATTAAGTTTTATTAAATTTGCGGGACTTCGCTTTCGAATTGGGTTTTTAATTTCGGCTGAAGACAAAGGAAATTCCTTTGCTATTTTGGATTTTACGAACGAAAGCCGAAATTCATAATAGTATCTGTGAAATTGATTTACTGTTTATTCTTTTACAGTTAAAAAACGTTTTGTTTTCGGGGTGGACAAAGAAAGCTGTTTGTTTTGCTTATGTATATTGTATAGGGTGAAATTTTAATAGTGACCGATAGCGAAAACTCGAAATCGGCTGGTGATAAGGAACAACTTTCCCCAAGAAACATAGGGGGAACATAGGTCGAAATATGAAAAGAAATTGGACCTCCCATACATAATTGCCAGTCAGCTGATTTCAGTTACTATGGGAGGTCCATTTTCTTTCATAATTCGACCTATGTTCCTTGAGGAAAGTTGTTCTTTATCATTTAATAAGGGCATTTATCATTTAATCATCAGCTGGTTCTGAGTTTTCGTTGTCGGTCACTTAGTAGTAAAATTTAACCCAATATTTGCGAGATTCTTTTTACTGTAATTACAAAGTTGCGATTACAAAATTGCATAATACATTGATATGCAGCCCTCCCAAGGTCTTCATCAAAAATCAGCTAAAACGATTAATATGGATTAGTTACATGTATAAACGGACACACATTAGCCGTGTGGTGCCGGCAGAGTAGAGTAGCACTAGCACCACCCCCTCTCTTCCCGTGGGGGTCGTAAGAGGTGACTGAGGAAAAAACCCGACCCAAACAGCCAGGGCCAAGCGTATGGTGGCAGTTAATCCACCACAAAAGCACTCCTAAGGAAAGTTGACGTCTGGTAGGCGGCCGGTCGTAAAATTAAGCCAATTCCTTTGCAACACGATTTTGTGTTCAACAAAACGCGTTGCGCCGACCCCAAGTAATTGGGATAAGGGCAGGAAGATGATGATGATAAACGGACACACATCACGCCTGTATCATTTACTTACTTCCTTGCAGAGCGTAAGCAGCCATAAGACACAGTTCCGAGCTTCAGAGGGCACCAAGCAATCAGTTACGGGATGTCTACTACTTAAACTACATCATAAACTTACAAGTTACCTAGTTTCACGAAATCCCAAACAATCACAAAAGGCGATACTGTACAGAATAGCACTGTTGTGCTACGATCACAATCACAGTTGAAACAAAGACAAATACAAAGATACGGCCTGTAAGCGCAGCCGGCTACGAAACAGGCTACGAGGCTACGAGTGGCTACGAGCTAGGAAATTTGCCATCTCCCTTCTTCTTCTTCTTCTTTTCGTGTGGGACACCGAGTCGTTCAACGACCCGATGAACCCTGGTGTCAGAGTTTTTTTCAACCGCCTACTACAAGTAGCAGGCCTCTGGCATGGCTGTGTAACGACCGCCATCATAGACAGCAACCGGGACCGACGGCTTAACGTGCCCATCCGAAGCACGGAACCATCTTACTTGCGGACAATCAGGTGGTTCAGCCTGCAATGTCCTAACCAGACTGGGAACAAATTCACAAAGTGATAAATATCAACTTTGTGAGTGACCCCACCGGGAATTGAACCCGGAACCTTTGCGTGGCAGGCAGGCATGCTAACCACTGCTCCACATCGGTTGCCATCTCCCTGAGAATCCATCATATTCTTGAGAATGTATATCCTACTAATATTATAAAGGCGGATGTTTGTGTGTGTGTTTGTTACGACATCACCCAAAAACGGCTGATTAGATTGACATGAAACTTTGCAGAAATATAAAAGGGCATCTGGAATAACACATAGGATACTTTTTACCACGGAAAAATGTCTCATTCCCACGGGATCACGCATTTTCCAATATTTTTGAAATAGGTGGCGTGACTGAGCCGATTCGCGTTTTAAACGTTTTCGCCGAAAACTAACAGCGACATCTCTTGGCGAATAATGCTTTTTTCCCGCGGAATATCTAATAGGTTGCAGCGGGTGAAACCGCTGACGGGCAGCTAATTAGTAATAAAATAAACAAAGATACGGCCTGTAAACGCAGCCGGCTACAAAACAGGCTACGAGGCTACGAGTGGCTACGGATACCTACGAGCTGCAAAGGTTGCCATCTACCTGAAAATCCAGCAGAAGTATGTTAGTAAAACAAACAAAGATACGGCCTGTAAACGCAGCCGGCTACGAAACAGGCTACGAGGCTACGAGTGGCTACGAGCTACGAAAGTTGCCATCTCCCTGAGAATCCATCATATTCTCTAAGAGAATGTATGTTAGTAAAACAAACAAAGATATTCCTAGTAAACGCAGCCGGCTACGAAACAGGCTACAAGGCTACGAGTTGCTACGATCTACGAAGGTTGCCATCACTCTGAGAATCCATCAGAGGTATTTATATTCTCTGAGAGAATGTTTGTTAGTAAAACAAACAAAACAAAAGCTCAGCCGGCTACGAAACAGGCTACGCGGCTACGAGTTGCTACGGGATGCTACGAGCTGCAAAGGTTGCCATCTACCTGACAATCCTTCAGAAACATTACGTTCTGTGAGAATTTGTGACTATAATGTAAGAGACAAGCTTCACAGAATAGACGCATGTCGCAATGCGTAACGTGACATCTGTCAGACAAGCGATCGTCAGCCGTTATCGATACGGCGCGCATCTCACGTGTATAGCTTTATTTCTACGGTTTCATACATTTTATATGGAAACGGTTTCAATCGTCGCGATGTCGCACGACTCCGAAGATCTCTTGCTTGACACATGCCATCAAACGTGTCACGTCTCACGATTACTCCGTAGAGCTTGCCCCTTAAAATACGATAACACTTTAATACGTTGGCTTAGGCTTTTGCTAAACAACCGTTTTACATATCACAGAAACTACTGGACTGATTATGATTATATTTTTACATTCTTTTTATGTTAAACAAAAAAGACGTTCGCAATAAAATCATTAAGTATTGCTCCAGCAGCCTTCAAGATTACCTATCCTGTAAAATTTATTTTAACTGTAAAATAAAGTCGTTTTAAATTTTTGCTAGCCTGCTTCATCGCGTGCCGGTTGACGTCTTTTTAACTTTTGTAACTGCTTGTTTAATGATTTAGCCTGTAGTTATGTACTTAGGGCCTTACCACAAAAAAGATAGACCAGCGTTCAACGTGTGTCTAGCGTTTTTTTGTATGAAGTTTTACTTTAAACACGCGTTCGACTCGCGTCTATCTTTTTTGTGGTAAGGCCCTTAGAGTCCTACTGTGTTATTTATTACAAAAAAGTTAGACATGGTTTAGGTCGTTTGACAACATCAAATTGTATGGAAAATAATTTAAACACTGTCTAAACGCGCGCATAACTTACATAAAGTGTGAATACATATTCACACCGTTAAAGTTATTTTTTTAAATATTTGGAACAAGAATCGGCAACACAGCCGCAATTGATGGCTGGATCATTATGGTGACTTCAGAAATATCCATTCACTTTTTATCTGCTAGACTCGTTAATTTTCGTTTTAGTGTAGCTTTAGTTACTGTTCTTAGGTTTTAGTAGTAATCAACACTGCCTAGTTGGCAACACAGGAAGTGATGGCATGATGGCTGTATGATTTAGGTCATCGGGACGCGGATATTAAAAACTGCCTCGTCCTGAAATGAGGCTGCTAGGATTGCCGGAAGCTCTTTGAAGCTATTTTTAGCCGACTGCCTCAGAAGGAGGGTTATGTTTTTCGAGAGTTCGTATGTATGTATGTATGTGGACAAGAAAATTCTTTTTCACGGGCTACAGCCCAAACTGATAGTTGGATTTTGACATATGAGGTGACGTTAGATTCGTCTCAGCAGCGTAGGTGACAATGGCTATACACAAAATTCATAAATTCTAGACGGCGGTTTTTGGATTTTCATCAATACGTCTGTTTGTTCTCTTTGAAGCTAATTTTCGAGGTTCTCCTATTCTGTTTGTTTGTTGTCAATAATGAGCAGCAATCAGAAGTAGATAGATAGTCTGAAAGTAGTAAAGGTGACGTCTTTTACCGGGAGATCAATTTCGACTGATATAAAAAGTATATCATTTTAAAGCTTAGTTAAAATGTTACTAAAGCATATATTTAATTTTATCTAAAAATCCTCCTATTTTTTATATTTAATAAAAACAAATTGTCGTACTAAAAAACCGGCCAAGAGCGTGTCAGACACGCCCACAAATAGGGTTTCGTAGTCAACGTTTAAATATCAGGTTTTTCAGCATTACAAACTTAATTTTGTTGCTGGTTTGTTAGCAGCAGTATGATGACCAACCGCAAATAGAAAAACTCAATTTTTCCTGAAACCTTTTAGGGTACGATATCCGTTATAGTTTTCATTGTAACTTCAGATTGTAAGCTATATTCCATATTTATTTCAAATTTTTAGCGTTTATACTTTAGAAGTTACAGCTGGAACAAATTATGGGTCAAAAACGCCCTTTTTAAAAGCAAATATCTCGTGACAGAAACATTTTAGAAAATTTGTTTCAAAGAAACCTCACCTTAATTTTAAAAGACCTATTCAACGATACCCTACTCAATATTACAGAAGAAAAAAAAATTTTTTGCCCCCCTTTCACTTGTATGGGAGGGGGTCCAAAAAACATTTAAAATATTTTTTTCTTAACATTTTTATATTTGGGTCAACACGATCTATCTTCTCACCAAATTTCATGACGATAGCTCTAAAACTGACGAAGATATGAGGGCGCGGCATACAGACAGACAGACAGACAGACAGACAGACAGACAGACAGACAGACATGACGAAACTATAAGGGTTTCTAGTAGACTACGAAACCCTAAAAATGAAATGAAACGAACATGCATTTTTGTTGCATTGCCATCGAAATCATATGGAACCTTCTTAGATGACGGCATAGTATCTATAAAACCTTCATGAATTATGGCAGAAGTATCAATGTTAAGAAGTAAACTGTCATTCATATCTGTCATTAAACCAAAACAAACACAAACATTGTATTTCATTCTTTTTAAATAGGTATATTTTAATGCCCTAGAACATTTTACACTTATCTATGCATCGAATTTTATTGAATACCTAAATTGTATTCAAATAGGACTTCATTCGCACATTTTGTATACTGGATTGTATTGATTTAGAGGCAAAAACACAAGAAATCATGTTATTCGATAAAAAGCACAATAAATCACTAAAAACCTACTGATGTAATTATTATTGACGATCCCCTGGTCTGCAGGTAACGGTAAAATATGTAATAAACAATAAAAATCGCACAAAATAAGTAAAATAATTATCAAAGCTCAAAGTAAACAAATCAATTGTCAAACATATTATTTGACAACCGAGGGATATTTTTTTGCATCTAAAGAGTTTTTAATGAGGTTGCATGTGTAGAGTAGGTAGAAAAAGTAAAGGCTCCCGCAGACAGGACGCGTCGCCTTGTGTCGCGTCACGTCGCGTAGCGTGTATTTCTACGCAGGCGCGCAGACCCTACCACACCGGCAAGCATAAGCAGCGCATGCCCTTACTTCAAGCAATGCAGGTCCTCGCATTGATAGTCCCAGCGACGCAGCGCACGCCCTTAAAGCTAACGCAGACCGAACGTAGCACGCGTGCGTGCGTGCAGTAATGGAATGGAGACGTCAGATGACAGACGTACGCACGCAACGCAACACCTGGGCCCCAAGTCTGCTAATTTTTAGCCATTGTAATGCCAGCGACACACAACTGTCATTCTATTGCCACTGTGATTTTCCATTAAAAACTGTTAGCAGACTACGAAATGACCAAAACCATGCAACTGACAAGCCATCGACATCCAAGTGAAACGATTTTCATTTAGCAGACTTGGGGCACTGTCATCTCTATACTATTCACTGCACGAAAGCACCTGCGCTGCGCTCCGTCTGCTCCGCGCTGTTAAGGCTCCCGCATACCGGATACGGCACGCAATGCAATTAAAATAAGAAGTCCAGAAAATGACGGGTATATGCGCACTTCACACAGTTGCATGCGTCTGCGTCTACGCGACGTAGCATTGGTCTGCTGGAGCCTTAATTAAAGAGTTTCTGGCTCGGATACGAGCTCTTTTAGCGGTGCCAAACTGAGAGTTTACCATAGTGTTGCCAGCATTATCATTATGATTACCACTTCACTTATTTAAAACACATTTTAATAAAAAACGGGGATAATTTTTTAATATATAACTTAGGAGTATTGCTTTATTAATTATGTACTTTAAACCTGTATAACTCTCATTTCAGTCGAAATTCTTCGCCCGCGTTTCATACATTTTTCCGGAGGTCTCTGCTGCAATACCGCAATGACAAAAGAGGAAAGAATTGTTTGTTTGTAGTTCTGTAGTCGATAGCTAAAACTACGGCGACTGAGTTAACAATGTAAAGACCCTTCTTCAAAGATTTTTATGGCTGAATTACATGAAACTCTAAAACCAGTTTTCATGATGGTTTTCAACGGGTCGTTCGTAAACTAGGTGTCACACACGTAAGAATTACATGAAATGCTATTATCCTCTCACAAAGCATCAAATAGGTATAAGCAGTCTCAGACTCGCGAAAGTGCAAATCATAGGAACCGCATTCACCGCCAACTAACTTTAGCCTAGTGTTGTCAATATGTAGTCCATCGATAATGAAAATATCGATATCGATACCCTTCCCGAATTACAGATTGAGCAATAATACCTACTTTTAACATTTCAAATGTCCCCATCGGAAAAGCATCTGGAGTTCTGGACCCTATACTTACATGAATCACTCTATCGCCAACTAACGCCTTCCTGAATTGCAGGGGTACAGAACACAGATTGAGCAACTAAACCGTTCATTAAAATCTAAACTTAAAACCTAACTAATCAAAAAGTCCACCCCGAAGCGTACCTGGTTCGAAGGTGCCCATCACGCCCGCGTCGTTACCGCGTTGGATGGCGAGCGAGATGTGATGTACCAGCAAATGCTTTAAATATTTCAAATGTTGCCATTGGAAATCTTCTGGACCCACGCCAGATGAATCAACTAACGCATTTTTGAGTCCAATTGAAGCGAGCGGTATCCGCACGGTACATGGGAAGCGGTATCTTGATTGATGCAAATTATCAAGCGATTTAGTACCGCTACCCACGTAACCATCGGTATGCCGCTGAGATTTGGACCCTTTTATGAGATCCTCATAACATTTCCACATTTTGACAATTGCTGCTTAGAATATGTTGTTCAGTTTCATGGGCTAGTTCGCTGAAATCGCAATGGCGATAAAATAGAACTATCGACACCGATTGAGCATATCGATAAATTTTAATCATCTCGATTTACAACACTAGACAAAGTCGAACCTAGCCCCGCCAAGTCACAGGCACATAATACATTCAACCACACAAGTTAGCGAGTGATTGATGAGACCGAATAACTGTTACACTTACAACTACTTTGGTAAGCTTGGTGGTTTGGTAGGAAACTTAGATAGTGAATAGACATCTTTCAAGAGAAATACCTATAATAATGGCATTATGTTCGATAGTAGGATTTAATTGTGGTTCGAATTGTTCAGTTTTATTCATGAATCATGATCTAGTTATACCAGCAACGTTTTGGTACAACATCATCCCTTATCTATCATAGGTGTAGTATGACATTCGAGCAGGATGTCAACAACATGGATCCATTCTTTATCACCGCAGATTATAAGTAGACTTTCAAGTTCTTGCAAGCGTAGCGTTGGATACTCTCCGGCCAAATAGACCGATGACTTAATGAGGCGGATAGCCTCTTGCCTTTTGTGTAGCATACATACCCTTAAGTAACGCCTACGTCTAGCAGTGGACTGCTATAGTTAAACTGATGACGTGTAGGTTATGACTGGAAAATTCACGACATCTTTCAGGGCAGTTTCATTCGCATAGAGAAAATATAATCCAGAGCGAGTTGTCCCGAATAAATGAAATCACTTCAGCAGAGCTTAGCTGGGAATAAAGGGCAGAACACACCGCCTGCGTATGCGTGACGTGCACGTCATTACGCGCGTAGCTATGACATTTTTAATGCATAGGATTGTATGAGACACGGCACACCGCGTTATGCGCGTGATGACGTGCACGCATGCAAGCAGTGAGCCGCCTCTCATACAATCTCTTACATTACAACCGGTACGCGCGTCATGACGTCCTACTGTTCGTCCTACGTCCTACTGTTCCATATGGAGGAGGTGATTTTTGCCCTCAACACCCTCAACTAAATAAATTACTTCAGGAGAGCTTATCTGGGAATAACGTGTAGGAGAAACGGATTTCCTTTGAACTTTGAAGTGTGAAATGAACCTATTTCATCCTGTATTTTAGATATTTATTGGATTTCTTCAAAGTAGGACCCCAAGCCTGTTTTTTCTTCACCTCTAAAAGTCTATACTTGTTTATGATAAAATCCTAGATGGTTTTTCTAAGTCAGTCAAAGAACAGTGTGGTGCCGGCTCACAAAAGCATCACCCCATTCAAAACCCCATTTCTACATGAGTTTGTCGTAAAAGGTGACGGAACGATCAAGGGATTGGGCAGCAAGCGTTACATACATACATAAATATATCACGCCTTTATCCCTTGCGGGTAAGGCAGAGCGTAAAAGGCTGTAAAAACGCCATTTACACCACGTCTGACAAAAGTTTGAGAGTCTGTGTATCACCAATAGTGACTGTTTGTCAGCCTGTCGCCTAAAATTGCAATACACATCAACTCTCAAAATCCCTTAGTCGCTTCTTACGACACCCACGGGAAAGACTGGGTGATGCTAATCTAAGCCGGCACCACACGGCACGTAAAAATTTTATATTACCATTTTTTTTTCTAGCTAAGGTCAAAGTAACGTCTCTAATCAGGTCCTACGAATCAAGCCCTTCACTTTCCTTTGAGCCCTTCCGGCCTGTTTGATTAGGAAGGGATCTGACATGATATATATGATGTGGTCTAAGCTGCCCGTCATTCTCAGAGAAATATACTCGGGGTTATTTTGTGAAATAAGAAGGCTCTATATCATTAGGATAAGGTGATACATTATGGGATTTCCCTCATCATAACGTATGATTTCCAGTATGAAAAGAACAGGTTTCCCGCGAAAAATCTGTGTGGAAAGGAAAAGTCACCTTTGCTCACTCGAGGATGCAAAGTGATTTTGTAATGTTTTTTTTATTGTGTTTTGTTTGATTATAATTTGAACGCGTTTTCTTTCCTTACTTTTTTACATGACATTGGCAAGACAAGACATGCTTTTTGATATTTTGAAAACTATCTTTCGTCTCCCTCTCTGCAAAGATAATCAGTTTCACGTGTAATCAGTCTCCGATTGAGGATGAATTCGCAATCGAATGACTTCCGGTCACTGAAGACCGGAAACCGAGGGATTCCCGGATATGATTGGTGTTGAGGTGTGGCTGTGTGGCGCTATCAGCAAAAGTTACGAGGCGCGCGGCGCGCCTTTACAGATGGCTTTCTCAGTACTAGCGACAATTTTGACGGTTACTGACTTTAACTGGAAATAATCGGAATCTCAGGGGAAGTCAAGGTACCTAAGAAGGTGGGTGACACGACCGCCATATTTCTTGGATTTACAATTGGCTCAGAATCATATGACGTTCTTTATCTTATCAGATTTTGCTGTATTAATTAATATTTATATACCTACTGGAGATTTTTGACAATAGCAACTCTGGCTATGTAACAAGTGCCAATCGCGACAGTTCGAAAAAGGGCCGAGTGAACATTCTGTTGTGCTATTATCACTATCAGTGTTTGAATACCGTGTGTAAGGGACAAGGTACCAAAAGAAAATTTTACATACATGATCGATTAGTCCAATTTATGACCATGAAACTGAGTTTGCCGTGTGGTGCCGGCTTAGAATAGCATCACCCCATGTATTCCCGTGGATGTCGTAAGAAGCGGCTAAGGGATTTTCAGAGTTGATGTGTATTGCAATTTTAGGCGAAAGGCTGACAACCTATCACTGTCAACTGTGATACACGTACACAGTTTTCTGAATGACTTTCTAACTGTACCTAGTAAGCAGGTCGGTAAAACTGTAAGTAAGTAAAACAACAGCGACCCAAACATTTTCCCGAACTAACAAACCCAGTCGCAATAATAAATAGCCGCTGAGCCCTTTCGGAACATTTATTATCCCACTTAGCCACTCGGCGTACCACATTCGTCACGGCAACACGTGGCAAACGACAAAAAGAGGGACTAATTGAGACTAATAGTGTAGCTTTTTCAAGTTCCGGATTTATCCGGTAAAGCCTGTGGCTTTTTAACCTACTTTGAAAAAGAAGGACGTTATCATATCTAAACTTGCCTTACTGAAAATGACACTGATTAGATATGTAATTATCAATCATAGACACCAAGACGGTTTTTGTGCCTGGCCAAGCACGAGACAATCTGTCTTACGGCCTATCATAATGAATTCAGATGGTTCAGCCTGCAATATCCTTACTATATTATACTAAACTAGGAACAATCTCATCATCTTCCTGCCCTTATGCCAATTACTTGGGGTCGGCGCAACACGTTTTGTTGAACACAAAATCGTGTTGCAAAGGATTTGGCTTAATTTTACGACCGGCCGCCTACCAGACGTCAACCCTCCTTGGGAATGCTTTTGTGGTCGATGAACCGCCACCATACGGTTGGCCCTGGCTGTTAGGGTCGGGTTTATCCCTCCTCGGTCGCCTCTTACGACCCCCACGGGAAGAGAGGGGGTGGTGCTATTCTACTCTACCGGCACCACACGGCAACTAGGAACAACTATGAATCAACTATGAACAACTAGGAATCTCAGTATGTTTCAAATTGAGGAATACCAACTTTGTGCCCCCCAAACTGCCTAAAAGAGAATCAAACTAGGGACCTCTGAATCCTCTGCCTAGTACGAAACCACTTCGATCGTCCAAAATTTTAAAGCGCGGTATATATTTTGGACGTAAGACGTAATGTTATCACTTAAACAAGTGATCGTAGGAGACGTAAGACGTGCGACATCGCGACGCTTGAAACCGTTTCCATATCAAATGTACGAAACAGAAGAAACGAAACTACACAAGTATGGCGCGCGTCCCATCGATAACGGCTGACGATCGCTTTTCTAACAGTAACATGTTGCGCGTCGCATCGTGCGTCTATTCTATGAAGCTTGCCTCTATTTCATAAAATAGACAGCTGGTCGCTTCTAAATGGCAACAACCTTTTAAAAAGCACCACAAGTGTCAAACTGACGTCGATCAATCTTCGCTCGACACGGACGACATTTGTCAGCCAGTCGCGTAGAGTTGTCATCATTTGTCAGGTTTGTCAGCGAGAAAAGATTCGATTTCGTTTTGGTATCGAGAAATAGTATTTTGAAGGGAATAAGTATAGGTATGTGGACGACGTTTTCTTGAACAGTATGACGTATAAGTCTAGGATAAAGTTAGTAATTTTGTGATACAGGATGGATACAGGTGATATCTTGGTGGTGATACCCTAACAACAAAATTCGGTGTGCACAGCACTAAGTATGTAGGCGATATAACTTGCTTAAGACTTTACAATAGCAACCTGAAAGTTCGCGAACTGTCAGTTGATAAAAATATTTCTATTTCATTTATGCATCCCTCCCGCCCCGCTGTGGACCCTCCCGCTACCCCCTTGCCCTCATTGTATATGATCAATGACATTTACGTTTTGCAACCATTCACAAAATTGACCACTAAGTGCAAGTAACTGCGTGGCGTAAAATGTAAGCCGCTCCCCCTGGGATCAACGGTTTATTGAGAGTACAGGTTTCGAGTCACGACGACGACGGGTCGTTTTATACAAAAATCAGTTTTTTCTTTGCCTTTTTTTTTACACACATCACGCCTACGTCCTTTGCAGGGTAGTTGCAGGGTTGCAAAGTATTTCATTTTACTTTTCTTGGTCTGAGTCTCTTGGGGAAAATTGCTCAGTTTTATGAACTGAACTCAACCCATCAAAATATATCCTGTTAATTTTTTTACACCATAAATGTCTGTTTTTTTATAGGTTTCCCAAATAAAAAGTCCTATCCATACTTTTGCCAACTTGTGAAAAAATCAAAAAATGGATCAAATAGTTTTTTCTATCTGACATTTCCCGTCATTTTTTGATCGAAGAAACAAAACAAAATACCCACCCACCCAAGACACTTTCCAAGACTTGCCAAGACATAAGAGCCTATAACACTAGCGTTTTCGGAGCGGATGCTGAGCGAAGCGTACGCGCACCAAATTCGTAGCATACGTGCGGCGGATGCGTAGCGAATGGATTTGCATTGTTTTGATACAAATAACGGCGGTATCCGCCGCACGTCCGCAAGAAATTCACTGCGCATCCGCCGCGCCTACGCAGCTACGTCGCGCGTCGGTGGTGCGAATTCGCTGCACATCTGCCACGCATTCACAAAGAATTTGCTGCGCACCTGCTTCGCCTCGCATCCGCTCTCAAACTGCTAGTGTGATAAGGCCAAACTCCCTGTTGAAACAAATCTGAAACTCCTCCTTTACTCTGCCTATTTTGTTACAAATAATGATAAAACATTTTGTGCATTCATGATCATGCATGAGTTGCATGACACATTTGATAAGGATTATAAAAGATGCAAAAAATATACAAAACTTTGAAAAAAAAAACAAAATATGTATTGGCATTAGTAGAAATTGAACTCCACTCTCTTTGTTTCAAAGTCTCGCATCTGACCATGTGAGCTATTTTGCCATACCAAAATCGGTCGAAATAGCTGATATAAATCAAATCGCATCTTATGTCATACCAATATCTGCTATACGCCACATAGGGTAAGCAGTACCTTTTAAATTAACTATACCTGGTAAAAATAACTAGTAATAACTACCTACATTTAGCAATAAAACCGCCTCTGTGGTAATCATTGGTTTATTTTCTTTATCCATGCAGTAAAATTTCTGATTTATATTGCTCTTTACTATGGTGCAATTAAAACTTTTACCGCTAAATTGTGATTTATATTGCAAATATGTTGTATTGTATTGGTCGTTGTAGTACTTACATATGTACGTACCTACCCTCATTCAAGTCCAAATAAATAATTAGGTAACTGAAGTAAAGCGACTCAATTAGTACTACCTACGAGTTATTTTATGATCCATTATTTAGCCTATCTTCTGGTGGTTTGGTGTCTATGTTAATTTACATATGTAAATTGTACAAAAATAAACTACACATTAAAGTTTGACTAAAGTTCAAGAAGTAGAAAATATCTACGTAGACATGAATGATTGAATTTAAAACATATCAAAATAAAGTAAAAAATAAAAGACCCGGTATTATTGAGACCTTGTATACTTGCTAAAAGAGGGCCAGAGGGTCAATTTGTATCGCCACCCCCTTCCTGCCCTCACCCCGCAGCCATGAAAGAGACAGTTGTAGCTCGGTACCGGAAACGTGTATAAAATTTGCGTTCTGGGTTTACTAGGTTCCCCGTTCGAAATCTCCACCAAATTTGTTGATAGTAGCATCATTTTGCTGCCAATAAAATATTCTATGCCCGTATCATCTGTTTTGCTGAAATTATCGTCATATTAAGAAGATACCAGGGCCTAAACTTGCTGATTATTTTGAGACATTTTGCGACGGTCATATCTTTTTTTAAATGCATTATTCCAACCAGGAAATGAATATTAGGCATAGATCTAGTCAAGAAGAGTTATCGTGCCAAAAATTGTTTTGATCGGTTGCGAATTGGCTGAGGGATACGGTAACATCGTTTGTATGAAAAAATCCAGACTCACGATTCTCTTAATAACAAATAAAACTAATTATACACTTTTTGAAACGAATTCAAATTTGTGTTAAATGTTGGAACAATTCAGAAAATTATTTGTACCGAGTTTGACCCAATCAGCGGAATTTTAAAGGCAAAGTTAAAATCAGCATCAAAACTTTTTACTTTCACAATTATTATTAGTCTCAGCCTTTTACAAATTACAACCATTAAAATATTGTATAGGTTAGGTAGGTAGAGAAAGGTCAAAAACACCATTATACTCGACTGACAATACAAGAAACCCCGTACATCAGTCGTTATACTAAATTATGTCTCATTTGGAGCCAGGTGTAGACTTTTTCTGTTTATAGCTGTCTGATGGATGTCTGAAGTAAATTATCTGTAGTCTTCAGGGCGAATTGTTAAATTGGTGTGTATATCTTTACGAGAAATGCTCAACAGGCAAAAAGAAATGCTGAACACTTGTTGGTATAGTGTAGAAAATATAGTTTGAGCCGATTCGGCTCAGCGTGTCAAAGAAAATGACGGTCAAATTATATTTCCTAAAATACATAATGATCATCTGTGTAAACACACTACGACCGAACTTACGCGACCGAAATTCGGCGGTCAGTTTTCGGCGTTTTCGGTTGGGAGGACACACTATAAGCGCCGAAATTACGTAGGTACAAATCACGCGGAATTACTTCGGACTGACATTCGGCGACGGAATTTCAGCTGATGTGTGTCATCCATCCGTAATGCAAATAACATTGCTGGCGTAATTTCGCCGAATTCCGTCGCGTAATTTCTGTCGTAGTGTGCCCAGATACATATTCTCTTGGAAATGCTAAACTTCCAACAATAAAACACCTGTAAAAACCTTCCAAGAAAACAAACCAGTTCTTCCAAGAAAAGAAAACAGTTCATTTGTCTAAATTGTCCCCTTCATTTGCGCGCAGCTGAGGTTTTCTATTCCTGTCTGCGGCAAATTGTCTGCAAGCTACTTCAGGTGCAACTTGGTCTAGACTTTATCGTGTCGTTTTGTTCAAGAACAGCGCTCATTTTCTAGGAACAGGGCCGAGATATATCTTTTTATTGTCTCGGCACACTACGACCGAAATTACGTGACGGAATTCGGCGCACTTGCGCCAGCAATGTTATTTGCACGGATGACACACTTCAGCCCAAATTCTATCGCCGAAATTACGTCGTCGAATGTCAGTCCGAAGTAATTCTGCGTGATTTGTACGTAATTTCGGCGCCTATAGTGTGTCCTCCCAACGGAAAACGCTGAAAATTGACGGAACGGTATTCAGCCGCCGATTTACGGTCGTAGTCTGTCTACACACTTATAGTGTGTCATTCCAAACAAAAACGCCGAAAACTGACGGAACGGAATTCGGCCGCCCAATTTCGGTCGCGTAATGTCGGTCGTAGTCGTAGTGTGTCTAGACCTTATCCCATACTGAGGTTTCGCCGTCTGTCTCTGCGTCTGTAACCAAGCTGTATCCGAGAATCGAACCCGTAACCTTCTGCGTAGCAGGCTTTCGTACTGCCACTGCACCACATCAACCTTCAATGATTGCTAAATTGTCGTTGTCGACAAACACCTCTGAGACACAAACATAAGATACAAACCAGTTGAAAGTTAATGACAGACATGACATGATCATGTTTACAAAAACGGTGTAGTTTTGCGACAGGTTGGCAACAAAAAAAAAGTGATACACAGTATTCTGGACCATTCTCAAACTTGTCAGGCGTGGTGAAAACGGCCGTTTTTACTGCTCTTTACACTCCCTTTACATAACCTACCCTACAAGGGATACAGGCGTGATGTATGTATGTTGTGGACATCCAGATCCTGAGACTAAACTCAGACTATAACTAAACGTTGTGCGAATGTAACTTTGTCATCAAATGTTTGTCTAGGTATTTGTCGACAAACACCTCTAGTAACAAACAGAACCGTGACGTGACATGACATGATACGGCAGACTTCTGTGTGGTGCCGGCTTAGAATAACATCACCCCATAGGTATCTTTCCCTTGAGTGTCGTAAGAAGCGACTAAGGACGACAGGCTGGCAACCTGTCGCAAAGGTGATACACACACTTCTGAATGACTCTTATACTTGCCAGGTGTGGTGAAAATGGCCGTTTACACTCTGCCTACCTCGCAAGGGATATGGGCGTGATATATATATAAGTATGTATCATCCGGATTCTGAGACCAAACTAAACAACGTGCGAATGTAACTTTGTCATCAAATGTTTGCCTATTTGTCGACAAACACCTCTGAGAGCAAACAGAACCGTGACGTGACATGACATGATACGACAGACTTCTGTGTGGTGCAGGCCTAAGATAGGCTTAAAAACCAAGCGACGCGACAACGACGCGCGTCGTTGTCGCCGTCAAATTTTGACGGCGTCGTTGTTGCTGCGGTCTTGTAGAAAAACCCGACCGCATCCCATACAAACTCTAAGCTTCTCAGCGCGCTGTCAACGTGATGGCGTCGTGGCACGCCGCAACGACGCCGACGCTCGGTTTTTCTGGTTCCCCATACAAACCAGTCATTTGACAGCGGCAACGACGCGCGTCGTTGTCGCTGTCGCTTGGTTTTTAAGCCCACCTTTAGAATAACATCACCCCATATCTTTCCCTTGAGTGTCGTAAGAAGCGACTAAGGGATTTAAGAGTTGATGAGTATTGTAATTTTAGGCGACAGTGTATTGAATTTTACTTAGGATACACAGTCTTCTGAATGATTCTCAAACTTGTCAGGCGTGATAGAAACGGCCGTTTTTAGTGCCCCTTACACTCCCTTTACTTAACCTACCCCGCAAGGGATACAGGCGTGATGTATGTATGTTGTGGACATCCGGATCCTGAGACTAAACTCAGACTATAACTAAACGCCGTGCGAAAGTAACTTTGTCATCAAATGTTTGCCTATTTGTCGACAAACACCTCTGATAACAAACAGAAGAGAAACCGCGACGTGACATGATACGACAGACTTCTGTGTGGTGCCGGCTTAGAATAACATCACCCCATATCTTTCCCATGGGTGTCGTAGGAAGCGACTAAGGGATTTGAGAGTGGATGTGTATTGCAATTTTAGGCGACAGGCTGGCAACCTGTCGCAAAGATGATACACACACTTCTGAATGACTCTTAAACTTGCCAGGCGTGGTGAAAATGGCCGTTTACACTCTGCCTACCTCGCAAGGGATATGGGCGTGATATATATAAGTATGTATGTTATGGACATCCGGATTCTCAGACTATAACTAAACGCCGTGCGAATGTAACTTTGTCATCAAACGTTTGCCTATTTGTCGACAAACACTTCTGATAACAAACAGAAAAGACAAACCAGTTGAAAGGTAAACCGTGACATGATGATGTTTACCTTTTCATTAAGTGGTTCCCACACAAACCTCACACGTTGGCGTTTTTCACCCGGCTGCCTCAGGACGGTTATGTTTTTCGAGAGTGTGTAAGTATGTAGGTATACCAGGAGTAACAGAAAGGGTATTACAAGCCGAAAGGATGTCAAGGTACTCATAAAACTGAACAACTTTCAGCATGGAACATGGGTCGAAAAATAAAAAAAAAATTACCTCCCATACAAATTGACTTGGTCGGTTGGTACTTTTTGTATGGCAGGCCCAAATAAAGAGCCTGTTTGTGTTTTCATTAACACGGAGCTTGACTTGAGCTCGAGTAGGAGTAAGCCGGAGTACGCAAAAATCGCAATACCCTGCGGCATGTGTGTAAAGAGCCTGTCGACTTGAGCTCGAGTAGGAGTGAGCCGGAGTACGCAAATATCGCAATACCCTGCAGCATGTGTGTAAAGAGCCTGTTGACTTGAGCTCGGGTAGGAGTAAGCCGGAGCACGCAAATATCGCAATACCCTGCAGCATGTGTGTAAAGAGCCTGTTGACTTGAGCTCGAGTAGGAGTAAGCCGGAGTACGCAAATATCGCAATACTCTGCGGCATGTGTGTAAAGAGCCTGTTGACTTGAGCTCGAGTAGGAGTAAGCCGGAGTACGCAAATATCGCAATACTCTGCGGCATGTGTGTAAAGACCCTGTTGACTTGTGCTCGAGTAGGAGTAAGCCGGAGTACGCAAATATCGCAATACCCTGCGGCATGTGTGTAAAGAGCCTGTTGACTTGAGATCGAGTAGGAGTAAGCCGGAGTACGCAAATATTTGAGGTCAGCAAGTGACATAGTGACATGATAGAC
This sequence comes from Phthorimaea operculella, assembly GCA_024500475.1. NCBI lineage: Eukaryota > Metazoa > Arthropoda > Insecta > Lepidoptera > Gelechiidae > Phthorimaea > Phthorimaea operculella. The sequence goes on along the minus strand of JANFCV010000021.1, from coordinate 3,984,616 downwards.
CACCAACTGAGTTTGTAACGAAATAACCGTCGATCGACCCGATGAGCGATGATGGCATAAATTCGGGACCGAACGCCTTTACAGATGGCTCACTCAGTACTAGCATAAATAAATTAACTGGCATGTCAGGGGAACTCAAGGTAACTAAGAAAATTGCCACGAACGTTATATTTCTTGGATTAAAATTGGCTCAGACTCAGATTTTACTGTTTTGATATTTCTGTATTATGAAAATGTTGACAGTGAAACTCGATTTTTATAACTGTGCGCAAGGAGCTGTCAAGATATGTATGAGTTTGACAGTTAAGTGACAGTTCTCCATAGTAATTTTGTGGCATCACCGTATGTATGTTATTTACAGTGTCGTTTGTATGAATAAAACTTTCTATTTTTTTTATAATTGGGATGTCCAATGCCGCTATACTCTGCAGAACGTGTGTAAAGAGCCTGTTTGTGTTTTCATTAACACGGAGCCTGACTTGAGCTCGAGTAGGAGTGAGCCGGAGTACGCAAATATCGCAATAGTTTACGGCATGTGTGTAAAGAGCCTGTTTGTGTTTTCATTAACACGGAGCTTGACTTGTGCTCGAGTAGGAGTAAGCCGGAGTACGCAAATATTTGAGGTCAGCAAGTGACATAGTGACATGATAGACCACCAACCGAGAGTTTGTCGCTTCAACAACTTCAACGCTAAAAAACTTGTGTCGTTTCAAGCGTGGCGATGTCGTACGTCTCACGTCTCCGATGATCACTTGTTTGACAGATGCCATCTTACGTCTCACGTCTCCTCTGTGGAGCTTGCGCCAAAGGCGTTGCCTTCACGAATGGGACATGCGACGTAAGATGACATTTGTCAGACAAGTGATTGTTGGTCGTCAACGATGCGACGCGCGTCTCACGTGTGTAGCTATGTCGCTTCTGTTTCATAAATTTTATATAAAAACAGTTTCTGGCGTCGCGATGTCATTTCTCCTCAGTGAAGCTTGCGCCTTAGATATTTATTATCTCTTTCTTCTTTTCGTGTGGGACACCGAGTCGTTCAACGACCCGATGAAGCCTGGCGACAGAGTTTTTCAACCGCCTACTGCAAGTAGCAGGCCTCTGACATGGTTGTGTAACGACCGCCATCATAGACAGCAACCGGGACCGACGGCTTAACGTGCCCATCCGAAGCACGGAACCATCTTACTTGCGGACAATCAGGTGGTTCAGCCTGCAATGTCCTAACCAGACTGGGAACAAATTCACAAAGTGATAAATATCAACTTTGTGAGAGACCCCACCGAGAATTGAATCCGGAACCTTTGCGTGGCAGGCAGGCATACTAACCACTGCGCCACATCGGCTGTCTTTACCTCTGCGAGTAGCTTTATAAAACCCAACCCAACAAACAGCCAAAACAAACTTTGATTTTGATAAAAACCGAGAAACTTCCAGAAAACTCCCGTGACATCACGATATTCCGATCCGTCGCGCCGAGATTGTAGATAACAAACTTTTGTCGAAAAGTCGTCGCGATGAATTTATCTTGAACGAGTCACCCTGTTTAATTTTCTGATAAGGACGTTTTTTAGGAGTTTTAATAAAATTGCCTAAAAATATGTTTACCTGCTTCTTAGATAAAAATGTTTTCATTGAGAGCAACATTTTTCATTCTCCAGAGGCCGTGCCGTCGTAGATCATCTTGACCCACGAGTGCTGCAACAATCATCTATATAAGGTCCTATTAAATTCACTGCAAATATTTTAAGGGCATGCGTAAATATGTATAAGAAAAACATTTAAGGTATTTTAAAAAAAATCTACACGCTAGTTTTTATTTTTCATTTTCAAACAAAATTTTTAATTATTTATGTGAACACCCTTGACTGACCCGACTGACGTTCCGCCACGTAGACAAGATTCACTTACACGGCACGCACACTAATAACCAACCAATCACAGCACCTTTTTTTCGCGCGTAATTTAAATTCATCGAAGTGTGTGTTTCTAGAGCAAACAGGGTGCACTTTTCTCGTTTCGTTTTTTTTAGTGCAATGCAATTTTCTCGAAAACTAGCGTGTAGATTTCTTTAAAAATTTGCCTAGTACATGCTTATATTTTATTTGATCTGCCCCTAAAATATTTGCAGTGAATTTAATAGGACCTTATATAGATGTGTGTTGAAAACCTAGAGTGTAGGTATAAATGATCGGAATAAGAATTGAGCTGTCCTTCTGTGAGTTCTCTATTTTGTGGTAAGGCGCAGTCTTCGCACATGAGACGTGCGATGCGACGCGAGACGCAAGAAGACGTCTGTCAGACAAGTGATCGTCGGCCGAAACGGTTTCGAACGTCGCATTGTCGCACCACCGTCTCATGTCTCCGCCTCATGTCTTACGCCTTGCCTGTTGTGGCGTTATCACATTACGTCTTGTGATGTTTTGGAATCCATTTATCTATAGAATTTCATATTCTCCATCTTGAATCTCCGATTCAATTAAAAGAAAATACCATTCACAAAAATATAGTGAAAAGTCGGCACCGTTTTTCTAAAAGACAAATCGTCGATGTCGGGACAATTCACTTTACACCACTCCCTGAGAAGTCTTTCTGTAGAATAATTTTTAATTTTTACTCTCTTTATAAAACGACTTCAGTTAATACAGGGTGTCAGAATGACTGTCTTGGGTAACAATTTTAAGCTTTTTCTATTTTTTGTTTCAATTTGGAAATGGTTGGATGTCTATGTGCCACAAGTTATTACTAAAATCAGGGTTTTGATAAGCAGATGACAAAAATCTGACTCAATTTTATCATAAACGTTAATTCATCCAGGTTTTTAATTAAAAACCTGAACTAAGTAGTTTAGGTTTATGCTAAAAATCTTGACAAAGACATTGATTAGTAATTAGTTTCATTGCACTACGTTCCAGATTCACAGCATTTAATGGCGAAGAGAATCACAAACATGCGAAATATTTATTTAAATAGGTGAACCAGCCTATTATAATATTGATCAAAGGGAAAACAAAAATTTTTCCGAAGAAATTAACCGAAGCCGGTATGATAGCATAATAAATTGATGCCTTTTGTCACAAATCGCAAAAAAAAATTATTGTATGCTCTTTTTGTGTATAAGTAGACAGAAGTCTGTTCTAAACTAAGTTCAGATACATACGCGAGTAATTAAATTAAATAGTTTCTACGTATCCGAATATTGAATTACTAATTAAATTATCTCCAAATTAATCAATCTCTATCTTAACCACCCCACTATCCATCAAACCAATCCAATTTGTGCACTACCCCTTTGTAACTGGGTTTAGATTCGTTTTCTATGCAAATTGCACAAACAGTATATTATCGGCCCGGTTTGCCACAGTCCTAAAAGGCCACAAAAAATACACAAACACTACATTTACATTACCACATATTATTTTAAATAAATCTTCGTCCTAGTTCGCCAGAATGTACATTCTACATTCAAAAGCTTTTCAAGCTTCTTTCTAAACTATTTCAGACGAATCATTGTATTTTTTCTCATTTTTATAACCTTTAGCGCGTAGATTACCCACCAGTGTCCTGATTTTTTTAAATATATGTTTAACATTTTTTTTTTACTAAGAGTATTAAACAAGTTTCACTGGTACACTCACAATTTACAAGGTGTACTTTTGAAGTATTTATATACATAAACATGAAAAATAATTTGTGATCCATGACACGCCCTACATTATTTTTTCGATAACTGTACCTAAACTAAGAAAATATTAAAACTGAGTACAAACGGGCGGGACGCATTGTATTAAGAACAATTTTGATGACGAATCGGCACCGTGGCAAAAAGGGACTAGTCAGCACAATGTTTCCGCTAACAAATTTATTTACACTCCATATTCTCTCGCAAAATGAACCTTACTCCAAAAGCCGTAGACTTCAATTTAACTTGACTTTGTGCATCATTTCTTACACCATCTTTGGTTGTTGAATATTGTGTCGTATTTATGGGGTGCAAGGTTGAAAATGCAGTGCAAAGGAGTGGTTTACGAGAGTGCATGGCATAATAAGTTGCAGATTTGGCTCGACAGTATTCAGGGTTGTAGATACAAGAAATTAATAGACTTATTTTGTGAGCTGTAAGATTAATGTAGGTAGAGATTGGGAGCTGTTAATAGATCTACATTCATTCATCCAATACCAAGAAACCACTTTTCCTTTAAAAAGTAGGTACCTACTTGTTATTCGTGAAAAGTTCTGAACAAGAATTACAAAAAATTGTAAGTAGCTAGGTAGTAGATTAATCTAGCCATAAGGTCGCCGCAGCACATTTAGTAAAGTTGTCGTGCCTTCTTTTTCTACGCCTCTATAAGGTTACATTTATTAAGTACAAATCTCTTGAGGATGGGGTCTACTCACACAACTGAACAACTTTAGTTAAACATTTTTCTTCGGAGTATGAAAAAGATTTTGGACCTCCCATACAAAAAAGTTGAAAAAGTGTGTCACTTAGTATAGTATGGGAGGTCCAATTTCTTTTTATTTCGAAGAAAAGTTTGTAATAAAAGTTGTTCAGTTTTGTGAGTAGACCACACCCTTAAGAGATTTGTACTCAATTAAATGTAACCCTATATAATATCTAACTTGTTTACATTCTTAATGTCCTTCAGTAGGACCTAATTTAGCAGACTTTTAACACCCTGTATATGTATAGAAAAATAACTTCTCAAAATATTTACCAATCTCCAATCACTTTAAAATCCTAATAGGCTGCAGCCCTGCCTCCCCTCCCCCCGAACAGATTGATAGATTATCCGTCGTGCCCGATGACGTCACATAATTTGTCTTATAAAAAGCAGCATTATAAAAAAAACACGAAATCCCGACTGCGGTAATTTTAAAGATTTATTTTGCACTTAAAAGCCGCCATTTCGAATATATTAATGTAAGGTTACGTTTAAGTACGTACTACGCACAGTGTCACTCGAGCTGCTGAGACGAATATAACGACACCCTGCAACCCGTGAAAAATAAAATACTTGTACGTGTCTACTACTTACATACTCTCGAAAAACATGTACTTCTCCTTCTGGGGCAGTCGGGTAAAAAACCGATCGGCGCCGTCGCCTAGTTAATTAATTATGTCCAAAATTGGTGAAGTTCGGAAAATATGGTGTTGACAGGAGATTGGTGATGGGGAAGTGTGTTTACTTTGGAAGATGTTGACAAATTAGAAAGTCTAGGAGACGGTAAATTGTTGCGTGTTTTAAGATTCATGTACCCCTACAAAATAATAAGTTACTCTATGTATTCATGATTCAGATTTTCTGTGATAGTTTTGTACAACAGAGGGCGCAGCTTGATTTGATTATTTTGACAAAGGTAGTGATACTATGATATACCGGGAGTAACGGAAAGGGGGTCAAGCCGAAAGGAGGTCAAGATACTTATGAAACTGAACAACTTTCCTCAGGGAACATGGGTCGAAATATGAAAAAAATTGGACCTCCCATAGTAAATCAAGTAGCTGATCGGCGATTTTGTATGGGAGGTCCAAATTATTGTTTTTCGTATTTCGGCCCATGTTCCATGGGGAAAGTTGTTCAGTTTCATGAGTACCTTCACCTCCTTTCGGCTTGTTATACCCTTTCTGTTACTCCCGGTAATATTAGTGAGCTTTACTTGATAAGCTGATTTCACTTGAAACTGGCTGAATTGCTTGGCTGCAAAAGCCATAAATTGAAAACAGATAAAATGACTAGCGTCAGCCGTACACATTTTTCACAGGTCACAGCGTGGTCACAGCAGCTTCCGTTCCGGTTTTATGAAATACCTACCTACTAAGTAATAAAATTGTCATCTCGCTTAAAAATTAAGTGTGTTACCAACATGACGCCAGAGGAACTATTTGATGAAACGCACTATACAAACTTGCGCGGATTGTCTGTCTCTCCATCATCATAGTATACGACATGATGTCAACAATAATGTTGCCAATTCGGGATCCATTCAGATATATTTCCACATCGCCAGAAAATATCCCATTGTAAACAAAATTTTGTTGTTGATGAAAATGATGAATCGTCATATTCTACCGCAGTACCAAATTCATGGGGTTGCGGCGGCGAGTTTGCGGTAAATTTTAATGTCCTCTTTACGACGTTATTTAGAAGCACCCATAAATCTTCCTTTGCAACTTTCTGGAGGGCGGTGTTGCCAGCTCGGTCTCATACGAAAAATAATGTTGGCACTACTCAGGCCAGTACCCGATTTTTCGAAACTACAGGCTACAATTCTACAGGCGAAATTCACATTGTACATTGCGTACCCGTTTTATTAATGGAATCATAATAGCTGACCGGCTACGCGTTGTACATCGAATTTCGCCTGAAGAATTGTAGCCTGTAGTTTCTTTGCCTACGCCACTGGTCTTTCGTGGCTTTCATACTATCTGTATATGGGTCGCAGGTTTTTGATAAAATCGTCATATGAGTAACTAAGTCTACACTTAATTTCATCATAAATCTAGGTATTTTATCAAAAACCTGCACTAGTTCAGGTTTATGTTAAAATTCTTCCTGTAAACATGAGTTAACTTGGTTTTTCTGACAAAATATGTTGCGTACAAACGAACGACACTATGGGAGATAGCAGCCGATAACGAATAGATGCCAGCCGTCGGTATAGTGCGTTTCATCTTTTAGTTCCTATGGCGTCATGTTGGCAGCATTGGAAATTTCTATGTAATATTATTGACGCCTTAAAATTTACATACAAATTTCCAATGCTACCAACATGACGCCATAGGAACTATAAGATGAAACGCACAATATCTTTCATTGAAATTTGGCAATGGGTCTATGACAGCGAACAACAGGTGTCTACAAGCAGCATATTCAGAAATCTAAGCAATCTCATGTTTTTAGGAAGAATTTTATCACAAACCTGAACTAGTTCTAAACCTAAGTTTATGATAAAATTAAGTATCGATTTTATCTTATGCCGGTTTCAGATCAAATACCTAATTTTATCATAAACCTGCAACATATTTTTATCCGTCCATTAACTCAGTTTAGCGTAAATACTTACTGATGATAATGGTCTAGCAACACTGGCTACAGGAAAGTGGGAGGTATAAAACCGGAAGAGGAAGGTGGAGGTATTTAATATTTCGCGGAAAAACGCACCTTTTTACGGGTTTTTCTCTGGCTTCCGAGCTTCTAATTAACTTACGCTCTTGTTTCTGAAGCTCTGTAACTTTGTGTAGGTAAGTGAATTTATGATGATAAGTATTTAACTGAGTTTATTTACTTATTTTTTAGAAAATATTGTAAACACTGTCTAACAGTGAATATTCAGGCATAGGTGCTATCAGACACTATAACATCTCGAGTTATAATTGAAGGGATCCAACTATAATGGTTTTCAATACAACTAATAAGAACCACCAGCTTGGATTAAACTAATAAATTGGTACCATAGAGTAGCTTCAGATAGTACCTCCTACTTAATTTATTGCTTACCGCATTATTTTGTAGCAGCTTTGTAGAGATGAACAATTATTTACCTGAAATAAGAAAACGGTTTATTAGAAATTGGACGAATATCAATATTCATACATACATGCATACTTAAGTCACGCCTATACCCCTTGCGGGTAGGCTAAGCGTATACCGCCCTTTACACTACGTCCGACAACAGTTAGAGAGACATTCAGAGCACTGTGTATTACCTTGTGACAGGTCGTCTCAGCCTGTCGCCTTAAATTGCAATGCACATGGTCTCTCAAATCCCTAAGTCGCTTGTTACATCACCCACGGGAAAGATATGGGGTGATGCTATTATAAGCCGGCACCACACGGCAATAACAATATATACTGGAAGAATACAGAAATTCTTCCAGAAAAACACTGCAGCTGTCCAATAGCAGCGAGAAGTAAGATGACATCTGTCAGACAAGTGACGCGCGTCTTACCTGTGTAAACGCCGTCTCTACTGTTGCATACATGTAATAATGTTTCGGAGCATCGCGATGTCTCACATCTCACGTCTCATGTCATGTCTAACGTATCATGTGTGGAGAGGCTTCACATGAGACGTGAGACAAAATTGTAATGATAACACTGAGAAGCGATGTCAAATCACCGCCATAATCCATACCCATTTAAGGGACCTACTTACACTAGTTTTTCGTACAAATACTATTACAAACTCTCTTTAAAAGTTTAAAATATAACATACAGAAGCAATGTCCAATTACGCAGCTGCCGGCGGGCACGTGCGACCGGGAATCGAATCCGGGACCTTACGCAACAAAACTTACTCTAAGTTCTTTCATCTAACCGCCCCAGGACTTAGTTAGTTTTAGAGTTCCGCTGTAGGGGTCTCTACTTCTCTATGACTGGGTTCAAATGTAGTGTAGTAGTGCGATGGGTTGCGATGCAGAAGGCTCCGGGTTCAATTCCCCGTGGGGTCACTCACAAGGTTGATATTAATCACTTTGTGAATTTGTTCCCAGTCTGGTTACATTGCAGGCCGAATTGTTCAAAAAGAAAGATGGTTCGGAGCACTTCGAACTTGCCCTCCGAAGCGAGTTAAGCTGTCAGTCTCGGTTGCTGTCAATGATTACTTAAACGGCGGTCGATACAGAACCATATCAGAGACATGCTACTCATAGTAGATGGTTGTAAAAACTCGGACACCAAGGTTCATCAGGTCGTTGGACGACTCGGTGTTCCAAACCAAGAGAGAGAGTGGCAAACTAACTTTGGCGCCCAACAAGGGTCTAATACCTGACTAAATCTTGCCTAAATGCAAATCACCATACCGCCGCAGGCGAAACTAATCGACGCAAACAGAATTGGAAAAATAAAATTATCCGGAACCCCTTCTTAGCCCGAGGCAGTTATTGAACATTGCTTCATCAACATAATGGTAAGTGTGCCAATAAGCTAGGGGTCGCACGTACCCCTAACAAGGAATACGGCAGGAGTCGAGAACATTTTGCTGGATGCATTTTTTTAAATGAAAGCATAGGGAGTTTACTGGCACAGTAGCCTCCTACGGGCGCATCAGCGCCGACTTGATTAGGAGAAGAAGTGGTCGCCATGGCCGAAAGAATCGGTTAGAGAAATCCCACCAAAAACATAAATGTGAAAATTGGTAGCCAAGTTCAATGTTCTGCCGAAAAAAGTATTAATATGAACATGGTCGCCAAGTTCAGTAAACATTCCTGAAATTAATTTCTTATAAGGTCGCTTAAGATTCTTTACTAAAATAAAACAAACACCTTAAAATCTAGAGCACCTCACAGTTTGACTGGGCTAGTTTTCACAATTTCCTAATTGTTTAATATCTTGTTTATTATCTACTCTAATCAATATTTGAAGTCCTATTAAAAACTAGCCAAGCAAAACTGTGAGGTGCTCTAGATTTTAAGGTGTTTGTTTTATTTTAGTAAAGAATCTTAAGCGACCTTATAAGAAATTAATTTCAGGAATGTTTACTGAACTTGGCGACCATGTTCATATTAATACTTTTTTCGGCAGAACATTGAACTTGGCTACCAATTTTCACATTTATGTTTTTGGTGGGATATCATTACTTTTTGTTAGTGCTAAAGACGATACAAAGACTTTTAAAACATTTGACTTTTCTGCGGTTCTGGTAATTTTCTTGGACTTTTGACACACTTGAACGCATTGCCCATTCATTATCACTAACATTTTTTTTGCGTTTTCTGCTTATGTTAAACTTTCTAAATCAGGGCAGTGAAGAGTTCGCAGGCGATTGTACTCTATTATAGAAGTCTCTTGCGCTCTAATTCGGATTTTAACATCCTGCATACATCCACTTTTAACACCCTGTATATAGCCACTTTTTACACTCTGTTTAAAGCCACTTTTAACATCCTGTATACATTCACTATTAACACCTTGTATACATCCATGATACTTTTTACACGTTACTCTAAACACCCTGTTTACATCCACATTTAACATCCTGTACACATCCACTTTTGGCACCCTGCATACATCCACTTTTAACACCCTGTATACATCCATGATACTTTTAACACCCTGTATACATCCACTTTCACCCTGTACACATCCACTTTTAGCACCCTGTATACATCCACTTTTAACATCATGTATACATCCACTTTTAACACCCTGTATACATCTATGATACTTTTAACACCCTGTATATATCCACTCTTAACACCCTGTACACATCCACTTTCAACACCCATTTTGAACACCTTGTATACCCATGATATTTTAAACACCCTGTATACATCAACTAATAACACCCTATATACATCCACTCTAGAACCAACCTGCTGAGTAGCTCTACTCTACGTTATTATCCACAGTTCATCAAAATAAATATTCATTCAAATCTTACTCGGTCGGTACTAAAGACCAATGTACCTTTGCCGCTGCGAAAATAAAATCCCATACATTGTATATGGGAGTTTCAGAAGTTTAGCTGCAAATATAAGTTTGTAATCACCCTAAAATCACAAATTCGTAATTTTTTTTGTGATCAAAGTGAAAAATTATAGATTTTTGATTTTTTCCTGTGTATTCACATAGTTATCTAGGTGTGTGCGAAATTTTAAGTCTCTAGGTCATCTAGAAGTGGGTTAGGTTTTTGATCTATATATATGTCAGTGAATGATAAAAATGCCGATTTTTGATCGTCAATATTTTCATAACCGTTCAACCTATGTTTATGAAATTTTGTATACTAGGTCATCTCGGAGGTCTGAACACGTATACTAAATTTGGTGTGCCTATCTTTAATAGATTTAGAGTTATGAGGGGGTAAAAAGTGGCTCTAAATGGTTCGTGTAAATATACACACGGCCCGGTCCGCCAGTTCTTTGCTTGAACTTGGCTGGACACGCTGCCGCGTGTCTTGATCACGATCAAAGTAAGTTTGTAGTCAGAGGAAAGTTCAAAATCCGAAAGTTCATCGCGTGTGGATTTATTGGCGTTTATTCCACAGTTCCACACGAAAAAAGTGACGGATAGCAAATATTGTTATTTTAGTAGTTATTTCGTTTTCCTAATGTAGCGAATTTCTATTTTGTTTCTTATTATTACTTTCTAAATCGAGTTACTCTTAATATAAATTATCGTTAGTCACGTGCAAGTGCCCTACGAAGAGTGTTTCTAAATTTAGAGTAGTTCGTTGTCTTTAAAATTAGAAACTCTTAACTTCTGGTTATGATAACTTATAATTTATTTTTACTTCCTTGAACACAACGTGGATAAACTGTCGTAAGTGATTTTGATAAAATATCATCCATGTAAGACAACGTAAAAACGACTGCTAAAACTTATTGAATTCGAATTCGTTTAGATAACTAACATTCTCGTTACAAATATTAGTTACTATTAAATTCAGACCAATAATGTTTCAGAATCAATGTCTTATTTTTAAACAATGGCTTATATAAACTATAGATTAGGTCTACATTAAGAGTCCTATTTTACTTATATTTAAAGGTTTACTCCCCGGTTACTTTCCACATGTGTGTAAGTCGCCTCAGTAAGCGCCCTGGGTTAGAATTAAAACCTAGGATTCGGTACCACTGACCAACGACGCAGCCCTATTGTAATGCACCGAGATGAACACGCGGACAAGTGCATTTTTATTACTTGTTCCAAATGCGAGGGTTTGATATTATTAGTTCGTGTAATTGGATTTACCGCACGCGTCTGTCCGTGACATTGAGTTTGTAGAAGTCAATATTTGAAAACAGAAGCCAATTCTTGTGATGACTGATACTGACTGCTGATAGATAGCTGTCTCTTTCAATTATTAGGAGCAATTTCATTACATATAACATCATTGTATAAAATGTATGAAACAGAACAGACAAAGCTACACACGTGAGACGCGCAAGACTTATCGATGACGGCTGATGATAACTTGTCTGACAGATGTTATCAGACTAACGCATCGCACGTCTCATCTGTGAAGATAGGCCCTTAGATCTTGTGATGACTGCTGATAGAGGACTGTCTTTTTAAATTAATTCCAGGCAGCTGCTTCTGCTGTTATGTAAGCCCCTTGCTGGGCGCCAGTTTTCATACAGCAAGCGTACAGCATTAATCAATACATAAATTGTAACGGGGCTGGAAAAACCCGCCATTTACACCGCGTCTGACAAAACCTTGAGAGTCATTTAGAAGACTGTGTATCAGGATGTGACGCGTGGGATGGCATCTGTCAAACAAATGACCGTCGGAGTTCGAAGACGTGATACATCGCGCTTTGAAAACGTTTCCATATAAAATGTACCAAACAGAAGAAAGAAAGCTACACACGTGAGAGTGAGACGCGCGTCCCATTGACAACGGCTGACGATCGCTTGTCTGACGGATGTCATGTTGCATGTCGCGTCGCGCTTCCATTTTGTGGATCTTGTCCATAGAACGATCCGGTCCCGCGTGACACTGTCGTATGCATTTGACACAACTTTGTATGCAAATAGTAACCCTAAACTGACAACGTTTAAGAATACTTTGCCACTATTCCCGACTCACTATTCCGCAATTTGATTGTCAGCTTCCCGGAATTTGATATCAAACTCACAGTATCGGGCTCCAGAACCCTTGTCTAATACTAACACCTCGCAGGCAGATAAGGCAAATTGTCCGTATAATTTGAAGGTGATCGTAAATTTCGGGCTTCAGCGCTGCCAGCTCGGCTTGATTCCTCTCAATTTATAGGCAGTCTCGGAGAAGGTTTGACAGAGATTGGGCTCAGGGATCGAAGTCTGCTAAATGAAAATCGTCTCAGTTGTGTGTCGATGGCATGTCAGTTGGATGGTTTTAGTAGTTTTGTATTCCGCAGTTTTTAGTATAAAAAAGGTACTGTGGTAAAAAGGACGACGGATATCAATCCTGTATAGAATCTATATTTTTATCTAGCACTGCACCAACAGCAAATTGCGCAACATCTGTTGTCACAAAAAAGGGCATAAACAAAATCGCGCCACAAAAACACAATGATTCGAAAAAGATATATCGCGTCGCGGGCAACAAATCGGGCAACAGCGCGTGTGTTTTATCAACCTGCATAACTCATTTAGCATCCGGGAGCGGTGAAAATATTGTACTGTCCGACTGCGAGTGGAAAAAGGGAAAAATTCCTAAACGACCCGATAGTAGACAGACCAAACACAGACATTGCAAAAACAAAAGTTACAAGGGACGTGATAATGGGATATACTGAAAAAGAAAAGATCATAAAAAATCTACATTTATATTTGGCGCAGATGCGAGTCAATGGCATTACATGCAATGCTGCAATCAAAAAAATACATTTAAGTATCAAGTAATGAAAAAGAGGGTTTACTTTATGTGTTGCGCTTGCTTAACGAAATTTGGCGCCCAGCAAGGGACTTGCCGCAGAATTAGGCACACTTAGGTTGACCGTAGCCGTACTAATGTACTATACTTAGAAAAGTTTGTTATAAAATAAAAGTTGTTTAGTTTTGTGAGTAGAACATACCCTAAAAATATTTGTGAGTTTGTAATGAAAGTTGTTAAGTTTGTGATTATTACGTACCCTTAATTAAAAACCCTAGGATGCTATAGACTGACTCCCCTGACAGCAATCGATTTACATGGCAAGCAAATTACTTCTGGTGAAGGTGCAAAACGAACGTGTTCTCGAATGAAAAATCTTTTCACAAATTGACAGAAACCTTTCACGATAATCAGTTTGGTTTGGATTAAAAGCAGGGGGAGGAGATTGAATGCGTAAGACATGGAAATAAGGCGTGAGGTCTACAGAGTAGTCGTGAGACGTCATGTTGCGAGTCGCTTCGCGCGTCTATTCTGCGGAGCTTGCCCCTTATATTTTCGTAATCAGGAAAGAGTATTGATTCAAGGGATCAACTTGTACTGGTTAAGTATTTTAAAACTATGAAAACCAGTATAGTTTGATATTTTTTTACATCAGAAACTAACTCTTATAACTCGTGATAAAAAAGTTCTAAACCAATAAAAGGCCACGTGGGCTAACGATTCTCACAGGATAGTCAATTATTAATACTTAACTATTCCTATGACTTTACCTCAATAAAAAATAGGGTTGGTCCTATATAGTCCTAAAATCATAATGACTATATCGTATCTTGACCACGTATCATATCGACTAAATATCAATCAGTCCATATCTCAAAATGCACAAGTCATAACATTGACTAGATCGTAAAGGGACTAAATAGGAAAACGACCAAGTCGCAAAATGACTAGTATAATCAAGTACAAAAGTTTTACAAGGTTCTTCAGTAACTTTTACTAGCGTCATATTTTTTACCAAAACTTGTCATGTTATATTGGACTGAAGTAAGGCTCTTTTTGTGTTGGGAAGCGTTAAACATTTATTTATTACCGATTAGATATTATGCTTGTTTGACGTTTTTAGACAACTTGTATTTTCCACCGTATGTTAAATATTTTGAACCTGTGACTTTCAGCATCTGTACTGCCGACGTCTCTGCCAACTGGACTACCGGGGCTTAATCTTAGCCTGCGAAATTAAGCAAGTATATCTTGGTAACTAATGCGTGACAGGGTTCCATCTACTGGGATATTTGTAGAACTAATTCATTCCTTACAGTATAAATTAGGTATTAGTATTTTGAAGTAGCCAAAGCAAATGAAAGCCTGCGATGAATAATAGATATAAACTTTGTAATTCTCGGATTCGAACCATGGACCTCCGGATCCTGCCTAAGCCCAACTCTCAGAACTCGAATAAAACCTCTTTAGAATTAAATAAAGCATGGCCACTAAAGTACGCACACTATGTCAAATGAAATTCTGTAAAACAAATGAATACCGTTTTTTTCTTGCGTGTCTTGAATTCCTTGTGGGCGTACATTTTAGAGCGTTGAATTAAACTTAGCAAATTAATAGGTTGTCGGATAAAGATGTCTACAGAAAGTAGCGGCAGTGAAGAGCTAATTTTTATAAAAAAATAATAAAAATAAACCAGCAGTGCTTTGTAACGGATTTAGATACAACTGGGTATCTGACAATAAAAACGGAAATTCGTTTTGGAGATGTTGTAAGCGCCTCGAATGTAGCGCATCAATCACATTAAATGAATCTAAGACCACTATAGTGCGAAAGAGCGACCACATGTGTAAAGAAGATTACATCAAGATGAGCAGGGACATCGTAGTACAGGAAGCGAAAGAAAAAGTATGTAACAGCATGGCGGCAGTCAAAAAAATTTACGAGAAAGTGGTAGTGAAATGCCAGAATGAAAACAAGTATTGTGAGCATCTTCCATCGTTCAAGTCTATTAAAGACACTCTTCACAGATGCCGAAAGAAGTTTTTGGAGGTTAGCTGTACAGAATTTGGAAGGACCATAGATGTAGAAATCCCAAAAATGATTAAATGTGACTTTTTAGTCTGCGAATGCGAAATCGACGCAGATAAGAAAATAATCTTGTTTTCGTCTCTTGTGTCCAGAAAGGCAATGAAAAGGTGCGTCTTACAGAACAAAATGTGTTTCGGTGACGGAACTTTTGGAGTTGTTCCTAAACCTTTTTTTCCAGCTATTTACCATATTTGCGGATGTAAATAGTTGCGTCAGTACAACTAACGTCCTACCGATGATTTACGCGCTACTGCCTGACAAGACAGAAGCAACATATCTAACACTGTTCACGGCAATTCGTGACATTTTGGGGATAGAGATAAAAATTTACAAATGTGACTATGAGTTGGCCCAGATCAATGCCTTCAGAACCGTTTTTCCTCATGCAAAAATTTCAGGCTGCTATTTCCACTATACTCGTGCTATATGGCGAAAAGCTGAGGAAATAGGGTTGACAACAACACAAGAGGGAAAAACATTAACGAGAATGACAGCAAACTTGCCTCTGCTTCCAACATCGCAAATACGCGAGGGATGGCAGTCCATTCTGAGTAATAATTTTGAAAATAATGATGCTATGAGAGAATTCAAAACATACTTTGAAAAACAATGGATGAGGCAGCCAGAACTAATCGCTTGCTGTAGAGAACGGCACAGAACAACGAATATGCTGGAAGCATGGCACCGGCGCATGAGTGTCCGCATGGCAAGAAAGCCAACATTAATATTGTTTCTGTATCGATTGAGGAAAGAAGCACGTTACCAGGACTTGAAAATAAAAGGTTCTATAGGTAAAGCTGCCAATAGGACTAAAAAAGGCGTATCTTTTGAAAAAAAATACAAGCAAGAAATGCAAAAGTTGAATCGCCATGAAATCTCCACTTATGAATTCATAAACAACATGTCGGAAATAAAGTTTAGGTTAAATCTGTAAAATTTAGGTTAAGTATAAATAAAAATAAGAAATAAATTACATTGTTGATGTTAATCTTAATAGTTTTTATTATAACCTAAGTAGCATATTAGAACCAGTTCAGATAAATAGTTCCATTCCATACATTGCACACACATTAGAATGGTTTTGGGGAATTCAGCAAAATCATTGTACCTATGGCGGCACTTAAAGACAATATATAACGCAATTTGTTTTTGTGTTTAGATACCTTAAAGTAGGTATGATGTTGTTCAATGCCTAAAAAGAAGAGACCCTCCCCCGTCCGCCACCACCCTTTTAACTTTTTTAAGTGTCGCCGTACATTGATTTTCCAGAATTTTCCAAAACTAGAATACCAGAATTTGTTTGCAACTGTACCTAAAGAAAAACAAAACACAATGTAGTCATTTTGCGACCTAGTCAGTTTACTATGAAGACTAGTTACTATTAAGTCAATGAACGACCTGGACTGATAGCTATTCGGTCCAATGGCTATTTAGGTATTTTAAGTCACTGGTCATTCTGAGAATAAGACTATATAGGACCAACCCAAAAAAATACTGAAAATATGCTACTACTTATACTTCTACTACTACTACTTTAGCCTAAACAGTTTGCTGCTAGACATATGCCTCCCCTTGGGGGGTATTGCCATACTCACCACACTTGACAGGTGGATTGGTGAGCGCAATGCAAAATGTTGTGCTCGCAAAACGCTGCTGCCCATTCCCTGGATTCATCCTTTAGACGCCTTGTACGGCATCCACGGGTAGAAATAGGGTAATGCTATTCTAAGCCGGCATCAAAGCTGTTACAGAGTGGTGGCCAAGAAGAGCGAAAAGGTCAGTGGGCAGACCACCTGATACTTCGATGGCTCGATGATATTATTAAGCTTACAGGACCTCACTGGACGAGGGTGGCACAGGGTCGTGAGAATTGGCGCTGTAAAGAAGAGGGCCTACACCCTGCAGTGATGATGATGATGATAATCTTTTGATTAATTAAGAAGATTATTGCAAAACGTAAAAAAAGAATAATCTAAAAAATATGTTGCTAGAATGGAGAGCAGTAGATATTTAATAAGCCCCGTGCTGGGCACCAAAGTTGTTTGGAATTTATTTTTCACTAACGGCCCGTCAGCGGCTTCACCTGCTGCAACTCATTTTCCCGCGGGAAAAGGCATTTTTGCGGCATATATTATGCATATAAATGCCCTCTTAGTTTACCTTATCTATCACAAAAACCCGCATCAAAATCCGTTGCGTGGTTTAGGAGGAGTTAGCGAATTTCACTCTAGACAGACAGAGAAAAGTAAAAATCGGCTTGCCAGAATCGAGAGCAGTAGTTATTTAATAAGCCCCTTGCTGGGCGCCAAAGTTATTTTAGTGAGGCCAACTTTTTGTTTAACTTCGAGCCGAGCTTGGAATTTATTTTTCATTGCCTTTTGAACTTACGCAAACATTTATTTAACTGCTAATATTAAATTCTAAAGTTGTTACTAAGTAAGTAGAAATTTCGAATCAAGTTAGTAGATTGCAAATTAATACTTTATCAATACAAAGTAGATTTAGATTCATTTATTTCATAATATCAATGTCAAATTTACATAACTTCATACATAAATGTCACAATGAATAAAATGATCGTCAGATAGATAACAAGGTATAAAATTATCAAAATATAAAAGGTACAAATGAAATAAATCGGTAACTAAATATGTCAAAGAAAAAGTAACATAATATCAAATAATAAAATATAAATATACAAAAATAGAATAAATGAAGTCGTTTCTCTGTCTGTCTGAATGTCGTGAACGGATTTTAATGCGGTTTTTGTAATAGATAGTAGTTAATTAATAAGCCCCTTGCTGGGCGCCAAAGTTGTTTTAGTGAGGCTAATTTTTTGTTTAATTTTGACTCGAGCTCGGAATTTATTTTTATTGCGTTTTGAACTTAAGCAAACATTTATTTAACGGCAAATATTATATTCTATTGTTGTTACTAAGTATGATTTTTAAATCAAGTTAGTAAATTTCAAAAATGTATGTATTTTATTGGTTGGATATTTCACACAGCGCCAGCGCCATATGTAGAATCAGCAAGCGGTCGATCACAGAATAATCATACGAAAAGTCCATTCGTTATTTTTATTTTACACTTTTTCGGAACCTTTAGCGGTAAACGAGCTTCAAAAGCACAAAGTTTAAAGTGTTATTACGGTGTTGTTCCGTCCCAGTCTTGTCCCAAACAACAACAAAACTCACATGACAAAAGGTGGCTAAAGTTGAAGGACAAACAACTCCGTCGTTTCATTTCTCTCGCACAATAATAACTTGATGTCATTGCTGTCACAGTAGGAAGAGAAACAGTAGCACGTTTCGGTAGTTTCCATAAAATTTTCTTCTTTTTCTTGATAAACTGATCTATCAGTAGGTAACGTCATATACATTCAATCCTGAAGATGTGCCCCAGGAGCAATACCTGCTTTGTAAGATTATTTTCAGTATGGTTAGGTTAGGTTGAAACTTGTAAGGTAAATATGCTCTTAGTGGCCGTTACTTCAACCATATTAGAGTTCAAATAGGTCTTTCAACTCTAACTCTGTCGTGTGAACTCGTGTGAGATACCGGGTCACGAAAAAGGGGATGACATTGTATTCCAATACCATCTAACCACATGATTGGTTGTGATATATAATAAACTAGCTAAAACCCGCGGCTTCGCCCGCGTAGTCATAAGAAATAACATAGATACCTAAGTATATTGCACTTTATGATTTGTTGCACTTAAACACAAATATCTTGCCCCTTTCCTTTCTCTTTTAGAGATAGGTAAACAGAAAAAACGCCTAAACACGTTATGTATAATCTAAAAGACGGCTGATGTGGCGCAGTGGGACCTCTCCCTCCCGCTCTCCCACCTGCTCTCCCTCTCTCTGACCCTCTTGCTCTCCCTCTCATTCTCCCTCCCGCTCTCCCTTCCGCTATCCCACCTGCTCTCCCTCTCTCTGACCCTCTTGCTCTCCCTCTCATTCTCCCTCCCGCTCTTCCTTCCGCTATCCCACCTGCTCTCCCTCTCTCTGACCCTCTTGCTCTCCCTCTCATTCTCCCTCCGGCTCTCCCTTCCGCTATCCCACCTGCTCTCCCTCTCTCTGACCCTCTTGCTCTCCCTCTCATTCTCCCTCCAGCTCTCCCTCCAGCTCTCCCTCCCGCTCTCCCTCCCGCTCTCCCTCCCGCTCTGCCTCCCGCTCTCCCTTCCACTCTCCCTCTCGCTGACCCTCTCGATCTCCCTCTCGCTCTCCTCTCATTCTCCCTCCCGCTCTCCCTTTCGCTCTCCCACCTGCTCTCCCTCTCACTCTCCCACCCGCTCTCCAACCTGCACTCCCTCTCGCTCTCCCTCTTCTCCCTCCCGCTCTACCTCTCGCTCTCTCTCTCACTCTCCCTCCCGCTCCCCCTCTCGCTCTCCCACCTGCTCTCCCTCTCGCTCTCCCTCTCATTCTCCCTCCCGCTCTCCCTCTCACTGTCCCTCTTGCTCTCCCTCCCGCTCTCCCTCTCGCTCTCCCTCTCGCTCTCCCTCTCGCTCTCCCTCTCGCTCTCCCTCACGCTCTCCCTGTTGCTCTCCCTCTCCCTCTCTCTGTCTCTCTCCCTCTACCTCTCCCTCTCCCTCAAGGAATACACATGCCAAATTTCACGTTTCAAGGGTTTGGTTATGTATGACCGTGATAACGACAATGCGTAACTTTAAAATAAAATCTTTGATTAGTAAAACCCTACTTTAATGGATATCTACGTTGCTTAAGGAATACATATGCCAAATTTCACGCTTCTAGCTCCAAGGGTTTGGTTTTTACGACCATGCGTAATTTTCATCCCCTATGTCTACCCATCGGGGGATAAATTTTGAATACTTCTTAATCGAAATAATATCAACTGTTTATTAAAAATAAGGGTGCCAGATTTCAAAACTGTAGCTTTAAAGGAGCGGCCTGCGCGTAAATATAATACTTTCATCCCCTTTTTTACCCCTTCAGGGGGCTAAAATTGGAAAATGCTAAAACAAGTCATTAATTATTTTTAAAGTTCTTCCTAAATACGAAATTTGAAGCAGTTATATCAAAGAAATAAAAAGTTTCATACAAACTTTCATCCCCCGTTTTACCCCCTTAGGGGTTGAATTTCAAAAAATCCTTTTTAGTGGATGCTTACGTTGTTTAAGGAATACACATGCTAAATTTCACGCTTCTAGCTCCAAGGGTTTGGTTTTTACGACTATGCGTAATTTTCTTCCCCTATGTCAACCCATATTGCAATTTTAGGCGACAGGCTGACAACCTGTCACTATAGCGATACACGACAATAGCTAAAACGGCCCTCAAATATGTGTCAGACGTGGCGATAACGACCGTACTTTTACAGCCGTTGACGCTCTGCCTACCCCGCAAGGGATAAAGGCGTGATATATGTATGTATGTATGTATGTATGTCAACCCATCGGACGATGAATTTAGAATACTTCTTAATCAAAATAATATCAACGGTTAATTAAAAATAAGGGTGCCAAATTTCAAAACTGTAGCTTCAAAGGAGCGGCTTGCGCGTAAATATAATACTTTCATCCCCTTTCTTACCCCCTCAGGGGTTTAAAATTGGAAAATGCTAAAACACGTCATTCAATACTTTTAAAGTTCTTCCTAAATACGAAATGTGAAGCAAATATATCAAGGGAATTAAATAAATCATACAAACTTTCACCCCCTGTTTTACCCCCATAGGGGTTGAATTTCAAAAAAATCCTGTTTAGTGGATGCTTACGTTGCTTAAGAAATACACATGCCAAATTTCACGCTTCTAGCTCCAAGGGTTTGGTTTTTACGACTATGCGTAATTTTCATCCCCTATGTCAACCCATCGGGGGATGAATTTTGAATACTTCTTAATCAAAATAATATCAACGGTTTATTAAAAATCAGGGTGTCAAATTTCAAAACTGTAGCTTCAAAGGAGCGGCCTGCGCGTAAATATAATACTATCATCCCCTTTCTTACCTCCCCTTACCCCTCAGGGGTTTAAAATTTCAAAATGCTAAAACACGTTATTCATTATTTTTAAAGTTCTTCCTAAATACGAAATTTGAAGCAGTTATATCAAAGGAATAAAAAGTTTCATACAAACTTTCATCCCCCGTTTTACCCCCTTAGGGGTTGAATTTCAAAAAATCCTTTCTTAGTGGATGCTAACGTTGCCTAATGAATACACATGCCAAATATCACGCTTCTAGCTCCAAGGGTTTGGTTTTTACGACAATGCGTAATTTTCATCCCCTATGTCAACCCATCGGGGGATGAATTTTGAATACTTCTTAATCAAAATAATATCAACTGTTTATTAAAAATATGGGTGCCAAATTTCAAAACTGTAGCTTCAAAGGAGTGGCCTGCTTGTAAATATAATACTTTCATCCCCTTTCTTACCCCCTCAGGGGTTTAAAATTGGAAAATGCTGAAACACGTTATTCATTATTTTTGAAGTTCTTCCTAAATACGAAATTTGAAGCAGTTATATCAAAGGAATAAAAAGTTTCATACAAACTTTCATCCCCCGTTTTACCCCCTTAGGGGTTGAATTTCAGAAAATCCTTCCTTAGCGAATGCCTACATTATAGTGGCTATCTGCATGCACAGCCGGATCGGTCCAGTAGTTTAGGCTGTGCGTTGATGACAGTCAGTCTTCTTGAGTTTTATATATTAAGATTATTATCCATTATTTTGTCCTGATAGAACCGGTTAAAGGAGAACAATGAATAAAAGTGTTGTTATAAACCTACTCAATTTTTTTTCTACTATGTCTTTATTGTCCAAGTCCGAGTTCAACGCCCTCTGGTGCCTTTTCCTCTGAACTCGCTATACCTATTGGTTGAACAACTCTCATGATACAAAAGTACAAATACAAGGCTTATTGCATTAATATAATACAAGCTGGATATAAACCTAATTTCGTGTATGAAGCTTTTGCTATTGTATCAAATGAAACGAAATTTTCGTAAAAAGGTTTTATTTGTTTGTAAGGAGGTTTTTAATTTGCCTTGCGCAAATACACAATTTAGTAAGACAGAAAGAAATACAGAAACAAACATTAACTGTTTTTTATGCTTGTACTTACATAAATATATGTATGTTTCTCTGCGCATATCCCAAAAAGTTTGACCTATACGGATGATTCTTTAAACTCTGTAATTTTCATCAAAATCGGTTAGGCAGTTTTCAAGATTCAATGCTAGTGTTTCTTCACAGTCCGGGCAGTTTATTTTTCCATAATATAGACCGTGACTAAAAAAAAATATTAAAATAAGAATAATAAAAATGCACAAACATCTCTTTTCTTCCCTTATAAATGTTTTTAATGAGTAAGCATGCAAACCAAACCACTAGAGTTTTCACGCGCCGCTTATCCCCCTTTTTACCCGACTGGCTCAGAAGGAGGGTTATGTTTTTCGAGAGTATATCTGTATGTATGTAGGTATGTATGCAGACAAAAAATTCGTTTTCGTGGGCTACAGGCCAAACGGCTGGGTGGACCTTGACATGTGAGGTGTCGTTAAATTCGTTTCAGCAGCGCAAGTGACACTAGCTATATTAAAAGTTCATAAATTCAAGATGGCGGATTATTATCGCAAAAAACATTTTTGACATTACCGCAGTCGGTTTTTTGTTTTTTTTTACATGTGCTTGTTGCATTATCCCCTCATGTTGTTAGTAATCTGCAGAAACAACTCCAAGCTACATTTTTAAAGACAGGGGATTAGTTGTAATTTTTTCAACCTACCCTGCGTATTCTGGCTATTTTCGTGCATTTCCTGTACAACTATTTAAGTTTTTTAACATACATAGATATATAGGTATTATTTATCACGCCTATTCCTGGGATCTTGCGGGTTAGGTAGAGCGTAAACGGCTGTTAAAAACAGCCATTATACCACGTCTAATTTTAAGAGTCATTCAGAAGACTGTGTATCATCATAATGACAGGTTGTCAGCCTGTCGCCTAAAATTGCAATACACATCAACTCTCCCTTACTCGCTCCTTACGACACACACGGGAAAGCTATGGGGTTATGCTATTCTAAGCCGGCACCACACGGCATCGGCAAGTACCTCCATGAAGTAGCTCCAGAAGTACCTTTTTAGCTTTGTAGCTCTGTGTGCAAATCTGCAACTCTTTTTTTAAAGCTAACCCTGCCATAACTGAAATACACTTGTCTATAGTGATAGTTGTATAGCTCCGAGAAAACGTCAACAAAGCAAAGTGGCGCCCAGCGTGTGGCCAACATCAACACTGCTACGTCAACAGTATTCTCTCCTTGTCTTATCTATGAAGTTAGAAAAGGACAGAGCTACTAGCGTCCCCTATGTTGCGGTCGGCAGACGACTCCCGCGGGACGGGACCCCTCTTAGCGTTAAAACTGTATGTGTATGGTTTAGCTACTTTTTTTACGACGCCACGTGAGTACGGCAAAGGACTTTTCCGGGAAAGATTTTTATGAATAAAAATGTTTGTTTGGAGTAAGAAGTACGTGCGTAAGAGATATTAGTAGGTGGTTATGTTGAGTAGGTATTCAGTGTGGTATTTGTTACTCGTGAAAAGTCAAGTCCAGGGAATCAGAAATTGGGCAGCAGTAAATTGGAGTAAGTGAATGTCAAATTTGACTGAAGAAGGCTAATGTCAAATGGAAATAAGGCGCTAACTCTACAGGTCAGACATAAGACATGAGACTGAGACGTGCGACATCGCGACGCTTGAAACCGTTTCCATATGAAATGTTTGAAATAGAAAAGACGCCGTTTACACATGTGAGACGTCGCATCAATGACGGCTGACGAGCACATTGTCTGACAGATGTTATCTTACGTCTCACGTCGCACGTCTCATCTGTGAGTATAGCCCCTAAATGTGCACTGGCTCTGGAGATTTCCTATTTTACTATTTCAGCACAGAACCCTAGAAAACGCAAGTTGTCTAGTTTGCGTGGGAAACGCCCATAAAATTGAATGTGCCCGTGCATGTTGTAATAAATTCAGCAAGAGGGATAACTCAGTTGTATTGCACATACATCTGACTATATTGCGGTGCGTAACATCAGCCCGTGACAGCCGCAATTTGGTGCGGCGGCGCGTTCTATGGCACAAGCTCCACAGAGTAGGCGTGAGACTTAAGAAGGCATCAGTCAAACAAGTGACTGTCGGAGACGTGCGACGTGCAATATCGCGGCGCTTGAAAAAGGTTTTTATATTATAAAATGTATAAAACAGAAGAGACATGGCTACACACGTAAGACGCGCGTTGCATCGATAAGGCCTAATTCGCTTATATGACAGATGTTATGTTGCGCCGCGTCGAGCGTCTATTTTGCGGAGCTTGTCCCTATGATAACCGGATTTCCTGTAGGATTTCGAAAACTCCTTTCGTCATGAAACCGAACCGGTAAAAACGGGATAATCATGCTGTACATGTGTAAACCGCCTTGGAAAGAGGGATAGCTGAGTTGTTGTTCTGTCAGAGCATATTTATATCTTGACACAAATATGAGAAGTGATCGAGTACGGTTTTCGGAACTTCTTTCTCTTTAACTGTCAAACTTTTCCTTTATCGAAAAGTTCAACGGCCGCAAAAGCTACAATGCATTAGCGTAAGTGATCCTATCCTTTTACATTGTTGCTACGAGTATTAACCTCACTGATAGTGAATGGGTTTTAGTTGAATTTGTTCTAATAGCTGATAGTTGTACTGCCTCCATGATTAAAATCATAGGTAGCTACGGTCACCTACAAAGTTACCTGAACACTGTATGACACACGAAGTTGTTACTTAAAATGCTTCAAATTAACAGTTCCGAGTTTTGTAGGATGGGACATTGGAGGACAACTTTAGCCTTCGGTTCTTGTTTGTTCCTCCTTTGTACATCCAGGGGCCGAAGTATGCTAAATGAAAATCGTTTTTCTAGCATGTGAGTTGCAAGGTTTTTAGTTTCGTAGTCAGCTAATAGTTTATAGTGAATTTAGGCCATGATTGTCTGTCACAAACATACGGTGGGATTAATCACAAAAAAGTTAGGCGCGCGAAAGCGACATTTTGCGAAAACGTCATTGTGCGAAAACGACATTCTGCGATGAGTATACGTTTTGCGAATCGTACATTATGCGTCTGAAGGACACGGATAGTGTTTTGCGCTATTTCAGACTAGATTACTACATAATAACGCTGTTCACCTCTTAAGAGCGTCCTCGCAGATTATACCGCCCATGTGCCGGTAATTCTGGCGCCTGTCAGTTTAATGGTGCATACAGATAACTTAATGTAGAATTGACGACCTTCTCGACGTGGTTTAGTGGTTTCGTACAGTAATTGTGATGTTGAGGGTAGTCTGATGGGGTATAAAGCAATCCTTCAGATTTCGGAAAGGATAGGATCATGTCATGTTTACTGTCGGCAAACGACGTTGAAAATCGCGACGTTTCTGACATTTATTAGTGTAGCGCTAGCGATAATTATGTATGCACTAACAGAGACAGCAACCGGCTTACCCAAAACCAAAAGGCGGAGTTTCATAATTTCTCTGGTTTATATTACAATCTGTGATCCTTAACCTGAGCAAAAAGAGAACAAACTTAACTTATAAACATGTAGCGGACATTGAAGTCATACGAGGTCATACAAAATTAAAGAGTTCCACTTTCTTCAGGACTCCATAATCTGAAAAACATTGCGTGCATCAAGTAAGAGCCAGACCACGGGTACGATAAAAATAAAGAGAGAGATCTCTCTTGTATACAATCTCTCCGCAGCTTCCTATTCTCAGCGGCTTCAACAAAGTTGCTGTATCGTAGTTTTATGGACAATGAAACTCGGTGGGTTTATACCGATTTATACAGTTTATACGCAGACTTATAGCCGGGCTTAAGACGCTAGACTGGGAGAAATAGTGCGGATTATTACGATTTGTATCGTCGTACAGCTAGTTGAAGTGTCTGTACAAAGTTACACTTTTGTCTAACAAACTTGATGAAACACAGGGTCGCCATTTAATGGTCAATTTGGCGCCCGGCAAGGGACTGGTTGTTAGTAGCCATATTTTCTAAATTACAGATTATTTACTGGATTTCATGCTTGGGCATTAGATTAAACTTACACGTATAGCCGTGATGGCCATAAATAATAAGACGAGCTTGGTACGGGACTTCTTTTATTGAGCGTAGGAAACCCTAAAAATTATGGTACAGATTAGTAATTAGTTTTGATGGTGCGGTGATGATGATATGGTGAATATTTGATAGAAGATCATTACCTTGCGGGTTTCCTTGAACTAACACGACACAGTATATACAATTTTAAACAGAACTAGGTATCACAACGTAACACCACACATATCAGGTATAAAATGAAAGCGGACTATTTGTACACTAAGAATAAATAAATATTAACAAATCTGGGGCTTCCAGTGTGGCTCTCAAGGATTGAATGCGTCAAAAAAGGCCAAGAACGGTGACGTTTCGGTGCCGTGTTCCAAATTTAAGTTATAAAATGATTCGAAAAAGGGAGATGTGAGGGTGGCTTAGGGAGGATGTCCATGCAGAGTTTGCACTCTGCTACAGTACCTGGGTTGAGAAAAAAAATTGATGGTCCTATAATCAATTTTTTTTTTTAATGTAGAAGTATTTCAATATGTATAGGATGCTGGTAAAATTTTGGTGTGTGTTCCGAAATATTGTGTGTTAATTAGTGAGTGTAATGTTAGTGTAAATAAATTAATTGAAAGTGTTTTAAAGTAAATTAAAAATTAATATTAAATGTAAGTATGGGTCGTGAGTGATCAAAGATTTTGAGTGTATGTGATATCTACAGTGAGTATGTACATGGTGGAAATTCTAAGTCAATCATACGTCATATCAAGCATTCATCATCGATCAAGGTGTCTGATTTCTATTACACGAAATCAGGCCCTTACAAAATGGAGAGCAGTTTTGTTTGTATTAACTGTTCTCGAAGAGTTTCCACCAGGGTGGTGTCGGTTTGTAAGTCACAACCGACTCTCTAATCCTTAGCTTTTGGCTTGTTTATCGTGTCGCTAGACCCGCACGGTGATGTAGTATTTACAAGTTTGAGAGAAAATATTAAATAATTACGAGAATCGTAATTGAAAAAAAAAAATTGTTTACGAGAAATAGTTGGCGTATACGTTAAGTTCAAATTGTGGAAATCGTAAGGTAGGCTAAGTTAATATAAACTTGGTTAGCAGCAAGTTTAATTGAAATTTAAGTATAAATTTATTAGAAATTGTTATTATTGAAAAGTGGGTAATTACGACGTTATCTTCGTCGATAAGGTGTATCTAATTTTTTTAATTAGATAATTAATTGTAACAAGTGAAGAAGAAAAATAGTTAAATATAAAATGATTTATCATAAGTTGTGTTTGACATACGTCGATGTTTGATGGTAAAGCCGAAAAGCGTGATGAGGTGAAAAAGGTTTACAAAAAAATAAAATGTGTGCGTGACTACTTTCTAGTGTAGTACGCTTTATCCAATTATGGATAATTATAGGTTGAATAAATTTTAGTTTAGTTAGGTTGTTTTGCGGTTTTGGTTGGTTTTAGATCTTTGATATGCCAACGTCCTAAGTTGTTGTTGTTCATATCGGTTAGGTTATATACTAAAGGAGAAATCTTTTGGGATACGATGCATTTAATGTATTTTGGTGCTAATTTAGCTGAGAAGTTTTTGTCGGAAGAGCTTATGGGATAATTGCGTTTCCAAACTATATCGCCAGGTTCAAACTCTAAGTTTTGACGATGTTTGTTGTAGTGGGATGCGTTGTTTTGGTGAATGGAGTGTAGTCGTGATTGTACTTTATCGAAAATGGGGATAAGCTGGCCGAGATTTTCTGCATATACAGGATGTAAAAAAATTAACTGCAAATATTTTAAGGAACCAGTCCATGAAACTGAACAATTTTCCCCAAAGAACATAGGTCGAAATATGAAAAAAAAATTTGGACCTCTCATACATATTGACTCGGTCGGCTGGTACTTTTTGTATGGGAGGTCCAAATTTATTTTTCATATTTCGACCTATGTTACTTGGGGAAAGTTGTTCAGTTTCATGGACTGGTTCACCCCTTAAAATATTTGCAGTTGATTTTTTTACACCTTATATATCTCTTGGAGCGAAAATGAGGTCGTCCGTGGTGTCCTTTTGGGCGTAGGTAGAACCACACGGTACTAGTTCGCGACCGAATACTAGGAAAGCTGGGGTAAACTTGGTTGATTCGTTAACAGACGAGTTGATAGCGAATTGTATTTTATGGAGGTGTTTGTCCCAGGTTCTGTGGTCGTCATTAACAAATGATGCCACTGCCGTGATTATGGTTCTGTTGTATCTTTCAACAGTATTTACCTGAGGGCAATGAAGGGGTATGAAGTGTATGTGTGGTATTTTGTATGAGTGAAACATGTCTGTTAATTCTGAGCTTGTCATTTGGGGACCGTTGTCTAAAATGACTGTTTCTGGAATACCGTAGTTCATGAATACTAAGTCTTCTAGGACATGTTTGATGACCGAGGAGGTTGCGCGTTTAATTGGGAATAATAGACAGTATTTAGAAAAGCAGCAGGTTATTACTAGTATGTATCTGTTTAGTTTACGCGATATGGGTAGTGGGCCAATAAAATCGATTGAAAGGCACTGAAATGGTCGTGAGCATTGTTTAGGTTCGCCCATTAGACCGATAGCATTTTGGTTACGATGTTTATATGCGAGACATGTGTCGCAGCGTGAGATAAATGTTGCCACATCTTTGTACATGCCAGGCCAGAAATAGTTTAGTTTAATACGGTGGTAGGTTTTGAAGGTACCGAAATGAGCTGCGGTTGGTGTGCAATGATTTTGTGCAATTATGGAGTTTCGGTGTTCTGAGGGGACGACCAATTTCCAGCTGTATTGTGAATTGAATGGGGTTAGCGAATTAGTGTATTTATAAAGTTTGTTATCTTTAATTGTGTAGTCGGGAGTAGATGAGGGATTATTTTTACATTTATTATGTACCATTCATCTGTAGTACTACTAGAATTGATAATATTAACATTGGGGATGTTTCGCGAAAGCAGGTCGGGTACTAGATTTTCGGAGCCTTTTTTATGTTTTATTTCGAAATTAAACATAGATAGGCGTATGCACCAACGTGCCAGTCTACCTGTGGGGTTGTCTAGGCGGAGAAACCATTGTAGTGCTGAGTGGTCGGTGTAGATGGTGAATTTGTGGCCATTATCTAGATAGCAGCGCCAGTGCTCTAGTGCTGTAATGACACTTAGAAGTTCTCGTTCTGTGATCGAGTAATTTCGCTGGGGGTGGGTGAGCGATTTGCTCATATAAGCAATTGGCTTTTCTATGCCGTCAAATTCTTGTGTGAGCATCGCTCCGATCCCAAAGGACGAGGCATCGCAATGGACGGCGAAAGGCTTCGTGAAATCAGGGCAGGCGAGGATGGGGGTGCTAACTAAGGCTTGTTTAATGGAGTTGAATGCTGATTCAGCTTCTGGTGTCCATTTGAAGGGTGGTGCTTTTTTGTGGGTGGAGGTTAGTTTGTTTAAAGGTGTAGCTAGTGTGCTTAGGTTTGGGACGAAACGTCTGTACCAGCTTACGGTGCCAAGGAATTTCTTGACATCCTTTGCTGTTTTAGGTACCGGTATGTCCAGGATAGCTTTGACTTTGTCCGGGTCTGTTTGGAGACCTTGACTGTTGACGATGAAGCCGAGATACTTTAATTCGTTACGGAAGAATGAGCATTTTTGGAAGTTGATGGTTATGTTGGCATCTGTTAATTTAGTGAGAAGTTTGTTGAGTATTTCAACATGACGTTCGAAGGTTGAGGTGGCTATGACTATATCGTCGAGGTAGCAGAATACTGAGTTGTCGCACATGAGGTCTGATAGTAAGCTATCCAGAAATCTTTGTTAGGTAGCGGGGGCGTTGGTGAGACCGAAAGGCATCACTTTAAATTGATACATTCCGCGACCGGGTACGTGAAAAGCGGTTTTGGGTCTATCCTCAACTCGCAAAGGGATTTCCCAAAAGGCTTTGGCGATGTCTATGGATGAAAGGTATTTGGAATCGCGTAGGTTATCTATGATATCAGAAATGAGTGGTAGTTTATAGGCATCTTTTTTTGTTATTGCGTTGAGCTTACGGCTGTCGACGCAAAATCTCCAGGTATTGTCCTTCTTAGGGGTAATCAATACTGGGTTAAGCCATGGGCTTTCACAAGGTTCAATTACGTCTAGGCGTACCATGTCATCAACTTCCTTGTGAAGGGCCTTTTGTTTTTCAGGGGATAAACGATAGCATCGCTGCTTTATTGGTGGGTGATCACCAGTGTCGATGCGGTGTTCTACCAGGTGTGTCCTACCTAGTGGTTTTGTGTCCGTAGAAATATTTTTGAATTTTTCTATTATTAGTTTTGCTGTAATTTGTTGGGATTCAGTAAGGTTTTTGAAGGAGTTGACAATTTTTGATTCTGGGGTTTTATTTATTAGGAATGTAGTGGTTTTAGGAGATTGGAAGGAGGCTATTTTGTGTAAGACATTTGGGGCAATGTTGAATGCTTTCCAAAAGTCGATTCCTAAAATTAAATTTTGTGATACCTCAGGTATAACGTGAGCTGATATTAGTGAAAATTTATTGTTATAGGTTACGGGAAGAGTGATTAGTCCGATAGAATTTATTTTTTGGTTATTGGCTACTGTACCTGTTATCCGTATGTTTTTGTTTAATTTGAGGCCTTGTTTTAGTAGTATTTTGTAAGAATCCTTACCTAATATTGTAATAGTACTGCCGCTGTCGAGGAGGCCGTTCAGATGTAAGTTATTAATTTTTATTGTGACAAATGGTCGCTCGTGATCGTTATCATCGAATAAGAGAAGGTTTACGTGGTAAGACTTGAAAAATATCGAAAGTGAGTTTAACCAATTTGTCCAATCTTGTTTATCAAATTTAGAATTGTCATGTTGAACGGGCTCCTCCTTATTTAGTTTTTTGGAGTTTTAGTACATTTAGGGCAGTTTAGGGCTGTGTAACCCTTGTTGCCACAACGAAAGCAGACTTTCTGGGGGTTAGTACAATTTTGTAAAGTATGCGAATTGTTTCTACAGCGGGGGCATGAAAATTGGGATTGGCTGCTGGTTGGGGATGGTTTATTAGTATTTACGGCATTAATGGCGTAAGGGAAAGGGGGGATATATGGTTGATAGTTAGGATTGGTAGTGTTTTTATTTGGATTAGACGGAGAAGGAGTAGTATTGAAGTAATCTTGGGAGTGATTGTTGACGTGAAGTAACTTTTCAGTGAATTTGCATGATTCTAGGAGGGTAGAAATGGAAAGAAGGTCTGGTTGGTTTACTCGCAAACTATATTGGGGTTGTAGGTTGCGTAATAGAATATCTATTTTTTCGTTTTCGGACAATTGATTATGAAGTTTGTTGAAAAGGGATTCCATAGTGGAGAAGTAGATTATGACGCGTTCGTTAGGTGTTGTTTTCTATTTTCTATTAACTTTTTTAGATTATAATCATGATTTCCAATTTCAAAATCGTTTATGATTGCTGATTTGAATGTTTGCCAGTTTGTGAGTGTGTCTTTATGTGTTCTGAACCAGTCTAGTGCCGGTCCAGAGAGAATGTCGTAGATGTGGTTGTATAGAGTGTGTTCAGTTAGTCCTCTAACTTGGGCGTATTCTTCCACACGGATTATGAAGTCTCGTGGCAGCCTTGACCCTTAAAAATGAATATATTAAGGTCTGTTTGGTATTTGTTATTGTTGTTTGCTATTGTGTTCAATTTTTCGGTAAGTGTTTCGAAATAGGTGTTTGCGGGGTTAAGATTTACGCTGCTGGTTTGTGCCGAGCAGTATGTGGAGGAAGGTGGGTTAATCAAGTTGTTGTATTGTGTTTCTAGCTCTCTTAATCGTTTGAATAGGTCGTTATGAGTAGTTAGTTGTTCGTTTGTAATGTCTTCAGATTCAAGGTTAATAAGGTTGAATCTGAGCTTAGTGTGTGTAATGTAAGGTGGTATTTTATTTTTCCTATTAGCAAAACTTAGTAGGCTAGCTTCTATTAAGTTAAGGCATTTAGTTATATCTCGGATATCGGTATCGAGATTGTTTGGGCTAGTTTGGTTTATTGGTTGATTGGAAGTTATTGCTTGGGCTAATAATTGTTGGAGAGTTTCTACAGTTTGGTTCTGGTTGATTTCAACGTTTCTTATTTTTAATTCGTATTGGAGTTCAGGTTTATTTAGGTAATTATAGTTTTCCATTGTAGTGTTTTATTATGAAGGAAAAGAAACAAAGTTTGTATTTAAAACTTTGAAGTAAATTTTAAAATAAAATTGACACTAGCTGAATTGCTCGTGGGCAAAAGTCGAAGTTATTAACTAATACTTGACGTTGGCAAAATCCGTTTGGTCGGAGCCAAAAATTAAAAGAAGTCCAATGACTATCTTTGGTTACTGACACTGGCTAAGTTCTGTTAGCAGGTGCCAAAAAAATAAAATAGGAGAGAAATGAAATGACAACCTTGGTGTCAACTGAGTGGCAATGACAATGAGTGTTTGACTTGACACTTGTTTTGTTTGACCGTATCTCTTAGTAGTGTCAAGCTTGTCAAACTTGTCAATCTAATTTATTCCACGTTTGTTTGTTTTGTAAATTATTTTGTTATGATTGTAAAATTTTATTTCGGATTCGAAATTATTTTAAATCCTAATTATTTATGAGCGGTGTAAGAAATAAGCAGAAGAGATAATGGGTAGGTATAGTAATCAAATTGAAATTAGTATTAGCTTTTAATATTTATCGCGTTATTTAGTGGACGTATTGTCCACTGTTGGACATTCAGTTTTATGAAATAAGGGTCGCTCTGTACAGCTAAGGAAAACAGAGGATTACTTATCAAGGATAGTGTGTGTAGTGTTTGATGTGTAATTTAGTTTTTGGGGTGTGTGAAAGGGTGAAAGTTTTATGCCGAATTACTTTGCCGAAATTAGGTCAGTGCCGATGCCCGTTTTAGAATTTTGAAAAATAAGCTAGTTGATGGGGTATGAGATGGGGGTATGTATTGAGTTGTGGAGTTGGGGTCTGGCTGTCGGTCTCGAAGACCTGCAGAGCCCCGCTAACTACTCGTATGTCCAATTCCTAGGATATTGTCCTAGGTATTGGTGTGAATTATATCTCCGAGTGAAAGATGACTTTCGTCTAAATCCTACACTCGAAAGATATTGTTAGCTACCAATGGGTAGCCGTGATAGTGTCTATTGTCTGTATTATGGGGTGTAACGATTTGATTTGTGTACTGTAGGTGTACTGTAGATAATGATGATGATGATAATGGGAATTTATTTACAGATTTATTTATTTATTTACATAGTTGGACGTCGCGGTTCTGGGTGGCTGACGCTTATTATTATAAGATTGGAATTGAAATTGGAGGACTGCAGAGTTTTACTATCTTGTACTATTTTGCCTATTAAATTACCTAATAAATGAATGTGATTATTTGGATTCTTTTTTATTTGCCAAATGGGTCCGAAAATAAGATAGGATAATTTTTGAATTTTTTGGTAGTGTATGAATTTGATGGTGATGATGATGAACACAAAAAAAGGTAACACAATTAATTGAAACAAAATAAATAAAATATCTTGATGTTGAGGTGGTCTTGAGGTGGGTATCTTCTGTCTTGAGTTGTTCTTGTTGGGTAGAGGATCTCAGGGTGGCAGTGGGTCTTGAAGTAACCGGGGCTTCTACCGCGTTGGCGCCAGTATAGCCGTGATGGCCATAAATAATAAGACGAGCTTGGTACGGGACTTCTTTTATTGAGCGTAGGAAACCCTAAAAATTATGGTACAGATTAGTAATTAGTTTTGATGGTGCGGTGATGATGATATGGTGAATATTTGATAGAAGATCATTACCTTGCGGGTTTCCTTGAACTAACACGACACAGTATATACAATTTTAAACAGAACTAGGTATCACAACGTAACACCACACATATCAGGTATAAAATGAAAGCGGACTATTTGTACACTAAGAATAAATAAATATTAACAAATCTGGGGCTTCCAGTGTGGCTCCCAAGGATTGAATGCGTCAAAAAAGGCCAAGAACGGTGACGTTTCGGTGCCGTGTTCCAAATTTAAGTTATAAAATGATTCGAAAAAGGGAGATGTGAGGGTGGCTTAGGGAGCACTGAGAAAATCTGAAGTTAACCGAGGACCTTTTTGGCTTGTTTAACGGAATTTTATTTAGCATCAATCAAGTCTTAGCTGAAAACTCACAACTGTGTATGATTAAAAACAAACACGTCAACTTTGTTGAATTGTGTTAGTCAGCTACAGCACTGTATTTATTCGTTTTTAAATATAATAGTTATTATTCGCAACCAAACTTGACTTGATAAATTCAATTACTTTATTCAGTAGTTTTAGCAAGCAATATCTGTGATCTAAAATAAGTGTATGCAAGGTTGGAGACAAGTATCCATAATATTTAAAAATAAATTAGTTAATTGGTCACAACTAAACTAAATTGTTATTTAAAATCTGAAATACTTCTGTTTTTATTGTAGTTTAATTGTAGATATGTAGTGTAATTAAAGTTGACCGATCAATCGATAACTGCAACTTAATTACTCGAGAACTAATACATACGTGTAATATAATTTTTAAATTAACTTGTTTGTAGTTTTTAACATATCATGTTTATTAAATACATGATGTGAAGTTTTGTGGCCGTGCGCATGCGCTTTACATACTTCCATACAGTCCTGAAACGCGGTATCGAAGTGTTTCCGCCGATCGCTATATATACAACTTCCAAAAATGTCTGGTTGGACCAGTTTGTCCCCTGGTCACACAACACCCGACCAGGCGGGTAGCTTAAGCCCTTAACCCTCCTCTGTCGTCACTTGGCCAACTGGCCTCATCATGGTGACCCTGACGTGATCAACAGCAACGACGTAACTCACATTGCAACACTCTTCAACGGTGCCACAAGTCATCATCATCAGCAGCAACCACTGCAATCACAGCATCTCCAAGAACCAAAGCAGCAGCATCATCCCTGCCTGTACATGTCATCGACGCCTCGAAGACGTATATAGGTACAACTTCCACATGACCAGGCGGGAAGCTCCTCCTTTTGCCTCCTCATCACTCGGCCAGCTGGCCTCATCATCCATCACTCCTCCTAAAGTTTATTTTTATGTTCAAATAAAAAAGTTTACTACCAATAGCAAGCATACATTTTTTAACTAAGTAGTTCAATCACAGCTGCAATGTAAATCGGCTATGTCAATTAAGTTAATTATTTATGCAGGGATACATATCATATAGGTTTTATTTAAATGGGAAGACCTGCTATAGTTAACTTTGTTATTTGGCTATGAATGAATGAGGTCTTATGGACTTCTTTAAACCTAACTTGGTTACTTGTTTAGGTACTACAAAGAAAAATGGTTAGTTATAGGCCTAAAATTTGACAAAACTAGGTGGTTGGTTTTATGGAAGTATTTTAGCCATTTTCACTTATTTGTTTTTAGCAGTAAACTTTGCAAGCACTATATTAACAAAGTCGCTTTGTTGATTACAACAATAACTTATTTAGTTCTTAATATGCCATTTTCTCAGTGAGGATGTCCATGCAGAGTTTGCACTCTGCTACACACGAATATTTAAGTTTTTATAATTCGGTAAACAAGATATTATTTTAGTGTCATTCGAGTAAGCCACATTTCGGTTTCAGACTCATGCTATTAATTGTCGTCACAACACTGGCTTTACCTATCAGGTGGATTAAGCAAAAGCTTATGGTTGATTACGTTTAACCATGGTAATCGAACAGGGTGCCACAACACGTCAATGTTGAAGATATCATCTTAATCCCATAAAATCCCATTAGGCCATCCCGTATCGTGGCGGCTTAAAACATTGAAGCATGGGGTCGCAACCTGGGGTCGTGGACGGTGGTCGAATGACAGTTCAACATATAGATATCTACAGCTAGCTATATCAATCTATAGCTCTATATTGCGTATAGGTAAAGGTGCATCTGCTTTTCCCCAATACGCAGTCAGCAAACTTAATACAGGGTGTTAGGGACGGTGTACCGAAAACTTTGCAGGCATGATCAGACCATCAAACTGAACAACTTTTACTATGGAGCCAATGGTGGGAAACGAAAAAAATTTTCCGACCTCCCATACAAAATTCACGATCAGCTGACTAACTTTGTATGGGAGGTCGAAAAATTTTTTTCGTTTCCCACCATTGGCTCCATAGTAAAAGTTGTTCAGTTTCATGGTCTGAGCACGCCTGCAAAGTTTTCGTTACACCGTCCCTAACACCCCGTATATCGTTTAGTCAATAAATTGTACTTACTGTCTTTACTTTTCTACACAGTGAATACCTCTTATGTTGGGTTTATCTGTTTGAAAGCCTCATGGTGTTGGGCAAAGTTGTTCTTTATCTTGAGGATATTCAATCCCCCTTGGGATACCTCTACAAAAACATACTTACACCTGTATTTTTATATGGGGTTTACTTTTATTTTTCTAAAAGATTCACCTTTTTCCTGTTTGTCTCAATATCCACACTATCGATAATACTGTTTTCAGAAGCAAAACAAACCCAACACATAGGGTTGAGAACAATAGCAACAATTTGCAGTTAACGACACCTTCGGGACATACAAAGTCGTTGCTCAATTTAGGGTAGCTTCAGGTATAAGCCAGGTTTCACAATAGTTATGTTATGGTAGCATACTGGATAGAATCAATACGTATTCCTCTCTTGAGGATTTTCTAATGAACTACAGAGTTATGACATTAATTGTCTGAACTAAATAGTCTAAAACAGCGGGGTCTAAAATGTACGCTGCTCTTGGTTGGTTGCTAATATGGCGAGCGTAATGAAGGATCTTGTAACTGTGTGTAAAAACTGTCTACATCAATATAAAACTCTGGCCAAAACACAGGCTTTCATGAGATAAAGCTTTTAGCGACATCATCCACATATACAGTTTTTCCTACCGGAAAAGCTTCATGTTTTGCGAAACGTGTTACAAGACAACACATGGGGATCGTACAGGACAATGCCGACAATAACGGCCCGAACGACTCCCCAGAGACTTGCCACGTGACGTGGTACATCGTTTTGCAAAATGGGGTGGTGTAGTGGTACATGCAGGGTCGCCATACAAAGGTGGAAGGTAGATAGTATGAGGATGCAAGTAAGACTGCATTTAATAGGCATTTGTTGGAGAAATTTATCCGTAGAATGGCGTAGTATGCCGCCATAGACTCTGCTGTACAAGGTCTCAAATTACGACAAATATTGAAATGAAATGCTAAAATGAAGACCTTAATTTCGGTACTAGCTTAACAAGAAACAATTAAAAATAGCTACGCCATGGATATTTCCATTTTACTATGGAACA
The DNA here is from genome assembly GCA_024500475.1 of Phthorimaea operculella. NCBI lineage: Eukaryota > Metazoa > Arthropoda > Insecta > Lepidoptera > Gelechiidae > Phthorimaea > Phthorimaea operculella. Next base: position 3,946,751 of record JANFCV010000021.1, on the reverse strand, counting down.
AAGTGACCAATTCAGCCTATTCCTGGAAACAATATTGCTCCGTATAATTTGTGTTTGTGCCTACAGCGTTTAGTGTTTGTTTGTGTTCATGTTGTTTTACAACTGTTTTGTTTGATAGCATCTGACATGAAGTGTTACCTACATACTTACTTATGTACCTACATACTTGGCGGTTCTTAAAGCACTGCATGATTTTTCGATGTTTTGCCGGATCCAAAAAGCTTTGGCAAAAATATTGGGGTATTTGATTTGATATTTGATAGTCAGGCAGTAAATGCAGCCTTTGACAGCCGTACAACGGTGTGGCACGCTTTATTATGTCAGAAATTTAGCGTTTCCCTGCCTTTATTACATTGATTGCCAGGTTATATTAATATCAATCACATTCAAGTTTTTAAATAACCTAGAAAATGCTGAAAGTTTCCATTGAACCGATGTTTACCATGACTTTCTATGTGTCCCTACCCTACACGACGCTATGTTAACGGCAGGTCTTCGAGACGTTCATTCAATCAATTTTTATATACTTTTTTTACCTGATGTATTTTTTTGTTTCTGTTAATTTTTCCCATTAACAGCACAGAGTTTGTGACTTTGAATTTTTCCTTTGCAATTCGACCAAGACGTCGTAGGTAAAAACTATTGGTTTTTATCACTAAGAGCCATCCCATCTCTCTGTTACAAGTTGTTATTAGTTTGTTTAAGACAATGCAGGCTGAAAAACCTCAGTGTCGGGCACGTAGAGCTCTTCTAAGACACGTGGAGCTAAGGTTTAAGATTCTTATTTTTCCTCGTTCCCTTAACGCTGAGGATCGCGACCGCATGAGAGCCTCCTCCATTCCGAGCGATTGTAGCTTTTGTGGACTGCTTGATGTGCTACTACTCTCTGAGTTTTTCACAGCTTCCGACCATCTAAGATAGATAACACACGCAGTAAATAATATCCGCGTGTTTTACTGGATCTGGTTTTAGACGAAATAATCTAACGAAAGCCTATAATGGAACCGGTATATCATGGCATACGTCAGGGCACTGTATCAATTTGCGGCTGTCAAAGGTAGTTATTTATACGGTAGCTGTCACGAATCATAATACCGTCAATCAAGTGCGTGTGCGATTTACCTCAATCGTACTTGATCGTCTCAGGAACCCCTGTTCCCTAACCACTATTAAGGAAGGGGACGGCGGACCGTTCGTCTCATGGGAAATTGATCCGATAATGGCTCGAACTTCGAACCATGCCTCACTCGTGTCGACATGTCACTATGTTACCCGGTTAAATGTAAGTAGTTTTTTTATTGTCTTTTCTGGGCATCGATTTTCTTATTTATTGCACTTATTGTAAGGCTTTGGTTTAACTGTTTACCAAATGAAATAAAAATCGCAAACCAAAAAAATGAATTTTCAACCCAAAAAAGGTAAATGTCTACCAAAAATTGGCACCCTATTTTATACTTAAACGCATACATTTATTTAATTTAACGTTAGCCAATTAAAGTACATGAGACCAAAAATAATATAATTATCTAATAAATAGTAAATGTTTACCAAAATTTAAACTCCAATTTATACCGAAATGTTATCTAAATACTACTATTTAATTACTCTAATAAAATAAATGCTCCTTAAAAAAGTTTTGTTTTCCCAAAATAAGCTAAGTTTGCCCACATTTTCATATTTTAAATTTATGACGCAGATAGCGTGTCAGTTTGGCACATCGCCGGCCGCTGCCGCGGCACGCTCGCTCCGCTCGCTCGGCTCGTGCGTTGTGGTCAAAGTTCTAACCTAACCTAACCTAACCTGGCGCTTTCCGCGCCAGGTTCGGTTAGGCTATATCTAACGGACCTATAAACTAAGATTTTTTGGGTACACCTCTAGTGAAGTTCAATGACATGACACCAAATTTATACCTACTTGCAGGCGTTGTAACTTAAATTGGTAGCATTGGCGCGTAAATTGGGTGTACTGAATTTGGTAGACATTTACTAATTTTGGCTTCCGATTACATTTTAAAGTATGAGCATAACTTTATCAGATAAACGCACTTTTTAAATTGCGTTGCGGATATACTTTTTTACGCATTTTTTTTTTGGTACACTATTCATTTTTTGGTATACCTTGTCGTTTTAAGGTAAACGTGTTTAGGTATTCAAAACTGATTTTGGTATACAATATATTTGTTCCCAAGGCGGCTAAGGGACTCTAAGACGAAGTTCCGGGCTGGAATAATTTAAGTAATGCCATCGACACGCTAAGAAGAATGTTTCAAGTGTATTACAATTTCAGGAGACAAGCTGACATCCTGTCACTGTAGTGATGCTCAATCTTGCTCAATACTTCAGAAACTATTTCTTTTCGTAACTAATACTACGATTTCAGCCACGGGACTATTAAATCTACACCTAGGTGCATGGTGGGGAGCAGAGCAGAATACTACTTCTGAAATGGCCTTTTATATTGACGACCGTGCTTTTGCGGCCGGCTCTACCTACCCCGCAAGGAATCACAGCGCGATGTGTGTGCGTATGTTTATCTAGGGAATGGGCAGCAGCGTTACAACACTTTGCACTGCGCTCGCCAATGCGCCTGCCAAACGTAAAAAAGAATTTGGAACTCCCACAGTAAATCAATAGGCTAATACAAATACAAAATCATTTATTCAATGTCGGATACAAAAAATATCACTTATTGATAGTCATTACAAAATAATGATAAGTCATTGTAAAAAAAACCGGCCAAGAGCGTGTCAGACACGCCCACAAATAGGGTTTCGTAGTCAACGTTTAAATATCAGGTTTTTCAGCATTACAAACTTAATTTTGTTGCTGGTTTGTTAGCAGCAGTATGATGACCAACCGCAAATAGAAAAACTCAATTTTTTCCGAAACCTTTGAGAGTACAATATCCGTTATAGTTTTCATTGTAACTTCAGATTGTAAGCTATATTCCATATTTATTTCAAATTTTTAGCGTTTATACTTTAGAAGTAACAGCTGGAACAAATTATGGGTCAAAAACGCCCTTTTTAAAAGCAAATATCTCGTAACAGAAACATTTTAGTGACTTTGTTTCAAAGAAACCTCACCTTAGTTTTAAAAGACCTATTCAACGATACCCTACTCAATATTACATAAGAAAAAAAAAAATTTTGCCCCCCTTTCACTTGTATGGGAGGGGGTCCAAAAAACATTTAATATATTTTTTTCTTCACATTTCTATATTTGGGTCAACACGATCTATCTTCTCACCAAATTTCATGTTGATAGCTCTAAAACTGACGAAGATATGAGGGCGCGGCATACAGACAGACAGACAGACAGACAGACAGACAGACAGACATGACGAAACTATAAGGGTTTCTAGTAGACTACGAAACCCTAAAAAGAAAATGGAATGACACAATTTTCTTTTTCTTATAACAATTTTGCGGTCCTAGTGTAGACGCGGCTCGGGCGGGATACAATCGATTAGACCCTATGCTACCCTAGCTAAGTTTTAAAAATAAATAAACAGTAAAAAGCCAAAAACGGCTGAATCAATAATGAAATAATAATAAATTACAGTAGATAATTCTAACTGATTCGTCTGTGAAATTTATTTTAAACATTGGAAAACTACTCCCATGGAGATTTATCTTGCATATAATCTGAAATATCATAATAACCTTTCTTGTACAGTTTTTGTTTTATTACTGGTTTAAATTTATTTAATGGTAAGTCTTGAATATGTTTTGGAAGCTTGTTATAAAAGCGTATACAATTTCCCTTAAACGATTTGCTTACTTTACTAAGCCTACTTATGTGCGCAGCTAGTTTGTCTTTATTTCTAGTATTAAAATTATGTCGATCACAATTTCTCTTGAAAGTGTCAATATTGGCTTTAACATACACTAAATTTTCATAAATATATTGTGACACTAATGTTAATTGTTGATCTCTTTAAATTTTTCCCTTAAGGAGTCTCGAGGCCCTAATTTATAAATTGCTGGAACAGCCCGTTTTTGCAGAACAAAAATGTTTTTTACATCCGCAGCATGGCCCCATAATAATAAACCATAAGACATTAAGCAGTAGAAGTAACTAAAGTAAACTAGTCTAGCAGTATCTACATCAGTGAGATATCTTATTTTTTTAATTGCGTATGCTGCTGAACTCAGTCTCTTCGACAATTTCTCAATATGTGGCCCCCATTGGAGCGAGGCGTCCAAAGTTATACCTAAAAACACTGTTGAGTCGGCAAGGTTCAACTTTTCATCCTTTACCTTAATAATTGTGGAGCTCGGTTTGACGTTTGGTAATACAAATTTTACACATTTAGTTTTCTTTTCATTCAATAGCAGGTTATTTACTGTAAACCAATTAACTACTTCGATTATAGCGTTGTTCACGTCGTCATAGTTGAGTTGTTGCCTCTTTACTCTAAAAAGTAATGAGGTATCGTCGGCGAACAAAACTATATCATGTTTTTCTTTAACAAGATAAGGTAAATCATTAATGTATACAAGAAACAGGAAAGGACCAAGAATCGAACCTTGTGGGACGCCCATGCTTATGTTAGATCCTGATGATCTTTCACCATTGACCTCAACCTTTTGGATTCTGTTGTTCAGATATGATTCCAAAAGACTAAGAGCCTGATCTTTTACGCCGTAGTGACTTAGCTTCCTGACAAGAGTTTCATGATGGACACAATCAAACGCTTTCGACAAATCACAAAATACACCTATTGCATCTTGAGATTCCTCCCAGGCATCGATTATATGGTTGATGAGGTCAACACCTGCGTGAGTAGTAGAACGACCCCGTGTGAAACCAAATTGCTGTAAATGTCCTTGTAATTGATTTAGAATAACTTTTTCAAAAAATTTACTAAGTGTTGGTAGAATAGATATAGGTCTAAAATTAGTGGGGTCAGTAGTACTACCGGCTTTAAACAGAGGAATAACTTTGCTATGCTTCATCAAGTCAGGAAACTCGCCACTGTCAACACATTCATTAAATATACATGCTAGACATGGGGCGATACAATCAATTATAGAACTTATAATCTTAACAGAAAGACCGTGAAGATCTGAAGTCCTTTTCATTTGTAAAGTTTTAAATACTTTGATAATTTCTATATTACTGACATGGCGGAATCTAAAATACTTGTCACAAAGGCCTACATTTTCTTTCAGAACAGATTCAGCGAGATCGGGGCATGAATTTAATGATTTGGTAGTCAAAACTGGAATATCGGTAAAAAAGTTTTCAAAAGCCTGAGCTACTTCTGAATTTGTATTTTTTATTTCATTATTTATCATGAGTTTAAAATTTTCGTTACGTCGTTTAGATTTTCCAGTTTCGTTATTGACAAATTTCCAAGTGGTTTTTGTTACGTTGGTGCTATTTTTTATGAAGTTAGACTTAGCTACTGTACAAACCTGCTTAAAAGTTTTTGAATAACGTTTTACATATTCAGCAAAAGATTTTGATTTATTATATGACCTTTCATCATACAGATCGTACAATTTTTCTCTACTTCTATGAATTCCTATCGTGGCCCAATCACTGAATAATAATTTTGTGTTAACTTTAATTTTTTTGGATTTAAATACATTGTCATATTCTGCTTTGGCAAGACTAAATACTGAGTTATATAATTTATTTGGATTTTCATCATATTGTAATTCAGGTAATTTTTGTATGATATTTTCTGTGTAACGATTTAACCTACTTTCGTTTACCGGTACACATGTAATATCTTGTTTAGGTGCCCTTTCAATGTTAATTTTGAAAGTAGCTAGCTGACCAGTATGGTCAGAGCTTAATTTGTTTATAACAGACGCGTCTTCGGCTTTAATATTTGTAAAAATATTATCTATGCATCTGGCTGAAGTGGCCGTGATTCTTGTAGGCACAGAAATAAGATGTACGAGATTGTAACATAGAAATAGTGATTGAAACCTCTTACTGATACTAGAGTTTTCAAGAATATTTACATTGAAATCTCCACAGACAATAATTCTGCTGATCAGTGATTTTGTTCAAACTTCATATTTCGACCCTTGTTTTATGGGGAAAGTGGTTCAGTTTCATGAGTACTTATGTATGTTTCGGCTTGTTATACCCTGAATAAGGAGGCCCATGTCCAGCAGTGGACTGTTGCGACTGATGATGTTAATAAAAAACATAACAGAAACAAATAGAACACAAAAAGATGACGAATAGCTAATATTTTTGCAGTTCCTATAACATAAAGAGTCTTATAAACACCCCTTATACTAGAATGCCGTGCAAACACATCTAGTACTTGTTCTGTTTACTTAGAGGGTGCGATTGGGGTAGGATGACCAGTAAAATAACTTTTACTTTCTGGTTTTTCATTTTGTTTTCATTAAAAGAATTCGTCAATATATATCCAGGCTCAGTTCGATTCTCAGGGTAAGGAAGAAATCTACTGCAGAAGTCTCTTTTTAATTATGGCTTTTGCCAATGAGCAATTTAGCCAGTGTCATGAGAAATTAACTAATCACGTTATATGCAGGAAATAGAAAATTAGCCGAGGTAGGTACCTACTTACCGCGATTGGTAGACGGATTGACGAGCACAGTGCAAGATGTTGTATTTACAGGAAAAGGTGATGTGATGTCCATCCAACTTTCAATTCTTTGGATTCATCCTATAGCCGCAATTTAATACACCCACGAGTAGAAATGGGGTAAGCAATATTATGCCGAGCTGAGGCGGCCGGCACCGGCACGGCAAAGTCAGTCTAATTACTTAAAGGTTACAAACAAACAAACAAACATCACACTTATATCCCTTGCGGGGCAGGCAGAGCGTTAACGGCTGTAAAAACAGCCATTTACACCATCATCATCATCTTCCTGCCCTCATCCCAATTACTTGGGGTCGGCGCAACACGTTTCGTTCCTTTAGGTGCTTAATGTCCATTTTGAAAAATGTCCAGTGGTGAAAAAATTTACACCACATCTGACAAAAGTTTTGAGAGTTATTCAGAAGACTGTGTATCACTATCTATAGTAATCAGGTTATTAGCCTGTCGCCTAAAATTGCAATACACATCTACTCTCAAATCCCTAGTCGATTCTTACGACACCCACGGGAAAAATATGGAGTGTACTATTCTAAGTTTGCACTACACGGCAATTGGTAAGAGGTTATTAAGTATATGAAAACCAGTATTTAAGCTGCTTTGTAAGCTTCGCTAAAAGCCCCCAAGTTTACCGCCGCCATAATGACTGGTAGTACCACAGGGTGGTGCATTACACCAATAACGAGCCATGTCAGATTGTATCGCGACACGACACCGAACATAGTTGTCAAACTATGTGGAAAACAAACTGACAGGTAATACGCTAAACAAATACATTTTTTTCCACATGGTTTTTGAACTTGGTTTCGCGGGTTTACTTATTCTTTTTCTAAGGCTGTCCATGGGATAGGCAAAGGTCTTATAACCATACAGCCTCGTCTTTAGTTAGTACTCTTCTCAAGAGGAATAAACACATTTTATGGACCGAATGGAAAGACAAAATACGGAGATGTGATTCCAGTTATTTCCGGTTTAAATTAGTAAGCGTCAAAACCGTCTCTAGTACTGAGTGAGCCATCCGTATAGGCGCCCCACGCACCGTTTTCCTAATTTGTGCTAAAAGCCCCCTAAGTTTACCGCCGCCATAATGACGTAAAGTACCACAGGGTAGTGCATTACACCAATAACGAGCCATGTCAGATTGTATCGCGACACGACACCGAACATTGTCGTCAAACTGTGTGGAAAACAAACTGACAGGTAATACGCTAAACAAATACAAATAGGAATGTGTTTTTTTCCGCATATTTTGTAAACTTCGTTTCGCAGGTTTACTTTTTCTTTTCGAAGGCCGTCCATAGGATAGGCAAGGGTCTTGAAATCATACAGCCTCGTCTCTAGTTAGCACTCTTCTCTACAGAAATAAACGCAATAAATGGGACGAATGGAAAGACAAAATACGGACATGAGATTCCAGTTAATTCCGGATTAAATTAGTAAGCGTCAAAACCTGCTAGTACTGAGTGAGCCATCCGTATAAGCGCCCCACGCGCCGTTTCCCTAATTTGTGCTAAAGCCCCTAAGTTAATGCCGCCATAATGACGTAAAGTACCACAGGGTAGTGCATTACACCAATAACGAGCCATGTCAGATTGTATCGCGACACGGCACCGAACATAGTTGTCAAACTATGTGGAAAACAAACTGACAGGTAATACGTTAAACAAATACAAATAAAAATGTTTTTCACATAGTTTTTGAAGTTGGTTTCGCGGGTTGACTTATTTTTTTTCGAAGGCTATCCATAGGATAGGCAAGGGTCTAAAAATCATACAGCCCCGTCACTATTTAGCACTCTTCTCAAGAGGAATACCTACAGTCCAGCAAAAAAGAGTAGACATAAAATGAGGGCGCCACTTTGTATGAAATTTCAAAATTAAATGGCAACAATTTAGTATGAATAATTTTTAGTTCCATTTTATTTAATTTCTACTCTTTTTTGCTGGACTGTAAACGCATTTAATGGAACGAATTAAAAGACAAAATACGGAGATGAGGTTCCGGTTATTTCCGGTTTAAATCAGTAAGCGTCAAAACCGTCGCGTCGCTAGTACTGAGTGAGCCATCCGTATAGGCGCCCCATGCGCTGTTTCCCAAATTTGTGCTAAAAGCCCCTAAGTTTACCGTTACCATAATGACGTAAAGTACCACAGGGTAGTGCATTACACCAATAACGAGCCATGTCAGATTGTATCGCGACACGACACCAACATTGTTGTCAAACTATGTGGAAAACAAACTGACAGGTAATACGCTAAACAAATACAAATAGGAATGTTTTTTTAGCATGGGTTTTGAACTTGGTTTCGCGGGTTTACTTATTCTTCTTCGAAGGCTGTCCATAGGACAGGCAAAGGTCCTAAAACCATACAGCCTCGTCTCTACATAGCAGTCTTCTCAAGAGGAATAAACGCATTTAATGGAACGAATGGAAAGACAAAATACGGAGATGAGATTACAGTTATTTCCGGTTAAAATCAGTAAGTGTCAAAACCGTCGCTAGTACTGAGTGAGCCATCCGTATAGGCGCCCCACGCGCCGTTTTCCTAATTTGTGTAAAAGCCCCTAAGTTTACCGCCACCATAATGACTGCAAGTACCACAGGGTAGTGCATTACACCAATAACGAGCCATGTCAGATTGTATCGCGACACGATACGAACATTGTTGTCAAACTATGTGGAAAACAAACTGACAGGTAATACGCTAAACAAATACAAAAAAATTATGTACTTATTTTCAGATGGTTTTTGAACTTGGTTTAGCGGGTTTTATTCTTTTTCGAATGCAGTCCATAGGATAGGCAAAGGTCTTAAAATCATACAGCCTCGTCTCTTGTAACTAGGTACTCTTCTCAAGAAGAATAACGCATTTAATGGAACGACTGGAAAGACAACACACAGACGGAAGATTTACTTTTTGTTTGTAAATGAAATCGAACCGTGAACCTCCTCTGAGATCAAACTGAAAGCACCACGGTGGCAGTTATGCAAGTAGAAAACGCACGAGTGTGGATAGAGCTAGTTTGTAACCTAGCTAGTTTATTGAACACTAGAAATACGATAATGCGATTTCGTATTATTTTAAAGCAATGTAAGCAAGATGCAGTTCAACACAAGTGCTGTGGGCGGACCGGTGAGAAAGTATCCAGAATTTAGTCTCAAAACTTTGTTGTTTGTTGCTTAATGCTGTTCTCAGCTCAGTGGAAAGCGTTTTTCGATTTTTGACAGTCAGAAAGTTAATGCCAACCTGCTGTTTGTTACATAGTGCTGCTTCACAGCTCAGTGGAAAGTGATTTTGCGATTTTTGACAGCCAGACAGTTAATGACAACCTGTGGCTGCTGCAAATTAATGCGACGACGTATATGTACCACGTACCACGCAACAAGCTTGTGTACCACGAGAGGACCCCATTCTTCTGTGGATGGAGTATTCTCCTTCTAAATCTGAAACTACACAGCAGCAGCGCTGGAATCTTAGCTTACTGACATTGGCAGAAATACCTTAAACTAAATGGGTAGAAGACCGTATTCATAAATTAAATAATAAACTAATTTGTCGCAAGATTTACCTCTTAGATTTTCCTGAACTGAAGAACCTTCCTCTCTCACGTTCTATGATGGTTTTTACAGAGAAAAGTGTTTGACTGGTTTTATTTTAGCTTTGTTTTAACTGCACAAAATAACACTCGAAGCCGTTGGCAAAAAAGGACATTTTAAAATAATTGGCTTTTACATACAAAGCAATTATGCCAGTGTCAGTAGGTAGGTAAGTTTCCTAAAATGAGGTTTATCTTGTTTCTACAGGATTTTGTAAACTCCTTTCATCATAAACGCGATCGGTCAAACTACCGCTGAATCACACGTTAAAAGCGAGTGTTCGTTGTGAGGTCGTTCGTCGACTCGGCACCACAAATGATAAGAAAAATACCAAGTGGTGCCTATAAATCTAATGTGAGAACTATCCTGTAAAAAGACGTCACAAGAAGTTCGCTTGTAGTAGCCTTGATATAATTCTCAACCGGTGACACAGGCGTTGCTTCAGTCCCAGGTTGTAAACCAGTGGATTAGTGAACCCTTAGTAAGATAGCCGTGACGGGTAGTGGAAGCCACCGTGATACATGACGGTCTTGTGAATTTATGTTGTTTGGTTTTGTCTCAAACCTAGAATTTTCAAGCCTCATGACATGAGGGACTAGATCTAGCTATAGATTAGTCTAAGTTAGCGACAAGGGATCACTGTATCAGGTTGTAAACTAGTGTGTTAGTGAGCCCTCACTAAGATAGCCGTGACGGACAGTGGAAGTCTCCGTGATACACGATGACAGACTTGTGGACTAAGGTATAATAATGTGATATGAAGGTATTTTTTTTTGGGTACTAGATACCTATTCAAAGATTTGTAAGAATCTAAGTTAGGTTCAGGCTGTAAACCAGTGGATTAGTGAACCCTCACTAAAACAGCCTTGACGCCCGTGACGGATAGTGGTAGTGTGATATATGACGGTCTTGAAGATTGTAGAATTTATGTTGTTTTGTCTCAAATGAATTTATAACAAGCCTCACACTTTCAGGCCCCAGAAATAGACCTAGCTGTGAGTTACTCGAGCGACACAGGTCCGGTAGTAAACCAGCGGATTAGTGAAAGCATTGGTCTTACATTCCCAGAGTATAACACTTGCCTATGTCACTAGTATTGCCACTTTATTTCAATAAAACACGTTATGCGCTGAAGGGATCACAGGATCAGTATGTAAAGCAGTGTATTAGTGAACCCTCACTAAGATAGCCGTGACTGAAAGTGGAACGGGAGACTTGTGGACTGAGGTATTTGAGGGTATTTTTATCTGGGTCTAGATATTCTAAGATTTGTAAGTATCTCACGATAGATCTTGCTGGGGTCAGGTTGTAAATCAGTGTATTAGTGAACCCTCACTAAAACAGCCGTGGCACCCGTGACGGATAGTGGTAGTGTGGCATATGACGGTCTTGAAGATTGTAGAATTTATGTTGTTTTGTCTCAAACCTAGAATTTATAACAAGCCTCAGTTCACACTTCCAGGCCCCAGAAATAGACCTAGCTGTAAGTTACTCTAGCGACACAGGTCCGGTAGTAAACCAGCGGATTAGTGAACCCTCGTTAAGATAAACGAGACTGATAGTAGTAGCTAGCTTGTCATATGACGGTAGACTTGTTTTAGATGTTTTGTCTCAAATCTAGAATTTATAACAAGCCCCATGTGTCATGTTTCTAAATTCCAGAAATACAATACATCTAGCTGTAGGTTAGTCTAAGTTAGCGACAAAGGATCAAGCTGTAAACCAGTGGATTAGTGGATAGTGGAAGCCACCGTGACCACCATGATTAGCTTACTGTGACACACGATGGTCTTGTAGATTGGAGAATTTATGTTGTCTCAAACCTAAAATTGGATCTAGCCTTTGATGTAACAGGGTGGATAGGATCCTGAGAAAGGTAGAATCTCATAGAATAAAGTAAAACTTTTGTTGCAGCGATAGGTACTTGCAGTCTATTGGGATTTTAATGCTTTCACAGTGCCATATTAAGGGCGCCACACACCGGGCTCGTATGCGTGACGTGCACGTAGTCACCGTGCCGTTACGTATATTATTGTACGTATATTGAATCAATTGTATGAGACACCGCACACAGCTCTACGCGCGCGATTACGCGCACGCATACGGACGGTGTGTGGCGCCTTTATTCTTAGAAAAGAATACTTTTAGAGAGAACAAGTGTCATCTAGGTTGAAGTGCGGAAGACGTTTCCAGTAAGTCAACTCATCATCATTTGCCTGCTCTTATCCCAAATCAGTTGAGGACACAAAATCATATAGCAATAGGATTTGGCAATGTTTTATGAACGGCATGCCGGACGTCAACCCTCTTTGGGAATGCCATTGTAGGTGGTATCACCGCCACCTGCGGTGGGCCATAGTCCACAGATATTCAGCCGAGGTCAAAAACTCTACGTCGTCTTTTTTACGAAACACCCTGAGTGGACTAGGTGGCTGTATTCTTAGCCGCTACCACACGTATAGCATAGGTAATTGAGTAGGTATTGTAAAAATCACCCGAGCCCTACAGTGGACTGTTGTGCCTGCCGATGTGATGATATTTCGTGATTTAATTGTGCGATAACATTGTACTTTACCTATTGTTGATTGATTGATCGATTCACTACAAAAAGGGCAATAAATATGTAAATAGGATATTGTTGTTTGATTGAAAGGCGCGCCTTTTATTTCGGAACCGCATCCAAATAACTAATTTTGCGTAACAATAGTTTTGTTTCAACAAAAATAGGACTGCGGTAATTTCAAATGACCGTGTATCACCTTTGTAACAGGTTGTCATCGTGTCGCTTAAAATTGCAATATACATGAACTCTCAAATCCCTTAGTCGCTTCTTGTGACACCCACGTGCCCTCGAGGTAGATATGAGGTGATGCTATTCTTAGCCGGCACCATACGGTATGCATCCATTCTTACATACCTACAAGTTTAACAATAAGTTGTGTATGTATTGGATTTTTTTAATGCACTCACAGTGCTATATTATCGGTGATATGAACGGTGATCCAAAGTCCCGGGTTCAAGTCCCGGCGGTCGCTAGTGAATTTTTCAACTTTCTCATTTTCAATTTATGAGAATAAGTTGTGTATGATCAACGTATGAGTCAGAGATTTCCCAAATGCAATTTTAACAGTCATATTGACTCATCACAGGCCCACACAAAACGCCAGGATTGCCAGACACTAAATTGTGGGAAAAATATACGAAACTTACAAAATTTCGCTGTCGTAGGTAGGTAGCGAAATTGCGAATCTGCAGTTTTGTGATATTTCCGTTGACAGTGCTAACGACACGTCTTGGAGGGAAATGCATTAGAGGAATCTTGCAACATTTTGATGCCGTAGCCAGGATGTGAACTTGCAGTTTCAGACATCTTCGCGGTCAATGCTACCGACCATAATATTTAGCAAGTGTTTTGTTTAAATTTTAATAAGATAAAAGTGTTGTTAAGATACTTCCTGAGAATTGAGAATTGAGAATATTAAGGAGGTCGTACGAATAAATATTTGAAGTTAACTACAAAAAACTTCAGGGTAGAGCGCGTACCGTATCTCATAACGTTAGATACCTAACCTGAATTTAGTAGCGAAGTTAGTTTATTCAAATACACATTGCATCCAATACATAGCTACGATCGGTATCAACTCGAGCTACAAATCGAAGAAGCCCTGACATTTTAAACCCGCCTTTGACATGCAAATTTCATTTAAAGCGATACTTTAATAAAAACTTTTTAGCAAAAAATATCACCGCCGAAAACTGAAAAGCATAAAATAATAACTATTGTTACAATATGTAACTAACTAAAATTTTGAGTCGGCGTCATGCCAATGAAAAGTGAATATTTGTAAAAATTTTAGACGCCGACTCAGAATTTCTAAGTTCCGATATGGTATGTAATATTTCCAAAAATATTACTTAGGTAGGTACATATTGTAACAATAGTTATTATTTTATGCTTTTCAGTTTTCGGCGGTGATATTTTTTGCTAAAAAGTTTTTATTTTATAATTTTTAGTGGTTACTTTTCAAGTTTGTTTACATTCAAAATAGACTACACGACCTACTTACTGTCCTAAGGAGTTTCAAGCGCATATAGAAACTTCATGAAATACTTAAACGTACATGACTAACGTAAAAGCAACCTCCTTTTTTGATGGACATCTTTGGCAGATGTTTGGCAGACAGTCAACAACGAGCAGACGTCAGTAGTGTATGTAAACACAAGTACATTTTGCTTCAAACTTGTCGCAAAATATGAAGAATTTGTTAATTTCTCAAGATCCTTCTATCAGATCCTGACCTGATGACTATGGGACCACCTGAACAGTGTACTCTTTCAAACAAAAAAAATAATTTTTAAATCGGTCAAGGCGTCTCTGAGTAATCGGTGAACATACATAAAAAATAAAAAAAATAAAAATAAAAGTTCGGGATGAATTGAGAACCTCCTCCGTTTTTTTTTTTCGTCGGTTAAAAATACATGATACGGCAACCCCAAAGTGCATACAAGTCGATAATTTGTAGCTCAAACAGCGCAGCATTCGCTCGCTTTTGACACGCTAATATCTGATAAGGCTTTACAGTTACAGCTACAGATGGCTCACTTAGTACAGTCAAGTGCAGAGTTATCGGACCCCCCGGGCTACAAACATTTAAACAGAAAAATACGTTTTGAAATGAACCTTAAAGCAAAGCATTACGCCTATGCAATATACCTGAGCAATTCATGCTTCACCCTACCACACGACTAACTCGCAAGCACGATGTCGAGTCCTTTGCATTTTATCTTGAAGTTGCTTAGTCAAATTTCATTAACAAGAAATAAAATAATAAATAGTCAACATACGAATACAACCCCCGCTGGGATTTGAACCTCCAATCTTTTAGATCAATCTTTTAGATTGTAAGCATTGTAGTCGGGCACCTTAGCCGCTTGGCTATTCAGCTGATGGTTAACGGCGCGAAATTAGAAGTCACCTGTCGTGCAACTAGTGATGTCATTGTGACGTATGAGACCCGTGTAGACGTTTTGATGTTTTCTAGCAGATGAAGGTAGTTTGAATACTAAATCGTAGAAATGTATTCAACTTTATTTAATTACTCAGTTCGATCGAGTGTGCGTTATGTTATGATATTTCCGTTGCTTTTTACCTAGTTACTGGTCAAATCAAATCATGGTTCATAGTGTTTTCTTAAAAGCAAAAATAATTGTTCTGTGGGAACAGAAAAAAGGAAGTTTCATCACGACTTTACAGAGAAACACGGTTCGCAGATGAATTAGGAGATATAAGGAAACTGGTGATGTGAATTGTGAAAATCGAGGGCCGCGCCATAGCTTAAACCAACGAAAATCTACGTCACCGTGAAATTGTTAACCTTCACAGCGAGGATCGATTTAAAACTACTCGTTCCACAGCAAGTTTATACGATATATCTCTGTATACTGTGCGAAGACATTTACACGCTGCTGGCATACACAACTATTAACCAGCTATAAAACCAGCCAAAAAAATTGCGCTGACCGAAGAGCATTGTCAATCTAGGATAAGATTTGCTACAGGTAAATATTATTTCTAGTGCTGAACTAATACAAATACATTATACCTACATAATTACTTATATAGGTATAGTGTATGTTCTATTGTTTTTTTTTTTCTAACTGTTGATAAACGATCTTCATTAAATTAAGTAATGTATTTATGTTACAGAGTATTGCAACTTTGATAGGGAAGGGCAAATATTAATATTCACTGACGAAAAGTGCTTCAAGTCAGACGACGATGTGGATGAAATATCTTATGTAGACGACGAGGTGAACGCTATAATCCAGAAAATATACTCAGAACTAGCAGCAGAATATCGCTAGGTTAATTAAATACCCTTAGGACATATGTATTTATAAGTGATCTGTGGTTAAATATAGATTCTTTGTGCTGGTCATTATGAGAGACGTAAATTGTTATTTTACTCAAAGATAACATGTTTGATCTCTTGTAGCGACTAAACGATAATTTTAATCCTGAACTATCTTTATTGTTGTTTAAATTATAGTCAGTTAACTTAATTGTTAAGTATTTTATTCATGTTTGTATGAAATGTTCATTACACAGTTTACTGTAAAATTTGCCTAGGTGATACAAAAATATTTTGTGTGAATTATGAAGATTCAAATAAAGTAACATTTAAAGTATAATAGATGGTCTTATCAATTTTTAAACTGCTTAATTTTGTCTACAAACAAAACTTCTTTTAAACAAAAAAGAAAATAATAGAATATAAAAATAAACAGCACTTTATTAGAAAAAAAGTTGAACACATCATAGATCCGAACCAGCGATTCTACGTTTATGACTCCAGTTGCTTAACCACTTGGCCATCTAGCGATTGACTCGGGAGACGAATTTAGCTATAACTATTATATCTACTGTTCGTTTATGCGACTCGCACTCGCCAACTACTATGAGATCATTATTGTGTAATAAAACTTGATTGAAAACTAGTTTATATCAGTGACGTCGGCGTGAATCTTTTAGTCGGCTAAGCTCGGGTAGGTTCGGACCATTTCGGACTGTGTTATTTTTGTTTCACTTACTCTTGACTGACTTGACAGATGTTATGGATGCGTGAGGGATATGATATGAGGGCGCGTGAACCTTGTTTTTTCTATGCTTTCATTGCTGTGTTGGCGTATGTCAATGGAAAAATTGAGCAGGCGTGCGGACAATGTATAGATAAGTAAAGTATGTCGCTGATTGCGCTGTAGGGTAGTAGTCCGGGGGTCACATTACTCTGACTTGGGGTGTACTAGCGACGATTTTGACGCTCACTGACTTTAACTGGAAATAACCGGAATCTCAGGGGGACTCAAGGTAACTAAGAGGTTGGTTGGTTGCCACGAACGTCATATTTCTTGGATTAATTGGTTCAACATCGTATGACATTCTTTATTAGATTATGCTGTTTTGATATTCTTATACTTTTAGTTGTTGACAGTTAGTAACCCTGGCTATGTAACAAATGTCTTCTTCATTCTTTGACTCAGGGTGGACTTAAAATCAGCCATGCTGTGTCCACATCTTTCTTCCACTAATGTACCTAACTGATATCAAGTTCCTTTGTAAAACTGCCTAATGTTAAAATGTACCTATGATTATTGTAATTTGTGATACTAATTTTGTGGAAATAAATGGATTGTATTTGTATTTGTATTTTGTATTTGCAAATGACAGTCGCGAAAATCCTAAATACGATCGAGTGAACCTTCTGTAAATACTCTTTTTTGTGACTTTACTTTAAAAATACATGATCTGGCAACCACAAAGTGCATACAAGTCGATAATTTGTAGCACAAATATCGCAGAATTCGCTCGTTTTGACACGGTAATATTTGATAAAGCTTTACTACAAATTAGGGAAACGGCGCGCGGGTCGCCTATACAGATGGTTCACTCAGTACTAGCGACGATTTTGACGCTCACTGACTTTAACTCGAAATAACCGGAACGGAATCTCAGGGAAACTGAAGGTAACTAAGAGGTTGGTTGCAACGAACGTCATATTTCTTGGATTAAAATTGGCTCAGCATCGTAAGACGTTCTTTATCAGATTATGCTGTTTTGATATTCTTATACTTTCAGATTTATGACAGTAGCAACTCTGGCTATGTAACAAATGACAGTCACGAAAATCCTGAATAGGGTTGAGTGAAACTTCTGTAAACTCTATTTTGTGACTTTACTTTAAAAATACATGATCTGGCAACCCCAAAGTGCATACAAGTCGATAATTTGTACTGCAAACAGACCAGTATTCGCTGCATGTGGCATATTGATGCGAAATATCGGCAATATTGCCACTTTTGCCGCTTTCTCAATTTACGTGCATTTGTATTTGTACAGCGTTTTAGCGTTTGTCGTGTTTATTTTGGTTAATGAAACAGCAAATCTGAATTGTTTGTAGGTTAATTTGCAAAACAAAAATCCAGCCAAGATCGTGTCAGACACGCCCACGAATAGAGTTTCGTAGTCAACGTCTACATATCAGGTTACAAAGTTAATTTTGTTGCTGGTTTGTTTGCAGCTGTATGGTTACCAACCGCAAATAGAAAAACTTTTATTTTTCTGAAATCTTAAGTGATACAAAATCTGTAATATATTCATCTCAGCAGCGATTACACAACAAGTCACACTGGCTATTATTAAAATTTCATAAATTCAAAATGCGTAAATTTTCGCCTTAAGACTACAAAATAAAGAAGGAAAAATTAACTTTTAAGCTTATCTCTTTTAATTATATCAAAACAAAAACCATCAGAGGCGCGAGAAGAAACATTGTTACATTTAATCTTAGAGTATAGTATAAGCAAGCTATAGAGTGAGCCTTACTAGGTATGAACGGTTGGCACGGGTACGAACACAGCCCCTTTGTACATCAGTCGCAAACTGTCAGTGACAACACTATACTTATGTATAACCTCAATATTTATCCTATATTTGAGAACGGGACGGAAGATGCGTTGATCGAAGTAAGCGTAGAACTTATGATAACACTGGGCACGAGGTTCCGAATACAGGCACTCTAGAGGTATATAACTTCATTTAATAAAGAAAGGGATTATAAACGGCTGCTGAAAATCATACCTTCTCTCTCGCACTAAGGCAATACACGAAGCTGTCATGCTTTCCCCTTACCACTAAAGAAATCGCTGCCATATAAAATCCCTTTCTTTAATGAACCAGGTTATAGCCTGCTTATGTTTTCTCTAAGATTTTAATTTATTTCGCTGTAACGTAATCTTAATCCCGAAATTCATTAACATTACCAAGAGAATCTGAAACGAGATACGTTTATAAGCAGAATTAATTATCTTTGCCCGCTATTAATTTATAATTAACAAGATATGATTAGATATTCAAATATCAGATTTAGTCCGCGATTCGAGAAAACAATCTAAAAGGTTGTCTGATGATCCGAAATGAAGGTAAAACAACCAAGATCTTTCGCCATCGGTACTTCGGCACTCATCGCTTCAGCTAAAATGCTGATTGAGTGAATAGGATTACACTGTAATGTGTACTTTAGCTTATCGTAGAGGACGAAACTCATAAGACACTTGTGATACCGATGCCTCGCAGGTTCGCATTCATAGTCCATCTGAACTATACATATCCTAAAAGGTTGTCGTATGGACACTTCCATACCTGATGGATGATCCGAAACATAGTCCGAAACGAAGGTGAAACAACCAGGACCTTTCGCCATCGGTACTTCGGCACTCATCGCTTCAGCTTAAATGCTGACTAAGTGAAAAAGGATTACACTGTAATGTGTACAAGTAGCTTATCGTAGAAGACGAAACTCACAAGAGTTGTCGCAAGACACTTGTGAGAACGATATGTACATATCCTAATGTCGTATGGACAACCTTTTAGGATATTATTATGTACATATAGTCCAGATGGAATATGAATGCGAATCTGCGAAGCATCGTTCTCACAAGGGTCTTGCGACAACTCTTGTGAGTTTCGTCTTCTACGATAAGATAAGCCACTTGTACACATTACAGTGCAATCCTGTTTCACTTAGTCAGCATTTAAGCTGAAGCGATGAGTGCCGAAGTACCGATGGCAAAAGGTCTTGGTTGTTTTACCTTCGTCTCGGGAAAACAATCTAAAAGGTTGTCTGATGATCCGGCATGAAGGTAAAATAACCAGGACCTTTCGCCATCGGTAATCGCTTCAGCTTAAATGCTGACTAAATGAATAAGGATTACACTGTAATGCGTACAAGTAGCTTGTCGTAGAGGACGAAACTCATAAGACACTTGTGAGACCGATGCCTCGCAGATTCGCATTCATAGTCCATCTGGACGATACATAACCCAAAAAGTTATCGTTTGGACACTTCCATACCTGATGATCCGAAATGAAGGTGAAACAACCAAGACCTTTCGCCATCGGTACTTCGGCACTCATCGCTTCAGCTTAAATGCTGACTAAGTATACGGAGTGTTAGGGACGGTGTACTGTATTATTTAAACAAGTGTGCATGGACCTTTACCGGAACCAAAGCGAGCAGACTCACAGTTGGCGCTGCTTCCTGTGACTTGTGCCAAAATCGATGGGCAGGATAAAGGAGTGGCGTTTGTTACATTGTAGCAGACAGCGACCAAAACAAAGCTTGGTTTTTAGTCGCGAATTCGAACCGCCGTCAGTATCTTTATTTAGTTATTACACGACTGCCTCAAGAGGGTTATGTTTTACGAGAATATGTATGTATCCAGAAATTCGTTTTAATGGGCCATATAATAGAGTATTGCCATGCTCCTGGTGTCCCACGTCAGGTAGGTAGACTGACAGGCCCTTCAGTTTTAATGCTATAAAGATAGCCCAATAATAAATTTAATATTTTCCGACAAAATGAGCACATCATTTCTAAGACAATGTGTGATCCATCACATCACAATGGTGTTTGGATAATATGCCACATGAGTAGTTTATGCAGGTGTAGGCTCGTCATAACATCGATATAGGTAACGTAAGTAGGTATATCCGACAAGGTATTTCGAATGAGAAACTCTAGATAGACAATTCTAATTGATGTACCGAGCTCGCTCGGTTATAGTCACTCGTCAATAGATGGCGTACCTAGTTAGTTTTAAAACAACAAAAAATGGACGAAGCAAAGTTTTTTGAAAAATGATACCTATCTAGATCGATTTATAGTTCCCGAAAACCCCTAGATACGTAATCGTTGAAGCTGTTATCTCGATGTAAAGGTATTAGAGTCTAGTATTTGATCAAGTAATGTATGCCGTGTGGTGCCGGCAGAGTAGGAGGGTTGACGTCTGGTAGGCGGCCGGTCGTAAAATTCAGCCAAATCCTTTTGCAACACGCTTTTGTGTTCAACGAAACGTGTTGCGCCGACCCCAAGTAATTGGGATAAGGGCAGGAAGATGATGATTTGATCAAGAAATGGATATCTCGTGAAAATACTCACACATTTCAAGAAATATACGAGTACTCCATGAGCTGGTGACTTATTTTACGGTGTGGCCACGGTAAAAGGAGCTGTATTCCCATGCGTGACGTAAGATGACATGTGTCAGACAAGTGATAGTCGAACATCAACGATGAGATGCGCGTCTCACCGGTGTAGACGGCGTCTCTTCTGTTTCATAATTATATGGAAACGGTTTTGAGCCATGTCGCACGTCTTACGTGTCATAAATGGTCTTAGGGCAGATCAAAATTTGTAACATGTAATGTATATCTCTATTTCATTAAAATCGTTTCAGAGATAACGAGAACTCACGCATCAAAATTAATTTCTTACTGATTTTAATTATTCATTCGGACGAGGGACCCTAATTTTAATTTGACGTATTGTGAAGTCTGCAAGTCATGGTGTCAGTTGTCCATTGTCAAGTTATTGCGGCTATAATTTACCTATACCGGGTCTTTTCCGTTTTACGACAAGCTGTCTTTTCAAAAGTTATGATTAATTCTACTCTATCAATCTAAGTACTCCGGTCGGGGGAGGCTCATGTCCAGCAGTGGACTGTTAAGGTTGTTGAAGTTACCCTGCAATAAGATGCTTTTCCGTACTAAAAGATTAGCCTGAAAGTCCCTAGTTGTATATAAAAAAATCTAAAAACTTCAAAATAACAAAGAAAAATCTCGAATATTTAGAATTTTGAAAGATTTCTGTAATTAAAATAACTGTAGGTATGCAACATGCACGAAGCATATTAAACTATGAAAAAATTATCATATGCCTGTTCTTATGGTAAAAAGTCATGTCATACTATTTACGTTATACGCACGAAATTAGTTGCAGAGATTTTTTTATATAAGCCTAAGTCATATCACAAAAGCACAAGTTATTTTAAGCTAATCTACACATAGTTAAAAAATATGTGTATTCTCCCTACAGTAAGCGTTTTTTTGAGAAACTAATCCGCAAAACACCGATGTACTCCACCATAGACTCATATATGCTGTCTAATTTTGACACTTATTCCATGGTAGTCTATGGCGGCGTACAACGCCATCATGAGGTTTAGTTTCTCCAAAAAACGTTTTATTATTTTGCGAAATGCTATAAGGGTTACATTTAATTAAGTACAAATCTCTTGAGGGTCTACTCACAAAACTGAACAACTTTTTTTAGAAACTGTTCTTAGAAATTTGAAAAAAAAAATGTGCCTCCCATACTAAGTGACACACTTTTTCAACATTTTTGTATGGGAACTCCAATTTTTTTTTCATATTTCTAAGAAAAGTTTCTAACATATGTTGTTCAGTTTTGTGAGTAGATCCCACCCTCAAGAGATTTGTACTTATAAATGTAACCCTATATAAAATATGGTACTTCCCATGGAGGTTTTTAACGACACTTTCGTATCCTTTACAGACGTGACTCCATTTAACTTTTATATGTGAAACATCCCACCTTATCATAATTTATTTAGGTTCAGTGAAATATGTCTTTTTCTTCCATTCATCTCTATCAGCCGTCAAATATGTAAACGTGACCCTGTATATCCAGGACAATGGTTTGACAGCCGGACTCAAACTAAATGACATGTGGCCGTATTTATTTGTCTCCTTTAACAGTCGCACCTACGTGACTGGCAGTGTTTTGTTAATTAAATTAGCCAACAAAAGCGATAGCAGTTTGGTTATTTAAAATGGTTGAGTCGTGAACAAAATAGAATAGAAATGCTACTAGGATACTTATTTTTAATGTGGTACCGAAACCGTACGTACAAAATATTTTAGTTTGAAAGTCAAATAAAGCAAACCTATTTTGGCCTGATCCCACAAATACATTATCATCAGCCTGCCCTTATCCCAAATCATGTAACAAAAGGATTTGGCAATGTTTCATGACCGGCCGCCTGCCTGACGTCAATCTCTTTGGGAATGCTATTGCAGGTGGTATCACCGCCACCATGCGGTTGACCATAGTCGACGGATATCCAGCCGAGGTCAAAAACTCTACGTCGCCTTTTACGAAACACCCTCAGTAGACTAGGGATGGCAGTAGTCTTAGCCGCTACCACTCGGCAATCTGTAAATTTTTTTTTTGTTGAAGTTAAAACCCACCTAAATTTAGATGACTGGCAACATTCTGTTATTTGATTGATTATATAACTGGTAAAGTTTCTGCGACTGGCCATTTAAGCTCTGCCTACCCGGCAAGGAACATAAGCGTGTGTGTATGTGATGATGACTGGCAACATTATTTGTTAATTAATTACATTAACTGCCAGTGTGGCTTTGACTAGCCATTTCCAGTCACGATTCGAGATGTATGCTAATATGGGTAATTCAATATGCAGGGTGTTAATTTAAATGCGTGCCATAGCTTCAGGGTAGGTTAAGTGTCGATTAAGGATGCCGTGAAAAATATTGAAAAAGAACCCAGTAAAAATTTTTTTTTTTCGGATTTGTTGTTTAGAGAGTGCCCATACAATTACTTTCGTCTGAACGTTGAGATTGAATGAATTTCGGCTGAGATATAGGCATTTCAATCAAATGTTAGACAAGTAAAAAAAACATTTGTGACTAGGATTTTTTAGAATATTTTTACGGCATCCTTTATTGATACTAAACCTACCCTGAAGCTATGGCACGCATTTAAATTAACACCCTGAATATAAGCAGTAGTGTGTGCATTGAGCCTGGGGCGTGTTTATAAATGCAAATAATTTGTGGGTTCTTTAGTATTTAAAATACAAAGTGTTACAAAACAACATATAGATCCGAAATGAGGTCAAGGTACTCGTGTAACTGAGCAACTTTCTCCAAGGAAAATGGACCGAAACATAAAAAAAATTAGCCGGCCATAGAAACTCAAATCAGCTGATCGGCAATTTTGTATGACTAGGAGGCCCAATTCTTTTTCCATACCTATTTCGACTCATGAGTTCAGAAAGTTGTTCAGTTTCATGAGGACCTTGACCTCCTTGTTATACCCTTTTTGTTACTCCTGTATAGTACTCAAAATATAACTTGACAGTCAGACAGATCCATACTAAAAACAAAGGAAAATGGACCCTTTGCGAGACCCTTTGTCACACATACATAACATAACATAACATTTACCCAAAGCTGTCTGCTGTCACAGGTGTCAAGCTAGATTTTATAGCGTATAGAAAAGATTTTCATAAATGTGTCTGTCTATGATGTACCTATGTATAGTAAATTGGTTCGACTGATGAAAATTCATTTTTCTAATAGAAATCAATTCCAAGTGTTCTTTTCTCTAGCTTTTTGCTATATGACTTTTTGTAATAGTAATGATTCATCGTATAACACCTATGTAATTCATATCATAAGTTATGTTACATTCTTTGTTCTGACTAGCCAGTCAGACCTCAAGATGAGCTGCCTTAATTCTTATGAATGATGTATACTTTATGTATGTGTATGAATAATCAATCAAGGTTATTTATTATTGCTATAGAGAAGAGAGTAACAAAAAATGTGCTGGTTTCTTCCTTAATGGAAGCCTAATTTGATAGAAACAAAGTATTCTTATATGTATGTATTTCTTTTCATTTCTTTTCTGTAAGAATCAGCCATTTACACCACGTCTGACAAAAGTTTGAGAGTCATTCAGAAGACTGTGTATCACCATAGTGATAGATTGTCAGCCTGACGCCGAAATTGCAATACACATCAACTCTCAAATCCCATACTTGTTTCTCACGATACCCACGGGAAAGATATGGGGTGATGCTATTCTCGTCCAGCACCACAAGGTGGTTAGAATCACTTATTCCACTGAAACATTTAGCGGCAAACAGCATTCATACGTAGCACAGACGCTACGAGATAACAAGCTACGCAAGCTAAAGTACCGCCATTCGAACAGGCCAATATTTGACAGCTATGAAACCCATAATAAAGACATGTGGACAAAGAAAACTAGATTTTATGCCATAGCATCAAATGATTTTGACAGCTGCCAAATATGGCCTATTCCAACGGTCGTAGCTGTATGCGAGCTACGCGAAGCTACGGCGTAGTCACGTAGCGGTCTACGCCCCGAGGCGCCGGCGTAGCCATTATCGCGCGATTAGGTGTTGCTCAATGCTCGCAAGCTACGCGTAGCTACGGCGTAGTCACGTAGCGGTCTACGCCCCGAGGCGCCGGCGTAGCCATTATCGCGCGATTTGGTATTGCTCTATACCCGAGCTACGCGGAGCTACGGCGTAGTCACGTAGCGGTCTACGCCCCGAGGCGCCGGCGTAGCCATTATCGCGCGATTAGGTGTTGCTCAATGCTCGCAAGCTACGCGGAGCTACGGCGTAGTCACGTAGCGGTCTACGCCCCGAGGCGCCGGCGTAGCCATTATCGCGCGATTAGGTGTTGCTCAATGCTCGCAAGCTACGCGGAGCTACGGCGTAGTCACGTAGCGGTCTACGCCCCGAGGCGCCGGCGTAGCCATTATCGCGCGATTAGGTGTTGCTCAATGCTCGCAAGCTACGCGGAGCTACGGCGTAGTCACGTAGCGGTCTACGCCCCGAGGCGCCAGCGTAGCCATTATCACGCGATTTGGTGTTGACGCTGAATAAGGATGCGGCAGTTTTGGATTCGTTTCAGAAATATGGTTGATTTCTTAGTATATATTTAAGCAAGCTATTAAATTAAATGCGCGTATAGCGTCGTACCGACGTAAGCTGTTGTTCCAAATATACCTACGTCAAATGTACCTATGAGAAGTAATAGAGGTTCAATAGTGTTGTCACTGGCGCTTTGCTACTGATGGACAGAGAGGTTGTGTTCTTACTACCTATTATTTTACAGCTGCCAAATTTGGCCTATCCGAACGGTCGTACTGTACGCGAGCTACGCGGAGCTACGGCGTAGTCACGTAGCGGTCTACGCCCCGAGGCGCCGGCGGCGTAGCCATTATCGCGCGATTTGGTGTTGCTCGCGCGCACGCTGAATAAGGATGCGGCTGTGCTCGTTGCAGAATAAGGATACATGCAGCAGTTTTGGTTTCGTTTTAGAAATACGTTTGCTACGTTTCGTAATAGTACAAATTAAGGAGGCGGTTGGTATATGTTATGGTGCATCGGTATATTTTATGCCGTGTGTTGCCGAATTACAAAAGCATCACTCCATATATTTCCCGTGGGTGTCGAAAGTAGTGACTAAGGCATTTAAGAGTTGATGTGTATTGCAATTTTAGGCGATAAGCTGACAACTCAGACATGATGTAGATGGCCGTTTTTTTAGGGTGTTTACGCTCTGCCTACCCCGCAAGGGCTTTAGGCGTGATATATGAATGAATGAGTGAATAACCATTTCTGGCCCATCCGCTTGCAACCGGAACTACAATTGGACGACGGCCAATGCTAATGTCGCTGATTCAGACTAATATTGTTGTCCAGTAATATTTAGTTTGAGCTGATTTTGCAGTACGATAATTCGAATTTGTCCTTAGTATTTTTTGGCATTCTCAATAATAAGACAAAATAATAGGTAAGTGTTGTGGTAGGTATGTACATATATTGAGACATGTTATAACAAGGTGAAAAATAAAGTAACTAGATTTTTTGACCTACTTACACTTCTTAAAACAATTTTAGTTGAAATAGTTCGATATCTACTGTCTTCGAACCGTTATTCGTCAAATTTTTGCTAACCCATAACATAAATGCAAAACAGAGAATGTGAGCCCTATAGGGTGCCTGCCTATACTTACTTTCTACCTTATCCAATTACTATTTTTATTTTTAAATATGTTTGAGGCCCGCATTTGTCTGCTATCTTATCTGTTGGTAAGTGATGATGCAGACGATGCTGGAAGATGCTTGCCCAGGTAGTCCCGGGTCGTTGAACGACTCGGTGTCCCACACGAAGAGAGAGGTAGTGCCTTCTATTTTCCACATGCTTTCTAAGAAATAAAATTGCATTGCAGAACTCGAGGTTATGCCTATAAAGTCCACTCTATAAAAACCTCGGAGGTTAGAACTACTGGATTTTAAATTCGAAGGTTAGAATTAAACTAGAGATTCTAGATTTCGAAGGTTAGAACGAATGTTTTAGAAGATTCACCTTCAAACCCCGCTGCACTAAAATAAATTCCACATTCAATTTTCCTCCAATCGTTATAGACTAGAGTTGCCACTCGATAGTGGGCTATCGATAGTCTGTCGGAAGCGTGAACTATCGACATCGATAGTTCACCTTACCTTCACAGCCACAACAGTCCACTGCTGGACATTGGCCTCCCCCATTGGGGGTATTACGACCGCAGTGCCGTGTCGACGAATTAGCGAGCGCAGTGCAATATGTTATAATCGTTCCCTGAAAATTCAACTTAGTCGCTTTTAACGACACCCACGGGTAGAATCAGGGTGATGCTATTTTAAGTCAGCATCGCAGGGCATAATAATATGATAATAAGCATTTAAGGGTTTACCGACGGTCCCCACATTAGGAAAACCTGTATCCTTAGCCGGCATCACCGATTGTGTAGGATTTTTCGAATGAAATATATCGATACAAGTTCTATCAATATGTCGGCAACACTATAAAAGACCTTGTGCTAGACTGTCGCGAACAGAATAGGAATTTTAAACATTTATTCAACTGAAATATGGAGGAAATGGAACACCAGCCAATTCTATACAAAACCACTAAATAAATCAGTTCGGTGCACGGCGCACTGCGCTGCACTAACTTTGGGCCACAGACTGTATAACAAGGAGAAGACTCGGAAAGAAAAATGCAAGAAAAATATGTATTTCATACGAGATAGATGGCGTTGCAGACAAAATAGATAGCGTTGGAGATTGTCCAATTCTATACAAAACCACTAAATAAATCAGTTCGGTGCACGGCGCACTGCGGTGCACTAACTTTGGGCCACAGACTGTATAACATAGGAGAAGACCGTGCTGCAATTTACAATGACCTACATTTTGAAACCGCCATATTCGAAACAAAATTTACGAAATAAATAAGTTCAGTGCATGGAGCACTGCGGTGCACCAAGAGAAAACCCTGTTGCCATGGGGTAGTAAATTGAGGAACTAATGGTGCTTCTTTCGACTTTGCTTTTTTACTGTAATTGGCCAAAAATGTGTCAATGTTCCAATGTTCAATTATTTTGATTGGTGCGTTTAGGTACAGTCTGTCATTTTGTTTCCACGGACACAAAATAAAGAATTGGTGGATAGTTTTTGCCAGGAAGCTTCGTTTCATTCGTCAACTCAGTGGCCAGATGGCATTTCTCTAGGATTATAGTCAATGTTTAGTGAGTTTTTATCCCAAAAAAGTACTGTGCGGTCAGTTGCTCTGAACGTACTCCGTAGTCGTATTGCTTGGCAGGATGGCAGAGCAGTCTCGCACATGCAAAACTTACTACGTAATAAAAACCTATTTAATACAAAAAATATTTCACACAAAACTAATACCAATAATATTAAAACCATGGGGTTTCTTGATTAAACTCTGCTAAAAACAAGCGAAGTATCCTGCTGATCGCTAGTCTGTGCCGCCGAAGCATTTATAGCTTATTCTGGTTCAAAGCTGTTCCAGTTTCGACAGTCCCGAACTTGTAGAAAAATTATCTTTTGGAAATAAGCGAAGTATCCTCCTGTTAGCAAATCTGAACCACTGAAGCAGTTTTAACAGGTGAAAACTAGCAGTCTGATCCAAAGCAGTTCCAGTTTCAACAGACTCCATCTTACAAGTGAAAATAAGAAATAGAAAAGATGACGTACATCGACCGGGGATCGAACCCGGGCCGCATGGGTAAACGCCCCACCGCTCTGCCACTGAGCTATCGATGCACGGCCGCTGGACGCCTAATTTTCTATCTCTTGATGCTCGTCTCCAAGCGACGATCCAGCGACATCTATAGTAAGTATTTAGAACTTACTACATGGTTAGTCCACATTATGAGTGGAATTCAAACCATATGATGAAGCTTGCTTAATCAATCTATTGGGATTGTAATGCACTCACAGTGCTATATTATTCTCACAAGTGAAAATAATTCTTTTTCTTATTTTCACTTGTGAGAATAATATAGCACTGTGAGTGCATTACAATCCCAATAGACTCCATCTTTATGGAAAAATCTCATTCGGTAATAAGCGAAGTATTCCCCTGTTGGGTAGTCTGTGTTATTAAAGCAGTTTTGAACAGGCCAAAACTAGTTCAGTCTGGTTCAAAGCTGCTCCAGTTTCGGCTGCTATTAGAAAAATAAATAAGCGAAGTTTTCTCCTGTGAGCTAGTCTGTGGCGTTGAAGCAGTTTTGAACAGGCTGAAACTAGTTTAGTCTGGTTCAAAGCTGTTCCAGTTTCGGCAGTCACCTGCTTTTACTGCACTTTCTTGTTTCTAGTTGAGTGAGACATTTTACCTGCGGACAATAGAAAATTCAACATCAGTCTTTTATACATACAAGCAAATGTATTTAAAAACAATAACCCGACTACTATAACTCAAAAGTAGTATTTTGCGACAAATATCTTTAACTTATGAATTTTAATATTAGCCAGTGTCACTCGCGCTGCTGACGAATCTAATGACACTTAGATCCGCCCAGTCGTTTGAGCTGAAAAAAGATATCGTGATAACGAATTTCTTGCCTACATATATACTCTCGAAAAACACGGGTAAAAACACATTTTGACATTTTCACAGCCATTGCAGGTCGCCACAAAACATAAACTGTAAATAATTATAGTAAACTGTTGGAAATGGGCTTCCCCTGTTGTAAGTGTGTGTCTTTACTTTACTCGCCACACTTGACAGGCGGGTTGGTGAGTGCAATGCAAGATGTTCTAGTCGCAGAAATACCCTAGAATATTCCTTTAGTTGCCCTTGACCAGGATTTCTTTAGCTAAGTCTTCTCAGATGGGTGGTGATGTGATTTGTATGACACACATTAGATTAGATCACAAATTAGACGTAAGCCGTGAGGCGTAAGATGGCATCTGTCAAACAAGTGTTCTTCGGAGACGTGAGAAATGCGACATCTATTCTGTGGAGCTTGCCCGTTAGCTTTTAATCAAAATGGAACACCGAAACGCCGTACGAAAGCAAAGTCCCAGACCGACGAATTCAGAACTCCCTTCTTTTTAAAGTTGGTTAAGAAGACAATATTACAAAAAGTGTTGACGCCGCTGTAGGTAATTTTCGCCTGATTGACAAAATTGAACGAATTCTCAGCGACAACCGTAATCATAACCAAACACATAAATTGAATTCTTTATTTACGAAAAAACCTTTCGTTCAATTTGCAATACGGCGAAAAGAGAGGTTCGTTCTACGTAACAACTTGTCGAATCGACGAACATAGACATGTTTTTCGGTGTTTTGGTGTAGGAAATAAGACGCGACTTTGGCTACAAGATTAGTATAATAATATTGTACCCGCCTACCCCCTTTATTAATGAAGGTGATGATGGACCCTACAAAATGAAGTCCCTAAAAGCCCTAAAGGAACCTAAAGGAACCTAAAAGAAAAAGCCCAAAACGAAAACCTAAAGAACCCTAACATCTTATCTGTTTTTGGCCAGCGTGATTCATCTAGTGGAGACCCGTACGTTGTTTTCGCTATAACCCTGAAAGAACTGTTTACATAAGTAGTTTTACCTAATTTATCTACGACTTGATATGAGCACTACAAAACGCTACCTTTGACAACTCAAACTAAACCAATTCAGAAACGTAGAAAGCATACGAAAATAAAGAATTAAAATGAAACTACAATCTTTTATTTGAAAGGATAACACTCAATTACCTACAAATAATTTAGATAATAAGGAAATAAACTCTAGAAATACCTATAACCAATTTTCGAGCAGAGAAAATAAAGGAATTAAAGATGAAGCAGCATGGACTTATTCGCGTGCCTATTCTTTTGGAACAGTATTCATAAAAAAAAAGAAATCTTAACCTTCAACGAAATTCCGCCCAAAACAAAGATTATTCCTTAAATTTATTTATTAAGAGTCTAATTGAGCTGAAATAATAATTTTAATAGTGTTTTAACCCACTGCTCTCCGGATACAGACATAAAAATAAAAGTCCCGGTAAGTTTGATGTAAATTCTCAGCCTATTGGTTCACTATAGAAATATCAATGTAACTCTTTCAAAAGAACCTTTTCCTTTATTGTTTTTGCTAAAATACAATCTAGATGTTAACTACCTTAAGTCCCAAGCATCATTCTTTCGCTATTTTATGATTTGAACTCAAAATTTCCCATTAAAGATCTCATACAAATTGTGGCCTTTTACAGATTTCAAGAAAGATTTATGCTGGAGTGTTGAACTACTACAAAGCAAATTGAGCTCTATTGCAGCAACAAGCCAATACTTTCTGTGGAGAATGAAATTTACTACATATACAAAACCACTCGAATACTCCGTTCTCAACAACAATCAAAATATAAGGTAATTTATAAATATTTATTTCAATGTAAACAGAACCAAAATACTGTTAGTGTATTCCATATTACAAGTTGGGCGAATATCTTAGTTAAGATAATAAAATATTGCTCGGTTTGTGAACTATAAAGTCTATTATAAGAAAGTAAGACCGACCACTAATGTGAAATCTCTTCTTTCAGATCAAACCATGATTATCCAGCCTAGCAGAACAATATTACTATGATGCTCAAGATTTGAACCTTCGCTAAATATGAACTACAACTTCATTCGGAACCGGTTGATACTAAAAAAAAAAGTAATAATAGATTATGATACTATCAGTTAATTTTAACTTCTACATACAGAACCCCTAAGATTCTGTTTCTCTAATAACTCTAATTCCCATTAGAGAGTCTTATGTTATACAAGATGAAAACAATATTAACGTCCAGATGTATTGCAATGAAATGTATTATATTTCTTTACAGATTGATCTGCGAATACCTAGAACCCTCAACGACCTTCTAGTACGAGCCTTGTGGACATGAAAGAAAACCTATTCTATGAATACAACGTGAACTTGCTACTTGAAAGAAAAATACTTCAATGTTCTAATTTTATGTGAATTTGCTTATCAATCTTTATAGAAAAGAAAGTGTAAGTCCGTTTGTTTTAAAAGATCAAATATCTAAGAAGAGAAATCATTCTTTCCTACTTTTATGAAGTTGTTATAATAAAGAATCTATTTGTGTCTACTTTAATTTTAGGAAATAAGTAGAAAATTGGATGATAGAAGAATATTGAGAAATTTACTAAAAACTCCTAATATTAGGTTCAAAATGTTTGTCATTTTGTTTGTAAAAATGAAAATATTTCTAGTTTTAAATTTATTTCTCCTATGAGCTTTTTAAAACATGACTGATGGAAAATAGGTTATTTAAACTATGAATATTAAATCTCTCTCATGTGAAAAATATAAAACTACTATGAGTGAAGCCGCAAGTAAGAACTAGTTTTGTTCAAACTGAACTATAATGATAGTTTCTTTGTATTGTAGTTTAATTCAGTTGTCTATCTAACCCAAAAGATACTTTACTAATGACTGAATTGTTCTATGAATTCAAAACTATAATTCAGCATGAAACTTTATGAAAATTATTTAGAAACTTCCTTTATAAAAACAAATAAGTAAAGGTTGGTTCAATTATTCTATTATACCTGAAGACTCTGCGCTAATAGGATCTATTTATTATAGAGAAGAATGCTTATTTGATTTCCTCTACTACAGGAATACAATGTCTGAATTTAAATGGCTAAATTTAAATTCTTACTATGGAGAACAAGATGATAGATTTGTATTGAATTTTATTCATCTTGCTCATACAATGAAAGCATTTATATAAACAAACTCTATCCCCAATAACTAGGTAATTTTGAATTGTTCTCTACTATCAATTTCATTCTGATTAACCCTTAAATGGACAAAAGTTTCATAATGACATATCCTGTCATATGTCAAATCTCAGCATTTAGATAATTTGACCCATTCTTTCTATCAACAATCTCATTCTAACTAACCCTTAAATGGACAAAGTTTTATAATGACATATCATGTCATAAGTTAATAAAATCAAAAATCAATGGGAATATGAGTTCAAGTTGTCAGACAATAAAATAAATATACAGCATTTTGGTGTTTGGCTTAAAAGGTCAGCCCAAGACTCCCAGCTCGAAATAGGTTATTTTTCCTTATTCCGCAGAAACTTAGTAATAAAATTTTAAATAGAGGTTACTATTTATTGTAATACCTCTTTGTGATTCTAAACTAAGATTCAGAACCTTGTCTCTCTCGTCTCCATACTGGTCAAGAGTCCAGCCAATATCCATTTCTTGCTCCTAATTTACATTTAAAAGCACCTTCTTTATGCAACTCAAAACTAACAGAGGGCGTTAGTGTATATAAATATATATAGTTTATAAGAAATGCAGCTTTGTAATTATTTTATTTCCATGTCATATTATGGCAGCAAGTTTACTGTTGAAGGTACTTTGAGAATAGCAAATGATTCTAAATTGTAGCCAAGTGAAATGGATAACTTCCTTTTTTATTATTTAATTATTATTTACTTGTAACACAAATGACTCTACAGACTCTATTTAGGAAAACAAACTGATAAGTCCGTCAACGTCAAAGTACTAGAACTCAAATCCCATTAAACTTTTAGGTAGGTATTAAGTTAAGTACTCAAAACAAACTCTACTGAATTAATAATTTTCCTTCAGCAGTGTAAGTATTCATGCATTTATTTTCAACCTTCCAGTTATATTATTCAACTGTAAAATAGTTTGGCATAAATTTTACCAAAACTGTGTATATTTAAATTGTAAAACAATATGGTTTCCTTTTACCATAAATGACTTTATTCAGGTAATGGAGATTTTAACCCACTGTATGACAAAGACTCGTCCCATTTTAGGTAGAGAACTTCATCTAGGCACGGCATTGCTTGGCCAAAGTAAGACTAACTTCCTCATCACAATCAAGTAAGAAACTTCTATTTGTTTACTTACAAGAAACTAAACAAGCCATCTGTTTTGTTAAAAGATTTCAAAATTTAATTGAATGAATCTAGAAGGCTGATAATAAACATCTTCAAATATTAGACTGCTTTAATATAAACTCTAGAAAGACAAGAAACCATTATTATTTTGTTTCCTTAAAATGAAAATCAAATGAATTTAAAAAGGTTCCAAATATTCAACCCCATTATTAAAAGTTTAAAATTTGAAATAAAATTTAGTCAAAACCTAAGCTGCTCACTACCAGATTATACACAACCTAAGTAGTGAGTTGTCCCTCCCTACTGGTAAATCCTAACAAGCTAAATCGCGCCTATTCATGTTTTAAGCCCTAATCTACTGTGAAGATACAAAGCTGGGCGAGAGCCTCATTTACATTTAATCGTGTAGTGTGTGTGTTGTGGTTGATGAAAGCTCCGCAGCTCCAGAACTTCCATCCCTAGGTTAAATTCCTATTGCTTGGCGTCACCCAAGACTCGTCCTATCACCTATGTTGACCCCGCTGTAAGACTCCGGAGGAATCTAGCGGTTGAGAATTACATGTTCCGGTTAACCCGAAGGTTGATTCGATGGGGATGGAACAGAGGTAATCTCGGTTGTGCAAAGATTGATCTCAAAATCTCAATGAGCCGCTGAAGGGATGGGCCGCTTTACTAAGCAGAGCCACCGCAGGTTCAACGTAGCGAATATCTTATCGCTATCGTAACCTCCTTCCGAGCGCACTGAAATATCTAAGTCAAGAGCTGTAAGCCTTCCGTAAACAAGGCCTCCTGTTCCCGCTCAAGAATCAGGATCGAAGATGGGGCTATCAAAATGCCAGTTTCTCTAATCAATTGGCACCGTTATACGCTGATCAGAGATAAAGACATTCGAATAGAAATATAATGACATACACACTGCCGGTAGAACCCCAATAGAAACTTATGACAAGAAAAATTATAAAGAATTTACTATAAAAATGTCAGACCCACTTCAGGGTTAAACCTTTTTACAAGTAAAAGTCAAAGACTAGGTAATATGAATTAGACTCTAAATTTACTGAATTTGCAACTTGAAATTGATAGTGTTGAGATTGCTATCGCAACATCTATCATGTCTTCCTAAATAATAAAACCCAATGCAAAACAAATCCCAGAAAACTACCTGTACTCTAAGACGAGTAGAGTGTGTATGCGACGGCAGCTCAATGCTGAATGGATCATGCGTACCAGGTTTGTATGGCTTATATACTATTTTTCCGTTCCAAATCCAAATATGGCCTTGAAGACGACCTTGAGTTGCCCTTGAAACTATTAGCACTAAGTTTTGAACCAAACTCAATGACCTTGAGACATACAAGTCCCAATGACCTTGAAATGCCCTTCAAAATATTTGCAACTAAACGTCCTTGACATGCCTCTCAGTACAATTCGGACTTTGAACCCGATCCACGACCTTGAATCGTATTGCAATCGCGTGACATTGACATGCCCTTGAGATGCCTTACCTACCTACTTTAAACCGACCTAGATAGTTCTTAGTGCATCTGCACTCAGATGGCCTTGAAAGCTCTACAGTCGCGTGACCTTGGAACGCTCTTTATCATTGAAATGGTCTCAGTGCATGTGCACTCAGACGGCCTTGAGAAAATCTATCATAGCTTGACCTTGAATCGCCCTTCACAATGTATGTAACTAAACGTCCTTGAAAATGTCTCGGTACACGTGCACTTAGATGGCCTTGAGAAATTCTATAATAGCTTGACCTTGAATCGCCCTTCAAAATATTTGTTTCAAACGCCCTTGAGATTGTCTCGGTACACGTGCACTTAGATGACCTTGGAATGCTCTACAAAACTGCTAAGCAATTTTGAGCATTATGCACATAGTAATACAGATCATATTTTCATGCAAATCCGACGGTTCCCATCTGTTATAATTTTCTCTTAATTTATTTTGGCATTTAATTTTTTTCAAAGTTTTGCCAATGTCAAGAGTGATTTAACTTTTTCTATTTGACCAAAGATAACCCTCTTATTCATCCTTCAATTAATATTTATATTTAATCTATTATTGATGATGTAGACATAATAAATAGTTTCCTGTCCTTCTTTTACTCAAATTATTTGTGACGTAATGAACATTGCCACAAGAGTGTCAATGTATCGTTACATTTTCACCCCCTCAATAAATCCGTATGTCAATAAAATTAAGGATTTTATTGCCCCAAAGAGATAAATCTGTCACAAATGATTTTAATAGATATTGCTTTATCTTTATGAATATGCATTTTATGTGGTGTGGTGTGTGACTATTCAAAAGTTTTAGTCTGCATGAATTTAACTTGTGATCCAGAATCTTTAATAATTTTAAGAAAATGAACAAATATATAATCAGCGGATTAAACCGAAATTTTACGCAAGGAACGGAGTTGTGAATTCCGTCAGTTAGAAGAACATTGCAATCCACTTACACGCCAAAACTCGTTCTTATGCTTTTTTGAAACGTGAACCTTCATACAACCCTACGTATAACAACAGTGCTCCTAGTTGCCGAAATCTAATTGTGCATAGTTCAAAATTATCTCTCTAAATCCTTTGTCAAACTTACACAACTAAAACTCCGAATAATGTGTGTCATCTTTAAAATTAAAGATGGTGTGTAGGGGAAAATTAGCTTTAGCCTTTCGCTCTTCGCTTGTAGGCTACGTGTAGAGTCAGAATTTGATATAAAACATCTGTTAAACACAGAAATGACTGCTGTCTTACTCCTAACTTCAAATTTTTATATCACCTTCTTGTGTGAGTAGTGTTTTCTAAAGATTCAGCAATACCTTCATTCACTAATAGGTGGCCTTTGAAAAACTGAATGAGCCTCATACCTGTGTAAATGTAAAATAATATACATAACATAAATATTTCCCAATAATATAAATAAATTGTATAATGATCTTGTGGACACATTCTTAAATTCCTTCCTTCCTCAATCTCTGATTCGCTCACTCACTCAGAAACTCAAAGCTTTACTATTCGTGGATGACATTAAAAATTAATCTTAATTATTTTTGAATTTATATCATTATCAGCAACCCCACCGTATTTGTAATGTTAAATAAATAATACACTTTAAAACAATCACAAAGCAAACTCTTATTTCTAATTTAAGAAGAAAAAGCAAGTCCTCTTGAACCTGGATGTTCTCCTTGTACCTTTGTTTTATCTTAAAATTTTTATCTATAACATCTAATTAACTACTTTTCTACCATACTAGAAGTTACGCAAAATGCAATGCAACTCTACAAAATTATGCCAAATTGCTTGTATGCTTTATCTCTTAAATTTACGCCTTAATGAGTTGCTGAAAACTACGCTTATTTGCAAAACTACGCCTTATTTGCACTAAATAGACTGAAATTACAAAATAATGAAAGTCTCAAAATGATGATTTTGAATCACCCCCTTTTTATTACATCTAAAAGGAATCTCAAAATTATCTCGACCCCTTTACTGACCCCTTCATTTTATTAAACATTCTACAACATCTAATAAATTCCAAAAGACTTTAATATACTCCATTTTTTTTTGTAAGTTCATTCTGTACCTTTTTTTCTATTTCTACAATAAAACAAGATAAATTTCAGTTACCAATTAATATTTATTTCATTTTGCCCTAATAATCTTCTTATTTTAATTTTTTTTAGAACGATCCCCCTTTATTCACTCGGCTAAACCCTCTACTTTAAATCGTGCTGTGAATAGACTGCTTTAATTTCTTAACAAATTTCTAGCTGCCACTAACAAATTTAATGATGAACTATTATTTCCCCATTTTTCTACCACTCCGTGAATAGTCCCCTTTAGATGCCTTTAATAAAAATATCTAATATGGCAACATTACTCAACGTTCATTGGCTAATCTATTTGAAGGTATTTTTTTTTTATTAATAAATTTCCGACTTGAATACTAGTCTTTATGTCCCAGTGTTGCCTATGATGAAATAATTGTACTAATGTTGATATTTTTCTCTGACTGCTTATTTTTGTTTCAGGATAAGTTATAAAATAATAAAGTGGAAAAAATGCTTTAGTTATTTATATAAAAACTGTTTATATGAAATTCCCTAATTTATTGTCTTGCACTTAGATCATTCAAATTTTAGAATACCGTATGTTGATAAACTAACACGGAAATCCTCCACTTGCTTCTCACAAATCTCAATAGTTAAAAGTTGAAACTCCCAATTATGTCGAATCTCTATTTCCACCTATTCAATATTTACTAATAACTAAAATTGGATGCTCCCATGTTCTACCTAACTTTTAAAATTATTGAACCAACCCCTTTACTATGAATACAAATCCAATTCAGATTTAGTCATCATTTTTTTTTTTTTAAATAAAGTTTTATCTAATTTGTCTCCATAACTTGGCAACTCTACTACTGTTATTTGTTACGTTCACTGACGACTCAACAAATATTTATTATATTGCTGGTTTTTCTTGATCAAACCAACGTAAGTTCATGTTTTATTATTAGGAATTAATGTTCTCTATTTATGTGTTCATCTTTATCATTTTTTTTCATGTGTGATGTTTGTGTTTGCAGATCCATTCAAGATGATGTCTCCAGATAATTCTAATATTTTTATTCTAGTCTTTGAAATACTTGTAAGTTTTAGACTCTACTTTCTTCGGCGTATAGCAATCCTTTCTAATTCCCTACTAATATAAATTTCCTTTTATTCTTCTAGCAACCAAAAGGAAGGTTCTAACCTTTCATTTCACAACCCAAGATTCCAATTTAAAATGGTAAGAATTATTTACTTAGTTGTAATGTTTTTATGTTTATATCTATGTTTTTTCTTTCATTCATTGTGTTTTTCTTACTTAATTTCAGAATTTGAACTAAGTTAATTTTTTTAAACTAAAATGTATGGAAAGAGTGGGAAATCAAATTAGTGGGAAAATTTTAAATTTAGAATGATTATTTTCCTGAAGAAAAACATTTTTGGCGGCTTTTATTCGCATCTCAAAATGCTGCCTAATCTAGATTTTCTTGATGAAATAATCAAGCAAACACAAATGATGACGGACAAAGAGATCATCACTCAAATAATGCTTTTCCCTGCTCTCTTTGATGCAAGCAATAATCTTTTCAAAAATAATGAATATCAAAAGACCACTTGGACAAAAATCGCCAACAATCTCAAACAAGATGGTAAGTTTGGTTTAGTATCTTTTCAAACTTTCATCTATTAAAACTATGAAAGTCTTTCATCAATCTTTTGATTTCACAACTTCTTTCCTTTTCCTTGTTCACAGTATCTGAAATTAAAAATCGATGGTGTTCAATTCGTCAAACTCTAAACAACCAGTTGAACTTTAAGAAGACTGCCAATCCACACGAAATCATCGATTATGAAGAAGAGCTGCTGCCGCTTATTCTTTTGCTTGATCCTGGTTATGTAAAATCAGCAAACCTTCAAGAAATTTCAGCTACATCCCCGTTCGAACCTCAATTTACACCTGAAGTACTGAAGACCCCTGAAAACTGGAAACCATCTAAGAAAACTTCCAATCCTCTACTTATAAAGAATAAAAATCCGAAGAAACCTTCGACCGCTAATCAATCTGGAAAAGGATCTAACTTAGAAAAAGCAGACTGTTCCCGAACTAATAATAGCCTGAGAGACTCCATAGTTGCTAAAAATCAAACCGACACTTCACCAAGGGATCCTGCAAAAAACTCAATTCTACATTCTCTGCTTATCAAACGTCCCCATAATGATAATTCTCAAATGACTTCTTCTAAAATACCTAAAGTTTCCATCATAGATGTTCAGCCCTTTCCTAAGGTAACTATCGCTGCCCCGTTAACTCAAACTCAAACTTCTACTAGTACAACAGCTGTCTCTGCACATGAACAATTTCTATGCTCTACTTCTAGTGAACAACCTTCCAAAGATAATACCTCTGCTCAATCTTCAAATGTTTTGACTTCAACTGCTGCAGCAACCCTGGCCTACCTTATTGTTCAACTCAACATATTTACAAAATACCACAAAATTCTGTTCAAGCCGTTGAACAACAAATTTTCAATGATGTAAATCAATCCCTTGCTTTTCAATCCAGCGCTTCCAATTTAAATCACTTCCTCCGCTATGTTGAACATGTTATTACTAGTTTACCATTACATCTTCAACAACAAGCTAAACAATGTATCCTTACAATTCTTACTTCTTTAGAACAAACTACTTTCTTTTATTATGAACAAGATTCATAGACTGAATTTCATGATATATTTGTAACTAAAATATCTTTAGATTTTTCTTGAAAATTTGTACCAAGGCGGTTTTCACATTTAACTTGTATGTGTATAGGCTAACTACCTCATACTCGAACTTTCCATGTTATTTTTATAAAGTAATTAAAACATTCTAATAATTTTTCCTTAAAATGTTTCATTAAGGATTTTCACGTTTAACTTGCATGTTATGTGTTAATTTTAAACTTTGGTTTTCCTCTCTATTCATACATTTTAGAATAAACTTTTAAAGTTAAACATGTCTGTTTTATTTATTAGAATATTTTTTTCTTAACTAAGATGAGTCTCCTTTCCTCCCCACGTTTTGGGCTAAAATTAATAACATTGTAGTTAAAACAAACCTCTCTAATTTTTACTGTAAAGTCAAATATTTCTTAATACTTTGTAAAGCTTTAAATAGCCTTTATTATTATTTTCTCTAAATGAAAGATACGTTATCAAAAGTAGCTCAAAACGACTCATCCCGAACCTCGCTAGAAATCTAGACAAAATTTTGTTTTCTTTGAATTGTTTTGTTTAGATTCCTTTCTATTTTTTTATAACTTTATTAGACTTTCAATCAGTTTATTAGTAATAGTTACAATGGATTTAATTTTAGTTTTGCTAACAATTTTACACAATAAGAATATACATACTACCTCATGCTTACTAGAGCAAAACACATCTATTTACAATTAATATGTTGTCTAGCTTTACATTCATAAAATTAAAAATATAAGAACATCTCAACAACCAAAATAAGTAATGAAATTAAATTCCTCCAAATTAACAAAATTAGGGCGCACGGTAGTGCATCCTCAAGTCTAACATTTTTTCATTCTACAAAAATTAATAATTAAAATTATTTATACAAAACAAACATTCTTACTAAGTCTCCCCTAATCAACCTCAATTACAAGTAATATCTAGATAGATGAATAGTATTAAATTTTCCCTTAATCTTCTTAGTCTTTGGATCCATTAATACATAGACGTTCTTAAATGGATTTGAAGCAATGACATAAGGTCCCTCATACAAAGGCTCAAATTTTTTTGTTATTTTCTGTTGTGCATCTGACCTATTTAACCGCCTTATCTTCACCGTGTCACCTATCTGATATTGTATTATACGATAACGCTGGTTGAATTTTCCTTGCCTATTTTGACTTGCTTTTATTAGATTTTCCCTGGCCTCACTCCTTATCTTATCTACATTTAAATTCCTCTCTTCTGAACTGATTATAGAATCAAAAGATAACTGAGTTGTTTCTCCGTACATTATTTCACATGGTGTAAATTTACTAGACTCATGATATGTATGGTTGTACAATTCTTCTATCCTTGGCAAAATTGACACCCAACTTTTATGGTTCTGTCTGCAATAAGTCCTAAATAATCTTCCTAATTCCTTATTTACTCGCTCAACTGTATTTGGACGAGGGTTTCTCACAGTTGTATAAGAAACTTTTATACCTGCTCTTGACATCTCTTCCTGCCAAAGTTTGCTAGAGAATTGTGATCCATTGTCCGACAAAATTACTTTTGGTTTTATCAATTCAAAAATTTCTTCATCTTTCCTAATACTGTTCGAGCCGTAGCTTTTCGTAGTGCATAAAATTTAGCAAACTTACTGAATGAATCCTGAACCACCAGAATATATGACATTCCAAATTCCCTGAAGGTAGTGGTCCAAACAAATCTACTGAGACTAAATCTCCTATATTTTCTCTAATAATAGATTGACACGGCCCTACGTATTTTACGTTATTACTTTTGGTGATTTGACAATCATGGCAACTTCTTAACAATGTTTTTACCATTCGTGTAATCCTCTCCAATAGAATCTATCTTTAATATATTTTATTACTTTATATGCCCTTGATGACCCATTTCCAAATGTGTTTGTATTATAACTTCTTTCCTTATCTTTTCTGGTAAATAAATCAGTTTTGTTTTTGTTCCTGGTGGTACAAAATATAAAACATCATTGATTACTACAAATTCGCCTTTAGTATTATTGCAATCCTTCCCAGTTTTCTCATTTTCAACCAATTTCTTTCGCAATTCTTGAATTCCTTTATCTTCTTTCTGCATCTTTGCCATCTCCTGTAGTTTCTTTAATAAATCTTTATTACTTTTTGTTTCCATGTATCTTATTTCCAATAATGGCAATTTTTCCTCCTGTAATAATTCTGTTTGTGGTAGATAACGAGAAAGAATATCGGCCGCTATATTGTTCCTCCCCTTTATATGTTCTATTTTATATTGAAATTGCTCTAAAAAGTTAATCCAGCGGGTGACTCGAGCACTAAATATTTTCCAATTCTTTACAAACAAAATTGCCTTGTGATCTGTTTGAATTGTTACCTTTGATCCTCTCAAATATGTTTCAAATTTTTCCAAACAACTTATCACTGCATACATCTCTTGCTCGGTCACTGTCCAATTTAATTGAGCTCCACGAAACATTTTACTATGAAATCCTAATATTCTTTTTTCTCCTTTTTCATCTTTTTGATATAGAACTCCTTTTCAAAAGCTTCCTGTTCTTCCTCTCCCCATTTCCAAACACTTCCTTTCTTTAGCAATTTGCACAAAGGTTGAATCTCTGAACTATAATTGGGTATAAACCTTCTATAAAAGTTGCATAGCCCCAGAAAAGCTCGAACTTGTTTCAATTTCTTTGGGACTGGAAATTCTTGAATCGATTTTACCTTTTCTGGATCTGTCCTCAAACCCTCTGTGGAAATTATGAATCCTAGCATTTTGATTTCCTTACACATGAATTCGCATTTCTTTAAATTGCATGTCATGCCAGCTTTACTTAATTTTCCCAAAACTGTATCAATATGCCCTAAATGTTCTTCCCATGTTCCTGTTGTTATGATGGCTAAATCATCCAAGTAATTAACACAATATTCTCTCACCTCATGTCCTAGTATAATGTCCATGGCCCTACTAAAACTTCCAACTGAAGTCTTTAAACCTTGTGGTAACACATTATACACATAAGACTTGCCATTGAAGGTGAATCCTGTGTACTTTTTACTGGTCTCTGATATTGGAATTTGAAAATAAGCATTGTTAAGATCAACTATACTTATAAAATTCGCTCCATGAAAAGAATTGATGACGTCTAACTGCAATGGTGGTTTCTCTGTTTCCGGAATCATATATTTGTTAATTTCTCTTGCATCTAAAAGTACTCTAACTGACCCATCCCTTTTAAGAGTGAACGTCAACGGACTACAATATGGTGTGGCCGTTCTACTAAGTATACCTTGGTTCTCCATCTCTTGAAGCTTTGCTTCTACTTTCTCACGATAAGCGTAAGGCACTGGATAAGTTCTTTTTACTATAGGAGTATGAGGTTCCATTTTAATTTCATGTTCATAACAATTTGCTCTGCCTATTTTATCTATGAAAAGGTTTTCATATTTGTTTAACAAATCATATAAACCCTCCTTTTCTTTGGCCCCTAATTCTATTCCCAACCTCATTTCTGTTTCTAGTCCTTTTACAATTTGTCCATTTATTCGCTCTGTATCTTCTCTTTCAGCAAAATTGTCTTCTATTTAACTCCATCATGAGTGTAATATAACCCTGTCTTATCTTCTTCTAAATTTATTGTAACTCTATTAATTTTTAGCCAATCAAACCCCAATATTAATGGAGCTACCAATCCCGGCACTATCAAAAACGCTATTTCATGAAACACAGAACCAATTTTAATTGGTAATATGGTTAATTGTTGTATTTCTGAACTTTTTTGTCCTACTGCTGTTTTAATCTGCATTGATTTTATTGGCATTACTGGTATATTTCTTTCTTTGTGGTTAATCTCCTCCCAAAGACTCTTGGAAATGCATGTTATATCACTTCCTGTATCTATCAAACATTCAATTTCAAATTC
This sequence comes from Phthorimaea operculella, assembly GCA_024500475.1. Taxonomy (NCBI): domain Eukaryota; kingdom Metazoa; phylum Arthropoda; class Insecta; order Lepidoptera; family Gelechiidae; genus Phthorimaea; species Phthorimaea operculella. Next base: position 3,902,378 of record JANFCV010000021.1, on the reverse strand, counting down.
ATAACATTGCACTAGAATTTCTGACTTAAAGTTTTTCTCTACCACTGGTTCTAGTTCTTCTTCAAAAACTGTCATAATATTCCCTGAATAAACCCCTTTTAATTTTAACTGTTCTGCGTGTTGCGACAATTCATCCGATTCCACTGTTGTTTGCGTATCCAATAAAATATCCTTATCCCCTAATCTTGCTGGTAGCTTGCGCTTCCTATTTGACTTAGGTTTTGGCATTATAAGTGATTTTATTATCTTTGATTATGTTGATATCTTCTGCCCCTTAAAATAATTGGTAAATTAGTGAAAAAGTCATAAGATACTAAAACTGTTCACCGACCATAACCCAATCTAAATTAAATTCCTTAACCTTTAAACACCCCCTCGACTTTTATTTTCCTATTATCTCTGATCACCTTAATCCTTAATAAACAACAGCACTAACTCATGTAAACAATTCTAAATTCGACCACTCTCACAGCAACAAAATTGTGCCACTAAAAATGGCACTTCCTAGCATACTAACAATCCCTCCGTAATAAATCCGTAGTCCTAATCTAACAAAATATACAATAATCCTGAACCTGCAACATAAAATAAAAGTACTGATCCTGCAACATAAAATAAAAGTCCTGATCCTGGTTAGATAAAATAGTCCTGATCCTGGTAAAGGCACCACAGAATTTGTACCCGCCTACCCCCTTTATTAATGAAGGTGATGATGGACCCTACAAAATGAAGTCCCTAAAAGCCCTAAAGGAACCTAAAGGAACCTAAAAGAAAAAGCCCAAAACGAAAACCTAAAGAACCCTAACATCTTATCTGTTTTTGGCCAGCGTGATTCATCTAGTGGAGACCCGTACGTTGTTTTCGCTATAACCCTGAAAGAACTGTTTACATAAGTAGTTTTACCTAATTTATCTACGACTTGATATGAGCACTACAAAACGCTACCTTTGACAACTCAAACTAAACCAATTCAGAAACGTAGAAAGCATACGAAAATAAAGAATTAAAATGAAACTACAATCTTTTATTTGAAAGGATAACACTCAATTACCTACAAATAATTTAGATAATAAGGAAATAAACTCTAGAAATACCTATAACCAATTTTCGAGCAGAGAAAATAAAGGAATTAAAGATGAAGCAGCATGGACTTATTCGCGTGCCTATTCTTTTGGAACAGTATTCATAAAAAAAAAGAAATCTTAACCTTCAACGAAATTCCGCCCAAAACAAAGATTATTCCTTAAATTTATTTATTAAGAGTCTAATTGAGCTGAAATAATAATTTTAATAGTGTTTTAACCCACTGCTCTCCGGATACAGACATAAAAATAAAAGTCCCGGTAAGTTTGATGTAAATTCTCAGCCTATTGGTTCACTATAGAAATATCAATGTAACTCTTTCAAAAGAACCTTTTCCTTTATTGTTTTTGCTAAAATACAATCTAGATGTTAACTACCTTAAGTCCCAAGCATCATTCTTTCGCTATTTTATGATTTGAACTCAAAATTTCCCATTAAAGATCTCATACAAATGTGGCCTTTTACAGATTTCAAGAAAGATTTATGCTGGAGTGTTGAACTACTACAAAGCAAATTGAGCTCTATTGCAGCAACAAGCCAATACTTTCTGTGGAGAATGAAATTTACTACATATACAAAACCACTCGAATACTCCGTTCTCAACAACAATCAAAATATAAGGTAATTTATAAATATTTATTTCAATGTAAACAGAACCAAAATACTGTTAGTGTATTCCATATTACAAGTTGGGCGAATATCTTAGTTAAGATAATAAAATATTGCTCGGTTTGTGAACTATAAAGTCTATTATAAGAAAGTAAGACCGACCACTAATGTGAAATCTCTTCTTTTCAGATCAAACCATGATTATCCAGCCTAGCAGAACAATATTACTATGATGCTCAAGATTTGAACCTTCGCTAAATATGAACTACAACTTCATTCGGAACCGGTTGATACTAAAAAAAAAAGTAATAATAGATTATGATACTATCAGTTAATTTTAACTTCTACATACAGAACCACTAAGATTCTGTTTCTCTAATAACTCTAATTCCCATTAGAGAGTCTTATGTTATACAAGATGAAAACAATATTAACGTCCAGATGTATTGCAATGAAATGTATTATATTTCTTTACAGATTGATCTGCGAATACCTAGAACCCTCAACGACCTTCTAGTACGAGCCTTGTGGACATGAAAGAAAACCTATTCTATGAATACAACGTGAACTTGCTACTTGAAAGAAAAATACTTCAATGTTCTAATTTTATGTGAATTTGCTTATCAATCTTTATAGAAAAGAAAGTGTAAGTCCGTTTGTTTTAAAAGATCAAATATCTAAGAAGAGAAATCATTCTTTCCTACTTTTATGAAGTTGTTATAATAAAGAATCTATTTGTGTCTACTTTAATTTTAGGAAATAAGTAGAAAATTGGATGATAGAAGAATATTGAGAAATTTACTAAAAACTCCTAATATTAGGTTCAAAATGTTTGTCATTTTGTTTGTAAAATGTAAAATATTTCTAGTTTTAAATTTATTTCTCCTATGAGCTTTTAAAACATGACTGATGGAAAATAGGTTATTTAAACTATGAATATTAAATCTCTCTCATGTGAAAAATATAAAACTACTATGAGTGAAGCCGCAAGTAAGAACTAGTTTTGTTCAAACTGAACTATAATGATAGTTTCTTTGTATTGTAGTTTAATTCAGTTGTCTATCTAACCCAAAAGATACTTTACTAATGACTGAATTGTTCTATGAATTCAAAACTATAATTCAGCATGAAACTTTATGAAAATTATTTAGAAACTTCCTTTATAAAAACAAATAAGTAAAGGTTGGTTCAATTATTCTATTATACCTGAAGACTCTGCGCTAATAGGATCTATTTATTATAGAGAAGAATGCTTATTTGATTTCCTCTACTACAGGAATACAAAGTCTGAATTTAAATGGCTAAATTTAAATTCTTACTATGGAGAACAAGATGATAGATTTGTATTGAATTTTATTCATCTTGCTCATACAATGAAAGCATTTATATAAACAAACTCTATCCCCAATAACTAGGTAATTTTGAATTGTTCTCTACTATCAATTTCATTCTGATTAACCCTTAAATGGACAAAAGTTTCATAATGACATATCCTGTCATATGTCAAATCTCAGCATTTAGATAATTTGACCCATTCTTTCTATCAACAATCTCATTCTAACTAACCCTTAAATGGACAAAGTTTTATAATGACATATCATGTCATAAGTTAATAAAATCAAAAATCAATGGGAATATGAGTTCAAGTTGTCAGACAATAAAATAAATATACAGCATTTTGGTGTTTGGCTTAAAAGGTCAGCCCAAGACTCCCCGCTCGAAATAGGTTATTTTTCCTTATTCCGCAGAAACTTAGTAATAAAATTTTAAATAGAGGTTTCTCTTTATTGTAATACCTCTTTGTGCTGCTAAACTAAGCTTCCGAACCTTGTCTCTCTCGTCTCCATACTGGTCAAGAGTCCAGCCAATATCCATTTCTTGCTCCTAATTTACATTTAAAAGCACCTTCTTTATGCAACTCAAAACTAACAGAGGGCGTTAGTGTATATAAATATATATAGTTTATAAGAAATGCAGCTTTGTAATTATTTTATTTCCATGTCATATTATGGCAGCAAGTTTACTGTTGAAGGTACTTTGAGAATAGCAAATGATTCTAAATTGTAGCCAAGTGAAATGGATAACTTCCTTTTTTATTATTTAATTATTATTTACTTGTAACACAAATGACTCTACAGACTCTATTTAGGGAAAACAAACTGATAAGTCCGTCAACGTCAAAGTACTAGAACTCAAATCCCATTAAACTTTTAGGTAGGTATTAAGTTAAGTACTCAAAACAAACTCTACTGAATTAATAATTTTCCTTCAGCAGTGTAAGTATTCATGCATTTATTTTCAACCTTCCAGTTATATTATTCAACTGTAAAATAGTTTGGCATAAATTTTACCAAAACTGTGTATATTTAAATTGTAAAACAATATGGTTTTCCTTTTACCATAAATGACTTTATTCAGGTAATGGAGATTTTAACCCACTGTATGACAAAGACTCGTCCCATTTTAGGTAGAGAACTTCATCTAGGCACGGCATTGCTTGGCCAAAGTAAGACTAACTTCCTCATCACAATCAAGTAAGAAACTTCTATTTGTTTACTTACAAGAAACTAAACAAGCCATCTGTTTTGTTAAAAGATTTCAAAATTTAATTGAATGAATCTAGAAGGCTGATAATAAACATCTTCAAATATTAGACTGCTTTAATATAAACTCTAGAAAGACAAGAAACCATTATTATTTTGTTTCCTTAAAATGAAAATCAAATGAATTTAAAAAGGTTCCAAATATTCAACCCCATTATTAAAAGTTTAAAATTTGAAATAAAATTTAGTCAAAAACCTAAGCTGCTCACTACCAGATTATACACAACCTAAGTAGTGAGTTGTCCCTCCCTACTGGTAAATCCTAACAAGCTAAATCGCGCCTATTCATGTTTTAAGCCCTAATCTACTGTGAAGATACAAAGCTGGGCGAGAGCCTCATTTACATTTAATCGTGTAGTGTGTGTGTTGTGGTTGATGAAAGCTCCGCAGCTCCAGAACTTCCATCCCTAGGTTAAATTCCCTATTGCTTGGCGTCACCCAAGACTCGTCCTATCACCTATGTTGACCCCGCTGTAAGACTCCGGAGGAATCTAGCGGTTGAGAATTACATGTTCCGGTTAACCCGAAGGTTGATTCGATGGGGATGGAACAGAGGTAATCTCGGTTGTGCAAAGATTGATCTCAAAATCTCAATGAGCCGCTGAAGGGGATGGGCCGCTTTACTAAGCAGAGCCACCGCAGGTTCAACGTAGCGAATATCTTATCGCTATCGTAACCTCCTTCCGAGCGCACTGAAATATCTAAGTCAAGAGCTGTAAGCCTTCCGTAAACAAGGCCTCCTGTTCCCGCTCAAGAATCAGGATCGAAGATGGGGCTATCAAAATGCCAGTTTCTCTAATCAATTGGCACCGTTATACGCTGATCAGAGATAAAGACATTCGAATAGAAATATAATGACATACACACTGCCGGTAGAACCCCAATAGAAACTTATGACAAGAAAAATTATAAAGAATTTACTATAAAAATGTCAGACCCACTTCAGGGTTAAACCTTTTTACAAGTAAAAGTCAAAGACTAGGTAATATGAATTAGACTCTAAATTTACTGAATTTGCAACTTGAAATTGATAGTGTTGAGATTGCTATCGCAACATCTATCATGTCTTCCTAAATAATAAAACCCAATGCAAAACAAATCCCAGAAAACTACCTGTACTCTAAGACGAGTAGAGTGTGTATGCGACGGCAGCTCAATGCTGAATGGATCATGCGTACCAGGTTTGTATGGCTTATATACTATTTTTCCGTTCCAAATCCAAATATGGCCTTGAAGACGACCTTGAGTTGCCCTTGAAACTATTAGCACTAAGTTTTGAACCAAACTCAATGACCTTGAGACATACAAGTCCCAATGACCTTGAAATGCCCTTCAAAATATTTGCAACTAAACGTCCTTGACATGCCTCTCAGTACAATTCGGACTTTGAACCCGATCCACGACCTTGAATCGTATTGCAATCGCGTGACATTGACATGCCCTTGAGATGCCTTACCTACCTACTTTAAACCGACCTAGATAGTTCTTAGTGCATCTGCACTCAGATGGCCTTGAAAAGCTCTACAGTCGCGTGACCTTGGAACGCTCTTTATCATTGAAATGGTCTCAGTGCATGTGCACTCAGACGGCCTTGAGAAAATCTATCATAGCTTGACCTTGAATCGCCCTTCACAATGTATGTAACTAAACGTCCTTGAAAATGTCTCGGTACACGTGCACTTAGATGGCCTTGAGAAATTCTATAATAGCTTGACCTTGAATCGCCCTTCAAAATATTTGTTTCAAACGCCCTTGAGATTGTCTCGGTACACGTGCACTTAGATGACCTTGGAATGCTCTACAAAACTGCTAAGCAATTTTGAGCATTATGCACATAGTAATACAGATCATATTTTCATGCAAATCCGACGGTTCCCATCTGTTATAATTTTCTCTTAATTTATTTTGGCATTTAATTTTTTTCAAAGTTTTGCCAATGTCAAGAGTGATTTAACTTTTCTATTTGACCAAAGATAACCCTCTTATTCATCCTTCAATTAATATTTATATTTAATCTATTATTGATGATGTAGACATAATAAATAGTTTCCTGTCCTTCTTTTACTCAAATTATTTGTGACGTAATGAACATTGCCACAAGAGTGTCAATGTATCGTTACAATATCAGATTGGAAAAATATAAACAGCACGTAACTAGCGGTGACTTGACACTGAAGATCATAGAGCATTACTTATAAAAGGTTTAGCGTCCACAATTGGACCTTCTTCACGCCCCCTTGGACGTAAACCCATGGCTTCTGCAAAGACCTCATGCTTCCCACGCGGCAGGCCCTTAGTTAAAGCATCTGCGACCATATCTTCAGTCCTTTTGTAACGCACCACAATTTCTTTGGCAGCAATCTTCTCTCTTAGGAAATGGTAACGGACATCAATGTGTTTGGTACGTGGTTGAAATGCCTCGTTACCTGAAAGACTGATGGCACTTTGATTATCGCAATAAAGCAAGAGGGGAGTGCCTGATAATTCAGGCCAGAAGTTTGCTTCCAGCTGTCGAAGCCACAAAGCTTCTTGCACACAGAAAGCTAACGACAAATATTCAGATTCTGTGCTAGATAAGGCTATTGTCGGTTGCCGTTTAGAAGCCCAACTTATAGCTCCTCCCTGAAAAATAAAAATATATCCTGAACAGGATCTTCTGTCAGGGTCACTTGCCCAGTCTGCATCATTATAGCCAATCATGTTCTCAGAACTTTTCTTGAAATTCAGTTTCATATTTAATGTTGCTTGAAGATAGCGAAATACCCTTTTAACAGCAACCCAGTGGGTAGCAGTGGGTTGGTTATTAAACCTGCTCAAAGAATTGACGATGTAGGAAATATCTGGTCGTGTTCCCTGAGACAGATATAGGAGACACCCTATAGCTTCTTGATAAGGCACATTTCTTAATATTTCTCCTTCATTCTTGGCCTTTTCAAACTTTATGTTTGGATCACAGGGTGTTGAGACGGGCTTACAGTTTTCCATTCCAAACCGGGAAAGTATTTTTGTTATATAAACAGTTTGATCCAAAGAAATCTCATTCTCTTTCTGAGTGATTCTAAAACCAATACAGTGTTTTGCCTGTCCCAAATCTTTCATCTCGAATTTTTCTTTCAATTTTTCTTTTATCATTGTTGCAGTTTCTTCTCTTTTATAAAAGCAAAGTAAATCGTCAACGTATACTGTGATAAACAGGATATCTTCATTAGATAGGATACGAAAGTAAATACACGGATCAACATTGGAGCGTGTCATACCAATATCAATGAGAGCAGCATTTAATTTCTTATTCCACTGCCTGCTCGCTTGTTTTAGTCCGTAAATAGATTTATTTAACTTGCATAAAGTATGCAAGCGACATAGTTTTGAGGCTGTTTCATGTATATATTCTCGTCTACGTCCCCTTGTAAAAAGGCACAGACTGCATCCATTTGACATATTTTTAAATCATGCTTCGCTGCTAAGCCGAATAGATATCGTATGGAAGAATAGCGCACTACAGGTGCGAATATTTCATGGTAGTCTATCCCTTTCACTTGTTTGTATCCCTTTATCACAAGTCTTGCCTTGTATCGGACAACAATTCCATTTTCATCACGCTTGGTCTTAAAAACCCACTTGCAGGGCAACGGCTTTACCTTTTCTGGCAAATCAACAAGGGACCAAGTATTGTTTTTTATTAAGGAACAATATTCTTCATCCATTGCCTTCTTCCATTCTTCAGAATTCTCACTATTCAAAGCTTCATCAACGCTTTGTGGATCATTATCAAGAATACTAGATGTTGTTTCTGAATTCATGCATACAAATAAATTTCCTACGTTTAGGAATTCTTCATGACGTTTGGACCTCAAGTTATAGCTGACATGAACATCAGGACTGACGTCCTCATCAGGAACATAAGTGTTATCTGTAGGGTCTTCACAATTACTGGATGTACTAGAAGTTGCTTGAGAAACATCATTATTGTTTTCTGGTTGATTTCCAGCATCGGAACAACTTTACGAGTAATCTTCAGTATTTTCCAGCTCGTTCTCAGACTCAACTTCGTGTACACATTCTGTCATAGGTAAGTTTACTGTGCATTCTTGTTTATTAATTGCTTCAACATTAATATTCTTACTTTTTTCTTTTTCAGGTTTCCAGTTCTTCGAGTTGTCTTTTTTACTTATCTCTTTCTTTTCTGTTTCTTGTTTTGTTTCAGGTTTCGAGGTGACAACCTTTTTTTCTACGGTAGATTCCAAGAAAACAACGTCTCTGCTCAGCAAGAATCTTTTTGTCATTGGATCAAAAAATCGGAATCCTTTTGTAGCATCGCTGTATCCAACAAATATTAATTCACGTGATTTTACATCTAACTTTTGGCGACGTTCTTTTGGCACGTGAACCATGGCTTTACATCCAAATATTCTCATTAAACTCAAATCAGGTTTTTCTCCAGTCCATATTTCCTGTGGTGTCTTGTCAGATAAAACGCGGCTAGGCGAGCGGTTGATTATATATGCAGCTGTGGCGACCGCTTCAGCCCAGAATTCTTTCTGTAAATTAGCATTAAACATCATGCATTTAGCTCGTTCTATTAAAGTGCGATTCATTCGTTCGCTGAGACCATTTTGCTCGGGAGTATATGGATTTGAAGTCTGGTGTAAAATTCCATGTTGTTTCAGATATTTGTCGAATTTGTTGTTTATGTACTCTGTACCATTGTCACTTCTCAAAACTTTAATTTTTTTGTCTAATTCATTTTCAACTCTACTCTTGAATTCTATAAACTTTTCTAATACTTCCGCTTTACTCTTGATGAAATACACAAATACTTTGCGTGAAAAATCGTCGATAAAAGTAACGAAGTACCTGGCTCCGCCAATAGATGCGGTCTGCATTGGTCCACACACATCAGAATTGATTCGCTCTAGCAACTGAGTCGCCCGGGAGCCTTCGGATGGAAACGGCAGCCTTGTCTGTTTTCCTTCAATGCAAGGAATACAAATATAATCTTCTTTATCCTGAGATATTTTCACGCCGGAAGCACAGTTTGGTAATTTCTTCAAGTCAGTAAAGTTAATGTGACCCATGCGTTGATGCCACATATATGTATCAGTTTCACATTTTGCAGTCATGGCACAGACTTCGGTTTTGGTAATTAGTCGGTACATACCATCAATAAGTTCTGCTTCAGCCACTTTTTCTTTATTCGTATTTAGAAGGTGGCAACCAGTTGGATGGAATTCCACCCAGCTTTTATTTTTGAATACTGTACTTACAGACAATAGATTTGTGGATAGCAGTGGCACATAGAGCACGTCTTTTATTTTTATTTTCACATATTCTCCGTTTTCGGCCGGTACTTGAATGGTAACACTACCACAGCTCTCAACATTTAGCCTTTTATCGTCACCAATGCGAACAGTGTTCACCGGTGGTGCGATCTCCTCCTCAAGCCATTCACGGTGCATTGTCATATGCATTGTGGCTCCGGAGTCAACGTACCAGTTCTTGGAGTCATTTATTTTCACTGCTGAAAACGCTGCCACATACCCTTTATCTTTGTCACCTTCTTTCTTATTTTTGCGGTACCAACAATTCTTGCCTAGGTGCCCATGCTTATTGCAAGCATAACAACGGGCGCCCTTAGAGTGAGACGGTTGCTGGTAGGTTTTCTTATGGGGAGAGCTCTTGGAATTTGAGAAGAAAGCGGCGGTTGATTTGTCGGACTTATTTACTTCTTGAAGAAGTTTAGTTTTAATCAGGTCTGCGCTAATCTTTACTCCTGAACTTTCAATCCCCATAATCATGGGCCTATATTCGTCCGGTAGGCCGGCTAACATGAGCGTCCCGAGCCATTCGTCATTCACATCAAACTTGATGCTACGGAGCTTGTGTGCTGATGACATTATTTTATTTACATATTCTTCCGTGCTTGTGCTGTTTTCTAATGTCGTATTTATCAAATCTTTCAATAGTCCGACTTTTCTGAGTAGCCCGGAGTCCTCAAAAGCTTTTGTCAAATTTTCCCATACCTCATGAGCCGATTTTGCGTCCTGAACATGAATGTAGAGTTGTGGGTCGATCATAAGTATTAATTTGGCCTTCGCTTTTACATCCTTATCGTCGTCTTTGGACTCACCAGCCACAATCGACCACAACTCCTCGTGTTGCAAATACGCCGCCATAGCAAATTTCCAGGATGTGAATTTTTCTCTTCCCGTTAGTTTTGGGATTGAAAACATGTTGGTTCCCATTTTATACCGTTTCGGTAGCTGAAAAAGAGGCCCTAAGCCCTACTAATTTGGATTTACTGACCGAAAAAAAATTGGGTTAAGAAAGTTTTATTTTATTGTTTTATTTTTGGAAAATTATATTGCTATTATTTAGGTATGGGGCGGCCCATAACCTGTAGGAAATAAGACGCGACTTTGGCTACAAGATTAGTATAATAATATCAGATTGGAAAAATATAAACAGCACGTAACTAGCGGTGACTTGACACTGAAGATCATAGAGCATTACTTATAAAAGGTTTAGCGTCCACAATTGGACCTTCTTCATTTGGACTATCATCATCATCACCATCCCAATTTCTATCACAATCATCATCATTTGACTGTCAGACGAATGAAAATTTCGAAATAGCAAAAGTGTAGGTAACGAAGCTTTAGCAGAAAAAGGTCAAACAAGGTCAAAGTAGTAAAATTGCGAAGTGAGAAAAGTCAAAAAGCATTTTTTGAAAAATTGCAAAATTTTCTACTACTGACGCATCTACCAACAGGGCTACCACGGCTCAATCGTAGCCTGCCGAATATAGCAGGTTCAAATCCTGCCTGTGTTGGTAAATTTTACTTTACAAAAAGGAAATATAGGTATCTAAGACGGTTACGGTTCGGTGTTAAAAGTAGCATGACCATACCACATATCGGAAAAATGGAAAAGTGGTAACACTGGGAACATGTCAGTCTTACAAAATATTGAACTTAGCAAACGTCTGCATCGATTTCACAAAAAGTTGTGGCAAATATTGTCAAGTTGGTACGTTGTACAAATCTTCACCATTCAATCAATACCAACATGCAGAAATACAGACAGACTTCCTCATATGCTCGCATTTCCATGTATATTGTATATAGTGTGAAATTTTACTAGTGACCGATAGCGAAATCTCAGAACCGGCTAGTGATAAGGAACAACTTTCCCCAAGGAACATAGGTAGCAATACGAAAAAAATTTTTGTACCTCCCATACAAACTTGCCGATCAGCTGATTTCAGGTACCTACTATGGAAGGTCCTAATTTTTTTTCGTATTTCGACCTATGTTCCTTGGGGAAAGTTGTTCCTTATCACTAGCCGGTTCTGAGTTTTCGCTATCGGTCACTAGTAAAATTTCACCCTATATAATATCCGCGCGGGTTTGCGTTATGCGCGGCGCCCGCGTTTTATTGCGTTTTTTATCGCACTGCAGATATTTTAGACGGTTTATGTGGATCGGGGGCGTATTGACAGTTGGTTCAAATCGGTTATCGGGTTATCGGTAAACTGTCTGGAATGGGACAAAATTTTTGCCGTTCATTTTGGGTAGGGAAAAGAGTCAACGAACGGCCCAACGGATGTTGGTGTTAGAGTTCAAACTACTTACAAGAACGACCGTTCGTATATAGGCTTTGGTATTGGCCATATTTGACTGTCAAAATCATGTTAGTGCTAATGCTATGACATAAGGTCTATTTTTCTTGGTTGAAATGTCTTTTTCTATTGATTTGACACCTGTCAAATATAGCCTATTCGAACGACCGTACTTTATCTATCTTACGAGTAATTTTAGGTGGACACAGACTGAAGACAAGTATCTAACCAATTCCATCGCTGTGCCATTCTATTTATAGGACACTATAACGAAACCTCAAAGTTGTTTTATTATGAGAGTTGCCAGTTGACTACGGAACCCCAAAAGACATCGCTATATGTAAATAAATATGACTACCATACTACATTTCTCACATTCTCGTAGTATTTGAGAACCCTCCTTAGAGAAGAAAACTTAGAGAAGAAAATAATCTTCGTCAAAGAATGTGTAATACCATATGAAGAGACATTTGGGGTATTGCATTGTTGATGTCATGTTAGCATACCACCTTTGCGGCTTGTACAGACTAGATGAGTACATACATTAATACTAAATATACTAATCATTAGTATATCCCCTGTTTTTAGAGCCTTTTACACTCTGCCTAGGGATAATCCCTTGCGGGATAGGCAGAGTGTAAAAGGCTCTAAAAACGGCCATTTTACACCACGTCTGACAAAAAGACTTTGTATCATATTGGAGGATGTCACTGTGATGATACAGTTGTTAAAGTTGTACAGTTTCATATGCATTCGCTGTCGTATTACCTGCCGCGCGCGCTCGTAATACCAAATGAGAATATTTACCAGATTTCACACCACCATCTTGAATGCATTTATTGTAAATCCTCAAAATCCTTAGAAACGTCTCTTGTGCGTGATCTTTTACCTCTGCTTCGTCAGGCAGACAGTAAGCGCGTCCGGTCCGCGTGCTAAGTTCACTTTACTTCAAGCGGTGCAGATGAAATGAATGAACTTCGCACGAGTCCTCGCATTGCGGGAACGTTCCGCGTCACGCAGCGAAGGGCCCTATTATTGTTCGGTCGTGCTAGTCTAGTCTCTACACGTCTCCACTGTATGTTCGCCCGCGCTTACCTAGTCTGTACAGGGCTGCTGGCTACGCAGATATTAAAGTTGAACAGTTTCATATCCATCCACTGTCGTATTACCTGCCGCGCGCGCTCGGAATACCAGATGAGGACTCGGAATACCGCCATCTTGAATAGAGATTGTTTTTCACATCACCTTTAGTATAAAATTCAGCGGTTCGTGAGGTTTTTTTTCTAGAGAATATGATTTTACAACGGAGTCCGCGCGCCCTATCCCAAAGTGACGGCGTGGTGACAAATTAGGCTCACTCAGAACTAGCGTCGATTTTGACGCTTACTGATTTTAACTGGAAATAACCGGAATCTCAGGGAAAGTCAAGGTAGCTAAGAAGTTGGTTGCCACGAACGTCATATTTTTTGGATTATAGTTGGCTCAAAATCATTGACTTTTTTTTTTTATCAGATTTTACTGTTTTGGTATTCCTATACTTTGAGATTGTTGACAGTAGCAACCCTGGCTACGTAACAAGTGACAATCGCGAAAATCGCAAATAGGGCCGAATGATCCTTCAGTAGACTCTATTTTGTGACTGAGTTGACAAACAACCCTATAAGTTTAAATAAATAATTCGTTTTTATTAAAGTACAGACTTCCAAAAAGTGCTGTCGCTACAATGGGCATGGGAGTTATTTTTGTTTATTGTTATAAGGTGTCGATAAGCCGAGGCCGATAACGATGGTGGCTTGATGGTGGACACGCGATCTTGAGCTTTGGGTGTGGTCGCAGTGCTAGCGACTTTAGTAGCGAATAGTCGCTTTATGAGTTTTTCTCTGTATGTCGTTCTTCTTCTTTTTCTTCCAGTGGGACACCAAGTCGCCCAACGACCCGATAAACTCTGGTGTAAGAGTTTTACGACCACCTACTGCACGTAGCAGGCCTCTGACATGCTTGTCGTGGAATTCGTTAACTCCTTCTAAACTACGAAACGGATTTTGATGCGGTTTTTGTAACAGTAAAGAACGATTCAAGAGGAAGGTTTATATGTATAAGACATGCCAGGAAAATGCCTTTTTGCCGTGGGAAAATGAGTTGTTGCGCCAGTACAATGGGCATGGGAGTTATTTTTGTTTATTGTTATAAGGTGTCGATAAGCCGCTGCCGATAACGACGGTGGACACGCGATCTCCAGCTTTGGGTGTGGTCGTAGTGATGGCGAATACCTTCACCTTTACAGCCACAACAGTCAACTGCTGAACATGGGCCTCCGGACTATCCGGGGGTATTGCCATACTCACCACGCTTGGCAGGCGGATTGGCCCATTTTCTGGAAGTCGCTTTTTACGACACCCACGGGTAGAATTGGGCTGGCGACTAATATTTCTTCAAACTTCCGGTTTTAACATCCGAAGAATAAATTTTCTCAATTTGCAAAGAATGAATTAGTCACGGGGACTTTGTTGCAAAACTATCCCGGTAGATGGAGCCCTGACTACTTGCTAAATTCGCATGCTAGGATAGAACCGCGGTAGCCCAGTTGGTAGTGGCGTCGGTAGTTCAGATGCCGCAGGTCACAAGTTCAAATCCTGCCTGCGTTGGAAAATAGTTTTCCTATTATAGGTATTTAACACGGGAAGTGTTTTGAAAATTTGGTATTCGTGGTCTACATTTTAATAAGTAATAGAGACCAAGCAGTCTCGGATTTTTTGGCTTTTTTTGCGAATCAGGAGGAAAACCAAAATCCTGTCCCTTTTTTTTAACTAGTAATAAAAAAGTTGTAAGTAGGTATAGCCGAGTATTGTAAGCCTATTCCGCTAACAAAATAACCGCACCCCACCGCGGTATTTACAAGCAGTAGAAACAAATGTTGTTTTAAGAAGCGAAGGGAAGCGGTCGACGTTTATACACCATTCTACTTACTAATGACTGAAGAATTAATGTAAAACTGGCCTATAATATAATACAGGTATAGTGAGAATGTTCAAGGATCATAGCACACAGAAGGTTCACTCGGACCCTATTCCGGATTTTCGCGATCGGCGCTTGTTACATAGCCAGGGTTGCTACTGTCAAAAATCTCAAAGAATCATCATCTGCCTGCCTTTATCCCAATTTATTTGGGGACGGCGCAACATGTCTTTTTCTTCCATTCATCTCTATCAGTAGTCAAATCCTCACTTAAAAGAATAAAAGTATCAAAACAGCAAAATGAGATGATGGACGTCATACGATTCTGAGCCAATTTTAAATCCAAGAAATATGAATTTCGTGTCAACCACCTTCTTAGTTACCTTGACTTCCCCTGAGATTCCGGTTATTTCCAGTTAAAGTCAGTAAGCGTCAAAATCATCGCTAGAGCTAAGAGAGCCATCTGTATAGGCGCCCTGCGCGCCATTTTCCTAATTTGTGACCGTACAATGTAAGAGTAAAAAAGAATCGGAACTCTGAAAGCTGGTTGTGACCGACAAGTGTCCTAACTAAAAAGTTATTTACAAATATTAACTTTAAGCCCCCACTATCAAATATACCAGAAGCCTGCTACTGGTAATAGGCTTATCGGGGCGAGAGACGACTCCGTGTCTCATTCAAAGAAGAAGATGACCTGTAACTTTCTGTTAAATAGGTTTAGAAAAAGACAGGACTTGATCACAAGGTTAAGGTTAGACACACAAACATTCTTTCACCCCAAACGCATACACCTACCGCGTCCGTTCCGTCATAGCTAAAAAGACTAACATAACTAGTCCACGGAGGAAATTAGTAAAGTAACAAATAGTTGTGCTTTCTCACTGGTGTCGGGTGTCGGCTAAAGTCGCTTGCGGTGGGCGCACCGACTATAATCGGATCAGATGGACCGCGTCCGTTTCGCTCCAGTACATTCTGATTCCTGGTTCCCTGGTACTATTTGAATAGAAATAGCTGTCTGCCCCGTGAGTGGAGAAGTAGGGTAAGCTGTGTAGTGCCGGCATAGTATAGCATCACCCCATATCTTTCCCGCGTGTGTCGTAAGAAATTGTGAGTTTATGTGTGTCGTAAGTGACAGGCTGACCATTTGTCACTATCGTGATCGATCGCAGAGCACCAAAATGTCATTCGAGGCCATTTTCTATGATCGTACATTAGAATTTCTGGTGCCCTGGTACTACTTGAAAAGAAATGGCTGTCTGCCCCATTATACAAACATGCCCTGGGAATAAACATACATCATCATCTTCCTGCCCTTATCCTAATTACTAGGAGTCGGCGCAACACGCTTTGTTGAACACAAAATCGTGTTGCAAAGGATTTGGCTGAATTTTACGACCGGCTGCCTACCAGACGTCAACCCTTCTCGGGAATGCTCTTGTAGGTGGTATCACCGCCACCATGCGGTTGACCATAGTTGAGTTCAGTCGAGGTCAAAACTCTACGTTCCTTTTTACGAAACACCCTGAGTGGACAAGGGGTGGTAGTATTCTTAGCCGCTACCATCACGCTTATATCCCTTGCGGTTAAACTACCATGCCCTCAACATTTCAGAAACAACTACCTATAACTTCAAACAGTAATTCAGAACATACAGACACATTACCGAACGTATCCATCCATAATACAAATCCGAAAGAATTCATAAAATGACCCTAACAATTGGTAAACACTCTTATAAAGTCCATTACCAAATGAAAAACAACCCAAAGTCAGGACCATAAGCTCCCAAATGGCTATTTCTTATACATGAGGGTTGAATTTGTAAAAGAAAATAGAAGAACAAACTCTTTCAGTGAAAACATACCTATTTCGAGGGATTAAGGTCGATATTTTCATTTAAAAATGTTAGGAGTGCTCGGTCTAGCAAAAGGTTTTCACAAATACATTTCGCCAAACTACTACATGCCAAAGCTAAATAAACTAAAATGTTTCTAACATAGTAGTAGGTTAGAATTTCTATACAAAAAAATTTTGGGAGTTCCCGTGCGTGTTCCAGGTCGGTTCCGCTTTGGAAACTAATCTTTAGGCTATTCTTTACCTATGCCGAACCGGGACTTTGCTGGCCTACTTACAAAAAAAAAATGGCAACCGTTTCAAAATTTTTTCACTGGGCAAAATTTTGTTATTTTGTAATAATTCAAAAATGGTAAGAGCTACAAATAACTATTGTATGGAAGATATGTTAAGCGTAAATTTCTGCATATGAATAATGTTATCAATAACTTTTTCATAATCCAATAGTTTGCGAGAAAAACGTAGCACAACATGGCAGTTTTTGATGAAAACTCACAAATTAGAAAGTATAAAGTAAGTAGTGAAGTTGGGGATTAAGAGTCACTCGCTGTGTGGGTAGACCATGCTACAATATCCTGCCTGATATTTAGTAACAAGCTTTCCGCCCAGCGGTTTTACCCGCTGATATATTTTGAAGTACCTAAACAAGTTAATTTTATACAAATTTTCGTCCTCTGTTTTACCTTCTTAGGTGATGAATTTTTTGGAATCCTTTCTTGATATTAATTAAGATTATTCAAATAACCTCTGTGCAAAATTTCAGGGTCCTAGGTCCAGTAGTATTGCCTGTGCGTGGTATACTTACAATTTGTATGAAAAAAATAGAGTTTGTTCGTTGTTGCCACATTTTGTTCTTTTTTGCTATCCTAACAGGACCTTGGGTCAGAACTATTTAAGAACAGCCTCAAGGGATTGCAAAAAAATAAAAATGTGGCAACTACGAACAAATTTAATATTTTTTTTACAAATTGTAAATCTATGCACAGGCAATACCACTGGACCTAGGTTCTTGAAATTTTGCGCAGAGGTTATTTTGGTTGGGTGAATTAACACCAGGAAAGGAATTTAAGAAAATCATCTCATAAGGTGGTAAAACTCAGGGTGTAAATTGGCAAAAAATTTGCTTGTTTACTTGAAATTATATTAGCGGGTAAAACCTCTGGGCAGAAAGCTTGTTACTAAGTATCAGTCAGGATACCGTAGCAAGGTCTACCCACACAGTAAGTAATTCTTAATCCCCAACTTCACTACTTAATTCATATTTTAGATTTGGCGAGTTTTTAGAAAAAGCTGCCTTGTATTAAAGCGTTTTTTTCGCAAACTATTAGATTATCAAAAAAGTTATTAGAGCAAGGTTGTGCAGAAATTTACGCGTAACATTTCTTCTATACAATGTTCATTTATAGCATTTACCAGTTTTGAGTTATTACAAAATAACAAAATTTTGGCCAATAAAAAAAGTTTGAAATGGCTGCCATTTTTTTTTTGTAAGTATGCTAGCAAGGCCCCGGCTCGGAATAGCTAAAGAATAGCCTAAAGATTCGTTTCCAAGGCGGGGCCAAACTCGGGAAAAAACGGGAACTCTCACTTAAGCGATCTTACCTACTATAGGGTTGAAAATGTTGGGATAGAAATTCCTCCTACAATCATATTTGTTATTAATTTGCTAGGTCGTTAAAAGTGCTCTTAAAATTCTTCCATAGGGGAGGATATGATGAAGAATTTTGAGTTCTATTCTATGCCCTTAAGATAGGGTTGCAAGTGGTTTGGTTAGGGAATTAGGGATCATAGTTTTGTTGATTTAGGGTTGTGAAAATTGCGGTCTACGGAAATGTCCTCACATTAAAAACACTACTGGTGCTATGGAATGGATATGTAGGTATGTAGGCACCTACCTACAGGATCTCAATTTTGCGTAAGTGGCGTAAGCAACTTAAAGTACCAACATAAAGGTTATTCTCGTTATTCTACAGATACATCCGATATGACGTTCTTGTATCATTAAAATTCTTATACCTACTTTGAGAATTTTGACTAGCTAGCATGGCTATATATGTAACAAGTGACAATCGTAACAATCCTTAATAGGGTTGAGTGAACCTTCTGTAAACCAGTAGTCTACCCCTAGAAAACCCCTAGTCAAAGAAGCAAACAACTCTATCAATAAGGACTTATGTAAGTAAGTGTAGAGTCAGCTCTTATACTTGTTACAATAAAACAAACAATAACAAGATTGAAACAAATAAATGTTATGAAAGGAAGCAGGAAGACGGGAACGTTCTTAAACAAACAGAGACAAAAAATATCTCATATACAAGACAAATAATCACTTTCACTCACTCACTTCCCAACCCTCGAAAAAAGATTCGTTAGGGTAAGCGCACATCTTGCGACTTTTGGCGCGAACTGTATTCAGTAGCAAATTGAAAATAAACTGTATAGTTATAAAAATAAAGTCAGTTTACGTATGCTCTTTACATTGATGAACAAATTCGAGTATTAGAATGTGTAACACGCCGTTGTATTTCGCATGCGATATCTGTTCAGAATTGGACTCCTGCTCTCGCGGACGATGGCAGAACCGTGTTTCATGTGTTAGTCAATAAACGATTTTTAAATAAAAAATCCTGACTAAAAGTCGCGCGCGACAGACACAAGTCATTAGATAAATAAATGTGCCAACCCTAACTTTTGTTTTTTTGTGACGAAACTTTTATCAAAAACCGACAGAACCAAAACAACGGAAATCGATTAGGACGTGTCCTCCCAAATCAAATCCATGGCCACCCTACTCATAACAATGGTGTCCACAAATTGGGCTATTAGTGGGGGACAATAAACTAACTATAACGGCTTGACCTCATCAGAAGTTCATTGACCTTTGACCCCGGTTGTGTCACAAATTAGGTGTTAGGGCTATTACGATAAGTTATTATATCTTGTAGTTATAGGTCAACATCATTAAGTCTTATTGAGGGGAACGAAGGGCTCACTATCAAAATTTCATTTCAGACTAGAAGCCAGACCAGCAGTTTCACCAGCTGCTTACCGTTTTCCCATTGGAATAAGGCATTTTCCCGTCGTAAAAGTAGCCTATGTTACTCAAGTATGTTGTAGCTTTCTAATGGCCAAAGAAGCGTCTTTGAAAAACCCACCTGCTAAAGCGTTGAGTATGACAAATTGGGATTGGGAAAGACCGTTGTCCAGCAGTGGTATTACCTGGTTCAATAAATAATGAGATAATAAATGGCGGCCGGAGGTCATACTTTCTCACTTGCACTAAGGCTCTTACATACCAGGCGTTCATGCTTGCCCCTTACACTTATAGTACGGCTTCTTAGCCTCGAGCTTGTATGAAGGTACGGTCCCATCCGGAAGATGGCGTGAAACTTGGCATGCACGTAGCTTTGACACGTATAATTAATAATTTCGGGGGGGACAGGCTGTCAAATGAATGTTTCCCCCCCTCTCCCCCCCTTTTGTGTCCCTAATTTCAGTTATTTTGCTTTTATTCGAAAACGGTAAAATTTACATGAAAACTTCCAAAAAGTAAAATATTCTTCATTAAATTCTGCACCACAATTGTCTTTAAAGTACGTTAATAGGACTTATAGTTTACAAGTTATGCTTCTGTGAAATTCATCATTTTTTTGAAGTTGACCTCCAGCTCTGAATTAGCCATAAGTACTTTGTGACAGAATATTCTATAAAACTTGGTATTGGCGTTTGTTAGTTAAGTAGTCTTCAAAGGAAATCCATAGACACTACACTTCATTCGTGCCTGTGAGGGTGGGGAGGGGGCAAGTTTATTTTTGGAGCTGAACTTGAGGACTTCTGACTACTAAGGTACATATGAGAGGATAACTTTGGTATCATTTTCGGGTAAACCAAAGACAAGGTATTTATTTTTGGGAAGAATTTTGGTACCTACCATACAAAAATATGTATATATTAGGCAAAACAGAAAAAAAAGTACATTATTTTTCATTTAAACGCTGTTTTCTCCTTGACCTTGGGACATATTCATAAGAAAATAGCACATGCTGGAAGCCACACTCACCCAAACTACGAAACCATATTTGATTTTCGAAATAGTAAGAAAATGCTTAGCCTACAGGAGCCTAAACATTTTTACAAAGTTATGTTTGTAGCTGCTAAACTCTCAAGCTCATTGATTTTATATGCAAAAATAAGATTACCAACCGCAAAATCATATTTCTCAATTGTCGCTAAACCATACCAGATAGGGAAATGCCTTCATAGCAAAAGTTGTTCATAGTGATAGGTTGTCTTTGCTGGCATATAGAAATTGAGGATCTGGAGTACCCGATGTGGAACATCAACAGTCCAGTTACAGGTGGGCTATTGATGTTCCACATCAGGTACTCCAGATCCTCAATTTCTATATGCCAACAAAGACAACTCATCATTATGAACAACTTTTGCTATGAAGGCATTTCCTATCTGTTAACGACAATTGAGAAATATGTTTTGCGGTTGGTAATCTTATTTGCATATAAATCAATGAGCTTGAGTGTTTAGCAGCTACAAACATAACTTTGTAAAAATGTTTAGGCTCCTAACTAAGCATTTTCTTACTATTTCGAAAATCAAATGGTTTCGTAATTTGAGTGAGTGTGGCTTCCAGCATGTGCTATTTTCTTATGAATATGTCCCAGGTCAGGAAAAACAACGTTTAAATGAAGATAATGTAGTTTTTTCTGTTTTGTCTAATATATACATATTTTTGTATGGAGGTACCAAAATCCTTCCCAAAATAAATACCTTGTCTTTGGTTTACCTGAAAATGATACCAAAGTTATCCTCTCATATGTACCTTAGTAGTCAGAAGTCCTCAAGTTCAGCTCCAAAAATAAACTTTGCCCCCTCCCCACCTCACAGGCGAATGAAGTGTAGTGTCTATGGATTTCTTTGAAGACTACTTAACTAACAAACGCCAATACAAGTTTTATAGAATATTCTGTCACAAAGTACTTATGGCAAATTCAGAGCTGGAGTCAACAAAAAATGATGAATTCACATAACATAAACTATAAGTCTATTAAGTACTTTAAGACAATTGTAGTGCAGAATTTAATGAAGAATATTTTACTCTTTGAAGTTTTCATGTAACTTAACCGTTTTCGAATAGCAAAATAACTAATTAGGGACACAAGGGGGAAAGGGAAACATTTATTTGATAGCCTGTCCCCCCCGAAATTATTAATTATACGTGTCAAAGCTACGTGCATGCCAAGTTTCACGCCATCTTCCGGATGGGACTGTACTCACGACTAACAAGCCGTACTATTACGGAACCGCCGTCATTTAAGCATAATCCCATTCTTTATTGTACCAGATAGTACTTTACTCTTGGTAGTAACTAGAACCGCCAAATGAAAAAAATAAAAAATAAGTAACATATAATAATTCAAAAGAAAGTCTTTTGATGATTCCCTTGTGAGGTCGGTTTAAAATAGCATCAACCCAACTCTCCCGTAGGTGTCGTAAAAGTTCTTTAGAAGTTTATAGTACTGGCACAAATTTAGTAAAACGGTGCACGAGGCGCCTACACAGATGGCTCACTCATTACTATAGTCCGACAAGTTCGTGCACGACCTTCCTGCGGGGTACAGACGGTAGGGGGGCGAGGAAGCACATCATTATAATATGACGTGCGGCGCGAATGCGCGCGTCTCCCTTTTCCGCTACACCTCCCGCTACCCGCTGACATCTCTCCCCCCAACGTCTGTCACCCCTAGGGAAGGTCGCGCACGAACTTGTCGGACTATAGCGACGATTTTGATGCGTACTGTCTTTAACGGGAAATAACTTAAATCTCAGGTAAACTCAAGGTAACTAAGTAGATGGTTGCCACGAACGTCATATTTCTTGGATTAAAATTTGCACAGAATCATATGACGTTCTTGTATCAGATGTTGTTGCTCTTTTGATATTCACTTTGAGATTTTTGACAGTAGCAACTCTGGCTATATATGTAACAATAACAAGTGATAGTCGCAAAAATACTGAATAGGATCGAGTGTACCTTCTGTAAACTCTCTATTGTGTGTACTAGAGAGTTTTAGTGTTGGTACGAAGCGCAATAAAGCATTAAAAGGTAAAGTGTGCCAGGAATTTAAATTATAGGAGTAGAGATGGGGGGTCAGGTATGATTTTTAACCAACAACAGCTATTTAGAACATAATTAAGCTAGAAACAACACATCTCTCTCTCTTCGTGTGTCAGAGTTTTTCAACCACCTACTACAAGTAGCAGGCCTCTGACATGGTTGTGTAACGACCGCCGTGTAAGTAATCAATAAGCAACCGGGATCGACGGCTTAACGTGCCCATCCGAAGCTCGGAACCATCTTACTTTTCGGACAATCAGGTGTTCAGCCTGCAATGTCCTAACCAGACTGGGAATACATTCAAAGTGATAAATATCAACTTTGTGAGTGACCCCACCGGGAATTGAACCCGGAACCTTCTGCGTGGCAGGCAGCCATACATCCATACTAACCCACATCGGCTGTTGAGCACACACTACAACACATGAGCTAAAGGTTTCCCTAAATTAAAATGATGATGAGATGCGATGATGATGATGATGACCTCTCTGGCCGATTTCGCTGCGCTTCTGACCCACAAAGTCCGCGCTGATGCGCCCGTAGGTGGCTATTGTAACCGATTTTGCCAGTAAATTCCCATGCACAGTGTGGGTGGTATATGTAAGCCCAATCTACTCATTTGGGTACATAGTACATACCCATATGTACCCAGATCGCAATGCCGTTTATGACAAAATGTCGTTCCAAAAGTGATAAATAGCACTCCGCTCCGGGGATACATTTCAAAATAGTGTTATGTTAAACTTTCAGCTTTGGATTCCATTTTGTCGTGTTTCCGATAATATGGGGCACTAAAAGCTTTCGCGTTGATCATTATGCAAATGCTTTCACAAAATGAAAACTACGCATTTCCAAAGTTAGTAAGTCTCTTTTGGCTTCGTTAACCTACCTATAACAACAAACTAGCGTCACCCACTTCAACTCATTTTCCCGCAGGAAAAAATGATTTTTCCGACATGTGTTCAACATATAAACCTTCCTCTTGAATCACTCTATCTATTACAGAAAACCGCATCAAAATCTGTTGTGTGGTTTAGGGGGAATCACCTGATTCTATGACAGACAGAGAAACGCAGCAACTTAATTTTATACTATTGATAATGAAACGATTTATAGATTTTCAGTAATAAAATGCTAGAACTGTTAGATTGTTGATGAAATATCCAAGCCCCGGGTCACAACTTTGCTTCTGACCTACAAAACAGGACCCTAGGGTCGCTATAAAGTTTATACTAGGTATTAACTCCTTTCTTATGCAGAGCATCTTCCAAAGATCACTCTATGATATAGACGCTGGTTTACCAAGAGCCCTGCGGGTTACTATTGCGCCTCTGACCCACAAAACCGGACCCTAGAGTCGCTATAAAGTTTATTAACTTCTTTCTTATGCAAAGAACATCTTCCACAGATCACTGTATGATAAAGACGCTGGTTTATCAATAGCCTCGAGGGTCAATACTGTGCTTCTGACCCACAAAACAGGGCCTAAGGGTCGCTATAAAGTTTATACTAGGTATTAACTCCTTTCTTATGCAGAGCATCTTCCTCAGATCACTTTATGATGTAGACACCGGTTTAAACCCATTTATCAGGAGCCCCGGGTCGCAACTACACTTGTGTCCTACAAAGTAGGGCCCCAGGGTCCCTATAAAATTCGTAGGTATAAACTCTTTTCTAATGCAGAACATCTAGAGATCACTTTGTGACATAGACGCTGGTTTAAACACATTTATCAAGAGCCCCGAGTCGACTACGCTCTGACCCACAAAGCTGGTGACAGGTCTCCAGGGTCACCCTAAACGGGATATTATAAATTGCATATCAAATAAATAATCACCTATCAATACATATTCATCATTTATATTTTTTTTTACATCAAATATCTTTCTTCACTACAAATAAACTAAATGTTTAACAAAACATAAACTGCAGATAATTCGAAATTTTACATCAATATGACATAACTTTTTTCCTCATAATGCAATACAGATAAATTTATTTTTGTACAAAAATACTACATACATAGCATGAATACTGACTGCACAGCAAATTTTCCATATTTCATAGCAAAATAACTATCCCAGTCGCATATTAACCAGTAAACATACGTAAGTTAACATAAGTTTATAGGTCCGTTAGGTATAGCATAACCGAACCTGGCGCGGAAAGCGCCAGGTTAGGTTAGGTTAGGTTAGAACTTTGACCACAACGCACGAGCCGAGCGAGCGCAGCGAGCGTGCCGCGGCAGCGGCCGGCGATGTGCCAGAAACGACACGTTATGCTTGTCATCAATTAAAAATATGATTATCGATGTGTATGATTAACGATGATGGTTCATCTCTAATAAAATCTGCTGTAAATAATATAAAAATAGAAGCTATATTTAAAAGAAAAAGAGTTAACAGGTATAATGTGCATTAAGATTATTAGCTGTGCATTGATGAAAAAGCTTTTGCTTTAGGAAAAATCGCTGTACGCTGCGAAAATAAATTGTAGTGTGTTTAGTGATATTTTGAGTTGAATATTATGCTGTGCAATCAGTAATTTTGATGGGAAGTTGGAATCTTATTGCATAGAAAAAGGATATTTTTTGATTTGCGTTTAAATACTACCCACTATAAACACCCTTCATATGCAGAATATCTTCCATAATCACACTATGACATAGACGCTAGTCCTAGTTATTTCATTTATTTTTGCCATTCGGTAAGGCGCAGTCTTCACACATGAGACGTGCGCTCGACACGTAAGATGACGTCTGTCAGACAAGTAATCGTCAGCCGTGATCGATACGACGCGCGTCTCACGTGTGTAGACGGCGTCTCTACTGTTTCATATTTTTCATATGGAAACGGTTTTAAACGTCGCGATGTCGCACGTCTCACGTCTTCTGGCACGCCAAGTGGCAGAGTTTTGACCAGACTACCTCAGGAGGGTTATGTTTTTCGAGAGTTTGTAAATGTATGTCTGTAGAAATGAAATTCGTTTTCACGGGCTACAGCCCAAACGGCTGTACTGATATTTACGTATGAGGTGTTGTCAGATTATTGGGCAGCATTGCACTGCGCTCGCCAATCCGCCTGCCAAGCGTGGTGAGTATGGCAATAGGTACTCCCGATACGCGGGGGAGGCCCATGTTCAACAGTGGAATGTTGTCCAAAGGTAAGGTAATAATTTGGTGTCTATACGTAGCGTATTCTGTGGCTCATCGAAATGCAAAAGCAATATTAATATGGCAGACAATGCCCGAGGTTAGTTTGTGTTTGAGGTCCCTTTATAAGCGCTTTGTGATTGTGACTGTACAGAATACTGATCTTCATTTTATTTTACTAAATACAGCTCATCACGCCTCTATGTATTGCGGGGTTGGCAGTTGAAAGTCATTTTAGATATAAGCACCGTAAGCACCTTTAAGTTGTCGCCTAGTAGAGTGTAAGGTTGCATGTGAGAAAAAGGGTCAAATGACAATCTAACAAGTTGTCGCCTAGTAGAGTGTAAGGTTGCATGTGAGAAAAAGGGACAAATGACAATTTAATACTAAAAAACGGCCGTCCGAATAGCCCATATGTATTTGACAACTGTAAAAGCCATTTTTCAAGACATGTCAACAAAGAAAAATAGTAGGCCTTATCTCATAGCAATAACATAATGATTATGATAATGATAGTATATTTGCCAGAAACAGCTGTCAAATACGGCTTTTTCGATCGGCTATACTATAGCTCGTTATGGTGAACAGTAAAATATCACCTATCTAGCATGAAACACTGAGTACCCTGAGTACCTAGCTATGTAGAGACATGCAAGAAATAAAGTGTTTATGCTCTAAGCCCGGTAAACGAATTCTTTAATATAACCTCAAATTGAAACATGAATTAAGGAACACATTACACGCGCCCTAGTTTCCAAGAATGCGCTCGCTAATCTTCCAACCTTTATTACATTCCCGTACAAAGAGCTCGATGGCGACAATGCCGTCAGACCCTCGAGGTTTCGGTATGTTACCGTGTAGGTTAGTGTTGCCAGAAAGGAAAAACTAAATAATTGGAGTGTTTTCGCTTCCTCAACGAGTCTACCAAGTATTTCGTAAAAAATAAAAAAAATATGTTTCTGACCTTCGTTATTACCTGATTTATAAAAGAAAGGGACCCGAAATGGAAAGATCATTTTTTGCGTCTTTTTCATATAACATGACATTTGAGCAAGATGTCAACAAAAATGTCGCCATTTCAGGTCCCGTTCTTCTATGAATCAGGTAGTAAACATATAAATCCCCTGGGTCAACCGCATCCTCAAGAACAATATGTTTGGTCATCGCAACGTCGTAATTCTAAGCTTAAGTGTGTCCCATTCCTCTTAACTTCTTTTTGTGTGGGACGCTTAGGCGTCCAACGATCCGATGAACCCTGGTGTCAGAGTTTTACAACCGCCTTCTAAAAACCGTAACGACTGTCGTCTAAGTAACCCTAGACAGCAGCCGGGACCGACGGCTTAACGTGCCCTCCGAAGCACGGAAAAAACTTGTATCGAGTCTCAAGTTGAAAAATGAAAATTACCTGATACATTAAATAGAACTCCTAAGACAAAAGAATTAGGTTACACATGGCAACACTACTCGTGTCCCAAAACGACTCAGAAGTTTTTCTACCATTGTTGCGGAACAAAAGACGCGGGAAAAAAGGCAATCATTAGTTCTGGACATCTTAATATAATGCAATCACTAGAATAATTTGTTACTTTAGGACAGGTGGAGTAGGATGCTTTTTTCCAAGATTTTTTATCTGAACTTATGATAATGGTTGTCGTCATCCTATTGTTTTTATTATCTGCCAGTATCGTAAATTCGGTATCTTTCTGTATTCTACTTTTATATTCTGTCTACATTTTCATTAACTAAATTAACTACTACAGCCCACTGCTGGACATGGGCCTGCCGCCTGCCCTTTCTTGGGGGTGGTTTCATACAACGCTTTGCAGGTGGAATGGCAGCATAAGAATGCTGCATTCACAAGGAACGCTATTGGTCAATGTTCTTTAGAGAAAGTTGTTCAACTTTAAAAGCTAGTTAACCTAATGAAATTCTTTACATATCTTTTTACTCCTCCTAGGGTATAATTGGGTCCAGATGGTTTTTCGGATGCAAATCTGCGAGGCATCGGTCTCACGAGTGTGAGTTTCGTCCTCTACGATAAACTACTGTAAGCACATAATTTAATTTATTATCTAATTCCCGCATTTTTCTAATCATTTATCACCATTGGGTCGGCTGGAAGAGATTTCTAATAGAAATAAGCTCGTGAAGTTTGCACCAGTAGTTATTTATTATGTGTGCAATAAAGAATTCTCATACTTGTACCATTGCTTGTACCCACATCCTTTTTACTCTTTTTTGCAGTGTCCTTAAGTATTTCAGTAGATTTCCAGCGTATTTCCATAAGATAATAATTATCCCATTTCGTTTCCCCGCATTTCCTGTGTTCGCGTGAACCTAGAATCTACTGCCTCAATGAATTACCAAACCAACTAGGCGAATAGCTTTGTTCAGTGTTTAAATAACAAAACGAACAGCTTTATTTGGAGTTTAAATTTAAATGCCGCTTTAAAACCGCAACGCCTATTCGCCTAGGCGGCCTAGGCGCTATATCGAGACGCCGGTTGGGATTCCACCCTTATATGAGAAAAAATAAATTTACCTCCCATAGTTAATCAATTACCTGATCGGCGGTTTTGTATCGGAGGTAATTTTTTTTTCGTATTTGGACCCATGTTCCATGGGGAAAGTTGTTCAGTTTCATGAGTACCTTGACCTCCTTTCTGTTACTCCCTGTAGATAGAACGAGGCATAGTAATCCTACATCAACACCGAACCGAATGATTTACGTAAATTATATCGAAATCTTCCAACGTAACACAATAAAAACATCCCATTACGGTTTCAAATTCCGTTACCAAAGAAAAACACATCAAAGCCGTGTTGTAAACTAAATAAAAGATACAGACAAACGTACAGTTCGTAAACCGACAAAATCCATTTACACTGTTATCCAATTTCGTACAGTGTGCTGCCTGCGGTGTGGTGCCGTGTGGTGCCGGCAGAGTAGAATAGCACCACCCCTTCTCTTCCTGTGGGGGTCGTAAGAGGCGACCGAGGGATGAATCCGACCCAAGCTGATCAGGGTCCTGGAGAAGGAAAACTCGGAGTCTCCGTCAGGCGCGAGTGACTGGTAATAAATCGTGCGACAGACTCCTGCAGCCGACCTGGCTCAGCACGTATCGACCCGTCGTTCCTGTGGAGTCAGCCAGGAAGGCCGAGAGGGTGGCGCAGGTCCTGGGCAGCCCTGCGTTTTCCATAATTGCGTCCCAGGCAACGCAGTGTCTGTAGAGAGCGTGCAAAAGGCCATGCCGCTCCCGCATCGGCTTATTATACAGTCATGAAAAATCTTGCCTCAGACACTGAATGAATCGTCTGACACAGACGTATGAGGCCAATGATGAAGATGCTGCCTGCGACGCAGAGGGTTCCGGGTTCGATTCCCGGCTCGCAAAGTTGATCGTTATCGCTTAGTGAATTTGTTATCAGTCTGGTTAGGATATTACAGGCCGAACCACTTGAATGTCTGAAAAGGAAGATGATTCCGTGCTTCGGAGGGCTTGTTAAGCCGTCGTTCCCGGTTGCTGTCTATGATTGCTTAGAAAGCAGTCGTTATACAATCATGTCATGCTACTTGTAGCAGGCGGTTCAAAAACTCTGACACCAGGGTTCATAGGGTTGTTGAAGGACTCGGTGTCCCACACAAAGAGAGAAGGACTAAATAAAAGATCATTGGGTCGTTGGATGGCTCTGTGTCTCACAGGAAAAGAGAGAGAGAGAGAGACTAAATAAAAGATACAGACAAACAAACAGTCCGTACACCGACAAATCCATTTACAATGTTATCCAATCTCGTACAGCCGGTATAAATAACGTTGAACCGTCGTGGCAGTTTACATCGCTCGCAATGGAGTAAGGAGTTTTATAAACGCCAATACCTACCTAAAAACGGAAAGTAAGTGACTCGACACACTACGAAGGAAATTACGCGATGTAATTTGCGTGTCATCAAGTTTCAAGTTTTAAGTTTCAAGTTTATTTATTCATGAACAGTACATAAACTGTGTGCGAATTTACAATTTAGAGCCTTATGATTAGAGTTAAATTAATAAATTAATAATAAAATTTACAATCAAAATAAGCAACATAATAATAATAGAATAAATATAAATCACATGTCATTAATATTATACAAAACTTTTTCCAATAAATATAATTTCAATTTTCAAATTCCTTTCAGTTCATTTGGTAGACTATTAAATAATTTTACGGCTTGATACATAGGGCAATGTTTAGCAATATTCAAAGTAGGCTTTATAACATAGTTTAGCTCTAATCTACGTGTATTTAACCTTATTTTCATTTCGTCTTCTGTTTCATATTTATGTCTATGTTTAAATATATCAATGAGCAACACAAAGACATAGAGGCTAGGCACTGTCAGAATCTCATATTTTTTAAAGAACTCTTTACAAGATTCCCAAGGAGGGATGCGGGCAATAATGCGTATAGCTCTTTTTTGCATTGTGAAAGCTTTTGATATGTTGTATGCATAGCTGTTACCCCAATACTTAATGCTGTAGCGCAATTTTGATTCAACAAGAGCAAAGTATACCATCTTAAGTTGATCTATTCTCAGAATATCCCGTAAAGTCCTTAAAGCATAGCAGGCAGAGCTAATAGAGCTCTCAATAGAATTCAATTCAGTCTTCCAATTTAGCAGTCTATCCATGTTAATACCTAAGAACTTGACCACCTCTAACATTTCAACCTTTTGATTATTTAAGGTCAGGTCAAGTGTAGCCTTGTTCTTGGTTGTAGTTTTAAACAAGATACTGCAAGTTTTTTTCAAATTTATTTTTAAGTCGTTTTTAGAAAACCATTCACTAAAAGCTGTTAATGTGGCGTTAGTTACTGTCTCTAGGTCTCTCATAGTTGATTTGGATAATATCGCGTTGGTGTCATCCGCATAAAGAATTAACCTCGCCTCAGGGACTCTCACATTTACGTAGTTGATCAGGTCATTCGTAAAACTATAAACAAAATTGGGCCCAGTATAGATCCTTGTGGAACCCTCTATCAATGCTCATAAGTTTAGATCTACCTATGTTTTCTGACCCATCTCTCCCAACTTGTCTTACCTCTACGAATTGCTTGCGGTTTTTCAAATAAGACTGGAATAAACTAAAAGCTGTACCCCTTATTCCATAATGTTGCAACTTTTGCAGTAAAATATTATGATCGACCATATCGAAGGCCGAACTTAAATCCAGGAACAACCCCGCCACTTTGTTTCTATCATTAAGTCTACGTACTACATCATCTAGTAAAGTGTCCATCGCGTCCAAAGTTCCCACTCCTTCCCGATACCCAAACTGCCTTGCACTAAGAAGTTCATGTTTTGTTAGATGTGCCAACAGTCTTGTTTTAATGAGTTTTTCAAAAACCTTTGAGAGTGTGGGCAGCAAAGATATCGGTCTATAGTTTTAGGATCTAGTTTAGACTCTTTTTGTATATTGGGATGATTTTGGCAATTTTGAACTGCTCCGAAATAAACCCTTTCTAAGCAACTATTAAAGAAATTAGCAAGTATTGCATCTAAAATTTCAATGTTTTCTTTTATGATAGATATGGGTATATCATCGTACCCCGTTGAAGTTTTATTTTCCATTTTAGCTACTATTTTTCTGACCTCTAACGGCGTTACTTTTCTGATTACCATATCGTCGGCAACTCTACCTGTATTATTTCTCAAGAAATTCAACGCTACAGAGTGATCTCCACAAGACGGCAGATTACCATGATTAAATTGTATCGAGAAAATATTAGACAATTCAGAAGGGTCGACTATAATTTTGCTATCAATTTTTAACATAAGCTGTTCACGAGTTTTTCCTGACTTTTTCGAGTTTAATTTATTGACTACCTTCCAGATACCCTTTGACCTATATCTTTCGTTGTTTATTTCAGATTGGGTAGCTATTAATCTCGCTTTCACAAGAACTTTTCTGTATATTTTAATGTACTGATTTTTATAATGAATTAAACTAGGATCGTTGTGCGATTTGTCTATAGAACATAGTACCCGCTTCATCAGACTAGAGATTTTAATACCCTTACTTAGCCATTTTAAAGCCCCGTGACTACTTTTTCTAACCTTTTTCTTCCTTAATTTAAAGCAGCTTTTGAAATGACCATTAAATTTCTTTAGAAAACCATTTATACCCATGTTCTTCCAATTTGTTTCCATCAAATTCTCTTTAAACAGATGTCTATTTATTTTTGTTAAAGCTCTACGTTCAATGTATACTACGTTCTCTTTCCATCGTTCAATATTGCTATTATCCTTTAAACTAAGTGATACTGCTGCGTGCCCGTCTCCCAATCCATTGTGATCTACCAAAGTTGTAAGTACAGAATCGTCTTTTATGTTAGTCAAAATATTGTCTATACACGAAACAGAACCATTTCTTACAAAAGTAACACTATTTAATAGATACCTAAAATTATATTCATCCGTGACGTATGTAATGTTATTTTCTCAAACATACTATAAAAATAGGAAATAAGTACCTATGACAATTTCTTTCAAAAAAACAATTGACATTGTCTGTGATTTTGTAATTTCTGAACGATTTCTTTTTTACACAACTGCAATGGATTCCAATACAACTTTTCTGGCGCGATATCGAAATCGTTCAGAAATTACAAAATAAGAAAAGAATAACTTTAAATCATCTCTAAATCCACATCATGACTTAGTAATCAGTAAAACAACTTTTTATATCAAATACTATAAAATAAATTAAAATCTTTATAATTTCCTAGCATTTATTTGAGAAAAGCACTATGTAAGCCTCGGGAAAATGACTTTGCTAGACTCGTATAATTAAAGTCCTCGACTGCGGCTCGGACTTCAAACTCTACTCGTCAATCAAAGTCTTATTTTCCGTCCTCGTCAACAACGTACTACTGCATTACGTATGGTACTTATAGAGTTAGCGCGTTTTAAAGAACTGGTAGCTCCATCTGTTGAGTCCGGTAAATAGACTGAATTTTACCAGTGGCCAACCTGATGTTTTTCATAATCCTAATACCTATAAGCGCGTTTTAAAAAACTGGTAGTGCCATCTGTTGTGTAGGCTGAATTTCACCAGTGGCCGACCGATTCTTTTATTTCTATACCTACCGGGAGTAACAGAAAGGGAATAACAAGCCGAAAGGAGGTCAAGGTACTCATGAAACTGAACAAATTTCCCTATGGAACATGAAAAAAAAAATGGACCTCCCATACAAAATTGCCGATAAGCTGGATGATTGGGAGGTCAAAATTTTTTTTTTCATGTTTCGACCCATGTTCCATAGGGAAAGTTGTTCAGTTTCATGAGTACCTTGACCTCCTTTCGGCTTGTTATATATACCCTTTCTGTTACTCCCTGTAATAAGCCTATTCTACTTTTCCTGATTTTATTTGAACAAGCTCAGTCTTACGAGGATAATAAGCATTACATCTGGCAGTGCGTTACTTCAGCCGCACGGGAACCGAACCGGCTAATTCCGTCGCGGGTTCCCGAGCCGCGCGTCCTGTCTTTGTTTGTATTGAATCATGCTCTACTATTTGTGAACGGGGAAGGGGTTTGTTGTACAATAAACTTCAATGTACATTGATGCTTACTATTTTCTTCTTCTTATTTCATTTTTGTCAATTCTTTTTCTGTTTTCTTTTTTCATTGGCGCCGATTCTTAAGTTTCTGAATGTCGCGTCTTATTATTTTACGGGCAGACCAAATAAAATATAAAGCTGCTATTCCGAACACTGCAGCCAACAGCCGACAGCCGACAGCATATGCTGCAACGGCTGCAGCTATTGGCAGTTGCAGCACATGCTGTTGGCAGTTGCAGCACATGCGATTCCGAAGGCACCGGCCGACAGCCGACAGCCGACAGCACATGCCGTGACTGCCGATAGTTGCATGTAGACTTAGGTAAATATTATAGGTACCTACAGGTAATAGGTACCTACATACATACATAAATCACGCCTTAAACCCTTGCGGGGTAGGCAGGGCTTCAACGGCCGTAAAATTACGTTCGTTATTGCAACGTCTAACAAATTATTTGAGGGCCGTTTTAGCTATTGCCGTGTATCACTATAGTGACAGGTTGTCAGCTTGTCGCCTAAAATTGCAATACACATGTTACCTTCGAGACCGCTGCTTACGACACCCACAGGAAAAAACGGGGTGATGTTATTCTAAGCTAGCATCACACGGCAGAGTAGCATATAGGTACATAGGTAGCTATAATAGGTACCTACAGGTAACTCACGCACGAACTGTAAGTACTTAGTTGGTACAATTCAGTGTACCGCAACTCGAACCTATGTAAGTATAATAGGTAGGTACCTTTGAAATTACCGCTGTGTGGTTTCGTTTTTTAATAATTATTATGATAGTTCATTACTTCATAATTATTTCTGAACCACACATTTTACGTTTTATAGCAAAATAGCAAAAATAGATACGTGCGTATCGCACTGCCGTTGCAGCAATACTGATCTGCAGTCACGGCAGTTGCGGCATATGCTGCAGCGGCCGACAGCATGTGCTGTCGGCTGCAGCCTTCGGATAGCGTTCCATAGAACTCCATACAAACCAGTAGTGCTGCAACGGCTGCAACTGCCGTTGCAGCATATGCTGTTGGCTATCGGCTGTTGGCTGCAGTGTTCGGAATACCACCTTAAGCATGTACCAGGCAAATCTTTAAAAAAATCTACACGCTAGTTTTCGAGAAAACTCACAAACGAACAAAGTGCACCCTGTTTGTCCTAGAAACACACACTTCGATGAATTTAAATTACGCGCCAAAAAAAGGTGCTGTGATTGGTTGGTTGTTAGTGTGCGTGCCGTGTAAGTGAATCCTGTCTACGTGGCGGAACGTCAGTCGGGTCAGTCAAAGAATATTCACGTAATAAATTAAAAAGTTTGTTTAAAAATGAAAAAAAATCTATCGTGTCGTTTTTTTTTTAAATGGCTTAGATGTTTTTCTTATACCTATTTGCCCTTACATGCCCTTTAAATATTTGCAGTGAATTTAATAAGACCTTATATACACAATTTCATTAGGATCTTTGCAGCCGTGTACTAGCTAGGTATAGGTGCGATCCCGGGTCGTGCTAATACTACACACACAATTTCACCTTATAAGACTAGTAAGAAAGATTAGGCAAAGTAGGAAGTAGACACACTACGACCAAAATTCGAAGGCTAAATTCAATTTTCGGCGTTCTCAGTAGGGTTGGCTCTCTATAAGCGCCGAAAGTACGTAGGTAGTAGTGGTAGTAGGTACAAATCACGCTGAGTATGAGCTTTGAATGAATCAGCTCTCCTGAACTTAAAATTCGAACTGAAGTACGTCACTAGCGATATGGAGTTGGTATCATTATTTTGTCAACATCTGTCATTTTAGTGAATACAATTAAAAATTAGACTATAAGTACATTGAAAACGTTTCTCTTTCAGCAGCCACTCAACGTTGCAAAACATAGCTGTAGATACGATCAATCACTTAGTTGCTGATACGCTGCAACTCCAAAACTTCAACACACGTGCTCTGTTCAAATGTTCAATACAAATGATTGATGCCCTACGGAACCACGTTGAAATTAGTGTTGTCGATAGTACTGCTATCGATAGATTTAAATACCCTACACAATCGATAGGCCTATCGTTAAGTTTCGATGAAACGATAGTTCAAACTATAGCAATAACTACTATCGAAAATGTGCAATTACTATCATAGACTATAACTCGATTTTTATAACTGTGCGTTTGGAGCTGTCAAACTTTCTATACGATTTGACACTTGAACTGTCAAAACCCATACAAAGTTTGACAGCTCCAAACGCACAGTTATAAAAATCGAGTTATACTGATATTAGAGGCCTTTTTGACAGCTATTAAAATCGGGTACTTACCTATAGTATTGAGTAAAATCATTGATAGATGGCGTATATAGATCTATAGTATATCGATAGAGTGAACTAGCCCATCGTTAGTCCACTATCGACCGGCAACTCTAATCCCTACGGAACCACGTCGAAATGCCGGGAAGGTGACATAAGCGATCTGTCATTGAGACCGGGGCGTGGGATGTGGGGGTAAAACATGATACATCTGGTGGCTATTTCTGAGTGCATTTGTTTTGGAGTTGTAATTTTTCTGACAGAGGGTAGTTTCAGTTACTTCATTCCAGTCGACAGTTCTAACTTTTTAGGCGCAATCTATAGCTTGCTTATACCTATATACTCTAAGCTTCATTCATGTTTTGTGGGGCGCAGATACAACGAACGACCCGATGAACCCTGTCGAAATGCAGGGAAGGTGACATAAGCGATCTGTCATTGAGAGCGGGGCGTGGGTGTGAAACATGATACATCTGGTCGCTATTTTTGAGTATGTTTGTTTTGGAGATGATAGTTGATATTTCAGTGATAGCGGTGTTGTCCTGTCGCGTTATCTTGTATCATTCAATACCAAAAGGGCAGCGAAACAATGAACAAAAAGATTAAAAATCCTATAATTGATTTCTGTTTGATACTTTAAAACTGTTTAAAACGCTCTTCATGACACTCTCCTATCTACTTAGTTCTCACGTCGCTTAGGTTGTAACTTCACAGGTGAAGCGTAAGACATGAGACGAAACAAAGAGACGTGCGACATGCTCACTCACCACATGACACGCTCGAAACCTATTCCATATTTCCATTTAAAATGAAGTGACGCCGCCTAATGCGCGTCGTTTGGCACGTCGCGTCGATGACCGCCGACGATCAGGTGTCTGACAGCTGTCATCTAACGTCTCGCATCGCACGTCTCATATATGAAGGTAACGCCTAACCGTTGACAAGAGAGACATCAACGATTTTTATGTGTTAGCGATAAAATCTAACCGCTCAGTCTGGCTGGCAAAAGCAATAAAACATACATTTTTGGATTCTAAGAAGCAGACAGCTCTAAATAGTACTTCTAACCCAGCCTATTTCGTAACATCAAAGAAAATAATAACTTTACCACAGATAATAATCTAGTGTCAGCCACAGACTAAATAAACAATCGGTTTCTTTTGTTTTATTCCGCTGTCGATGTTGCCATCTGCTTTTAAATAGTGCGGTTAAAAACGATAGAACATGGTTGGAATTGGAACTGATTTCAAATTGATTATCATACGAGAGA
Source organism: Phthorimaea operculella (assembly GCA_024500475.1). Lineage (NCBI taxonomy): Eukaryota > Metazoa > Arthropoda > Insecta > Lepidoptera > Gelechiidae > Phthorimaea > Phthorimaea operculella. The sequence continues at coordinate 3,865,198 of JANFCV010000021.1, read as the reverse complement.
CTTGCGGTAGCATCTTAACTGCCTTGTTCTTTTAAAAAAATAGGTAAAAGTATCTAGGTACTACGACAATTGAATGGAATAATGGCTGAACTGGATTTTTATCTGTCATACTTTGTACGCTGAAAGACGTCGGTTCAAATCCCCGCTAATACGTATTTTTTTGTTTCTGTAGGTTTTGGTCAAAATCTTTCCAAAGTAGCTATAAGAGATACAGTAAATTTATTCAGAGTAAAATACCCAAAAGGAACTTTAGCATTAAATAGCTATAGAATATGGCTCATTCTGAGTCTCTGCCATCACCACACGGCTAAAATCTACACAGTTGATAAATAATGATGCTTTAACACTTAATCCAAAGTATGTTAGTTTGTTTTCAATTTGCTACTTAAAATCTACACAGTTGGTAAGAATGATAATTTAATACTTTATACAAAGTATGTTAGTTTGTTTTCAATTTGCTACTTAAAATATCAGCTCCAACTCGGTGTTTTAGACACATTTTCAGCCCAAACCTCATTAGCAGTAAATTCTCTCATCTGGCAACATTATCCACATTTAGCCCGCCTCCCTCTTTAACCATCGGCTACTGTACTTACTTTTTGCTTCTAAGATGTCGTCTTGGTATAGAAGTAATAAGTCGACATTATGGCGATGGGATGGATTTTACCTGTTGACAAAACATTTATGTTAGTGGGTATATTAATAAAAGTATATTAATAATGATGCATGCCCGATTAAAAACGGGGGTTGTGTGGTTAAGGATCTGAAGCGTAGGCAAAGAGTAAGCCCTTTACAATAAAAGGTTAAATTTAAATAAGTAGGTACATACATTTTCAAGGCATGTTCTACTCACAAAACTGAATAAATTATATTAGAAACTGTTTTTCGAATTAAGGCCCTAAAACAAAAAACTTAAACGGAGCAAAATCAACTTGACAATGGCGAAATCAAATGAAAATGACATAAAGCAACCTATTGTCAGTCTTTTCTGTCTACCCCGCTAGGGATAACGCGTGATGTGTGGGCCTCATAACTCAAGTAGATAAGCGAATTGAAAGCTCAGTAGTATCAATAATCGATTATCTGGTCTGAATATCGATGAGGAGCGTGACTCGAATGATCCGATCCTATCCTAAACTTGACACTGGCGAAATCACAATGAAAACGTGATTAACGCCCTAAAACAAAAAACTTAAATGAAGCAAAATCAACTTGACACTGGCGAAATCACATTGAAAACGCCACAAGAAACGGCAACATTGGCCAAACCTTTCTGCTTCTGCTCACCCCGCAAGAGATAAGGCGTGATGTGTGGGCCTAATAACTCAAGTAGATAAGCGAATTGAAAGCTCAGTACATCAATAATCGATTATCTGGTCTGAATATCGATGAGGCGCGTGACTCGAATGATCCGATCCTATCCTAAACTTGACACTGGCGAAATTTCAATGAAAACGTGATTAACGCCCCAAAACCAACTTGACACTGGCAAAATCACATTAGTGACTTCCCATCAAGTATTTTAATCATATTTTTGTCTCCTTTACAGACGTAACTCCATTTAACTTTTGCATGGAAAGCGACCTTAATCAAGAAATGTCAACATATGGTCAAACCTCAAGGGATACAAGGCGTGATGTGTGGGCCTCATAACTCGAGTAGATAAGCGAATTGAAAGCTCAGTAGCATCAATAATCGATTATCTGGTCTGAATATCGATGAGGCGCGTGACTCGAATGATCCAATCCTATCCATTGTCAGACCTTTCTGTCTGATAGATACTGTTATTATCCGAGATATTTCCATAAACTTATCTTCAGAATAGGTTAGGCGTTGTCTTCACAAATGAGACGTGTGAGTCGAGACGTAAGATGACATCTGCGAGATGGCTCACTCAGTACTAGCGTCGATTTTGACGCTTACCGATTTTAACTGGAAATAACCGGAATCTCAGGGGAAGTCAAGGTAACTAAGAAGTTAGTTGCCACGAACCTCATATATCTTGGATTAAAATTGGATCAGAATCATAGGTATGTCATTTTTGTATCAGATTTTACTGTTTTGATATTATTAAAACGAAACTGTTTCCTACCAGACCGATTTCAATCATTATTCTCCAAAAGTACGTTCAAACGGGCGTTACCGATCCACATTCATGACGTGATCAAACAAATTGTGCATACAGCCTTTGAAATAAAATCCACACATAGCCTTAGCGGCTCGCTGGCCGAATGTATGGAACATGCTGCACCTGAGAGAAGAGTTCTGGTACACTTAATCTTTAGGGTCAATGAATCGATTTGACCCGTAGTACACAATTTAAAAAAAATTCTATGAGGAGTAATGACGTCATCTTTTTTTTGTATGGGAAAATAAAAATTTTTGTTCCAAAACCTATTGTGTGTAGTATCAAATGAAAGGCCTTGCTAAGCCGATTCTAAAAATATATCACATTATTATATTTAAGTCACTTGTATAAAATTAAATAGGAAATAATTCTCGAAACATGCCACGTTTGGGCTTCTCCAGGTATGATACGGTTGAATCATTACTTATGAAATATACGTAATATAATGTGTAATATCCTCATCTCTAACCTCAAGAAAGGTACTACAGATTTTTTGTCTTTAAGTAATTTTTTTTGAATTTTAAAGTTACAGAAATTTATGAAAACACACTTAGTTGAAATTTGGCATCGAAAGTTCAATTTTGGTTACCGAGAATGATAAAAATAAAGCCAGATGAGATTTTAATCATATGTACATCATATTCGTTTTGCAAAAATAACATGTTATGTGCTTCGGAGGGCACGGTTAACCCTCGGCCCCATCGCAGTCGCTCTCTATGAATAATTAGACGGCGGCGGTCGGTCAGGGTCGATAGATACGGGCCGAATAGTAACCATGGTTCATCGGGTCGTTCGTAGACTCAGTGTCCCACTTGACAGAACAAGATTTATTAATTATAAGATGATAAATACAGATGCGAGAGGAGTTTTGGTTCATCTTTATAATTTTCATTTGTCTATACACACATTATTCCCACACCAGCATCCTTACATTTATTCCCAGGGTATCCATCACCTTCATTAGCTATTTGCCAGCAGAAATGTCCCGCCATGCTAATTATTCTTTTCCTTGAGGCCATATAAATAAATTATAAATAAATAAATAATTTTTATTTAACTAAAAGGTTTACAGATCTGTTCTTAAAACTAGTCTATTACCTAATGTTAAATACATGTGGTATTTTCTTAAAGTGAACAGAAGTTTTATACCTCTACATCCCAAACTAAGAAAATTAATTCCTGTATCTTAGGATGTAGTGAATCGACCGTGACATAACAGTTATATTCACTTTCATGCGCATGTACAAGTTAGAAACTATTTTGTTTAAGTATAAGTTTTAAACACATTCAAAAGTATAGTAAGTTATTAATATAAATATAAAAAAGTTGTGTGTGTGTGTGTGTGTGTGTGTGTGTGTTTGTGTGTGTGTGTGTGTGTGTGTGTGTTGTGTGCGTGTGTGTGAGCACTAAGACAGGAACACCAGCAGTTCTTCTGTTTTTTCATAATTCTGTAGTGATAGCCACGCAGTAACTTTCCTCTTGACGTCAAATTTATTGTGATTGGCCAAATGTAATGTCCTATTTAGTTTACGGTAAATAAGATTATGTATATCTCATGTACCTATTTAAGCTGGGCTATTTTTGGTACTCTTGATGGTCTACATCAGGTTTTCAAAACCGTTGATTTCTAATTGCTAGCAGGAGGGCCAAATCAAGCTGAATTATTTTTTCTTCGGGGACGTATATGTATCTCCTGTAGTTCTTCAAACCATCGATTTATATTTTCCTGCAGACACGTCCCATCGCGCTAAACAATTTTTGCTTTGGGACTATACAACCTGTTACATAACTAACCAAAAAAAAGAATATTTTTCATTATCATCAGTCGATGAAATAATCACATCACTAGTCTAGGTCAGGTGCTACACTACCTGGCGAACAAAGTCCCCTTCGGCATACATTGCTGGTTGACTTTGTTTTTTGCATTGATGTCATACATGTAATAGCCAGCAATGTAGGCCGAACTGCGTTTCGCCGCGTCAGTAACTTCATTTGAACTTTGAGCTGTCAAAATTAGTGATGCGATGCCACGATTAAAAATAAGTGTAATTTAATAAAAAAATATTTTTTTCGTAGTTTTCAAAAACGATACTACGGCTCTAATTTTTTGTTAATTGACTCTTTGCAACGGACCTTTCCTTCCCCTTTCAGCTTTATTGGTTGTTTTGTAACACGTTGTATAATATGTGTCTCCTGTAGTTTAGCTGGGCTCTTGGAGGTGCACCTGGTGGTCCACATAAGGTTATCCAAACCTTCGATCTATGTTTGCCAGCAGGAGCATTCCATGATGCTAAACAATTCTTGCTTTGGTGCCATAAATGTATTTCCCATTGTTTAGCTGGGCTCGTGGTTGTGCTTCTAGTGGTACACATCAGGTACTCCAGTCTCTCAAGTGGAGAAAAAAGTAGCCTTTACCTTCTTCAATGCGATAGCAATCTTTGTACCAAATTTTATCAAAATCCGTTCAGTAGTTTTTCAGGATGCTGTCACATACAAACATCTAAACGGAAAAATAATGTAAAAACTTTTAAAACGTGTTTTGTTATCAATTTCAAGAATTCGCTGACAATTTTTTATTTTCCAATGTCTTTTATGTACAGGCTTTCGACCCTCTACAACTTTATTATTATGTATAGATTCCGTTCATTTTGCCGGTATGTATATAATGTGTGTATAGAGAAATGATCACTTTAACCATCAATCGAAAACTTCTCTCGCATTTGTATTTATCATCCTATTATTAATAAATCTTGTTCTGAAAAGTGGGACACCGAGTCTACGAACGACCCGATGAACCATGGTTACTATTCAACCCCTAACTGACGACTCTGATGGACCTCCGCCGTCTTATTATTCATAGAGAGCGACTGCTATGGGGCCGAGGGTTAACCGTGCCCTCCGAAGCACATAACATTCTTTTTGCAAAACAAATATGATGTGATGTACATAATAATATGATGGTAATCTCAACTGGCTATATTTTTATCATTCTCGGTGTACAAAATTGAACTTTCGATGCCAAATTTCAACTAAGTGTGTTTTCATAAATTTCTGTAACATTAAAATTAAAAAAAAAAAATACTTAAAGACAAAAAATCCGTAGTACCTTTCTTGAGGTTAGAGATGAGGATATTACACATTATATTACGTATATTTCATAAGTAATGATTCAACCGTATCATACCTGGAGAAGCCCAAACGTGGCATGTTTCGAGAATTATTTCCTATTTAATTTTATACAAATGACTTAAATATAATAATGTGATATATTTTTAGAATCGGCTTAGCAAGGCCTTTCATTTGATACCACACACGATAGGTTTTGGAACAAATTTTTTTTTTCCCCATACAAAAAAAATATGACGTCATTACTCTTCATAGGATTTTTTTAAAATTGTGTACTACGGGTCAAATCGATTCACTTACCCTAAAGATTAAGTGTACCAAATTTCATAACTCTTCTCTCAGGTGCAGCATGTTTTGAACTACCGCTAGGACTAACATTACTACCTCATTCACTCACTTCCACCTCACTTCCTCTAATTACTGCTAAAAAAACGTAAAAAGTAAATAAACATCACCCTCCTTTAAAAAGCCCTGCCCGGGGGTCGAACCTGCAACCGTTCTAATGAAGGCACATCAAACGAAATACGTTGTGTAATAACGAAGACCCTTGTTTGTGTAGTGAAAGGATTTTTCGGTTTAAACTCTGTTTTGAAAAGGGGCGGAAATTAGGGGAAATACCTAGATTTTTGAATCGATAATGAGTTTATTGCAGAAACAGATTTTATATCACGATTTAGTCGTAGATATACAGGCTTACTGGTAATTGGTCCCGATCCCGTTAAGGAGTGATAGTATAGGTAATTTGCAATCGAAAGCACCCCCATGTACCTACATGGGGCAAAAGTATACCCATTTCGAGATATTTAAGATTTTAATTTTTTTAAGGAATATAGGGTCCCACACACTAAAACACCTTATAAAAAAGAAAGTACTAAATGTAATCAAAAACTTTTAATGTTATTATCTAGGCCATACTTGTGCTTATAATAATCAATCTAATAATAATTGGAAAGTAGATTCTTATTTCCAAACTGCGAAAAATCAAGTGTGCATTCCTGTAACTATTTTTAACTGAGGTCTGTGTATGGAACTTGGTAGGTACTTATTTAGATCTCACTTCTTTTATAGGCGAAGCATTCCAATATTATCGAACTTGGCAGCCTTTGACATTTATGTTTTGGGTGGGATTTCATTTATTTTTGTAAAGTATATTTTCTTTTTTTCTTATGATTAAATTAGGTAAAGAAATATCTCATTTATACTTTACTTTGACTAAATACAAACCTTCGTAACGAATTTTAGGCCGGTACGACGATTGGAAGATATAGATAAATTTTTTGTTTTAGTTCCTTGGGGGTATGAATTTACACCTTCATTATTTTTAAAACCGACTCACACTCAAAATTAAAAATACCGGCCGAAAACCATTTGCGAATGATAAGTAAATCATGACGTTTGTTTTTTTCTTTAAAACTTTATAATAACAGCCAGTTAATTCGTTTTAAAATACCGTGAAAAATACTTCACCAAAAATAGTCCGAGCGACGGGTGGTCTCATCCATATCTCACAAAAGAATAGAATATTTTAGCTATGTACGGGTAGAGGAGCTCTAGTACTTCAGATTCGTCGTGGTCTGCCGCGGCGCAGCTTGGCACGTTTGGCGGAGTAGCTAAATTTTGCCCTCTGAAAAAAGTTAAAAATATCTCATCGAAGAATAGAATGAGACATGGCTGTAGCGATAGGAGCAGTTTAGTAAAGCATATAAATCTTGGTCTGCCGGCTGCTATCTTGGCACGTTTGGCGGAGTAGCTAAAAGTATGCCCTCTTAAAAAAGTTAAAAATATCTCATCGAAGAATAGAATGAAAATATATCGTACCGATAGCTTGCTTGAGTCTGCCTACATATATACTGGTCTGCCTGGCCACAGCCTGGCAGTTTTCCCGGTCCGACCACTTTTACGTTTTTTAGTAAAAAAAAACTCTCTTCGAATAATAGAATAAAAATATGTCGTACCGATAGCTTGATTAAGTCTGCCTAGAAAAATACTGGTCTGCCTGACCACAGCCTGGCAGTTTTCCAGATACGACCACTTTTACTTTTGTAATAATAGTTTATTTAAAGCTGATCACATATCCCTTGGTCTGCCTGAGCTCAGTCCGGTAGTTTCTCCGGTGCGATCACTTTTCAGTCTCAGTAAATTTTAGGACCTGATTTTGCTTATTAGGGAGTCAATAAAATGAAAATTAGTCAGTGTACAGAAGTGAAATTTACAGATCTGTAATCTTTAAAATATCTAGATTAAGAATAAGTATGTTAATTTCAAGAATCTACAACTTTAGATGTATTTGTGATAATTAATTCAAAAATATAATACTTGGGAAAACATATTCTTCATCTAGATATTGAGAGATTACAGCTCTGTAAATTTCACTTCTGTACACTGACTAATTTTCATTTTATTGACGGGGCCCACTCCCTAATAAGCAAAATCAAGGTCCTTTAAAATTGAAATTTACTGAGACTGAAAAGTAATCGCACCGGAGAAACTACCGGACTGAGCTCAGGCAGACCAAGGGATATGTGATCAGCTTTAAATAAACTATTATTACAACTTTGTTTCATTCTGTTATTCGATGAAATAAAATTTTCTCAAAAAAAAGTAAAAGTGGTCGTATCTGGAAAACTGCCAGGCTGTGGTCAGGCAGACCAGTATTTTTCTAGGCAGACTTAAGCAAGCTATCGGTACGACATATTTTTATTCTATTATTCGAAGAGATAATTTTTTTTACTAAAAAACGTAAAAGTGGTCGGACCGGGAAAACTGCCGGGCTGTGGCCAGGCAGACCAGTATATATGTAGGCAGACTCAAGCAAGCTATCGGTACGATATATTTTCATTCTATTCTTCGATGAGATATTTTTAACTTTTTTAAGAGGGCATACTTTTAGCTACTCCGACAAACGTGCCAAGATAGCAGCCGGCAGACCAAGATTTATACGCTTTACTAAACTGCTCCTATCGCTACAGCCATGTCTCATTCTATTCTTCGGTGAGATATTTTTTCCTTTTTAAGAGGATTGACCGAGTCAGAAATACAACACTGAGGGCTCGAACGCAAATTATTGATGTAGGTCAGAAGTCAGCTTGCCTGAAATGGGATTGGGCTGGACATACCGCTAGAATGCCAAGCACTCTATGGGCAAATATTGCAAGTACTTGGGTGCCTCCTAACGCGAAACGGGCTCGCGGTCGACCACGAAAACGATGGAGAGACGAACTAGATGCCCACGCCAAAAACTGGATGGAGGTGGCCCAAGACAGGGAAAAATGGAAGAAGGGGAGGGAGGCCTTTGCCCTGCAGTGGGACACTTCAGGCTTATAATAATAATAATAAGAGGACAAACTTTTAGCTACTCCCCCAAAAGTGCCAAGCTGCGCCGCGGCAGACCACGACGAATCTGAAGTACTAGAGCTCCTCTACCTGTACATAGCTAAAATATTCTATTCTTTTGTGAGATATGGATGAGACCACCCGTCGCTCGGACTAAAAGGTTCTACATAAAAATTCATTCAGTGCTGGTCGAAACTGCCCAAGAAATTTATTTAAAAGCCATTTGCAATAGAAAAGCAAATGCGATTTTTAATGGCACTGGACCATACTAGACGCTTTCTGCTAATGTCAAGTACTTACTTAGAAACTAATTATACCTATATTTTTTCCAGGTCATGTGCGGTGCGATCCGCCCAATGAATGTTTTTGACAGGATTGGATTGGCGATACTTAAGGCCCTAGCTTCACACATAAGACTTGAGACGTGCGACTTCTCGACGCTTGAAACCGTAACTTTGTAAGTATTCAACTTCAAGTGAATTAAGTCACCAAAGACTGGTTATCGCTTTGGACATACTCACTTACTTTGTAACGAAACGATAATTTTATTCAAGCCACAAGATAAGACTAATTTGGAACAGAGAGGAATAAAAAAAGTTGTCAAGAAAGGCGAGATACACACGTAACGTCCGTTTGAGCGAGATTTTTGCGCTGCGTCTGTCAAACCGTTTTTGTATGAAATTAAGGCGGAAAATCACATTTTCCAAAGCTGCTGCGCAAAAATAACGCACAAACGGACTTTACGATTGTTTCTCATCTTAAAAGTTGTCAAGGAACTCTTAAATTAAGCCTTTCACCATCACCAATCGTATGTTATGCGGGATAAGTAAGATATCCATGATTTAGCGTATTATGCAGGCACATTATATTCGGGAGGTACCAATGTCCAACATTTTTCCAATATAGCTGGTTCACTCCTTGAAATACATACTTGCTTGACTTATTCGCATATTCTAGCGCATCATCCATCATCTGCCTGCCCTTATTCCAAATCAGTTGGGGACGGTGCAACATATTTTGTTAGAGCACAAAATCATGTAGCAAAAGGATTTGGCAATGTTTTATGAACAGCCGCCTGCCTGACGTCAACCCTTTGTATGAAGAAATGCTACAGAAGATCAAAAACTCTACGTCGCATTTTACGAAACAGCCTGAGTGGCCTAGGGGTGGCAGTATTCTTATTATAGTAGTCGCAACCACACGGCGTAGCGCATGCGAAATCGAAAATCGGTGGATTCATAATTACGCCGCCTTCTGAAGTGTTTAGAAACGTCTCAAAGTCGCATCCAATGGACAATCTCATCAAGATTTGCTTTAGCTTTGACTGGAACTGCTCTGACGATCCTCGCGATTGTATTATCGCAAAATCTAAACCGTATCTGTTCGCCGATTAGTGGGTGGGCAAAGCGATTCATTTACTCACCGCGATTAAGTATAGAGATAGTCAACCGTCAATGTATCATCTGCAGACCTTTGATCTATGAAAATAAGGGCTGGTGCACATCTACTGAAAATAGGTATGCACCCTATGTATGTGCGCCAGCCTTAATGTTTTCATACCTAAAGTATAGCCTGTCGAATATTAGACAGACATATTTCACAGCTGTCAAACCAAAGAAAAATAGACCTCCTGTCTTAGCAATATCAAGATTTAAACAGCTGTCAAATATGGCCCATTCGAACGCCCATACTGTAGCGAGGAAATCATCTAAAATGCGACATAAAATAGCAAATAAAGGGAGATTCTGTTATTGAATAGGTAAACAAATAAACCAATGAAGAGGTAAAGGGCCTATTTCCGAAAATTTAATAATGTTCAATTAAGAAAACACAGTTATATTTTATATCTAAATCAAATTGGAGGGTTGTGAAAATAATTGTGATAGATAACCGACAGCGGAAAATAAATAGTTATTAGTACAACAAGAGAGCAAAGTAAACTTTTACTACAAGTGCTAGTTTGAATTCTGAGGCAGCGAAAGTGATTCAATAGTAGTATCCTTAGCTCAGTAAGGTATTCAAAATCAAATACAGTATCACATACAACTTTTCACATCTACCAGTGAGAAAATGCAAAAGCGCTCATTCACCTTTTTTGTGTACCTATAGGCACTTGAATAAGTACTTTGAGCCAATGTTAAGTAAAAAGGTAAACAAACAATTTTTTTTATTTGCGTTCACATTATAATAACGTTACTTCTAAGCTAGCTAAGCAAAATCTGTAATTTTCTGAACACTTATGCCTATTTCTCAATACAATATTATGATTTATAGAAACGATTCACTAATAAAGCAAGATTGATCTATTCCATAAAACGAATAGCCCCACCAACTGCAGCTTATAGCGTCGAATTCAGCCCCCTCTGTCGGCGATAATTAAAATCTCCCGTTACTCAGTAAAGTCTGCATGCAGATGAAACGAAACACACCCTTTCTTATTTGCTACTGTGGAGAATTGGTACTACGGGTTCTCGATTCGATTTCATTCTTATACCGGGAGTAACGGAAAGGGTACAACAAGCCGAAAGGAGGTCAAGGTACTCATGAAACTGAACAACTTTCCCCATGAAACATGGGTCGAAATGTAAAAAAAAAATTTGGGTCTCTCATACAAAATCGCCGATCAGCTGATTGATTTACTACGAGAGGTCCAATTTTTTTTTTCATATTTCGCCCCATGAGTACCTTGACCTCCTCCCGGTATATTCTTTCTAAAAAAACATCGGGTTACTTTTAAAAACTCATCTTGAAGGCTGTCAATCCCAAGAGGGATGTTGGCAAAGGAAACTAAAAGGGAACCTTGTGCCTAAGCATTATTCATGAATTTGGCAGCTGTTAAAATTTGCTTTTAAAAGTGGCTAACCTGGAACAAATTTCAGTTATTGTAGGATGGACTGTTCTCTTTTCACACCCAGTATTATTTATGTAGGTACCGTACCTACCATTTAGATGAAATAACTTCACAGCAATGATATTGTATGTAGGTTCTAGGTTGTTTTACAGTGTCAGACTAAAAAAACATAAATAAAATCCTCAAGTCTCAAGTCACGATTCAGTGTAGCGAGCTACACGTTTCTAATTTGAGAAAAGCTTCAACGTTTCTCAACGAGAATTTCGTCGAATTATTCAACAGGGTTTTCTTGAAGGTACACTTCAAGTTAAGTAAGCATTTTAGATATCAGCTAATGCTGGTTTTTCGTACACTTTATAAAAATAACCAGCATATTATATTGGTCTCTTAAATGAGCACCTCACCTTATTCTGCTGATAGTACTTACCAATACATAAAAACATGAATTTTGTATTTCATCTTTGTACCTAAATAACATTTTCTTCAGTTTCTTTACAAATTGCTTTCGAGATAAAATCATGAGTGTTACTTACCTACTCTTTTCGCGGCTTTTGCTAAAAATACATTATTATTAAACGTATTTCAAATTACATTTTATTCATAGAGGGTTGCCTACTTAGATTTTATTTACGTTTCTTAAGATTTCTTCGAAGAATGATCTTGGATTTCGATTAAACGAAAAATACGTCGAGTAGGTGTGTATTTTCTAAAGAGACAGGCACTTATCTAATGCGTTGGGTGTTTTTCAAAAAGTAAAAAGTAAGTTATTCAGATTACCTGAAAAGGCATAAATTAAAATACTGTTATTCTTTTTTTTTTTTTAAATAAGGACACTAAGTACTGCATCTACGTATTTCGCCCTGCCGTGACAGCCGTTGTGGCGCAGTGGTTAGTATGCCTGCCTGCCACGCAAAGGTTCCGGGTTCAATTCCCGGTGGGGTCACTCACAAAGTTGATATTTATCATATCACTTTGTGAATTTGTTCCCAGTCTGGTTAGGACATTGCAGGCTGAACCACCTGATTGTCCGTAAGTAAGATGGTTCCGTGCTTCGGAGGGGCACGTTAAGCCGTCGGTGCCGGTTGCTGTCTATGATGGCGGTCGTTACACAACCATGTCAGAGGCCTGATACTTGCAGTAGGCGGTTGAAAAACTCTGACACCAGGGTTCATCGGGTCGTTGAACGACTCGGTGTCCCACACGAAAAGAGAAGCCCTGCCGTGGTGCCGGATTAGAATAGCACCGCCCCATATCTGTGGGTGTCGTAAGACTAAAGGATTTGAGTGTGTTGATGTGTAGGTATTGCAACATTTGCAACTTTAGGCGACAGGCTAACCTGTCACTAAGGTGACTCATGCTTTTGTCAGACGCGGTGTAAATGGCAGAGTTTTTTTTACTGCCGTTTACGCTCTGCCAACCCTGCAAGCGATATAGGTGTGAAATAGGTACGTATGTATGTATATTTCTAAACATTTTTAGACTGAAACAGCGACACAATAATATAAGTAGTTTTAAAGTTCTAGATTTCAGAGTACCACCGAAAACGTATGAAGTACTAGCTGCCCGTCAGCGGTTTCACCCGCTGCAACCTATTATTCCGCGGGAAAAAAGCATTAATCGCCAAGAGATGTCGCTGTTAGTTTTCGGCGAAAATGTTTAAAACGCGAATCGGCTCAGTCACGCCACCTATTTCAGAAATATTGGAAAATGCGTGATCCCGTGGGAATGAGACATTTTTCCGTGGTAAAAAGTATCCTATGTGTTATTCCAGATGCCCGTTTATATTTCTGCAAAGTTTCATGTCAATCTAATCAGCCGTTTTTGCGTGATGTCGTAACAAACACACACACAAACATCCGCCTTTATAATATTAGTAGGATAACAAATTCATGGGCAATTACCAACAGACAGCGCTTATTGATAAGACGCAATGCGAATAAACGTTTTGAATTTCAATGAGCGGGATATTGTCAAGAAGGTATTAGCATTAGTAAGTGATGGAGTACATTGCTGTTTAGAATTTTAAACGGCGCCACACACCGCGTCCGTATGCGTGACGAAATAATCAAAAGTCAAAAAATATCTGGAAATGTTCAAATGTTCTCATAACCAACTCAATAAACACTTTTCTTTCTAGCTGTATTTTCTTTTTATTGTCGCATTTTTTTTCCATTTTTTGATGACGGCTGCTCGCCCACGTCAGACTTTTTGTAGGACCGATAATCGCTCAGATTTTTCCTCCGATTCTTATGTCCGATTTTGTGACCGACTCAAAGCACACGTCCGTCTTTTTGGCTGTTGTTAGTAGCACGTCTAGGGATTGCAATCCCGCAATGCGGGATCCGCAATCCCGCGGGATCTCGCGCTATTTTTAGCCTTGCGGGACCCCCACCTTCAAAAGGCGGATCCGCGGATCCGGCACATTGAGAACCCACGCCAAAAAATATACCTAATAACTTTTGCTTCTGAATGGCGAAAACTCGACGTTCATTTCCTATGAATATGTCCTAACTATGAAAACATTCTAAATTATTTGCATAGAAGCTTAAAGAGCATTTCTTACTTGTGGTTCTTTGAGACGCAGGCTGGGTGATACTCGTAAACCCATTAATATTCTTTGATTAAGAGTATTTTTCTATAACTTATCAGTTATCTAGACGCTAGAGTTACAAAACTCTGACACCAGGGTTCCTCGTGTCGTTGAACGACCCGGTGTCGTACACGAAAAGAAGTTATCATATCATATCACCATAGGTAGTCCCAGCTGTTGTAGTAAATTGAAAATTTGTTATTTGATATCTAGAGAAAGTTTTGATCTTAAAGTGACTAAGGAGAATGGACGCCGTTGGGCGCTTAGCGGCCACTTATAAAATTAATATCAAATGAAAGTGCTATTATTAACGAACATTTTTGACTATGAGCGTTACTCTGTATTTCATTTAGAAATAAAGGTAATCTAGTGTTATCGTTTCCTCGCGCTGGCCCTCACGGCGTAGAGGAGCGTCCCCTGGGTGGCGGATAGGGGAATGGTCGGTAGCACAGCCTAGCTACGCTAGCCGGCTAAGTCCGATGGACTCGCTGACCAACGACGGGTGTGGTCCTCCAGCATTTTGGGGGTTGTGCGGCGGGTTAACAGCCCTCCCATGTAAAAAGAACATTGTTATGAAACCGACAAAGAAGTATAAACGATCCGATCTTAATGACGACCTACGGCATGGCTTCACGGACTTCCGATTTGCCTCATGGAATGTTAGAAGTTTATTTAGACCTGGATCAATGTACCAAGTGAGCAAAGAACTGCACCGCTACCACATACAAATAGCAGCCCTACAGGAAGTCAGGTGGCTTGGTAAGGGAGAATATAATGTAGACAACAACTCAATTCTGTTCTACAGTGGCGGAGATGATGGTCGACATAATAACGGCACAGGTTTTATGGTCAACAAAAGAGTTGTGGGAAGCGTAATTAAGTTTGAAGCTATATCAGACAGACTTTGCTTATTACGCGTCAGAAGCAAATTCAACAACATAACCATCATCAACGCCTATGCCCCAACTGAAATTACAAACGAGGAGGCAAAAGACCAATTTTATCAAGACCTAGAATTGGTTTATGATCAAGTCCCTGAATTTGACACCAAAACCATCGTGGGGGACTTTAACGCTCAAGTAGGACGCGAAGAAATATTCGTCCCTACCATAGGAAGACACAGCAAACACGAAAAGACCAATGATAATGGTCTTAGGCTTATTAGTTTTGCAGCCTCAAAATCCATGGTAGTCAAGAGCACGATGTTTCCCCACACAAAAACATCCACAAAGCTACATGGAAATCTCCGGACGGTATAACTTTAAACCAAATAGATCACGTACTCATTGACTGTAGACATAAAAGCACTATCGAAGATGTCAGATCATATCGTGGAGCGGACTGCGACAGTGACCATTACCTTCTTGCCATCAAAATTAAAGCTAAAATAAAGATATCGCGTAAAACTAATAGATCAGGTTTTGAAATGTTTGACACTGATGCACTAAAAGATAAAGACAACCGCAAAAAGTTTGAAATAGAGCTAAACAACCGTTTTCAGGGGCTTGAAGTACAGGATGGGGTAAATGACACGTGGGAAGAAACAAAAGCAATAGTTAAAGGTACTGCAATCAAAATTTTAGGGAAGAAAAAACGACACAAGAAGCGTAAATGGTGGAATAAGGAATGCGACCTGGCAATGGAAGAGAGAGGAAAAGCGAGGCTTCTGGCAGAGCAAAATGAATGTTGGGAAGATAAGTATAAAACAGCAAGAGAAAAATTTAGGAACACAGTTCGGCATGCAAAGAGGACCCACCTGGAAAGTAAAATTACAGAGATAGAAACACTGCTAAGAGCAAGTGAGGTTCGCAAATTCTATCAAGAACTGAAGACAGTCCGAAAAGGTTATCAGCCCAATGTCCAAATACTCGAAAATGAAGACGGCAATCTCATCTCCGACTCAGAAGAACTCAAGGATATGTGGCGTAAATACTTTAAAGAGCTGTTAAACTGTCCTTCCATAGAACAACCAATGGCTGAGGTGGAAGACGCCGAGGATAGTAGCATTGACCCGCCGAGCTTTGAGGAAGTAAGAAAAGCAATAATGCGCCTTAAGAATAACAAATGTCCCGGCATTGACGGCATACCAGGAGAGCTATGGAAATACGGCGGAGGAGGAGTGCAATCAAGACTCTACGAAATCATAATGATGATATGGGAAAAGGAGCAACAACCAGAAGAATGGAACGTGGGAATTATATGCCCCATTCACAAGAAAGGGACAAGGAAAAAATGTTCAAACTACAGAGGTATTGCACTACTCCCAACAGCCTATAAAGTGCTATCATACGTTCTCCTGGGCCGGTTAGAACCGTACGCTGAAAATATTCTGGGCGATTATCAATGTGGCTTTCGAAGAAACCGGAGTACGGTGGATCAAATCTTCCTCCTCAAACAAATTATGGAGAAAAGGTGGGAGTACGCCCAGAGTATGCATTGCCTCTTTGTTGACTTCTCCAAGGCTTACGACAGTGTGGACAGAAAAACGCTCTTCACAATTTTAAGATCTTTTAAAATACCACTAAAACTCGTGAAAATGGTGGAGGTTGCGACTAAGACCAGCAAAATGAGAGTTAGAGCCGAAGGGAGCCTCACTGAAGAGTTTGACGTGATCACTGGCCTCAAGCAGGGGGATGCGCTGTCACCATTACTGTTCAACTTGGTACTCGAACACGCCATACGTTAAGTACTAGCTTTGGACGGAGGAGTAGAGTTGAACGGTAAACACAAAGTAATTGGTTATGCCGACGATCTGGCGGTACTTGGACAGTGTCAATCTGATGTAGAGGCCATGGTCAGAACTTTAGAGCTAGAGGGCAAATCGGTTGGTCTCAGCATCAACCGTGATAAAACGGAGTACTTTCTCATGCGGAGGTATAAGAACCCTAGACAAAAGCGAAAAGATCTGCACGTAGATGGAACGACCTACAAAGGAGTAGATAAATTTAAATATCTAGGGTGCACTGTAACCGATACCAACCAGAGGAATGAAGAGATAGATATCCGTATACAGAATGCCCTGAGATGTTCCGCAGCGCTACATAAGGTGTTAGTGTCCAAGCTGATTAGCAGAAAAACCAAGATACGCGTCTACAAAACCGTTATTAGACCTATCTTGATGTACGGATGTGAAGCTTGGACACTGACCCAGAAGGAAGAGAATAAACTCTTGGTGGCAGAAAGAAAGATCTACCGGAAGATGCTGGGACCAACTAGACGAGACGACGGCAGCTGGCGAGTTCGGAAGAACCGGGAGCTTGAAGAGCTGGTGGCCGAGCCGAACATTATAGGCGAAATTAAGTCAGCCCGAATCCTGGCTCGGACACCTAGAAAGGATGGGGGAGGATCGCGCCGCCGTGAAGAGAGCATATCTGGGGAAACCAAACGGCAAACGCCCGGTTGGACGCCCTAGATATCGCTGGGCCGACGAAGCAGAAAAAGACCTCCTGCAGCTTCAGCACCCTGACTGGCGAACGACAGCTCAAGATAGAGATAGCTGGCGACTTCTGGTGTCGGAGGCCAAGATCCTCTTTGGGTCATTGAGCCACCTTAGTAAGTAAGTAAGTAAGTGTTATCGTTTATAGCAATATTGCATAAAAATACATTATAATTATTAAAATAATTATTTGTTTATTAGCTTTTAGTATTATTACTACTTTATTATTTTACATTAATGCATGCATAATGATTGTTATATTATTTAACATTTGTCTTTGTCAAGTAATTAAAAATGCTAACTGCCGAAAATCTTTCACTGGTAGTTTATACTTTGATTACCTAAGTAGTCAAATCCGATCATTTATCATCATATAATTCTTTTCTACATTCTTTATTTATTTCAAAAATATTACATAGTAACATACCTATAACATATAATAATATCATATATTATCATATTATCATATCATGTCATATAATTAACATTAAAAAAATATATTAAATTATATTTTCCAATTTATAGCATCTATGCTTTGCCGACGACATAGTCATAATGGCCGAATCGCTGCAGGACCTGCAAAAAATGCTATCTAGTCTTAACTCTGCTTCGAGACGTGTTGGACTTGGGATGAATTCCGATAAGACGAGGGTCATGTTCAATCAACACATAATCCCCGAGCCGGTCTCCGTCGAAGGTGTAGTCCTTGAAGTTGTCCAGAAATATGTGTACCTTGGGCAAACTTTGCAGATGGAAGAGACAACTTTGAGGCTGAAATCACCAGAAGAGTGCTGCTTGGCTGGGTAGCGTTTGGAAAGCTGCGTCACATCCTCGAATCATCTTTGCCACAATGCCTCAAGACCAAAGTGTTCGATCAATGCGTCCTACCAGTCATGACCTACGGAGCCGAGACGTGGAACTTGACAGTAAAACTGGCCCACCGGCTACATGTCACTCAGAGAGCTATGGAAAGGTCTATGCTTGGTATCTCTATAATGGATAAAGTCCGGAATGAGGCCATCCGAAAAAATACCAAAGTGACGGACATAGTCTGGAAGTGTAGCAAGCTGAAGTGGCAGTGGGCTGGCCACATTTGTCGTAGAACCGACGGACGGTGGAGTAAGCGAGTTCTCGAGTGGAGGCCACGCCTCGGCAAGCGTAGCGTTGGACGCCCTTCGGCTAGATGGACCGATGACTTAAAAAAGGCGGCTGGTAGCGACTGGATGGCAAAAACGGGAGATCGTGCCTTATGGCATTCCCTGGGGGAGGCCTACGTCCAGCAGTGGACTGCAATAGGCTGAAATAGAATAGAATAGAACTCGTTGATAGTAACCCATTCCATCTTAGTACCTATAGGGAATAGCTATCGAGGCACTGACCTGCTTGGCCTAAGTATGATTAATTCAAGTAAGTAATCGTCTTTTAATTAACGTACAAGAACTGAAATAAATATTATTTCGATTTTGGAATGACTAAATTTTACTTTATAACCTGTTTTGCTGTATTACTAGAAGGCTGATAATAAATCTCAACAATCTTTTGGAATAAACTTAATTTCATACTTTAATATTTTTTCATTTGACATTATTCTATTTATTTAGAACAATATTAATATGTGTTATATAACTAAATTAACTATTTCATTTTTTTTAAATAAACTGAACTCAATAAAAATTACTAAAGGAATTTAATTCATGTCTTCATATTGTGCTTCTCCACTTTTATGACAAGAAATTATTTTATTATCTGATCAAATGCTATTTAGCCTTCTGTCCAATAATACTGTTCTAATAATCTTTTTCTTTTTGACATTTTTCAAATCGCCCACACTACATCTCGCTTCCTTTTACCCGACTTCCCCAAGAAGAACCCGTCCATCGAAAGTATGCATGTATGTGTCACCGTGAAATTACAAACACCGCTAGATTATCATATTTCCCGCTAAATTACAATCTGTCGAAATATTGTAAGACATACATACACACGGATCACCATTTAACGTATCAATTTTCGAAAGATTATAATATTATGCAGTAAAACGGTAAAATTGTCAACTCGCGTTCTGATTGGTCGAATGTCATGTACATCGCGCCGCCATGTTTATTTGACAGCTGATCGCCATATCGATGGGTATCTAACAAGTATCGAACCTAAGCAAACAGTGCTTATAAGATTATTTTCTTATTTCATAAGTTCTTATGAGCAATTTTCAACACGGAGTTATAAAAACAGAAGAAAAAACTGTTAGTTTACGTTCGAGAACCAACGAGAGGGCAATTAGCTGTTAAACAAACATGGCGTCGCTCGCAACATGAGACTTGACTTGATCAATCAGAACGCGAGCAGCGTATCGTATCACAGTTTTACGGTTTTGGTTCGTTATATTGTAATCTACTGAAAAATTATACGTGTGAATGGGTTACAATATTCCGACATATTATAATTTAGCGAGATAGATTGTTTGTAATTTTACGGTGACATATGTATTTTGGTATGTAATTCAACTTGCGGATTTCCATTGTAAAATACAATTTTGAAACTACCGAAGTCGGGTAACTGTTTTTAACCACTTCAACTTACCTATCCTTTCTTCTTTTTAATTCATGTCTTCTTGTCAAGTTTACAGTTTTGATACTGAAAAGATTTTATTATGACACTAATCTGAATTTGCAAATTAGTCTTTACTAGAAAATAATAATTTGAAATATGTTGATGCTGCATATTGATGTGTACGAGAAATGCGACTCTCGAGATATGCCCTTCCCTAGCAAGTTCATGCGGCCGACTGTCGGTGAGTAGTGTGCGTTTACGCATACATTTCAGAGTGTTCCATTTTTCACCGACAATCGGATCGGTCGAGATTCACCGATTTCATTTCTGACCTACTATTTGTAGGATGTGGGCGTTACACCATTGCAATCAATACGTTCCATTTTTCTCCTACAAAAAAACGGACACCGATTATCGGACGTGGGCGAGTAGCCGTATTCGAAAAAGGTAGCATAGCGGGACTGTAGCATACCGGTACTAATAAAGGGGTTGAAATGATCAAAAAATGCGATGACATGACCAGTTTTCTACAGGAATTACTTGTCACACTTTATTTGACATCTTGACAGGACTCGCCAGCGTAATGCCCGCCCTCGGTTTGATTTCCGTACAAAAGAAGCCGCCGGAAAGTTGTCTTTTTTAGGATTTTAGGCCCCCAAAATTCGCACCGGAAGTAACGGATTTTCCAATTTCTGGCCAATCTGGATCTGATTCTTTTGATTCTTGCTCAGCACAATCTTTTCAACCTGGAATTTGACGTAGGTAATGTCCATTCAAAATCATAGAGTCATGACATGACCAGCCTCTAAACGCGAGGCCAAGTTACATTGATCGCGCAATATCTAAGTACTTATTACGACCAGCGTAACTTGGCCTCCTGCTTAGGTTGGTCATGTCATTTCAAGCGAACGGACTGTAACTGCTTAGACGGGCCCATGGACTACATTAGATAAAGCTCTCTCACATAACATGAGAAAGACTGCTAACCTAGGTTCACAGACTAGAGTGCCGTCATCCGAATAGGCCATATTTGACGTCTGTCAAACCCATACTAGGAAACATGTCAACAAAGAAAAATAGACCTTATGTCATTAATATGATTTTGACAGACGTCAAATATGGCCTATTCGGATGACGGCACTCTAAGTGCCCAAAAAAGGCCGTATCTACATCTCTTTTCACAAACTTTTGCTACATAATTTTGTGTGCTTACAAAATATGTTGCGACTGCGTTGCAGGCAGGAATATGATGGTCTCTTTCCACAAAAAATCCTTTACTAAACACAATTTAACGACGGACCTGCAATGTAATATAAAGTACCTACCTACCTACTGATTCAAATAAGATTCATAAACTCTATAACTCAGCGGGTAAGACGCTCCCCCTTGCATGTGATAAGCTGGTAATCTCTACCGTGCAAAAAGAGGGTCGGATAATTTATTTGCTGGCCTTTTAATTTTTCGTCTAGATGCATTTCTAAATATCTCGACTCACTATGACCGAAATTACGCGACGGAATTCGGCGCAATTACGCCAGCAATGTTATTTGCATTGCGGATGACACATTTCACCCGAAATTACGTCGCGGAATTTTGGTACGAAGTAATTAGGTGTGATTTGTACGTAATTTCGGTTTAAGTACCTATAGTGACCAGTCCCAACCAAAATCTTCAAAACGGAACGGAATTCAGCCGCCGAATTTCGGTCGCGTGATTTCGGTCGTAGTGTGTCTTCACACTAATTATCGAGTTTACTTTGACTGCAAGAGCCGAAACAAAACTGTAAAATGCAGCCAAGACTGGAAATTGTAAATTGCAAACGGGACTAGCATTTTAAAATGGACGATGGGTAACTTAACTACAAACCTAAAGTACGAGTAGAATATGTAAGAAAGGTAGTACGAAAATATAGTCAAGGTATTCATTAATCTGAACAACCCTTTGAATTAAAGGCATACAGGTCGCAATCACACGTATAGCTGGTTTGACTTTTAGGTCGACTTTGTCCACTATCCGGACTTGTCAATTTCCTGATTCCCCCACTCTTCTGTCTCGCCTATTTCCCAAAGTATGGGAAGGGCATTATATTATTGGACTTTATTTCCTTTGGAGGAAAGTTGTTCACTTTTATGACTACGTTTGCCCTCCTACCTTTTTTGTGACACGTGGTATAGCTAAAATGTAATGTGCTTATTACGAATATACGTACAAGTCTCTGGAGTCCCTAGGCCTAGAAATTAGGCATTCAGGCCTGAAATCCTATTTAACTAGAGGACCTAGTTTAAAGTTCTAGATATATCTTTGGGGTGTAGTTTAGAGTTAATATAAATATCCTTTGGGACATTGGGAGTTTAAAGGTCAAACGTTAAAGCGTTACTAGGTACGGTTGTGTGAAATTAAGGTGCTGACTAAGAACTTAAACTGTTTATACTTAAGTGAGACATGACTATAAACTAAAAGTAATACGGATAAACTAATAGTCCGAGTTCTTAATTGGCAGTTTGTATGGAGGTATGGTCCCATCTGGCAGAAATCATGAAACTTGGCATGTGTGTAGCTTACATGTGTAAGCTTCAGGAAAAGAAGGGAAGCAAGTTGGACCCCCCCTGCTTCCCCTTTACCCCCTTTTATGTCCCAAATTTCAGTTATCTTTATTTTTCTCGGAAACGATTAAAGATAGGAGAAATTTGTCAAGGTAAGAAATATTCCTTATAAAATTGTCTACATAATTGTTTTTGGGTAGATGTTGATAGGACTTATACTTTTCGAGTTATGCTTCTGGGAAACCCATCATTTTTTTGAAGGTGACTTCCAGCTCTGAATTAGCCATAACTACCATGTGATAGAATATTTTTTCAAACTTGCTATTGGCTGTTGTTAGTTAGGTAGTCTTCAAAGGAAATCCGCAGAGACAATACTTCAATCACGTGAGGACTTCTGACTCCTTAACTAAATGTGACACGAGAAATTGAGTATCATTTTCGAATAAACCAAGGACGGAGTATTCAATTCTGGAACGCTCTTTGGTACATTTCATACAAAAATATAAATATATTGAGTGAAATTGGAAAAAAATATGTTTCGTTCTCATTCAAACTCTGTTTTCTTCATGACCTTGAGACATATTTATTAGATAATAACACATACTCGAAGATATACTCACCCTAATTATAAATCCATATTTTATTTTCGAAAATATTAGAAAATACCTATCCTACGGAAGCCTAAATATTTTTACAAAGTTATGTTTGTAGCTGGAAAAATTTGAAGTTCATAGATTTTGTATGCAAAAATAAGATTACCAACCGCAAACTTATATTTCTCAATTGTCGCTAAACCATTCCAGATAGAGAAATGCCCTCATAGGGAATGTTGTTTATACTGAAGGGTTGTTTTTGTTGGAGTAAAGAAATCGAGGATCTGGAGTACTTGATGTTTAAGAAGACATTACAGTATCTCGAATAGTTTAGCTGGGCTGTTGATGTTCCACATCAAGTACTCCAGATCTTCAATTTCTATATATCAGCATAAACAACTCTTCAGTATAAACAACATTTCCTATGAGGGCATTTCCCTATCTGGAATGGTTTAGCGACAATTGAGAAATATACGTTTGCGGTTGGTAATCTTATTTTTGCATACAAAGTCTATGAATTTGAAATTTTTCCAGCTACAAACATAACTTTGTAAAAATATTTAGGCTTCTGTAGGCTAGGTATTTTCTAATATTTTTGAAAATAAAATATGGCTTTATAATTCGGGTGAGTATGTCTTTGAGTATGTGTTATTGTCTAGTAAATATGTCTCAAGGTCATGAAGAAAACAGCGTTTGAATGAGAACGAAACATATTTTTTTCTTATTTCACTTAATATTTTTATATTTTTGTATGAAATGTACCAAAGAGCGTTCCAGAAATGAATACTCCGTCTTTGATATATTCGAAAATGAAACTCAATTTCTCGTGTCACATTTACTTAAGGAGTCAGAAGTCCTCAAGTTCAGGCCGGAAAAAATAAACTTTGCCCCCCTCCCCCCATCCCCACAGGCGTGATTGAAGTGTTGTCTCTGCGGGTTTCCTTTGAAGACTACCTAACTAACAAAAGCCAATAGCAAGTTTGAAAGAATATTCTACCACATGGTAGATAGATAGATAGATAGATAGATAAAACGTTTATTGCATTAAATTACAACACACACATACATTTAACACTAAAGAAAAAGATAATACATTTTGGAGATAAATACAGATAGTAGGTACACAGTTAGATGCACATGTGTGCTGCAGCGATGCAAAAGGCCAAGGCTCAGTGCATTAAATACCCAAAGGAGGGCAGCACTGGTTTTCAGCCATTACCCAGAGTGAACGTTGCGAGTGTTTTGTGTGTATTGGGTGGGAAAATGCGATATGAAATAGTTGGTGTTAATGAGTGTGTAAGTGAAAACTTTTAAACAAATATCAAAAAGAGAAAGTGAGAAAAAATAAAACTAAAATAAATAAAAATTTACTTAAAAAGGTATCATTGAGAAAAGTGGGTAGTTTTCTCAATGCTTTATTGTTTTTGGCAGCAACCGCTAACCTAAAAGTTTTGACGGATTATCCTGTTTTGACATTCAAGCAAGTAAGTTTTAATTTAATTTTGAAAGTGTATTTGGAGGATACATTTCTGATAGGGGGAGGTAAAGAGTTCCAGCATTTTGTTGCTAGGAAGCGGAAGCTGCCTCTAAACGCCACTGACCGATGAACGTGCCCTTCTAATGGAGCACGATTACTCCTCGTTCCATATCTACCGTGTAAGGGCGACAGATTCAACTTTTTACGCAGGTACTCCGGTTTCTCGAAATTGATGACGTCAAACACAAGGCTAGCCAAGTGCATGATTCTCCGATGTTCCATATTAAGCATACCTGCATTATTTAAGAATGGAGTTACGTGGCTTCTTGGTGGCACAGTGAAACAAAACCTACAGCAAGCATTTTGGACACGTTGCAATAGACGTTTCGTTCTAGAAAGTAATCTGGGACCGTAAACGACATCACCATAGTTTAATCTAGACAGCACTAGTGATTCACACAAAATTATACGTGATTTTTCGCAAAGGATATTTCGGATCTGATACAGGACTCTGAGGCGATACATGCAACTTTTGACGAGGTTTAAAACATGACTTTCAAATCGTAGGTGGCTGTCAAAGGTAATTCCTAGATTTCTAGCCTCTTCGACGCGCTCTATACTCTGATTTTGAACGATGACTGCTGGATTTTGGTGAAAAATTTTGCTAATTTGCATCTTTGTACCAATGACCATATATTTCGATTTGACAGGATTTAACATCAGATTGTTTTTGATTGACCAATCCCCTATTCTTTCCAGGTCCTCGTTCATTTTGCTATCGCAGTATTGATGTTTTTTGGGTCATCAGAGATGTAAAGTTGGAGATCATCGGCGTAACAATGATACTTACAATTCCTGATGACTGCACCAAGATCCGCACTGTACAAAATAAACAATAGTGGACCCAAGATCGAACCCTGGGGCACACCTCGCGTAAGGAGCTTGGCGTCTGACACAGTCTCTTCTCCGTTCTCCTTTTTAAGCCGCACGGATTGAAATCGCTGACTAAAGTAACTTTGAAACCAATTGATAGACAAATCATCCAAACCGTAATATTTCAACTTACATAATAGAAGAGTAATATTTATGCTATCAAAGGCTCTCGAAAAATCCAGTAGCGTGAGAATAGTACCATGGCCGATGTCTTCCTCAGCTAGTATGTTATCCACGACATCTGACAAAGCCGTGCTAGTACCCCGTCCCTTTCGAAATCCCGACTGATGTGTGGGTAATATGTTATTTTCCTCTACATATTTAGACAACTGCACATACACAGCCTTTTCCAGTATCTTAGATAAGTAAGGTAAGATACTTATCGGTCTAAGGTCTTTCAGTTCAGTCGGATCATCTACTTTGGGTAACGGAGTCACAAGCGCGGCCTTCCACTGGGTCGGAACAGTGCCAGTGCTTAATGACTGGTTTATTATTCCAGTTATTACTGTTAGCGTACGAGGTAGACTTAAAATAATCATATCCCTACTCAATTCGTCACTGCCGATTGCATTTGATTTAATAGCAACGATAAAATTATAAACATCCTTTTCTGAAACCTGTTTAAAGGAGAACGATGTGTTGCCATACCGATTAGAATTGAAAAAGTTGAAATTTTCCTGAGATAATTCATTGCTTACGGGAATCGATAGGAAATGTTCGTTAATTTCAGATGGATCACTAAAACGATCGGGCAGTTTTTCACCACGCTTAGGATCAACCAAAACCTTTTCTTTAATACCTTTCCAAAATGCCTTACCATCATGAACTTTGGAATTAACAAAGTGCTCAAAAAATGCTCGTTTTTCATTGTAGATGCTCATTTCTAGAAACTGCCTCAAGTCTTTCCACGTTTTTTTATCTTTATCAGTCTTCGTAACTCGGTAATTTTCGTGTGCCTCATTACGAAGTTCAGTGATGTGCTTTATATTGTCGGTTATCCAAGGCAGAGCGTGACTTTCCTTGACTTTTATAGTTTTTATGGGTGCATATTTATTAAACAGTGATAAAAGGTGAAAGTTAAAGTCATGAACCATATCGTCAACGGTAGAGAGGTTTAAAACTTGTTCCCAATTCAGGAACTGTAAGTCACTATTAAAACTGGTCAAGTCCATATCTTTAATGGGTCTAAATGTTATAAGCCTTGGTGGAATTTTATTTTTTCTGATCATTAAAGATACATTAATCATTGCGTGACCGATAGAACCCTTAATATTTGAAACCGTGATTTCTCGAACCCGGGTATTAGTGCAGACAACATCAATAAGTGATTCTGAATCCGCTGTAAAGTGAGTTGGCTTATCTACATACTGTTCAAGTTCCATGTACGTCAAAAACTGTAAGAATTTTTTTGTAGATGCTTCATACGGTTTTAATAAATCTATGTTAAAATCACCTAGCAAGACCAGATGATCAAAATGAGAGAAATGAGTTACGGATAAAGTAAGTGCGTCAAGAAATGTATCAACATTTATCCAACTTGGCCTGTAAGCTGTACCAATAACAATCCTCTGTCCATTTACTTTTGTAGATACCCACATTTGTTCTATATCAGCACTAGGATATTTTTCGTAGCGAACCCGAATATTACGTTTAATATAAAACGCCACCCCGCCTCCCCATCCGCTTCGCATATGCATTGGCCGAGGTGTGCATCGGAGTCTATATTCAGGAATTTGAGGGGCGCGTAATTCCTGGCCGTCTCTAACCCAAGATTCGTTTACCGCTAGAATATCAGGCTTGTGGCACTCCATCGCGACTAGAAAATCATCGTGTCCAGTATTTAGCGATTGAGGGTTAAAAAGTGCTAACTTAAGATACCTATTTTGGGCCATCATTTACAAAAATGATAAAAATACAGTCGGGTACTTGGTCGCTCATGTCGCCCTGATATGCACAATGCAGAGAGTATGTCTTCCGTGTCGACCTTGACACTGGCTAAATTGCCCGTAAACTGAGGCCACGGAGTTGGAGAAAAAATAACAAACGTAAACAAATGAAAGTGCAACAGTGAATTGTGGTGGTAAGTTTTATGATTTGTTATCCATTTAAAACTGCAAATTTCGTACATTATATAGCAACCTTTGGCATAAGTGATCATCTGAACGCATTGTCCATGTTCACAATTCATAAATAGTTTTATTGCGTGTGTGTAATGCTTGGAATGGTAATGTGTACTGTTTGATTGTGTATTTTGCAGATATTCCCTCTGGGTTGGCATAATTAGCATCAGTGAAACACACATGGCGACAACAGCAACACGATGTAAAAGTTTGATCACAGGCAGAGGAATTTCTTCAATGGTAAGCCATACAGATACAGTTGAAAATGTAAACAACAGTGTATAAAAATAGTTGATAATCCTCGGTACAGTATTTGTGGCAAAGTAAACTGTGCAATAATATGCAGCAAATAACTTAATTAAATTAATTTTTAATTCCAGGTCGCAGATACAAGATAAACCTAGTACAGAGAAATGTAAAAACAGCTGAGGTTTAGCACAGGAGAGATTGATTTGAAAGCCTGGGAACAGTGAAGCTAAAAAAAGAGGTATTTTTTATGATTATGCATGCATTAAGTACTACTATAATGATAAAAAATTGAAGAAAATAATTTGATTTCAAGCTGTAGTGTAAACTTTCAATACATTCAGGAATAATTTTAATATTTTTTTCATTGTGGTTCATTTCAGGTGCTCGAACGTGGGCCGGAGCCAAAAACCCGCACCAGATCTTTTTCGACTCGAATGCGATGGCGTGGGGAATCCCTGCCAGGATGCTGCCGTGCAAAGATCTTGCCATCCCGTGTCCAGACAAAGCGCCAGTGGTGTTGATCTCCCAGCTCGCGAGCACGACGGAATAGTAGGCGGTTTACACGTGTTAGCCGTTCGTTCACGTAGAAGCGACATGGTGGACCAGGGATGTCAGCATCCTCCGTGGTGGCACCCCGCCGGACACGAGCTGCCTTCAGAAGCTCATCACGAAGAGCACGGCGCGCCAGGGTCACGACGATGGGACGTGGACGCTGCTTGGACCCCTCCTCGACTGCATTCAGGATTCGGCCAGCCCGCGACGTGTGAACAATGTCCTTATCAGTCAACGCGACCCCTATCTTTCGGGCTAAGTTAATTGCAATGTGTTGCAAGCTCTCATTGCTTTGTTCAGGAACGCATGTTATTTCTATGTCGTTCATCAAAAGTTCTTGATCACGCTGATTGAGTTCCGACTTTAGCTCTTCCACCGACTCCAGCAGTGCGATATTTTCGGCATTTCCCGATCCGCCCTCGACGTTCACACGCTGCTCCAGGCTATCCAAACGAGATGTTAAAATATCTAGTCTATTTTCACAGCTCTCAACCCTGTCCAATAACTTAGTAAATGACTCGTTCAGGTCAGCTAGCTGTTTCCTTGAAACCTGCGTTTCCCGCCGAAATTCACCTCTGAATTCTTTGAGTTCATCGAGCATCCTATCAAACCTCTCGCGGAGATCAGGCTGTTCAGTGATCTCAGGTGAACTATTTTTGTGCAAAGACGCGCCTCTGCGGTTTGTATTAACAAAACCAGAATCTTTCTGGGCACTACTGATCGGTTTGGCTGGCGTAATGTCTGACCTGGCTGCATATGTTTTAGATACACACAGCAAACATTTCCAGTTAGACTTGGTTTGAACTGTCATACTGTCCTTGAAGTCTTTCAAGGATACATTAGCGCAGCTCAGGTCGTAATACTTATCCTCGTCTCTTTCGCAAGCACAGCAGCGTAGGTATAGTTTGTCATTAATTGGTTCCCTACATCCAGAACATATCAGCTGATTTGCGTCATTCATTGTTGTAATGAACTAATGAGTTTTAAGGTAGTAGGTTGAATCACTTAGATAGCACGGAGGTAGTAAACAAAATGTACAGGACGGCAATATACGCAGACTCCAACGTGCAACAGAGACAGCACAATAAAACGCGTATCACTGTCGATGTCACAATCCGCTCGTCACTAACCGGCCGTTAGTACAAAGTACTTGCTTATAGGCAAAATAAATTCACTTATTACAGCTAAACGCAGCTATATTTTTGAAAAATTCCTTCACATTCACTTGACTAATATTATACGGAAAATATTAGCACGATATTATGCACTAAAAAGTCACTTTTTGTACAAGTAATAATAAATATACGTAGAGGTGTAGTGATAACAGTGTTAACGGCTCAAATCGCTCTCGCTCACTCATGGTAGTTATGGCTAATTCAGAGCTGGAAGTCACCTTCAAAAAAATAATGAGTTTCCCAGAAGCATAACTCGAAAAGTATAAGTCCTATCAACATCTACTCAAGAACAATTATGTAGACAATTTTATAAGGAATATTTCTTACCTTGACAAATTTCTCCTATCTTTAATCGTTTCCGAGAAAAATAAAGATAACTGAAATTTGGGACATAAAAGGGGGGGTAAAGAGGAGAAGCAGGGGGGGTCCAACTTGCTTCCCTTCTTTTCCTGAAGCTTACACATGTAAGCTACACACATGCCAAGTTTCAAGATTTCTGCCAGATGGGACCATACTTCCAGCTAAGAAGCCGTACTATAACTGCTGTTTTATATGTTTACGATAACGCTATGTGTTCGGATCTGTAACTGTGAGAATAAATCTCCCATTTCAAAGTTGCCACCTTTCAGTGAGACACAATACAAGCAGGAAATTCCCATAATAAATAACTTTACCAGCTTAATCTACCTTGACCCATCCCGGCAACTTTCAATTGCCCGGCACCGCGACACTTTCAAGCTACTTACAAAGTATGCCTCTGGAAGTTAGCTTGTTACATTAAAGTTCCGGGAATATAAGTTTAAGGTTACTTTTGAGTGCTAGGGTCGTTGAACGACTCGGTGTCTCAAACGAAGAGAGAGAGAGAGAGAGAGAGAGAGAGAGAGAGACAGCTCAGAAGGTTCAGGGTTCGAATCACGGTGGGTCACTGACAAATTGATATTTATCACTTTGTGAATTTGATCCCAGTCTAGTTAGGACATTGCAGGGCGAACCACTGATTGTCCGAAAAGAAAAATAGTACCATGCTTTGATCGAAGGGCACGTTAAGGCGACGGTCCCGGTTGCTGTCTATGATTAGTTAGACGGCGCGGCGGCCGTTACACAATCACGTCAGAGGCCTGCTACTTGTAGTAGGCGGTTGAAAAACTCTATCAACAGGGTTTATCGGGTCGCTGGACGACTCGGTGACCCACACGAAGAGAGATGGTCGTTGAACTATATTCCAATGACTTTGTATGGATCATTTATTACACATTCTTTTGCGGTGTGCTGCGACAAATAGTGCTTTCAAAATCTCATTCATATGAAAATTTTGGTCTTTACGAAATATCAGTGTAGCCACAGTCCATTAGTTTTAGGTTGGTAAAATTGGAAGGAAAAGCCCTGTCACATCTCAATGGACCAAGTGTCATTGCTTGCAGAGGGTTGCCAGGTTGCTGTTAAAGATGTAAAAAAAGTAGTTGAAAATATTTCAAAGGGGAAAGTGAACTAGCCCATGAAACTGAATTAACTTGTACCTAATACTTTCCTAAACGGAATTAATACTTAAATTGAATACAGTGTGTTACTGGCAAACGGACATTTATTCAAACTTGTAAATTTAGGCATCTATACGAACATGTTTTACTACGGGGGAACCATCTGAAAAATCAAGAAAAAATCAGATGTTACATAAATTTTTCCTGGGTGGGTATTGTATCACAGATGGCCCCATAGAAAAAAAATTGTATCGATGTCAAGATTCACCAGTTTGAATGAATGCCCGCCCAAATGAGAACCTACCTGATACCTAATGTCTCAGACTAGAACAATTTATCGACCTTTCTTTTTGGGGAAAGTTGTTCAATTCCATGAGTTCTTGGACAGTTCGTAGTGTTTTTTTTTACCTTCGATACCTATCTGAGCGCTTGGCAGCCCTACTTTTAGAGCGTGTCAGCCACAACCTCGACGCACGTGCGCGTCGCGCCGGCGTTTATTGAAAAACGAACTTGGCTCGCCCTCGTACGTGCGTTCACGCGCCTGAGCTCTTTATTTTGCTTATTTCATAAAGACACAATCTGATTTGTTATGAAAGTAAAATGACTGTACAATACGATTTAGGTACTAGTTTATTTTTTATTTACAGCGCCATCTGGATTTTACCAGAAATTTTTGCAGGTACGTGTTTTTGGTTCAAGATTGTACAGTCGAGGCCAAAAGAGCATACCTAGTTGGGATTTTTAGTTCTATGACAAGAAATTGAACGCCATCTAACTGTTATTGATAGTATCACCTCTGTAACTGCATAGGCACATCTTGATACTAATTATTTCTCTAGATGGCGTTGCAATCAGTTCCCAATTGAAAAAATAAGTTCTTATTTATTCTAACCGTCCACCCGGAGATACTTAATCTGGCTAATTTTATTACGGTTAACAACTTGGTATCTCATACAACACTTTTTCGTTATGGTTTTGATTTTGCCAATCATAAAAAGCAGTGGTCCAGGTAAGATTCGAACCCAGAACTCACCAGATTAAAAGCATCAACCTATAACCGCTGGGCTATGACTGAAAAACGTTGAAAAACGTCCATACAATAAGCCGTTTCATTGTCGGCATTGCCGTAAGTCTTGCAAATATGACTGTAGGTAATAAGGCCAAAAGAGGGTAGTATAGAATATCATACGGTTTGAGCTAAAATTTATTATTCATCATTTTGGTGTATAAAGACATGGTGTGAATCATTTGATTGTGTTCATAATCTAACAACGTTAGTTGTTTATAATAATGAATTATTTGTGCAATATCAGTGTTGCTTATCAATAAGAAATAGTTGCATTTCACAGCCAGTATAAACATTATTCGATAATATCTAGAATGCTAAGAGTAACGGTAAGTGAAGTGAATACAGTTTAATTTTTGTTTCGCATCAATAACTAGTATAACGAACGATGAAATTTTAACAAACATTTTGTTTTAGATCAACACTGTGAAACTATAAGTCTAAGTTCCAAGAAATCACAAAATATATCGCTGTATGCTTTGGTGATCATTGCCTGGGAGAACTTAGCGCTTTTAATAATATTCAGTCGCACTAAAGGCGTCATATTCACCGATCTGATCATGGAGTGGTTTTAACAACACACTGAAGTGAAAATTATTTATTAGGATCAAAGCCAAAACCTATGGAAAACTTGAAGATAATACAAATTAGAAGACAGAAGAAATTTTGAAGACAGGAAAATATTTTTGATTTAAATTTATAAACTGATTTCATCAATGAGTGCAAGGCGTGATTGTCCGACGGTGGGCCCATGGGATATTCTTATTTTATTTATAGATTTTAAAGATTTGCGGATATTTATTACAAACAGGTATTAATTTTGTATAATTATTTATTTCTGTAATATAAAGCTTCCTGCACACTATACTGACGGCCAAGTTATAGAGCGCATAACCTCGTCACGCGAGGTTGCCAGTGCTGCCATCTATAGTTTATTTTTTACTCGTACTCGTATCGTATTCTTATTAAAATACTTTGGATCTGCCGTCAGCACAGTGTGTAGGAACCTTAATTTGCTGTTGCTAAGTAAAGCAGGTTACGTTTCAATCCTCTTTTCAAATATAATTGAAAACGAATACTTAAGCGTTTATCTGCGTTATTTCGAAAAATATATATTTATAACTGGATTTTGTTATTATTTACTATTACTTAGATACTTAATAAGAAGAAATACTTAGTATCGCTTTTGTTTTCATTACAAGAAAATAAAGTTCTTAAGAAATGAGACATGTTTTATTAAACATTTATAAAAATATAACCTTTTTTCACTTATTAATAAAAAATATCCAAATATCCATTGAAAATTAAAAAAAAATTTGAATAGCATAAAATTCTTTTATCCAGAGTTGGGGATTTGAACCCAGTTATACGTGCTTAGAAGGCACTGTGTATAACCATTACACCACGCAGTCATTGAAGTGACCTGTGAAATAGTGAGTAGAGTAATGATAGAAAACCTATAGTGATTGACAAATGGAATTTATATTTTGGTGCTGCTGACAGTATTAATGGAACTAATGCCATCTCATTTATATTTTATGAACTACTACGGTTGAGGAATATGAGCTACTTCAAAGGATTATGAACCTTACGGTAGGTATGCTCTTATGATCGCGAGTGCTTCCGTATATTTCCTCCATGCTTAAGGCGTTCCGTTTTCCATACAAAAGTTCAATGGAGTTATGTATGTAAAGGAGACAAGAGTCGGTTTAAAAAACTTGATGGGGAGTCCCGTGGGTATATAAGATTGTCGCAAAACACTAAAAAGAATTTTTAAATCATCAGATTTCCCCGTAAAAAGCGAGTCGCCACTTTACGAAAATAGATGGAGCTACTGCTGCAATAAATACGTTTAATTTTATTGTGCAGAAAATACTGATTATCTTTTAACTATAAGTAGTTTTGCGAC
This sequence comes from Phthorimaea operculella, assembly GCA_024500475.1. NCBI lineage: Eukaryota > Metazoa > Arthropoda > Insecta > Lepidoptera > Gelechiidae > Phthorimaea > Phthorimaea operculella. The sequence goes on along the minus strand of JANFCV010000021.1, from coordinate 3,831,089 downwards.
AAATTTACGTGTGCCTTCATCATTCAGAATAAAGTTTCTTTAAAAAGAAACTCTACAGCTCATGTGTAACCCGACTGAAGTGCAGTTTTTCGTTTGTATGACGTAACGAACCACCTTAACGTACGTTTTTAACACTCTACAGCACTTAATACAGGGTTCGGTCAGTATAGTCTCGGTTATCGTGGTTCAAGAAACTGGACATCCTAAGCTAATAATAGCAAAAAAAATTGGACCTCCCATACAAAATGCTCTATCAGGCAGCAAAAATAGTATGGAAGGTCCATTATTTTTCTTCAAATATTGTTTTTTTTTGCTATTATGGTAGCTTAGGATGTCCAGAGTCTAGATTTTTTCTTTGGACCACGATAACCGGGACACCCTGTACAACCTGTTACATAACTAACCAAAAAAAAGAATATTTTTTATTATCGTCGGTCGATAAAATAATCACATCACTAGTCTAGGCTAGGTGCTACACTACCTGGCGAAAAGTCCGCTTCGGCATACATTGCTGGTTGACTTAGTTTCTTGTATTGTTGACATTCATGTAATAGCCAGCAATGTAAACCGAAATGCATTTCGCCGCGTCGGTAACATCATTTGAATTTTGAGCTGTCAAAATTAGTGCTGCAATGCCACGATTAAAAATAAGTGTAATTTAATAAAAAAATATTTTTTTCGTAGTTTTCAAAAACGATACTACGGCCTTAAGTTTTTGTAAATTGACTCTTTGCAACGAACCTTTCCACACCCTTTCAGCTTTATTGGTTGTTTTGTAACACGTTGTATAAAATAACGCACGTCTACTTATATTTTTTCTACGTGCAATGTTTTTCAAAAGCCGAGCCCTTCGCAGCTAGAACATTGCAATGTCTAGGGAAATTAACGAGATTTCAAAAAGGTCCCTCCATCGTGTGGGCCCTTTTGCGACTCGCGGAGAATATAAAATATGGGTTGAGGTGATGGTAAAAAATGAAAACACAACATTTTTGTATTTCCGAATACATTAACTCAGGTAAGGGACCGAGGAATTCCATGTGATTTCTTTTTCGTTTTTCAGCATACCGTATCTATGATCCATAGGGAAAGTGTTTGAATTTCGCGGACTTTCTTTTTTTCGTGTGGGACACCGTGTCAGAGTGTCAGAGTTTTTCAATCAACATAAATCGAGGACGTGCTAAAGAAAGGTTAGGGATAAGAGTACCCTAAACCGACGAGCATGTATGAAAAGATTGATGAATGTGGATGAAGCGAAAGAGATGTGTAAGGATAGTAGTCAGTGGAAGGAGTAGTAGTCCCTGCCTACCCCTCAGGGAAAGAGGCGTGATCATTGTATGTACTACAAGTAGCAGATCACGCCTGCAATGTGTATGGTACACCGTCCCTTATATCCGGTATATTCTGTGGAGTCAATAATATTTCGCTCGAATACTTGAGTCGAATCGAAATACCTATAGGATTACGAATGAAAATAAGAGACAAATAAGATTGTTTCAGTCTCTTTGAAATTCAAAAGCGTCCGATATCAATGCATTTTTCACAATCCAGACACAAGCCTGTTTAGTTTTACAAAGAGGAGATCTACCAGTTCCTTATGGATTCTAAGTATATAGAGTGTAAGAGATAGCCCTCCGAATAATAATAGCTGATAGGGTGCACTCAGACCATGAAACTGAAAGGTTTTTTGTTATAAACATTTTCTTATAATAAATGCAGTCAGCTGATCGTGATTTTGTATTCTATTTTCTATTTCAGCCTATTGCAGTCCACTGCTGGACGTAGGCCTCCCCCAGGGAACGCCATAAGGCACGATCTCCCGTTTTTGCCATCCAGTCGCTACCAGCCGCCTTTTTTAAGTCATCGGTCCATCTAGCCGGAGGGCGTCCAACGCTACGCTTGCCGAGGCGTGGTCTCCACTCGAGAACCCGCTTACTCCACCGTCCGTCGGTTCTACGACAAATGTGGCTTTGTATGAGAGATCAAAAATATTTTTACGTGTCCAGAAATATTTTCTTAGGGGTCGTTTTTCAGTTTCATGATCTGAATGCACCCTATCAGTATAGGTTCGGCCCTATGCTAATAACAGCTATGTCCCTTACACCCCGTAGGTATAAGTATGCTTGTAATGCAGTACTGAAAAATAAGTCGTTTATAAGTAAGGATAGTAAGGTGGTGTCAAGAGACAGGAAGGACGGGACAGGAGGATCTCTTGACGGGAAGCAAGTACAGGACAGGAATGATCTGAAAATAAAAAGGCATGATTAATATAAAGAATCACTGCGCAACGAAAGGACTAGGTAATAAGGATATTAACAATGGATGAATATGTGATGGATAAATGGTAGCGACTGGATGGCAAAAACGGAATATCGTGCTTTATGATGTACTCCTTAGAGTATACTACGAGGTTATAGAGTGCGCACACAACCTGTCTGTCTATCAGTAGCAAAACGCCAGCCAGTGACAACCCTATTTAACCTTTATAACTTCTCATACATTTGACGTCTGTATCTATGGAGCAACTGCTTTCGTTTTGAAAGTACGTAAGGTGTACTCTGGGGAAGACCTACGTCCAGCAGTAGCCTGCTATAGGCAGATATGATTGATGATTATAAATTCATAAGGTAAAGATAAAATCATGTTTTAAAGGAATTTTAAGCTTCGGGGTTTCAAGATTCAAAACTTTTATTTCCAAGTAGATTCACAAAGAATACTTTTAGAATGTCAATATTAAACAAATCAAATATAATAAAAGTAGGTACATATAAAATTCAAATTATGATTAAGACGAAGTTACAATTGATTATGACAATTTTATACTCCTTGTAAGTCCTGATTTGGTATTCAAAACAAGTGCGTGTTTCTTGTGCTGCGCTGGAATTTCAGAAGTCCACGCATTTTTGTCATTAATATAATCATCTAACTTATAATAAGCTTTATAACATAAAGTTTTCTTAATAACAGACTTAAATTTACTTTCTGATAGACTTAATATATCTTCCGGTATTTTGTTATAGTATCGTATACTTAGACCTTGAAATGAAGTCCTAACTTTGGTTAGTCTAAACTTAGGTTGATCTAATTCATTTCTACTCCTTGTATTGCGGTTATGCCTTTCATAATTTCTAGTGAAAGTATTTATATTCTTTCTGACGTACATGATATTTTCGTAAATATATTGGCATGGTACGGTCAAAATATTAATTTCTTTAAACAGTTCTCTAAGGAGTCACGACTGCAAAGTTTATAAATTGCTCTAATGGCCCTTTTTTGAAGTACAAAAATTGTTTCAATATCAGCGGCGCGACCCCACAACAAAATTCCATAGGACATAATGCTGTGAAAATAACTAAAGTAAACAAGTCGTGCAGTTGCAATATCCGTAACTTCTCTAATTTTACGTACCGCATAGGCAGCCGAACTTAATCTTCCCGATAAAGATGTAATATGTGGACCCCATTGTAGCTTTGAGTCAAGAGTAATCCCTAAGAAAACTGTGCTGGTAGTAAATTCTAATTTTTCATTATTAAGTTGTACATAATTACTCGATGAATGTACTACATTTGGCAAAGTAAATAATACACATTTTGTTTTCTTCGCATTTAGAACTAAATTATTTGCAGTAAACCAACTATGAATTTGTCCAAGAGTGTGATTTACCTCGTCATAATTCTGTGCATGTCTATCAACCTTAAATATAAGGGATGTATCATCAGCAAATAATACAATCTTGGACAAGTTCTGTACCATGTAAGGCAAATCATTTATATATTTCTTGAAGGTAAGGACTGGACAGGACAGGAAGGATCTGAAAACAAAAAATACAGTTAATACAATGATTCTTTCGTTGCTCATGGATAACGGAAAAAGTGGTCTTAACTGGTCTTCTTTACGAATGGGTCACCGAATCTCCGAACGACCCGATGCGCCCTGGTGTCAAAGTTTTACAACCGCCTACTACAAGAAGCAGGCCTCTGACATGGTTGTTTAATATAACGAACGCCGTCTAAGTAATCATAGACAGCAACCAGGACCGACGGTTTAACGTGGCCTCCGAAGCACGGTATCCGAGATTATGAACGATAGATCGAGGTCACTAAAAAGGCTAAAAAGCCTCTAAAGCATTTTACCAAGAGAGCTATTTATTTCGGGTAGCGCGGGTACCTATTTTGCATTCAGCTGTCAAATCTCGATAAAAAACTACTTAAACGATTTCAATATTTCGTTCCATATAAATAGGTTCCATAATTCACACTTATAAAAAGAACCTATCTCCTCAAGAACTATCTAAAGCTACATCAGTGTTTCATACAAGAATGTCTAGTTATTTTCTCCCTATTCACCTATTCTCTTGCGAGTCACGTTTGAACGGAGGCATCTTCTATAATAATGTGTTCCATCCCCGCATGGCGATATCATGAAAGAAAATAGTTATTATAGGAATCCTCGTAATAGTAAGAAACCGTATTTTCTTTCATATCTTGTGGATCACATTTCTTTTTCTTCGTGTGGGTCTCCGAGTCGTTCAACAACCCGATAAACCCGGGTATCAGTTTTTCAACCGCTTACTGCAAGCAGCAGGCCTCTGACGTGGAGCACTGAATTAACGAAGGACCTGAAAATTTGGGGTGGAGTGTTTAATTTAATCGCCTCGTAGAGACTGTAGCACTGATTTCTAATGGCCTATATCACACAGTGACAAATATAGGATACGAGCAATAGCCAGAGTTCTGATTTCATTTCAATCTGTATGGACGAATCTGATTCGTAATATGGCTATAACCACATTCAGAGAAAATCGACGTTTATTATACCACTTACAACGCCTTTTACAAACAGTAATATGTCGATAGAAAATAACTTTATAAACGTGTAAAACAACCATAAAAGTAATAAGCAGCTTTCCAAGAAATAGCTTATTACTTTGTTAACAGTATGTGAAGTCAACATTTCTATCCATTTCAGTCAGCAAGTATAAACAAAGAATACTAAAAAGTGAAAAAAAAATAAAAAAAAAAATTGTATAAGTGAAAAGAAAAATAAAATTTTAAATTTTGTACAAGTGAAAAGAAGAATAAAATTTTGAAAATACCCACGACAGTTTACTGCAGCGCCCCCTGTGAGATATTCGCAAAACACTTTAGCTTAGTACGTTCCCCATTCAAATCTTCAACTATCACTGAAAACCACATCAGAATCGAGTTAGTGGTATTGAGATAGTTGGTAACATTTGTTTGCTTGCACAAGCAAATGTTTACTGCGGCGCCCCCTGGTGAGTTCTTCGCGTAATTCTTATCTATGAACATGCACCAATGAAATACGAATCCATCGCTGACAACCGCATTAAAATCCGACCAGTGAATTACGACCAGTATCAAAATATTACCAAGTCGGTATAGACAAGTGGATAATTATAAGGTCCGTTTTGTACCGCACTCAACTTGAGTTCAATATTGACAATAATTATGACAAATTTCAGCAGTGCAAACGGCTTCGCAAAATAGATCTCAAGTGAAGATCGATTTCAGTTCAGACTTGAGACCGAATTATAAACACGGACCTTAGACTTGAGACCGAAATACGGGCCTTAGAATATTGACAGAAAGTCGAATAGGTACTATAATGCAAGTTCACCAAGCAGCTTTCCAACTAATTGCTCATTAGTTTGTCAACAGTACGTCAAGTCAACATTTCAATCCGCGGATATGTCAGCAGGTAGGTACTGACGAGTGAATAACCGGTCTACATCTGACTTTAAAACCCTACTCAAAGTACAATGGTGTCTGCACGGTTGTAGGTACGTGGTAGCCAATCGCTTATCATAAATTGAAAAATGAGAAAATTGAAAATAATATTGCGCTGTGAGTGCATTAAAAATTCCAATACAATCGCTTATCAATTTGTACCAATCAAGATACCGCGTACCCATGTACCGCGCGGGTATAAATAGGGCCTAAGAATATTGACACCAAATGGGACAGTTATTTCTATAACAGTAGTGCAAGTTCAGTAAGCAGCTTTCCAAGTAATTGCTCATTAGTTTGTCAACAGTACGTCAAGTCAACATTTCAATCCGCGGATATGTCAGCAGGTACTGACGAGTTGTTAAATGGTCTACATCTGACTTTAAAGCCCTACTCAAAGTACAATGTGTCTGCACGGTTGTAGGTACATGGTAGTCAATCGCTTACCAATTTGTGCCAATCAAGATACCGCGTACCCATGTACCGCACGGGTTTTAATAGGCCCTAAGAACATTGACACCAAATGGGATAGTTGTTTCTATAACAGTAATGCAAGTTCACTAAGCAGCTTTCTAACTAATTGCTCATTAGTTTGTCAACAGTACATCAAGTCAACATTTCAATCTGCGGATATGTCAGCACTCAGCAGGTACTGACGAGTGGTTAATCGTCTACATCCGACTGACGCGTTCGACAAGTGGGATAGGTACTTCTGTAACAGTAGTGTAAGAAATGAATAAAATAATATAGGAACACATAATTTAATAATAGAGTTTATGACCTTGGCTACAATATCTGCCGACCATGGTCAACCGTATGGTGGAGGTAATACCACCTACGATAGCATTCCCAAAGAGGTTTGACGTCAGGCAGGCGGCCGGTAGTTAAATTAAGTAAGCCAAGTACAAATGCAAAGCAACATTATTTTGTGTTCATACAACCCCAAGTAATTGGGATAAGGGCAGGAAGATGATGATGATGAATTTAATAAAAATAACATGCTGGTAAGAAAAAGGAGAATACGCTTGTATGAAAAACCGAGACCAGGAGAACTCTTAAAAAGTCACACTGCATAAATACGATGTGTAAGGGACGGCATACTATTAGCAGTACATCAAACTGGATTATACAACATCAAGATGGGTATCTAAGGGAACGATTTCTCATACAAAAGTAACTAAGAATGGATACTAGTGTCGCCTTTCGGCGACAAATAATACACTCTTTAAGCTTACTTTTTTATTCAAAGATATGGACCCTGCAGACATAACAAAAAATTAGCACTGTGTGATGTTGAGTATGGTGGTGAGCAGATGGTTGTTGAGAGTGACTTAAGGGTTACCTTGGATAGGTCCTTTAACTATTCGAGGTACGACACGATGTAAAACTGTTAACATTCACTTTTTCTGTGATACGCCGATATCACATCCGATTTTCCTAGGAATTGCACTTGGATCTACTGTCGAATGATCGTAGAATTGCAGAATTACACAAATAACGAGAAATAGGTATGGACGGTATGGACTTTACGGTCCAACGGTTAGTCAGGAATGCGTCAAAAAAGAACCATGAACGGTGACGTTTCAGTGCTGTGTTCCAAATTTAAGTTATAAAATGATTCGAAAAAAGGAGATCCCACCAAAAACATTTACATGTAAAATGAACCAAGTCTCGCCTCTCAGTGCATCTACTACTGTAAAAAGTTGTGAGATCCATGTGATGCCAAGTCGGTTATTGATTTATTCAAGAAATACTTCAGGGACCTTTCATCTTAAGCTATTGCGTAATTAGGTAACAGACATCATCTTACAGTAACTATATCGATATTTAAAAACTTTTATATTTACAATAACTAGAATGACCCGGCCATCGCACTAGACCATTGTATCTCACAAGCAAAATATAGTGTGCGATTGCCAAGTCATTCTAGTTATTGTAAATATAAAAGTTTTTAAATATCGATATAGTTACTGTAAGATGATATCTGTTTCCTAATTACGCAATAGCTTAAGGTGGTTCGTTACGTCATACAAACGAAAAACTGCACTTCAGTCGGGTTACACATGAGCTGTAGAGTTTCTTTTTAAAGAAACTTTATTCTGAATGATGAAGGCACACGTAAATTTGTCGCAAAACTACTTATAGTTAAAAGATAATCAGTATTTTCTGCACAATAAAATTAAACGTATTTATTGCAGCAGTAGCTCCATCTATTTTCGTAAAGTGGCGACTCGCTTTTTACGGGGAAATCTGATGATTTAAAAATTCTTTTTAGTGTTTTGCGACAATCTTATATACCCACGGGACTCCCCATCAAGTTTTTTAAACCGAATCTTGTCTCCTTTACAAACATAACTCCATTGAATTTTTGTATGGAAAACTGAACGCCTTAAGATGACAGTTCCCTGAAGTAGTTCTTAAATAAATCAATAACCGACTTGGCATCACATGGATCTCACAACTTTTTACAGTAGTAGGTCGTTGTAGTAGGTAGATGCACTGAGAGGCGAGACTTGGTTCATTTTACATGTAAATGTTTTTGGTGGGATCTCATTTCTTTTTGTAGATAGTCTTCCTCTTTCTCTTATCTGGAATTACTTCTTGAGCCTCAGTTACAGATTTCATCAAAGCCCATCCGCAAAGTTAACTTTGTAATCCTATACATTTGTATGGAAATACAAAGTTAGTTATGCGGTTGCAACCGAATTTGCAGAATGTTATAGTTTTCCCTTTATTCATACACTAAATACAAGGTGTATTCTAAGTTTCAAACTCCTCAGTCTGCTAGAAGTACCTTAGAATTTTGATGATCGGTCAGTCAGTCAGTCAGTCAGGCAGAAAATTAAGAAACTTTGACTAACTATAACTTCTAAACTACTGGTCCAAATTAAATGAAATTTAAAATGTATCGTGTCTATGCAGTGCTTGATAAGATATTTTAAAATGTGGGTTCTATACTTATCGACAAGGGAGTTATGGGGGGGTCAAAAATGTCCTGAACTGGTTCGAGAAAAGGATGGTACGGCCGTGCCGCTTTCAGCTCGACTTGGTGGGGGCACTGCCGTGCCCCCAGATGTGAGGGTGGCTTAGGGAGGATGTCAATGCAGAGTTTGCACTCTGCTACACTAGCCATGGTCTATGGTATAGCTTGGTCCCTTTAATAGGTACATAGGTACGCTTAAAACTTTCTACACGCGATCAATATAGTCCATTCAAAATCTGTCATGAACAGCCTCAGCGGGAGACCAAGTTACGCTGGTCGCGTAGAATTTAAGTATTGCGACCAGCGTAACTTGGCCGCCAGGCTAGGCTGGTCATGTCATTTCATGACACTATGATTGCGAATGGACTATATAAGCCAATCAACTTTCCCTATAAAGCATTATTCAACCTGTAAAAAAACCATTGCCCCATACATAACGGTCAACTGACTCACTATCTTTGAAATTTAAAAAAAAAAATGTTTCCCACATCTTTCCCATATAAAAAATCGTTCAGTTTCATGGTCTGATTATGCTTCCAAAGTCCTCGGCACGCGTCTCTCAAAAGTTTTATTTACGACTCACCAACAGATCACCAACAGATGTCGCTGTTAGTTTTGTAAAACGCGCTATAGAGATGTTCTCTTCGAAACTACAAGTACACCGTTTTGTCGTACCGATCAACAACACACATGCAGACATGCGTCTTTAGGCTGCCCGTCTAAAGCCCGCTGCAACCTATTATTTATATAATTTTTTGGAAGAATCCAAATGGGTGATTCTTCATAATACTGTAACAGACGCCCCGCGCGCCATTTCTCTTATTTGTGTTAAAACTAAATTAAATAAACTGCTAAACCAGCAACTCCATCCGCCAATTTAAGTTAATATACTGGTTTTTACCCGACTGCCTCAGAAGGAGGGTAATGTTTTTCTAAGTATTTTTATGAAAAACCCGAAAAGTAAGTTGGTCGCTTTAAACGCTGTAAGGGGTAAAATTATACGGTTTACGCATAATTTGTATGAAAAACTTTATGAAAAACCCGGAAAATATAAGTTGGTCGCTTTAAACGCTGTAAGGGGTAAAATTATACGGTTTACTCAGAATTTGTATGAAAAATCAGAATAAGTTATTTATTCCCTTAAATGGGTAGGTAACTTATACCGGTTTATTAGTATTTGTATGGGAAACCAGAATAAGTTATTTATTCCTTTAAATGGGTAGGTAACTTCAACTGGTTTATTAGTATTTGTAAGAAAAACCAAAATAATTTGGTCCTTTAAATGGGTAGGAAACTTATAATGGTTTATTAGTATTTGTATGAAAAACCAGAATAAGTTGGTCTCTTGAATGAGTCTAGGCGAATTTGCTATTGTAGGTGGATTTACAACCTACATATATCACGCCTTTATCCCTTGCGGGGTAGGCAAAACGTAAGCGGCTGTAAAATCGGCCATTTACACCACCACGTCTGACAAGAGTTTGTGTCTTTCAGAAGACTTTGAATCCCCATAGTGACAGGTTGTCAGCCTGTCGCCTAAAATACCAATACACATCAACTCTCAAATCCCTTAGTCGCTTCTTACGACAACCTCAGGTAAGATATGGGGTGATGCTATTCTAAGCCGGCATCACACGACCGGATTTACAACTTGTTATAATTATAAATATCTACCACTATTCCAAGTCATCGCACGTTATCGAAGGGTTAATTGCGACTTTGCGACCGATTCAATACTAGATCTTAGACTGGAAAAACAGCTGTTCCTGTATCTAGATCGCTAGGTTTTATCTAGATTGAAAAACAGCTGTTCCTATATCTAGATCGCTAGGTTTTATCTGGATCTAGGTACTATCGCCAGAAAATCCAACTACCCATTTAAGGCTTTTCATAAAAATACTACAAAGTAAGTATTCACGGGATCACTCACACACAAATTTTCACACCGTCGTTTACGCGCGATCTCGAACCGTTTCGAACCGGCTAGAAGCGAGTGCGAGTTGTCAGCCAAATGACTACTCGCAAGTGTAAATATTTTTGTATAGCATGTCATAGTGTAAGTTTGATACTTAGTATGATATGCTTAATGTAAGTAATGTACCTAAGTACGATTGAAGTACCGTATTTCATAAAAATCAGAAAGAAAAAGTAGCAATCCTAGAGCGTAAGTATAAATAATCGGGAAAAGAGGCGAGTTGTCCGTCTGTAAATTCTCTATTTTGTGAAAATACTAAAAAAAAACCGTATAGGTCGATCCCATATACTGGTTTGTACTAGCGATAGTACCAGAGTCAGGTTTAACTCAGGGTTACTAATAGGTTGTGGATATGTATCTTAATGAGTGATTTTTTATAAGTGCATAACAAGAAATACGGCTATTAATTAAAACTGTGTACGTGTGTAACATTCTCTATGTTTTGTGGTAGTAGGTTATGGCACTAAATAGATATTATAGAGAATTTACAGAAGGACATTTCTCCTCTTTTTCCGATCATTGATACCTACCTAAAAATCCTTCATGCGGCGGAAAATATGTTAATGTTTCCAAAAATTGTTTACCGAAAACGGTTTAAAAATATACTCAGCTACTCGTGTTTAAGTCGATTGAATTTAACAAAATCATGTTGCAAAAGGATTTGGCAATGTTTTATGACCAGCCGCATGCCTGACGTCAACCCTCTTTGGGAATGCTTTGTTGTAGGTATCACCGCCACCATGCGCTTGACCATATTCGACAGATATTCAACCAAGGTCAAAAACTCTACCTCATCTTTTAAAAAAATATTCTGAGTGGACTAGGGATGGCATGGCAGTATTCTTATTAGCCGCTACCACACGGCACACATCTTCTTCTTCGAGTGGCACACCAAGTCGTCCAACGACCCGATGAACCCTGGTGTCAATGGTGTCATCTATCTACACATATCTACAAATTTCTGTCTCGTAAAGTTCAGCGTCTTTACTATCTACCTAGTACACAAATCACGACCTAGGTCTTGACTGTTCTTAGATAGGGCCTAACAGCACCTAAGCATAGTGCCAGATATATCATTGTCTCGTTTGAGCTAGATCACGCTTGTTAGTTAGGTCACGGCTTAGAGTGTACAATAAGCAAGCTATAGAGTGCGGGCTATTGTTCCTAGCGTAAGCATGTTCTATAAATAGTTACGTTACGTCAAATGTTGGAGAAATATATACTCCGCATCAAAAATGTTGAGCACCTTTCGTTTCATAGTTAAACAAAAAACGAAATAAAATGTTGGATGTCGAAAACCATATTAGGATTCTGAAAGTTCGTAACTCACTATTGAACTGCATCAGACCTTTATTCTAAAATAAACATTTTATGTTTCAGGTTTCAGATAACGTGATCCCTACAAAACATAAACTTGCTAAGTGCCTCGATTTTTCTGCTGAGAAGTGTAGATGTATAATAGTGTTGATACTGTCGTTCTGCTACTGATAAACTGAGATGTCCATCATACCTGTGCCAACCGTTCATACCTGGTTAGGCACACAGTATGAAGTTGGCCTCATAAAATGGGTAGGTGAATTTGCTGGTATAACCGTTTATTCCCTTTCTAACATGAATAATAAATCATATAGATTGTTCAAAAAATATGTTTATGTATTGACTTATTATGAGTCAGTAGTTTTTCATACAAGTACTAAGAAAACCAGTATGAATTCGACCTATACCTTTTCTGGCACCAACTTAAACTGGTTGTTATACTATACAAATACTAAGAAAAGCCAGAATGAAATGGTCTCTAAAATTGGCGAGTATGACCGCTTATTCACTTTCATATATGAAAAATCTTTTGGATTCGGAATCATTTGGATTCTGTAAAATTTCAGGAAAAGCTTACTTTCAGTCCAGAATTACCTAGGCACAAATCTTAGTACGGAACCCTCGATGGACGAGTCTAACTCGCACTTGGCCAGTTTTTCATACAAATGCTAATAAATCAGTATAACCCACCCATGTAAGGCACAAACTTATACTGGATTTAATACAAATACCTACTAAAAAACAGTATGGATTGATACTATTAATAGTTTAACTGACTATTCGATCTTTAATGAAGAATCACCCATTTGGATTCTCCCAAAAAATGAAGGTTTATATGTATAATGAGTTGCAGCGGGCTTTAACGGGCCGTTAAAGTCGCTTTTTGTTTCTCTGTCTGAAGATCGCCACGACAAAACGGTGTACTTGTAGTTTCGAAGAGAACATCTCTATACCGCGTTTTACAAAACTAACAGCGACATCTGTTGGTGAGTCGTAAATGAAACTTTTAAGCAAGGGACGCTTCCCTTGGACTTAGCAGGCATGATATTATCATTGTCTAGTCTAAGCTCGTACTTACATATCTATCTACACTTTGATGAGGTAAGATCAGATTTTCCTGTTAGGAGTGGTGCCGCGACTTTAGCGCCACTAGACGAAAAAAAAACATGTAAACAAAAAGATGTGATGTAAAACTTTGAGTCAAGTAGGTAGTACTCGAACACCAAATTTTAAAACACTTTCCGTGTTAGGTATAATTTTTTGGAAATTTTTCCACCGCAGCATGAAGGAAATATACAGGCAGGATTTGAACCTGCTACCTTCGGCATCTGTACTGCCTACGCCACTACCAACTGGGCTAGCGCGGTTCTATCCTAGCCTAGTATTTACTTGAGGTTCCCGCCTATACACATTATGTAAAAACATTCATGCAAAAAGCACCTAGTCTTTCGCTCAGGTGACTTGTAAAATAGGCATTTATGTTTTAGGTCTAGGTCATGGTACAGTTCACATGCAGTTTTTTTTAGACTTTTTTTTAATAGGTAATCATATTGACTAATGGTTGATTGTTTGCAGTAAACAATTGGCTATTATACAATTATTTATTCAACAAATCACTTATTTTATGCTATTTATTCATTTATTTTGCAGTTTATTGCACACATAAAAATAAATGATAGAAAATAAAGAAATACCAATTCATTAAACATCATCTGCGTGCCCTTCTCACAAATCAGTTGTGGTCGGCGCAACATGTTTTGTTAGAGCACAAAATCATGTAGCAAAAGGACTTGACAATGTTATATGAATCACCGCCTAGAATGCTATTGTAGGTGGTATCACCGCCACCATGCGGTTGGTAGTCAACTGATATTCAGCTGATTTCAAAAACTCTACGTCGCCTATTTTACGAAACACCCTGAGTGGGGTGGCAGTATTCTTACTCGCTTCGCTACCACACGACATATTTCACAGTTTAATGCACAACATCAAAATAAAAGGATAGAAAATTAAGAAATACCAAATTCAATGATATTTCCGGTTATTTTTACCACAGGAAACGATCCTTTGTCTACAGAAATGTAGCATAAAACAACAGACTATAACGCGAAGAGCTAGTAATTTGAATGTGTATTTTTTGTAATTACCCGATTGCTTTAGAAAGAGGGTTATCTTTTTCGAGAGTATGTATTTATGTAATGGATGTATGGATGTACGTAGACAACAAATTCGTTGTCACGGGCTACAGCCCAAATGGCTAGGCGGATCTTGACATGTAAAGTGTCGTTAGATTCGTCTCAGCAGCGCGAGTGACACTGGCTATATTAAAATTCATAAATTCGAGATGGCGGATTTTTATCGCAATACACAACTTTGAAATTACTGCAGTCGGGATTTTATTTTTAATACATCTGTTTGTTTTGTAATTTACTTGTAAATTTCGTTAGATAATACTAAAATCTGCATCTTTGTAGTCGGGTCACGCTCCTGCATAATAACAAACAACATTACAACATACAGTACGGCTATTCGAAAAGGTCATATTTGACAGCTGTCAATATCATGTTAATGCTTCGACATAAGGTCTATTTTTCTTTGTTATCATGTCTTCTAGTATGGGTTTGAAACTGTCAAATATGGCCTTTTCGGACGGCCGTACTTTAAACATTGACAGCCAGCCAGAACAGTCCACTGATGGACAAGAGCTCTCCCTATTATCACACCGGTAATAAACGTTTTTTTTTTGGATAGTCAAAGTATTTAGAATGTCTGTTCAAGTTCAATGTGTTCAAATCCTGCGTGTGGTAAAAAAATTTGCAAGTTCTAAAAGGAAGTTTTTAGACACAGTCACAAATCGCTAGATTTTTTTTTAACAATTCTACATTTTAAGCTTATTGACACCGATGTGGCGCAGTAGTTAGTACGACTGCCTGCAACGCAGAAGGTTCCAGGCTCAATTCCCGGTGGGGCCACTCACAAAGTTGATATTTATTAATTTGTGAATTTGTTCCCAGTCTAGTCAGGACATTGCAGGCGGAACCACCTGATTGTCCGAAAAGCAGCTAAGGGATTTAAGAGTAGATTTGCATTGCAATTTGAGGCGATAGGCTGACTGACAACCTGTCACTATTAGTGATACACAGGCTTCTGAATGACTCTCAAACTCAACTCAAACTTGTCAGACGTGTTGTAAATGGCCGCTTTTAAAGCCGTTTACGCTCTAAGGGATATAGAGGTATAGGGTGAAATTTTACTAGTGACCGATAGCGAAAACTCAGAACCATCTGGTGATAGGGAACAACTTTCCCCAAGGAACATAGGTCGATATAGGTATATATTAAAAAAGGTTTTGGACCTCCCATAGTAACTCAATTCAGCTGATGGGCAATTTTCCAAGGCAATTTTGTATGGGAGGTACAATTTTTTTTTATATTTCGACCTATGTTCCTTGGGGAAAGTTGTTCCATATCACCAGCCGGTTCTGTGTTTTCGCTATCGGTCACTAGTAAAAATTCACGTTATATGCGTTTTGCAAACAATAGATGTCGCTGTTAGTTAACTGAAACACGCTATCGTTTGGATTACTCTTTGTTATGAATATGTGTAGGCAAAGGCGTTTGGTACCTACCTACTTCACGATGTCCTGCACTGAAAATCTTATTTTTTTGAAAGCTTGTTGTTAATGCCAGCGGCAAGCTAAACAAAAATATTACTAAGACACCATCTCCACTCGTGAGACGAACTCGAAACCGATTCTATATAAAACAGAAGAGATGCCTTCTACACCAGTGACACGCGCGTCTTATCGCCGCCGGTCGCGGTCACAGTTGTCGTCTTATAGTCCGGTACGGCTGGCATTATTTGAGGACGTAACTTACAAAAATTCTAAAGTCACTTATTTTTTGTACGATTGTTCAATTCGTGACTATAAAGCAATTATTTAATTTTGTGCCATTTTTTACGCTTTCGTAAATTTTCGATCCAATGTATGGCAGCTCATTAATTAAATTATTTTTTAAGTATGTAGGTACCTGCAGAAAAATCTTGTTTAAGTCGCTTTTCCACTGATGACGAAAGTATGTTTCCTCACATCTAAAATGGCACAAATTAATAAATTGGGATCAATGAATGGTCCAGAAACTATGAGCAGAAAATCATCGACTTTAATATTTTTGAAACACGAAAAGCTAGCCGTACTGGGCTATTACGCCGGTCTCAAATGTGTAGATAGCGCCTAAAAATTGTCCTCGTCAGTGACAGTAGTTCAGTGTAACACATAGGCATTCCCTATATGTTACACTGAACTACTGTCACTGAGTATTGTCGTACTCACTAAGCTTGGCAGGCGAAATGGCAAGCGGAGTCCAACCAAGCTGATGCATTCACCCATGGACAATATCCCTTAGTCGCGTATTAGGACAGGACACCTACAGACATAAATGGGGAGATTCTAGTTAAGGCAGCACCAACAAGGCACGAACCTATTTATTTGTTTTCGTATGATAAACTAAATTCCTTATTATTGTAGCAAGTCACGCTTCTGGGGAATATGAGCGAACGAGTTATTTCCTATAGGTAATCAAGGAGCGTGCCACTTGAATCCTGATGATTTGCTTGTTAGTTCGTTATCTAGCTTGCGCAGCAACGGTTGTGGGGTTGATTCCCGGTTTGATTGAAGATCAGCGGTATACCGTTGTAAAAAAAAGCAACTTCATAGATAAAAAAAAAAAAAAATTACAAAGTTGTATTTTGCGATAAAAATTAGCTATCTTGAATCTATAATTTTTAGGGTTTCGTAGTCTACTAGAAACCCTTATAGTTTCGTCATGTCTGTCTGTCTGTCTGTCTGTCTGTCTGTATGCCGCGCCCTCATATCTTCGTCAGTTTTAGAGCTATCGACATGAAATTTGGTGAGAAGATAGATCGTGTTTATCCAAATATAGAAATGTTAAGAAAAAAATATTTAAAATGTTTTTTGGACCCCCTCCCATACAAGTGAAAGGGGGGCAACAAATTTTTTTTCTTCTGTAATATTGAGTAGGGTATCGTTGAATAGGTCTTTTAAAATTAAGGTGAGGTTTCTTTGAAACAAATTCTCTAAAATGTTTCTGTCACGAGATATTTGCTTTTAAAAAGGGAGTTTTTGACCCATAATTTGTTCCAGCTGTAACTTCTAAAGTATAAACGCTAAAAATTTGAAATAAATATGGAATATAGCTTACAATCTGAAATTACAATGAAAACTATAACGGATATCGTACCCTTAAAGGTTTCAGGAAAAATTGAGTTTTTCTATTTGCGGTTGGTCATCATACTGCTGCTAACAAACCAGCAACAAAGTTAAGTTTGTAATGCTGAAAAACTTGATATTTAAACGTTGACTACGAAACCCTATTTGTGGGCGTGTCTGACACGCTCTTGGCCGGTTTTTAGGGTTTCATAGTCTACTAGAAACCCTTATAGTTTCGTCATGTCTGTCTGTCTGTCTGTCTGTCTGTATGCCGCGCCCTCATAACTTCGTCAGTTTTGGAGCTATCGACATCAAATTTGGTGTGAAGATAGATCGTGTTGACCCAAATTTAGAAATGTTAAGAAAAAAATATTTTTAATTGTTTTTGGACCCCCTTCCCATACATGTGAAAGGGGGGCAAAAAAAATTTTTTTCTCTTCTAATATTGAGTAGGGTATCGTTGGATAGGTCTTTTAAAATTAAGGGGAAGTTTCTTTTAAACAAAGTCTCTAAAATGTTTGTGTCTTGAGATATTTGCTTTTAAAAGAGGCGTTTTTTAGCCATAATTTGTTCCAGCTGTAACTTCTAAAGTACGCATGCTAAAAAATTTAAAAAAATATGGAATATAGTTCGTAATATGAAGTTACAATGAAAACTATAACGGATACTGTACGACTAAAGATTAAGGAAATATTAAAGTTTTCAATTTGCGGTTGGTAGCCATATAGCTGCAAACAAACCAGCAACAAAATTAACTTTGTTAATCTGAAAGACCTGATATTTAAACGTTGACTACGAGACCCTATTTGTGAGCGTGTCAGACACGCTCTTGGCCGCTTTTTTTTTTAATATAGCCAGTGTCACTCGCGCTGCTGAGACGAATCTAACGACACCTCATATGTCAAAATCCAACTATCCGTTTGGGCTGTAGCCCGTGAAAAAGAATTTTCTTGTCCACATACAAACATACATACATACTCTCGAAAATCATAACCCTCCTTCTGAAGCAGTCGGGTATAACAGCTACTTCTTAGAGCGAGTGAATGCTATAGTTGAGACGGTCACTCGCTGCATTCGCCGCTAAATGACGTTGGTGTTGTAAAAACCAAATAAGGGATAATCATCTAGGGAATGGGCAGTAGATCTGCCAATCCAAGCATGGTGAAGTATCTGGGTCCAGATTATAACATCGAAGGTCGTTACATGGAATATAGCAATATCGACAACGCTGCATTGAAAGGTTGCCACATCGAATGGTCGCCACATCGAAAGGTCGCTACATCGAAAGGTCGCCACATCGAATAGTCGCCACATCGAATGGTCGCCACATCGAATAGTCGCTATATTGAATGTTTCTATTTTCAAAGTACGTCACTTCAAAAGCGAACCAAAAGGTTTATATTCCCTTGTCTGGTGAATAACCTGCCATTGTAAAGAAAATTCAGACGTAATGTGACTTACGCAATGTTACACACACGCACATTAGCAATAGGTTTTAAAAACCTTACACTGCGCAGAATCATTTACACTGAGAATAGGCTGGTGTTTTGATAACACGGAACCTAAACATAGCCTTCACAATGACTGAACCTATCGGTATTTTAACACATGAACAAAGACACGGTGTTTAGTTTTGGAAATGTAAACTTATTCCCAGCATATTTTTCTCACGGGAAAAGAAGAGAAACTTTGGCTTAGTACAGCATCACCCCATTTCATTCTGTCGCAGTGTCGGGATTCTGAAAATTTTGTCGCGGAATTAAAGTAATCTTGGCAAAAGATATCTCGCCATAACATGAACGTTAAACTCTACATTCTGAGATAGTGGCGTGTGTAGCTCTAATTATACGGCTGAAAGATATAATAAAATTTCCTTTGGCACGATTAATCTTTAGGTTACCGAGATGGATTTTCGAAGTAGGGCCACCTGGATTTTTGCTGCAGGTGGGGGGGTTTTAAAGTTCAGTTTTAATAATTTCTTTGAGCGATTTAGTTCATAGTCATGTTTGGTATCATTTTCGATTAAATCATATGTCAAAAAGTCAATTCCGTAATAAAATTTGGGTCATTACATATTAAAATTCATTTTTTTATCTAAATGAAAAACAAGAATAGGTGAGCAAAAGATAGTAACATATCAACGCACAGATAACCTAGGAACTTGAAGTATTGCGCAAAGGATGTCAAAATAGTGCGAAAGAGCTATAAGAAATAATTTTTATAAAAACTCATTCCTAAAGGGGGTAAAACAGGACATGAAAGTTTGTAGGTAACTTTATATTCCTTTGATAAATGTCGCTGAAATTTTGTACAATTATTATACGTCGCAAACTATGAAAAACATGTATTTTATTTTTTTGTATTTCGCCTCCTAAATGGGTAAAATAGAGGATGGCATTTTGTATGAAAACCTAAGGAAACTGGACTATATTAATATTTAAAAAAACAATAAAAATTGAGGTGGCCCCACTTCTTAAATGGCTACATGCGCCTCAAGGACCAATCCTTTCGAAAGGAAATCTTGTTATAAGGATCAGCCGTATTTTTCGAGTTTCACCGGTGTACACACCCAACTAAGAGGAAAGCATTTTAATAAAATCAACCGACTGGCAACCTGTCACTCAAGTGATACACAGTCTTCTGAAGGACTCTCAAACTTTTGTCAGACGTGGTGTAAAGGCCGATTTACAGCCGTTTACGCTCTGCTAACAACGTAAAGGATATAGGCGTGATACATGTATTTGTATAAAGATATCTACGAGTACATTTGGCACAGCACGCGCCATAACATGAAAATTAAACTCTACATTCTCAGAGGAGCACATTTTAATAAAATTAATGTCGTACGCGAGCTTACGCAGTTCTCATGTGTCGGTGAATCTGGAAAGCTGTTTGAAATGCGCGTCTACCTTTGCCAAGGATTCACGTAAAAGATTACTTAATATACCGGGTGTAATCCTAGAGTATATATAGGGTGTAATTTTATAAGTGGCGGATCCGTTAACAATGTGTTCTGTCAATGAAAATTAACAACTTTCCCCAAGGAACTTAGGTCGAAATATGAAAAAGAAATTGGCCCTCCCATATAAATTGACCCGGCCGGCCAACACGCTTAGTATGGAAAGACCATAACTTTTTCGTATTTCGACCTATGTTCCTTGGGGAAAGTTGTTCAATTTCATTGACAGAACACACCCCTAACGGATCCGCCACTAATAAAATTGCATCCTATAGGTATAAGTAATCTGTGGTTTTGGTGGGGATCTTTGACAACAACTTAATTGGACCATATTTTATTTAGTAGCAAGCTATAGTGCGCATGTCGCACTGTCAAAACGTAAGCAGTTGCTCCCTAGATACATACGTCAAATGTATGATGATAAGTAACAGAGGTTCAATAATGTCGCTGGTGTTTTGCTACTGTTTGGCAGAGAGGTGATGTTCTGACTACTGCCAACCGTTCTAACTTTTTAGGCGCAGTCTATAGCTGGATATTTACTCTACATTCTCAGAGGAGTGCATTTTAATAAAATTAATGTCGTACGCGAGCTTACGCAGTTCTCATGTGTCGGTGAATCTGGAAAGCTGTTTGAAATACGCGTCTACCTTTGCCAAGGATTCACGTAAAACATTACTTAATATACCGGGTGTAATCCTAGAGTATATACCTACGGTTACATTTAATTAAGTACAAATCTCTAGAGGATGTGATCTACTCACAAAACTGAACAAATTTTGTTTGAAACTTTTCTTCGAAATATAAAAAAAAATTGGCCCTCCCATACAAAGATGTTGAAAAAGTGTGTCACTTAGTATGGGACGTCCAATTTTTTTTTTCATATTTCTAAAAAAAATCTTACAAAAGTTGTTCAGTTTTGTGAGTAAATTACACCCTTAAGATATTTGAACTTAATTAAATGTAACTCTATTTAAATAAGCAATCTGTAGTGCGCATGTCGCCCGCGCCGTACTGTCGAAACGTAAGCAGTTGCTCCCTAGATACATACGTCAAATGTATGATAAGTAACAGAGGTTCAATAATGTCGCTGGCGTTTTGCTACTGTTTGACAGAGAGGTAATGTTCTGACTACTGCCAACCCATCTAACTTTTTAGGCGCAGTCTATAGCTTGCTTATATTTACTCTACATTTTTTGAGGAGCGCATTTTAATAAAATTAATGTCGTAAGCGAGTTTACGCAGTTCTCATGTGTCGGTGAATCTGGAAAGCTGTTTGAAATGCGCGTCTACCTCTGCCAAGGATTCACGTAAAAGATTACTTAATATACAGGATGTAACGCATGTGGTGGCTGTTTAGAATTACACCTACATATTGGATAACAGATAGGTAGTGGATGTGTGAGTTCATCAGCACACTTAATAGCGAAAATGGAAGCAATTCTGTCACTGCCAGCTCCTTTAGAGCTATCTAATTTTTAAGATACTTTTTTACTAAATCCTCTGTAATCTCGATAGAACTGAGTGTTAATGAGGTTTGTAGATGGGGCAGTACCAATGGTACCATTAAGTGGAAGAGTTTGCGAGTAAACTGATAACCAATGTTCAAAAAATTTGTTGTAAATGTCATTGCCTTCCTTTGCAACTCGCAAAAACCTTTCAAAACCCTGCCTTCATTTGGCGCAGTACGCGCCATAACATGAAAATTAAACTCTACATTCTCAGAGGAGGGCATTTTAATAAAATTAATGTCGTACGCGAGAATTCGCAGTTCTCATGTGTCGGTGAATCTGGAAAGCTGTTTGAGATACGCGTCTACCTTTGCCAAGGATTCACGTAAAAGATTACTTAATTTAATATACAGGGTGTGAGTAATGCATGTGGTGTCTGTTTAGAATTACACCTACACTAGCGGCTTTATTAGCGGTTTCACTCGCTGCAACTCGTTTTCACGCGGGAAAAAAGCATTTTCCCGGCATGTGTTTACATATAAACCTTTCCCTTGAATCACTCTATCTACTAAAAAATCTGCATCAAAATCTGTTGCGTGGTTTAGGAGGAGTTAGTAAATTCCACGACAGACACAAAAATGTAAAAAGAGACTTCATTTTCTATGTGCATAACCCTGTATGACAGCAGCCCATATCTGAGTTGTACACAGTAAATTCACGTTACGTTGCGTGGACGTTAAACGCGCGACTTACGAGCGGGTTCTGTGCGTGAAACGTAGTTAAAACGTAGCTGCGGAAGTAAATAAACGAGCTGGGTCCGGTTCGTCACAAATAAAAAAAACAAGTCCCGTGTAGTCATAATCTACCTAAGGCGTATAAATAACAGTACGCGTGCGAGTTCATTACTATCCTGTAGTATGCGCATCCTTATCGCTCTTGCCAGTACCCCGGCGGCGTGTGCGAATGGTAACTCGCGCGCCTAATGTACATTCAGTAAAATCAATAAGCTGATTTTTCGATTCTGCAAAATGCACCGTGCAATGCGGACGCGTTTGCCGACGTAAATATATTTTTATAAATATTTTTTGTATCAGCGCAGCTCAAACTGTGCCTGTTGTGGATCAAGATGAGTGAAGTTTTCTTGACCAACGACCTGCTGTCGTACCTGCGTAATAGTCTAGACCTGGGCAGGGAGGATATAAGCATCATCATCCAGAACTGTGCGACTTTTTACACCGTCAGCGAGATATGTAAGGCGAAAGCGCAGCTATGTGAGGCGCTCAACATTAGCGCCAAGTGTGTGCCCCACAGAACAGGGGACGAAAAGGGAAAGAAGAGCCTTCAGGACATCATCAAAATCCTGAAGGAGATAGACCGGGATAGCCTGTCGAAGTTCAGCGCATCCGAGCCACCGTGGAGCAAACCCGACACGCTCGACCAGAATGTTGATGTCGCCAGGATGCAGAAGGACATCGCAACCCTGCAGGCAAGCCTGGAAGACTTTAAACAAAAATTTGAAGTCTCACAAAATAGAATTGCTGAATTACGTGCCGAAGTAGTTTCGTTGCGAAATACAGTTATTGGGTCGAATGTGACTTCAAATTTTGTTGACAACGTACGACGTGATGTACCTGCTGCCGGTGAATCATATGCATCGGCGGCAAGCGCTCCGTCAGCAGATTCGCCCAAACACGGATCACCTCGTGTTGCCAAGCGAACCGACCAGCTTGCGCGTGCGCCCCCCGCCGCCGCCGCCGCGCCGCTCGACCCGCCCCGCCTCGCCGCACCGCAGCCGCCACCTGCGCTTGGTGTGGCTGCTGACAAAGCTAAACGTCAGCCAGCGCCGCGCCGGAACATCGCAAACCGGCAAGCTCACCCGCCCTCTGTTCCGGCGGCGAATAAAACGGGAAAGGCTCGGTCAACAACTGACGAGCCTCCCCGCAACAAGCGCTCTGACCAGGTAGACGCGGAGGGGTTTACTTTGGTCCAAAAGAAGCGCAGCAAGCGGCAACGCACGAACAAGTGCGGTATCGCGCCTGTGGAGCCCAACCAACCTCTGCGAGCCGCTACGCCGAGGACATCACTATATGTCTCCCGTCTGCACGCATCTACTACCAAGCAGGACGTGTTGGACTACATCTTCGCGAGACATAAAGCTGGTGTCTTCAAGGACTCACCAAGACTTGGCGTGTTTGTGGAGGCGTTGGAGTCGCGGTATGTGGTGGGTTTTAACTCATACATGCTTCGGGTCCCGACTGCCCACTTGGACGTCTTCACCTCGCCAGAGTTTTGGCCGAAGGGCGTTGTATTCCGACGGTTTCGAGGAAGAGTACGGAATGCAGCACCCAAATTATCTTAGTTTTAGTTTATTGTATTTTTTATGGTGTATTTAAGTTTATTTTAAGTGTATAGTAGTATTTTATTTTCCTATTATATTTTATTTAGAATAGTTATGTTCGCTACCTATTTACCCTATGATACAAGAATATTTTTATATTTTTAGTTTAGGAAATGGTTAGCAACATAATTGTTTTTGTATAATTTTACCTATTTGTAAGTATGTTTATTGATAATAAAGAATTTGAATTTTAATTTAAGTTCTAAAAAACATAGGTAAGAATAGTTATTATTATCATAGAATAGAGCCCAAATCTCTTGGATGTAAATCTGAAAGGCATCGGTCTCGTTCCCTACGAAAAGCCACTTTACCCGATTTCATGCCTGACGATTCGTATGAAAGATGGAATAACTGTACATTTTGACTGTCCCGATGGCGTAGTGGATAGTACACCTGCCTTCTACGCCAAGGGTCGTGGGTTCGATTCTCACTGGACACAAATATTTGTAAAGTCAATTTTCAAATATTTGTGTTAAGTCTGGGTGTTTTCTATGTATAATATGTATTTATTTACAAAAAAAAAAAAAGTATTTAAGTATTATATCAGTTGTCTAGTTCCCATAGTACAAGCTTTGCTTAGTTTGGGGCTAGACGGCGCTGTGTGTCTCGTCCAGGGATATTTATTATTATTATTTATATTTATTTCATCTTTATATTTCGGTATACTGATCGTTGCAGCTTCAATGCTTTTATTGTCATTAGATGCATTCAAACTGCGAGAGCAGCCTCAGGTGCTCACGCGAGGCATGCGACGTAATTTTACTACTAAGCACTCAGTTGCCTAGAGCGAGGCACGTCCACACCGACCGCAAAGACGCGACCCGACTGAGTGCTCAGTCGTAACCTTACGTCGCATGCCTCGCGAGGCATTGAGCATCTGAGGCTGCTCGCCCTACGTGGACGCACCTATTGAGTGTCACCGACTATGATAGAATAGAATAGATGTTTTTTTTACGACAAATCGGGACTGTGTGGCCAAACGGGACTGAGTCGAACACGTTCACGTAAATAAGAGCAAACGAACGTAAATAGTATTTTATTGGCTAATAAACGATTCTGCGAGCGAGAACTATTTCGTGATTGGTAGTTTAAGAAGCCATTGCGAAATTGGTTAGTAATTTACTTGGGATCCGTTTAAAATTTAAAAGATTAGGTAGATTTATACTAAGTTTGAATAGCAGGTTACCTCTTAGCCTTTTTTACCCGACTGCCTCAGAAGGAGGGTTATGTTTTTCGAGAGTATGTATGTATGTATGTAGGTATGTATGTATGTATGTAAGTATGTATGTATGTATGCATGTGGACAAGAAAATTCTTTTTCACGGGCTACAGCCCAAACGGATAGTTGGATTTTGACATATGAGGTGTCGTTAGATTCGTCTCAGCAGCGCGAGTGACACGGGCTATATTAAAAAAATATAGATTCAAGATGGCGAATTTTTACACCAAAATACTACTTCAAAATTACCGCAGTCGGGTTTTTTGTTTTTTAACACATCTACTTGTTTACTTGTCCCTTGAACTTTATAGAAATAGCGTTCGAATTGTATCTAAATGAAAATGAAAAATGAAAAATTTATTGATAACTACAAGTTATATGTCATTCATTAGTCATTACATCATCGATGGATGCAATACATTAAATTAAATTAAACTTACAAAATACTTATATCGTGTAACTGAATGTTACAGAGTAATAAAAAATTTATTAAAATTAATGATTAAAATCATTATAATATAAAATTACAAAAATAACTAAACATTACATATTTACATTTAAATATTTAATTCATGTCATCGGTAAATTCTCAAAGAATAGAATAGAATCTTTATTTGCTTAAAACATGGTATAAAAAGGTGGTAC
This sequence comes from Phthorimaea operculella, assembly GCA_024500475.1. Taxonomy (NCBI): domain Eukaryota; kingdom Metazoa; phylum Arthropoda; class Insecta; order Lepidoptera; family Gelechiidae; genus Phthorimaea; species Phthorimaea operculella. The sequence continues at coordinate 3,805,171 of JANFCV010000021.1, read as the reverse complement.
AATAAATCATAATTACAGAATCACATGTTTTGCCTCAATTGAATGGGCATGCAAAGCACATATAATAGGTTTAAAATTTGTCAAGGTCAGTCAAGGTCAAAGTCAGCAGAATTATAAAATTCGTTATCCATTAGCCATTTCCTAAAACTATTTTTAAAGATTGGAGTGGTAGCTGCTTCGCGCACCGACGCCGGAATCCGGTTGTACACAGTGGCTCCGTACAGATAGACACTGTCCTCTGACTTTGACAGCCTATGCGATTCTACACGTAAGCGACCGGAATGTTCGTTGCTGCGCAGAGAATGTGTTGCAATTACCCCCCTGGGTTTAAAACAGTGTAGATTTGAATGAGCGAAGCATCCCGCTTGGTAGATGACGATGCTGGGTAGCGTCATTATGTTCTAGTGTTTGGGCAGCAGCGGTTCCTGTGAACGCAACATCTTAAACTGCGCCTGCCAATCCGCCTACCAAGCGTAGTGAGTATAGCAAAACTCCCTAAGGAGGAGGTCCATCCATGTCCAGCAGTGGACTATAGTTGCTATTGAAGTTTGAAGAAAAGCGAGATTTTTGTCGATAACATAGAAGTTCAGAGTCTAATGAAATCAAATGCCATGTTAACAATGTTGCTAGCATAAACATACCCTAGTCACAAAATAGAGAATTTACAGAAGGACAGCTCGCTTCTTTTCCCGATCATTTATACCTACACTCTAGGGTTGCTACTTTTTCTTTCTGATTTTATGAAATGCGGTACCTGGATCAAACGTACTTAGGTACATTACTTACTTTATGAAACGCTATACAAAAATGTTTACACTTGCGAGTCGTCAGTTGGCCGTTCCCTCGCACCGAACGCTGCTAACACTCGCTACTAGCCGGTTCGAAATGGTTCGAATCGCGCGTAAACGACGGCGAGTATGTGTGTGTAAGTGTAACGACGTTTCCTAATGTGCGTTAGGACCGCGGGTGTACAAGTTAGGATTGAGCTGCTTATCTACAGGATGGTAGTACCTGCAGTGTACCTCAGTGTACCTCCAATGAAATCCAGTGTACCTCAGTTAATAAAAAGTTATTGGATGAAATATGTACACCCGCCATTCTAACGTTAGGATGGCGGGTGTACATTTTTATTTCGGTCTGTAGATACTTATTTAGCTTTTCGTTTATAGTAATTTGGTGTACCTGCAGTGTACCTGTCCATAAAATTATAAAATAATCAAAATGATAACAAATGCCAGTAAAAATCGTGTAAAAACGATATAGGGGAAACTGGGGGCACTTGAGCCCTAGGGGAGACTTTGTAAGCGTTATTTCCAGAAAAACAGAAGACTTAGAGAGCTACTTTCCTACAGGATGGTAGTACCTGCAGTGTACCTCAGTGTACCTCCAATGAAATCCAGTGTACCTCAGTTAATAAAAAGTTATTTGATGAAATATGCACACCCGCCATTCTTACATCAGGATGGCGGGTGTACATTTTTATTTCGGTCTGTAGATACTTATTTTGCTTTTCGTTTATAGTAATTTGGTGTACCTGCAGTGTACCTGTCCATAAAATTATAAAATAATCAAAATGATGACAAATACCAGTAAAAAACGTGTAAAAACGATATAGGGGAAACTGGGGGCACTTGAGCCCTAGGGGAGACTTTGTAAGCGTTATTTCCAGAAAAACAGAAGACTTAGAGAGCTACTTTCCTACAGGATGGTAGTACCTGCAGTGTACCTCAGTGTACCTCCAATGAAATCCAGTGTACCTCAGTTAATAAAAAGTTATATGATGAAATATGCACACCCGCCATTCTTACATCAGGATGGCGGGTGTACATTTTTATTTCGGTCTGTAGATACTTATTTTGCTTTTCGTTTATAGTAATTTGGTGTACCTGCAGTGTACCTGTCCATAAAATTATAAAATAATCAAAATGATGACAAATACCAGTAAAAAACGTGTAAAAACGATATAGGGGAAACTGGGGGCACTTGAGCCCTAGGGGAGACTTTGTAAGCGTTATTTCCAGAAAAACAGAAGACTTAGAGAGCTACTTTCCTACAGGATGGTAGTACCTGCAGTGTACCTCAGTGTACCTCCAATGAAATCCAGTGTACCTCAGTTAATAAAAAGTTATTTGATGAAATATGCACACCCGCCATTCTTACATCAGGATGGCGGGTGTGCATTTTTATTTCGGTCTGTAGATACTTATTTAGCTTTTCGTTTATAGTAATTTGGTGTACCTGCAGTGTACCTGTCCATAAAATTATAAAATAATCAAAATGATGACAAATACCAGTAAAAAACGAGTAAAAACGATATAGGGGAAACTGGGGGCACTTGAGCCCTAGGGGAGACTTTGTAAACGTTATTTCCAGAAAAGCAGAAGACTTAGAGAGCTACGTTTCTACAGGATGGTGGTACTTGCAGTGTACCTTAGTGTACCTTCAATGAAATCCAGTGTACCTCTTTAGATAAAAAGTTATTTGATGAAATATGCTCACCCGCCATTCTTACGTTAGGATGGCGGGTGTACATTTTTATTTCGGTCTGTAGATACTTATTTAGCTTTTCGTTTATAGTAATTTGGTGTACCTGCAGTGTACCTGTCCATAAAATTATAAAATAATCAAAATGATGACAAATACCAGTAAAAAACGAGTAAAAACGATATAGGGAAACTGGGGCACTTGAGCCCTAGGGGAGACTTTGTAAACGTTATTTCCAGAAAAGCAGAAGACTTAGAGAGCTACGTTTCTACAGGATGGTGGTACTTGCAGTGTACCTTAGTGTACCTTCAATGAAATCCAGTGTACCTCTTTAGATAAAAAGTTATTTGATGAAATATGCTCACCCGCCATTCTTACGTTAGGATGGCGGGTGTACATTTTTATTTCGGTCTGTAGATACTTATTTAGCTTTTCGTTTATAGTAATTTGGTGTACCTGCAGTGTACCTGTCCATAAAATTATAAAATAATTAAAATGATGACAAATACCAGTAAAAAACGAGTAAAAACGATATAGAGGAAACTGGGGGCACTTGAGCCCTAGGGGAGACTTTGTAAACGTTATTTCCAGAAAAGCAGAAGACTTAGAGAGCTACGTTTCTACAGGATGGTGGTACTTGCAGTATACCTTAGTGTACCTCCAATGAAATCCAGTGTACCTCAGTTAATAAATAGTTATTTGATGAAATATGCTCACCCGCCATTCTTACGTTAGGATGGCGGGTGTACATTTTTATTTCGGTCTGTAGATACTTATTTAGCTTTTCGTTTATAGTAATTTGGTGTACCTGCAGTGTACCTGTCCATTAAATTATAAAATAATCAAAATGATGACAAATACCAGTAAAAATCGTGTAAAAACGATATAGGGGAAACTGGGGGCACTTGAGCCCTAGGGGAGACTTTGTAAACGTTATTTCCAGAAAAGCAGAAGACTTAGAGAGCTACGTTTCTACAGGATGGTGGTACTTGCGGTGTACCTCAGTGTACCCCCAATGAAATCCAGTGTACCTCTTTAGATAAAAAGTTAGAATGGTGGGTGTACATATTTCATCCAATAACTTTTTATTAACTGAGGTACACTGGATTTCATTGCAGGTACACTGAAGTACACTGCGGGTACTACCTACCATCCTCTATAAAAGTAGCTCAACCTTATCATGAACACCCGTGGTCCTAACATACACGAAAAAGATGCGTTAGGACCACAGGTGTTCATGATAGGATGGTGGTACCTGCAATGTACCTCAGTGTACCTGCAATGAAATCTAGTGTACCTCAGTTAATAAAAAGTTATTGGATGAAATATGTACACCCACCATTCTAACTTTTTATCTAAAGAGGTACACTGGATTTCATTGGAGGTACACTGAGGTACACTGCAAGTACCACCATCCTGTAGAAACGTAGCTCTCTAAGTCTTCTGCTTTTCTGGAAATAACGTTTACAAAGTCTCCCCTAGGGCTCAAGTGCCCCCAGTTTCCCCTATATCGTTTTTACACGATTTTTACTGGTATTTGTCATCATTTTGATTATTTTATAATTTTATGGACAGGTACACTGCAGGTACACCAAATTACTATAAACGAAAAGCTAAATAAGTATCTACAGACCGAAATAAAAATGTACACCCGCCATCCTAACGTTAGAATGGCGGGTGTACATATTTCATCCAATAACTTTTTATTAACTGAGGTACACTGGATTTCATTGGAGGTACACTGAGGTACACTGCAGGTACTACCATCCTGTAGATAAGCAGCTCAATCCTAACTTGTACACCCGCGGTCCTAACGCACATCGTTTCCTAGCCTAGTAGCCGTCTTTCTGCATTGAGCATGGACTTTATATACTACTATTTGGTATTGTGCGCCCGCCAATAGTTACTTTGTGCCTTAGTTCCTAAAATGCCAACGTTCTTACCTCATTATACGTTTCGTGATCATATTCCAGCGTACACAAAGCGCCATACACTGTTTATGTTTACTCCAATACCCGTTGACATTGACACGGTCACGTTTCTGCCGTAAATCGTCCCAGGTTCGGTTCCCGCGAGTAGGGATGCCCAAAAATATCGATATATCGAAAAAAAATATATATATCAGCATCTGCCTGCCCTTATCCCAATTTATTTGGGGTCGGCGCAGTCAAATCCTCACTTACGCCTTTATTTTTCATATCGTCTTGTATACAATCCATAGATTTTTTTAGGCCTTCCTCTTCGAAAAAATCCAATATATCAAAATCAAATATCGAATTGAAAGGTCCATCAAGTCAATAATAGTTGGTAATTAATGTTACTGAGATTTTTTCTTACTATAGTCGAAAATACCGCTCGCTGCATTCGCGGCTGTATTGCGGCCGTATGGATAGCGCTCCCTTTCTCACTTGAGTTTTAACATAAAGTGAGAAAGGAAGCGCCATACAGCCGCGACTGCAGTGAGTGACTGTTCCACGCGACACGGATAGATAGTGTTGTGTTAAAAACCTACAAAAAAGAAATATAACAAAATCCACATTTTCTTTGGAATTGGTCATATCTTCTTCCTTTACGTAATTTAAAAAAGAATCTATATCATATCTAAGCAATTGAACTCGAAATATATCGATGTCGATAATTTGAAAGCGATTTCATCCCTAATTGTTCCATGTTCGATTCCCGCGCGGCGACTTTTGATGGCCCTTTCAAAGTACGAATTTAGGGACATTAACTTTCGTCACGGTGTATGGAGATTATTGGCGGACAACAAAAATGCAATAAGCAGTGGATTTTATGCATGCATGCAGCTTGCTATACCAATGTCTGCTTATTTTTGTTTGCGTACTACATATTTGAGGTCGTCCACAAATTACTAAACGCAAAAATTTAAACTTTTTGTCAACATTTTGCAATATGTGTTCTTCTAAAAATTCTTCATTGTTCTACGTTCTATCTGACTTTGGCACGTTGACAGAGTTTTAATTTGTATTTAATTTGTTTGGTAGTAGGTTTGTTGGTTGAAAGACCTGAAAAAATATATATAAAAAAAGCGTTAGGTAACACTGCTGCCGTGTGAAGCCGGCTTAGAATAGCATCACCCCAACTCTACCCGTGGGTGTCGTAAAAAGCGACTAAGGGATAATTCTCCTGGAAATGGGCAGCAGCGTTCCCTGTAAATGCAACCTCTTTTACTGCGCTCGCCAATCCGCCTGCCAAGCGTGGTGAGTATGACAATATCCCCCGTTAGGGGGAGGCCCATGTCCAGCAGTGGACTGTTGTGGCTGGTATGGTATGGTGGTTACGTAACACTATGCGAATGGGTACTTTTTCTGCGAGAAAAGTTGTCAGCGGGTAAAATCACTGGTCCCTAGAGACTGATATAATTACGAAATAATAAAGGCCTCCTCAATTCCTAACTCAATTTTAAATAGAAATATGAATATGTAGTGTGTTCCGCAATATTTTGGCGCAAACTTTCGAGGGTACGAAAGTTTATAATTGCCAAACAAGTTTGGTTACAATTAAATGTTTGTTGGCAAACTGTATCCCTGCAGGGTCGGCTGGAAATTAAGAAATTTTTGCTTAAAATAGGAAATTTCGTTAGTCAGGGAAATTCGTTTGGGTAGCTTTTCGTTGGAAGATTTCAAGTTAAATTGTAACAGGTCGGACTTAAATGAGATCTCTCTCTTTCTATATTTAAACGCTTGGCACTTGGAATACACGAGGAAAATAGGTACGTAACGTAGCACTTGACTGATTGAGGATCAGTTCTTCTCGTTTGTATATGTGAAACTCTCAGGATTCTAAACATTTTAATACGTTTTTGGCCCCAGAAAAGGGCTTTTGAACAAGATGTGTGCACGGAATTTGCCATTTTATCACTTTGTGAGATTGTTCCTAGTTTGTTAATGAGATTACATATTGAACCACCGGATTGTCAAAGAAGGAGGTCAAGAAGGTCGGCTGTCTAGATTATTCAGAACAGTTGCAGAACCATGTTAGAGGCTAGAAACTCTGATACGAGGGTTTATCGATGGGAATATGTATTACTAGCTGCCCGTCAGCGGTTTCACCCGCTGCAACCTATTATTCCGCGGGAAGAAAGCATTATTCGCCAAGAGATGTCGCTGTTAGTTTTCGGCGAAAACGTTTAAAACGCGAATCGGCTCAGTCACGCCACCTATTTCAAAAATATTGGAAAATGCGTGATCCCGTGGGAATGAGACATTTTTCCGTGGTAAAAAGTATCCTATGTGTTATTCCAGATGCCCTTTTATATTTCTGCAAAGTTTCATGTCAATCTAATCAGCCGTTTTTGCGTGATGTCGTAACAAACACACACACAAACATCCGCCTTTATAATATTAGTAGGATAGTAGGATAGGATTAGTAGGATGTCAACTCGGTGTTACATCTTCTCTTTTTCGCCAGCATGGTTTTGTCCACCGTTAGGCATATTCTTTCCTACTCTTCAATGTGACATTATAAAACTACATAACGAATGATGTTAGTCCAATTTTGGAAAGAAGTTTAGCATAAGTTATTTGTTAACATGGTTTTGTCCACTGATGTGCAAAATGTGCATATGCTTTAATAATTTTCGGAGCCACAAAATTATAACGAATGATAATAGTAAAATTTTTGGAAAGAAGTTACGTTGTAGTGTTATTTCCTTAGAAGTGGTGTAGCGGTCGCGTGGTATAAAACATGTACTAGCATAAACAGACACGGGACTAGTATTGTTACATGTCAATGTTCTACTAAAGCTGTCTCCGGCGGGGCAGCTTTCTAACAGCTTTTCAGAGTTAAGCTGCTTTTCCACTTGAGCGAGCGATGTGTATGGGGAACTGTCAGGACTAGATGGCGCGTTGCATCGATACTAAGAAGCCAGTGATGTAGGTATTACAATCTTTTTAGTTATAAACTTTTTGATTTATTAAGACTATGGGCCGGTCAAAGAGCTTACATTGTAATCATACCTAAGAATATGATAATCAAATAGATAGGATACCTAAACTATGAAATATGTAACTACGAGTGTATGAGGGCATCCAATCCTATCTGATTGGACATTTACAAACAGTAGGCGTACAATACATCGAATTTGACATTGTTTATCTTTGAAACTTTCGAGTATCTATGCAATGCGCCATCTATACACGCTTTAAAGAACGTAGTCCCAACAGTTCCTCATTGCAACTTCAGGTGATAGGCTGCCAACCTGTCACTATGGTGATACACAGTTTGTACACAGTCTTCTAAGTGACTCTCATGCTATTGTCAGACGGGAAGTGGCCTTCTTGTACAGTCGTTCACGCTCCGCCTACCCCGCAACGGATATAGGCGTGATATACGCATGTATGTGTGTAAATTGTTTCTTTCCCACTTCATTTTACTAGTCTCGCTTAGCACAGCTCTTCTGGTAGAAAAGGGCCCAGCGATGCTAGGTTTTACACGACTGCCTCAGAAGGAGGGTTATGTTTTTCGAGAGTATGTATGTGGGTATGTATTTAGACAAGAAATTCGTTTTCACGGGCTACAGCTCAAACGGCTGGGCGGATCTTGACATGTGAGGTGTCGTTAGATTCGTCTTAGTAGCGCCACAGTATAATTAATAGTACTAGCGTACAGTATGGTCACTCCCTGCCTCCCCCTAAAAGCGCCGCCACCCCGCGCTCGGAGGACGCTCAGACACCAGCTGGCAAGGACGCGACTACGAAGTGGTGCACTGACGAAGGCAGCGTAAAATATAAATTCACTAATTTATATTGCAAATAATATGTGATGGGTGTGTGTTGTGCTGTGTACGTTTGTTTGAGCACAGCAAACAACAAAATTAAAAGAAAATTCCACCGATTCCCTATGCATATCCCGTTAAGAAATCAATTTTTAAAGTATTTTCTGTTTCAGTAGCATAAGTTTAATATGTCTTTGACCCTATCCGTTTCAAACCTTATCCTATTAGTTCACAATGTAAACAAAACAATTTCTATAAGATCAAAAAATCATGTTTTCGACTTACGTAATATTTTGGAGGCCTTCATTTATTTGCAAAAAAAATGTTATTTTGTTTATACTTGTGAACGACGCGATGAACCTCTTTTGATATTTTTGGTTTTATAGACTTTACTTTTGACTGATTGATTTTGTCATGTGGTTTTGATATGGTTTCCATGTATTTTTTACCAATTTTATTTATTATAGATATTTATACGCTTTGGATATTGTTTTCCCTTTTTCTTACTGATTACCAGCTCGTCCGCTACATTTTTTTGGTCCTTCGAGCCGGATTAAATATTTTCGAAAATTGTTTAGGTTCAAATCTGACACATAAAATATTTTTGTAGAAACTAGAAATTTGGAAATATTTTTGGAAAACAGAATCTAAAGCTGTGAAAAGCTAGAAACGGTAAGTGCGTGATGAGTTCCAAGTACAATGGGCAAGAGATGAGCGGAAAAGCACAAATGGTTGTTCGTAGGTTTGTAGATAGACAACTGCCGGTATTCGTTCAGCTCTTCCACGACAGAAACAGCAAGATACGTAGATTTTTCTGTTCCTTTTGTGAATAAACCAGACCGAGGGGCTGGATAACCCGACAGCTTCATAAATTAACTGTGGTTTTATATTTGCTTCGTTTGTATTAACTTTGTAACCAAAAAGTTAATAGTTTTATATTTGGATTAGCAACCGAAGTTTCTTTACAAGGTTTGAAGCTTCTCCGCTCAGTCCAAATTACCATGTGTTGCTGCTGCAGGCAAGAGAAAGAGAGAAATTAGATAAGTGTAGCATAAGCAGCACAGATTTATTGTTGGATTTATTGCAGCAAGCAACGGCCCGCTGTAAGCAGCACAGATTTTGTAGCGTATGCAGCATAGATTATTGTAGCAAGCAGCGGCCCGCTGTACGCAGCGAAGATTATTGCAGCATTAGCAGCAAAACTATAGCAGCAAGCAGCACGCCCTGTACTTAGCACACCGATCGCACGCACACTTACTAAAGATTTCTCTCCACAGACCGAGTGCAGTCAGTGGAGGGGGTGAGGTGCAGCTCCTGCATTTTCCCTGACTCACTCGGCCAACAAATAATAAGAATTTAGAAAATAACTGTTTTTAGATAATTTTATATATTGCAGTGTTGCCGGCACTCGAAAATCAAAAGATCCGAAATCTAGTCCGACAGGATCCGATTGGATCCGATTTTACCCAGAAGGGGCGTTAAAAAATTTGTGACTTTTGCCCGTGTTTTTGTGAAACATTTTCCTACATACTTACAAAAAAAGAGCTGCAATTTTTCCTAATTTGCATTTTTTTACCTTGTGTAGTGTCGTATGTAGTTAAATTAAGCCTAACACAGACAGGATGCAGTGCGTGGCACACTCCTGTTCACGGAGGTAAATATGCGTCGCGCGTGCACACCACGGTACACAATGCAGAGTCGTATCTGGTCTGACATCATTCTTACTCTCGCATACGTTACCACTGGAGAAAGCGTGCACGTAAGTACGCATTTGTTGTGTTGATCCGATGAATTTCAACGTTGCGTTGCATCGCGTGTGAGTTACTCACGAGGACTTGCACGCCGCGCGGCGGACCCGGTCTGGCTAGCCTGTTACTCGTGTAGACGTGCACGCTTGCCACGCGGCGCACCCGGTCTGGCTAGCCTGTTACTCGTGTAGACGTGCACGCTTGCCACGCGGCGCACCCGGTCTGGCTAGCCTGTTACTCGTGTAGACGTGCACGCTTGCCACGCGGCGCACCCGGTCTGGCTAGCCTGTTACTCGTGTAGACGTGCACGCTTGCCACGCGGCGCACCCGGTCTGGCTAGCCTGTTACTCGTGTAGACGTGCACGCTTGCCATGCGGTGCACCCGGTCTGGCTAGCCTGTTACTCGTGTAGACGTGCACGCTTGCCATGCGGTGCACCCGGTCTGGCTAGCCTGTTACTCGTGTAGACGTGCACGCTTGCCATGCGGTGCACCCGGTCTGGCTAGCCTGTTACTCGTGTAGACGTGCACGCTTGCCATGCGGTGCACCCGGTCTGGCTAGCCTGTTACTCGTGTAGACGTGCACGCTTGCCATGTGGCGCACCCGGTCTGGCTAGCCTGTTACTCACGTAGCCGAGCACGTTACGCGGCGCACTGGTCTGTGCTATCCTTATAGACAAAACCAAACGGTGGAAGATTTTTTTGCTGTGCGATCCATTTTACGCTCATGCTTATTTTTTACTGCAGGCACGTTCGGTTATGATGAGTATCTGTAATGTTTCGACTATTTTTTTTTTAATTATCCGAAATTATCCGCTGGAAATGAGGATCCGCCGAGGATCCGATCAGACCCGAAAAGATCCGAAATCGCATCCAAAGATCCGCGCCGGCAACGCTGATATATTGCTACTTTTAATTTCTATTTGAGTTTTATTCTTATTGTATAATTTTTTGTAACTTTTATACTTTTAGAATTTCCGAATCCGTCGTTTGCACTCCCACTGCACCCCATACATGCATCAAGAACAGCAACTGGTGGTGAACCGCCGTCAGATACGGTCCGTATTCACGCTGCAGACGCCAGAAGTACGAGAAGAACGTGTTATGATAAGAAAGTTAGCCAAATAATTCGGTTGTGCAATAATTCAAGATTCTGAATTCAGCAAGAAAGAAGATGCTGCGTTTGGTATAACGGCACTGCTGCAAGCGAGAGGCGCAGTTAAATGTGGCACAGAATTAAGATAAGTGTAGCACAAGCAGCACAGATATGTTGCAGCAAGCAGCGGCCGGCTGTAAGCAGCACAGATTTTGAAGCGTATGCAGCATAGATTACTGTAGCAAGCAGCGGCCCGCTGTACGCAGCGAAGATTATTAGAGCATCAGCAGCAGACCCATCGCAGCAGACGCACCCTAGGGATTGCAAGACCGAGACAGACCCAACAAGACAAGCAGCACGCAGCAAAGAATGGCACGGCAAGACACACGAATGAGCAAGACACGCCAGACACGCAAGACTGAGCGGTCGTAGCGTCCGTCTAGTCGCCGCTTACCACCAGCCCCAGATGCCAGCGCGTCGTGAAATGTGTTGGGGTGCCTGGACCAGGCACTGGAGGGGGTGTGAACGACGCGATGAACCTCTTTTGATATTTTTGGTTTTATAGACTTTACTTTTGACTGATTGATTTTGTCATGTGGTTTTGATATGGTTTCCATATATTTTTTACCAATTTTATTTATTATAGATATTTATACGCTTTGGATATTGTTTTCCCTTTTTCTTACTGATTACCAGCTCGTCCGCTACAATACTGATTCGATATAGGAAACTAATTGTATAAATCGAGCATAGGTATCCACCTAACACGTCATTAAACTTGAACGCTGGCCGGGCGGTGGCGGCTATTACAAGGTCATCTATCTCATATTGCCGCACACACATTGTATTCCCAATTCGCGAACGCACTACGATACGAATACATTAAGCAAGGCAAGTGACAACCCTGACATGTCTTATCTCACTCACACAAGCATGGTACGCGTTCACCTACGTGAGATTAGACTGTGTGCGTAGCAACGCGTTTTTTTCATACATTTGAGCGCCAGTGTCCGAGGTGTGGTAGCGCCATGTAGCGCGAATGATACTGGCTGGCTATATTGATAATGCATTAATTCAAGATGGCGGATTTTTATCGCAAAATACAACTTCAAAACTACCGCAGTCGGGTTTTGTTTTAATACATCTGCTTGGCTTGCACATGTTTATTGAAAACCTGCTCACGTTTCCATAGCTTAGCTTCACACACTCTTCGACACATTTTACTCGCACTGCTCCGGTGGAATAACAGCTTTACTTGATGCGGAGCTTTGGGTGCTAAATAATGTTATATTAGCGACATTAGATTATCTATTAGCCGGTTGTGTACAGGGATAACTGATTCACGTGGTGAAAACATTTACGCAGCGTAAAACAGTAAGTTAAGCTGACTACATAGGGTTTAGTTAGGAGATAACTGTTTCTTTTACAAGCGTTTTATTAGATTTTCACCCACCTGCTTCAGAAGGAAGGTCATCAGTCATGTTTTCGACAGTATGTACGGGACGGATAAGGAAGTGTCGTTGAATTCGTCTCAGCATCGCAAGTGACACTGATGGCTATATAAAATTTAAAATGGAGGTTTTCAAACACACAATAAGTACAACTTTGAAATTACCGCCGTCGGGTTTTGGGTTTTAATACATCTGCTTGTTACTATTGAAGGACGAAACCTATTTACTCAGAAAAGGACAATGTATTGGGGAGTTACTGTGACACCAGGGTGCATCGATTCGTTTGTTGACCCAGCCAGCGTTCCACACGAAAGAAGCTAAAGATTTTTCGTCTTCGGAAGACGAACTTCTGAGTAAAGATTGCGTATTGGCTGAAGCAAAAAGCCGCTGATACAATATCCATTGGAGTATACTGAATCTGGTAAGCCTTTTCTTCCAGATAATAATATGTTCAAAGGTTGACTGAAGCAATGACAAGGTAAGAGAGGCCTTGTTGAAGTTGTTGATATGCGCCTACCTCTAAGTACGCACCAACCAAGTAGTTACCTACTTACCAACTTACTTAATATTCAGAAATCCAAACTTTCTGTCGAGCCGCGATCCTGGGCTACCTATCCCACGCATGTCCTTCGATTTAAGTTAGTAGATAGATACAGCTACGTACGTATGTGGGTAGCAGGTTTTCGTTGTGGTATCTTTTGTTTGAACCTTGGGTTTAGAGATCGTATCGCGGGCTCGATTCCCGATGGGACGAGTACTTTGCATCCACATTGTTTCAATGGAGGGATTTGTGAGAAAATATAAAACTGGTCATTCTGACCGATAATAACTGCCGACTATGGTCAACCGTATGGTGGCGGTAATACCACCCGCGATAGCATTCCCAAAGAGAGTTGACGTCAGGCAGGCGGCCGGTCGTAAAATTAAGCCAAATCCTTTCGCAACATGATTTTGTGTTCAACAAAACGGGTTACGCCGACCCCAAGTAATTGGGATAAGGGCAGGAAGATGATGACGATAACTGGTCATTCTGTGTGTTGTTTGTTATATTTTCTTGCACTAAACCCAATCACGTCATCGTGCTAGGTCTCGACTACTACCTGATTCATAGAAGAAGAGGGATCCGAAAAGGCAGCATTATTATAATTCAGATGTAATATAAAGAAGACGCAAAAAATAATGTTGCCTCTATGAATCAGGTTATACACGTTGGTGCTGCATATGGCAAGCAATAATTCAGGTACTTCTGTATGCCAGCTACTGATAGATCGTGTCTTAGCAGTACTTCATAAAATCCTTACAAACCAGTAGGGTAGCTTTTAAGCTAGCACCTGCATCAGCTGCTGCTGCTATGCTCGTAATTCGTAGATCGTAGGTCTGTACGACACTACAGGGACTAGGGCATGTAGTTCATAATGTAGGATTTGGTGGTGGTTTAAGTAGGTATGGTAGGTCGCATAGTTACAGTAAGTTAACTCTTCTCTTCAGTTTTGTTAGTCAGTAGGTGCTTAAGTAGGTATGAAGCGTACATTTGTGATACCTGTTTCTTGCACTATTATGTGGAATGAGTTTGGTTGGTTTTTATCGTAGGTACGAAGTGTTTTTAGTAGGTACGTCTAGTAGTTATTGTCTGTTCCATTTTCGTGCTTCAATAACATAAATTCTGAGTATCTGTAAGTGGCCAAACCAGGTAGGTTTCAAGCTAATTGAATTACCTACGTAAATATTCAATTGTAATAAGGTTGTGGGCGTCAGTCGCCTTTCACTGAAATTAACTAAGGCAGAATTAACCGCGTAAATATTAATTTAAAATCCAATAAGACCATTAAATGCTCTCATCGACAGTTTATTTAGAGAAACACGGTCATAATAGCCTCCCTCACTCAATAACTGGGAATTTATAGCCGCGGCGGCTGAAAATGGATCGAAATACGCATTAGGGCCGTCAGCGGAGCCCTACGGAGTATAAATACATCGCAACCACCAAGTTAGGACAGTTTAATGTGCTCTCTAATCAACTGCGTCCATAAACTGTTTGGTAACGTAAATAAACTATTAGTGCGCTACTCAGACGAGTAAATATAGCGGAGGAACACAAATAATTCGTAAGCTTTTCGGAGTTATCGAGTCAGCGAAAATGCAGTCCGGTTGGCTTCATTAACATAGGAAATGCACTTTATTCGAAGACTTAATAACATTTACGTGGTTTAAAATAATATTTCCGGGTGGCGATCGATAATAAAAGGCAATATTTATAAGAAAGGAGCTTACCTTGGACGTATGTAAACAAATGGAGCAACCCCAGCAAGAAAATCCAGTTTCCGACACCAAACCGACACATTCCGGTCCGGCTCATGATGCAAAGCACTACGACAACACTGCACCACAAAGTTTAATTCATCGTAATCACATTTTCACACAAAATGCACATTAATTTTATGTATTTTTTTCACACACTGCACTGCCGACACGGGATCCAGCGATCCGCCATTTTTGTCCGACAAGACTGCGTTCGAAAACTCGATTCGATAATGAAAGGGCAATGCCCGCACAATCGAGTTGTGGATTAGTGCTGCCAGACTGCTCCGCTGGTTTCATGCAGACTCTACGATATGAACTTTCAAAAGCTTTTTTTACCTCTATTTTTCTAGAGAGACACGGACGACACCTATTCTTCGTCTAGATAAGATAGATACATACAGTAAGAAAACAGACAAACATGCGATTCGAGTGAGCTACACCATTACCGTTAAAATATGATAAAACAATCTTTTCTAGCTAGGCGAAACCAAAGAATGTCAAATTCTAGACAATCCGAACTGAAAAGGCACGCGGACGCAATGCTGTAAAGTTTACAGTGAGTGTAAATCGACATAAAATAAACGACGACAGTTCATTGCTAAAAAAGTGGAATACCGCCTGATTTAGGCTGGTCTGGCAACGCTGTAGCGAACTGAAGTGAAGTTAGCTGCAGTTTGCAAGGGGTTGTCTATAGTGAAGTTAGCCATATGACTAGTGTTGTTCCATCAACATTCAATACCGATTCAGATGTATTGCGTTTTGATCAGTACCGATTTAATTGCTGTTGGGCGAAAGAAAGCAGAAATACATCAGAAATATAATATTTGTACTAGAAATAAATAAAAATTAATAAAAATATCCTATTTTTGATCTTAGAATAGAAAAATATTACGATAAATAAAATAATTTAATGACTTTCATGCTTTCATGTCTTGCAAAATTTAAACGTAAACGTCATTGGGGCATCCAGTTTTGTGTTGTGTTTGTGTTTGTCACGTATTTATTTGTGATATTCGTGTATTTTCTGTGAAATACTCATAGTTTAGGGCTGTAAAACCTTCAAAAATGGAGTTAATATACTCCATGCGACGTAAATCAATAAAATGCGAGCCGCCGCACTTTGAAAGGTTAGTGTTGGAAGTAACTTTCCTTTTCTACAATTTTACGCATTTTCTGGCTATTTTCTGAGCGTAGTAAAGGCCGGTGAGCAGTTATCTGCTCGTTCTACAAAATTTGGAATGTTTCTCTTTGATTTTCAGTCTTAAAATATCGTTTTTCAGAGCCACAGACCCAGAAATCGTTCGTCCTATTTGCACCATATCTTGCACCAATACGATAGCGTTCTCGTCCCCGACCGAGCTTAGCGACACGGACTGCGACACTTGGGGAGGGCACGTGTACGTCTGCGACTTGGACACTCCCTGGGACAGCCACAAAGTTGTCAGCACTGCACATTCTGTAAGTTTCCTAATAATCTAATACTATCTCAGGTGGTTTGTAAGAACTTGACTAAAACTGGTGGTTACTAAGCCCCTGAACCATTTTACCGTATTTGCAACAACCCACAGGCCCAAGCAGGTGTTGTAGGACAGTGAATAATCACCTACAAAATTATAACCGAAATGCTCAGTGCAGTTGATAAATTCTGACACTAGTTGTCTGAGTAGTTGGTGTTCCCCTTGCGAAAAGTACCTTTTTCTTTAAAATATGAATCTGAACCACTTGTGTTCAACACCTTTATATAAAATGCCATGCTAAAATATCTTTCTTTCTTTTTTATAATACAAACTAATATCATTGCTTTTGTGATTTTCTATAACTCTTAAAACATGTGTTGTTTAATTTCAATGATTGCTTAAATCCTGAACCTCAATAAAATATGAATAAAAATAAATAATGCATTTATTTCAGGTGTCAGCACTAGAGTGGGATGGTGAAGGCAAGCATCTGCTGGTGGCCACTACCGAAGGAGATGTTTCCGTGTTTGGGCAAAAGGACTTCCTACTCAATGAGTGGATCTGTATCTATTCTGCTTCTTTTCCTGGTAATTTGTCATGTTGCATGTAACAAAAGATTATAACATAACCCTAAAGATACTGCTTAGATCCCCTAAAGATACTACTGTCACTGATCAAATTTCCATATGGAATTGTGTTGAAATCAATTGGTCTGAGAGGACAAATCTTATCTTATCTTATCTTATTAAGCCTATAAATTGTCCCACTGCTGGGCAAAGGCCTCCCTCTTCTCCTTCCATCCCGTTCTGCTTAGGGCCTCCAGGTGCCAGTCTTTGCTAAAAGCATCTAACTCGTCACGCCACCTGCGACGGGGTCTTCCGCGGCGTCGTCGCGATATCGGTGGTTTCCATAATGTTGTTGATTTTGCCCACAGTTCTTCGGGCATACGGCAAACGTGACCGGCCCAATCCCACTTGAGTTTGGCTGCAGTATGGGCAACGTCAGAAATTTTTGTCGTAGAACGCAGTACGGTATTCCTGACTCGATCCACCAACTTCAGGCCTAACATACTGCGTTCCATGGCACGCTGACAAACCTTGAGGGTGGACCTTTGAGCTTCCGTCAAAGACCAAGTCTGTGCACCGTAGGTGAGGATTGGGAGAATGCATACGTCCATGAGTTTTCGTTTAAGTGAGATCGGCAAGTCGCCCTTCATGTGCTCTTTCATAGACCAATAGCTCCTCCAGGCATTTTCGGTGCGTCTAGCAACTTCTTTATCTTGACGTGCCTGGAAAGAGACTATTTGGCCCAGATACAGATACTCATTGACGTATTCCATTCTCCCAGCATCCACTGTCACCCCGTACTTTGTGCTATTTGTCATAAGCTTGGTCTTTGACATGTTCATCATTAGTCCCGCCCCAAGACTCGCAGTGCTCAGGTCTTGCAGCATAAGTTGTAGTTCTGACGCTGTTGATGAAAAAAGAATGATGTCATCGGCGAAACGAAGATTTGTTAATCTTCTTCCACCAATGTCTACACCTCGCCCATTCCAGGTATCAGCAAGCCCTCGGAAAACTTCCTCAAGTGCGCTAGTGAATAGCTTCGGAGATAGAGGGTCTCCTTGCTTGACGCCTTTACTGATTTTGAATGAAGGACCTGTACTTTCTAACTTGATGGCAGCCGTGCTGTTTGAATATATGATTTTCAGAATATCTATATAATTTTGATCTATTTCCTGATTCTGTAGGGCATTAAACATAGCAGTATGGAGTAGACTATCAAAGGCCTTTGAATAGTCAACAAAAGCAAGGTAGAGTGGTAGATTAAATTCTTGGTGTTTTTCGATAAGCTGGTTTATTGTATGCAGATGGTCGGTAGTAGAAAGTCCAGGTCGGAAGCCTGCTTGCTCAGGGGGTTGATGTTTATCTAATTTCCCAGATATACGACAAAGACAAATATAGAGGACAAATATAGATATTTAATTTAATTTATTATGCATTCATCTACAGTAAAAGAAGGTCTTAAAATAATACCTGACCTATGTTTCTTTGGCAATCTGACCTATTTCTTTGACAAAGTTAAGTTTCATAAGTACCTTGATCTTCTCTTGGATGGAGAAATGTGATTGAAAATTGTTCTATGCACTAAAATCTAAGTACAAAATATTATTGAATTACTTAGCATAATTAAGTTTTTACGTTGAACTGGTGTAAGAGAATGAAATACAAAACATTTGCAAAATGAGTCTGCAACTGTTTCGATTTCAGTTCATCTCTTCAGGTAAAAACCGAACTAAGCTACTTAAAGTTTAGTGATTGCCACACTTGGGTATGAGAAGCTTATCGTAGAGGACGAAATGCATACCGAGTTGTCGTAAGGCACTCATGAGACCGTAGTCCGTATGGATGCAGTTTCATAATTGAATTAATTTATTATTCCAGGAGAGCACATAGTAAAAGCCACATTCTTCCACAACGGTCGCCGTCTGGT
Source organism: Phthorimaea operculella (assembly GCA_024500475.1). Taxonomy (NCBI): domain Eukaryota; kingdom Metazoa; phylum Arthropoda; class Insecta; order Lepidoptera; family Gelechiidae; genus Phthorimaea; species Phthorimaea operculella. The sequence continues at coordinate 3,786,406 of JANFCV010000021.1, read as the reverse complement.
GGCACTAGACAAGAAGCACGATGCACCAATCACAGACAAGATACAGGCATTGAGGTCCACACCCACTTTAAAAGGGTTTGGGTAAGTACGTAAAAACGACTACAATGATACTACTAGATGTCGCATAATCGTCGCTTCGAGACGAGCATCAAGAGGTAGAGAAATTCACCAGGGTCCGCCAGGCACCCGTAGCTCATTTGGCAGAGTGGTGGGACAGTACCCCACAATCCCGGGTTCAAGTCCCGGTGGCTGCTAGTGAATTTTTCAATTTTCAATTTATGGGTAAGTATGGTCTGAATCTGCAGCACAAAGTAGGCGTTACGCCTTTACAGATGCCTCACTCACTACCAGCGACGATAATGACGCTTACTGACGCTTACTGGAATGTCAGAGGAACCCAAGGCACTAAGAAAATGGTTGCCAGGAATGTCATATTTCTTGAATTAAGAATTTAAAAATTCACTATATTTGCTAACCAAAATACCTTCTTGTGGCTTGCAACCGTACATAATCAAAATCATAAATGAAAGTAAGCAAGATTGAAAAATTGGGTCCTGAACCCGGGACCGTGGTGTACCAACCCACTGCTATGCCAACTGAGCTACCGACGCCTGGCTGACCCTAACGAATCTTTCAACCTTTTTCTTAATTTCATTTATGAGAATAATATAGCACTGTGTTTGCATTGAAAATACCAATACATACATAATCCATTTTCTTTTTCTTTCAGAGGCGTACCAGTGGCGGGCGCTTGTGTAATATCAGCTACAGGATTAGTAGGTGCATTAACAGCTGATGCCTCATCCAAAGCTGCCGATTCATTAAGGGCACACAGAGATCACGTGACTCAAGCTTGTTTCTCTCATAAAAGTAAGTCCAAAAAGATTTTAGCCATGCTTATCAAGAAGTAAGATCATGTCTCACAGTGAACTGTATTGGAAATTACGGTTAATGTATGTATATCTTGCGCAAATACTGAATGGATCCTGAATTTGCATCATTATTGTTTACATCTCCATCATATTATACGGGGTGTAAGGGACAGCCCTCCGAATACTGAAAGGGTACAATCAGACCATGAAACTGATCAACTTCCCATAGAAATAAATTTCGGAACATAAAATATGTTTTGACTTCCCATAGTAAATGCAATCAGTTGATCGTGATTTTGTATGAGAAGTCAAAAATTTATATTCGTTTCCTGAAATTTATTTCTATGGGAAGTTGTTCAATTTCATGGTCTGATTGCACCCTTTCAGTATTCGGAGGGCTGTCCCTTACACCCTGTATGACATATGGGCAGAATGTCAACAATAATGTTGCTAATTCGGGAACCATTCTTTATCTGCGCTAGTTATGTATGTTTTAAAAAATAGAGCACATTAAATTGCTCTCTACTTTTGTTTGATGTACGGAATGAAATGTAACTTTAAAGATAAAAGTCATACCTCCATGTTCATTTGCGTTTTAATAGTAGTTTATGCAATTGCCTTATAATAAGAGGCTTTAGGATGTGAGTGTCTGTTTATCACACGAGGCGCAGCCGAGTGTGATAATAGTTTGACACGAGCATTCTAAAGCCTAATTATATTGCAATTGCATACACTACTTTATCTACACTTTACAAGAAAAACTATGAAAAATAATTCATACCTCCGCACTTCAATATGGCCATTGCAAGCATATCTACTGAACCAACAACTGAACGACTTTTATACATAAGTAACTTTTTAATTAAACGTTAAAATGGAAGCTCATAAAAACGGAACAACTTTTAAAATTAAAAAGCATTAATCGGTAAATTTTAATTCGGAAAATGATTTGAAGCAAAGATTTAATAATAAATAAGTCCTCATAATTTCAAGTGTCTTTGATTGTGTCGTGACATTTGTTTTTTTTTTATTATCTTACTGCTAAATGTCGATATCATAAAGTCAGAAAAAAGTACTTTATGACATCGACATTTTACTTTATGATATCGACATTTTTTTAAAAGGCTGAATGGCTGTATCTGTAAAGCATTTGCTTATACATTTGCTTTCGAATTTGTAATAGGAACATTATGTATGAAGTGTAGATAAATAAAATTTATATACTAGAATTGATATCTGAATTATGAACGCTGATATTATGACTTAAAACAAATCACACTAGCGGTTTTTGAGCGGATGCGGAGCGGAGCAGACGCGCGGCGGATTCTCAACGTTTTGGTACAAATACCGCCGGTGTACCGTCCAAAACCACTATTGTAATAAGGCTCTTAGAATGAGTGTTACGAACTCCTTGTTCATACCTAAAGGCCAATAGGCTTGATTGATATTTTGATCATCATCTTCCTGCCCTTATCCCAATTACTTGGGGTCGGCGCAACACGTTTTGCTGAAGACAAAATCGTGTTGCAAAAGGATTTGGCTTCATTTTACGATTGATTGATATTTTAATACACTATGTAAATATAACTTTGATATGACTACATGAAGAACAGAGCATCTAAGGAATTGAAGTAGTATCTTTATTTATATTTTTAGTTGACCGATTATTTACAATGAGTGTGAAATAATCTCTTATTTTTCTAGATGGTAACCTGCTGATCGCGGCTGTGTGCGTGTCGGGCACGGCGCGCGCGTGTGTGCGTTGTTGCGTGTGCACAATCACACGGACAGGTACGTTATACCGGGAGTAACAGAAAGGGTATAACAAGCCCAAAGGAGGTCAAGGTACTCATGAAACTGAACAACTTTCCACATGGAAAATGGGTCGAAATATGAAAAAAAAGTATTGGACCTCCCATACAAAATCGCCGATGAGCTAATTGATTTACTATGAGAGATCCAATTTTTTTTTTATTTCGGCCCACGTTCCATGGGGAAAGTTGTTCAGTTTCATGAGTACCTTAACCTTCTTTCGGCTTGTTATACCCTTTCCGTTACTCCCGGTATATTCAATCTTTTTTTAAATTATAATGTTAATTCGTACGCGGTAGGGTCTTTTTGAGCACCAGTTTACCCGCGATCGTGGCTATTGCAACATCGCCGAAATATTGGGTGCTCAAAACAACCCTACCGTGAGTAAAAAACCCGTTAAAATATCTTATAGTTTTAGTGATAATAACCACCTAACCTTAAAATCAAGTATTATAGTGTTGTTCGTCGACTCGGTGAAACTCAATAGGAAAAGTATAATAAAGATTTTATATTTTCATAATCTACCCCGTAAAAAGTGGAGTGATGCTCTTAGTTCATACTGAGAAGGCTTGTCTTGGTGGGATCCAAGTAAAGACCGTGGTAGACGGTAAAATAAAGCGAAGACTTTTTCTTAGCATTAGGAAACTTTGGACTAGGCAATTAATATCTTATTTTTATGGATTAATATCTTATTTTGTGGATTAATATATTATTTTAGTGGATTCATATCTTATTTCAGAGGAAAAATATCTTATTTTAGTGGATTATTTTTTTTTATAGTGGATTAATATCTTATTTTATTACTTACAGGCGCACCACCCTCCTTAGTTCCCGCGCTCTCGCTGACGCCCTTACCGACGCTTGTGTGCGTCAATATACCCAGTAAGTCGAGTGATTTTGTGATCACATGTTTCTGTCTTGAGATATTTGCTTTTTAGAAGGGGCGTTTGCGAGCCATAATTTGTTCCAGCTGTCACTCCTAAAGTATAAACGCTAAAAATTTGAAAAATATAGAATATAGTTCTCAACTTGCAGTTATCATGAAAACTATAACGAATACTGTACCTTTAAAGATTTCAAATAAAAATATTTTCAATTTGCGGTTGGTAACCATACAGCTGCAAACAAACCAGCAACAAAATTAACTTTGTAACGCTGAAAAACCTGATATTTAAACGTTGTCTACGGATCCCTATTCGTGAGCGTGTCTGACATCCTCTTGGTCAGTTTTTAATACTAATTCTTGTTCACTTACAGCCTGTATCACGTGGTGCCTTCGTGACGACACAGACTCCCTTCTAGTAGCGGGCACCACACTCGCGCTATGGAAACTAACTGACAGACAACATCAAGTACACAAATTACTGTCTAAAGGTAAGTTCCGTGCTTCGGAGGGCACGTTAAGCGTCGGTCCCGGTTGCTGTCTATGATTACTTAGACGGCGGTCGGTACACAACCATGTCGGGGCCTGCTACTTGTAGAAGGGGGTTGCAAAACTGACAGCAGGGTTCATCAGGTCGTTGGGCGACTCGGTGTCCCACACGAAGAAGAAGAATAATCTTGAGGACACAGATTCGCTTCTAGTAGCGGGCACCACACTCGCGCTATGGAAACTGACTGACAGACAACATCAAGTACACAAATTATTATCCAAAGGTAAGATATTGCTAGCAATTCAGGATACGCATTCTCTTAACTTACCATAAATTCGTGCTGTCAGTTTCGTTTGATAGGAGATGATAGCTACTAAAAATGTCTTAAAATTTCACGCAAAATACGCTTTATCTGTCAATATAAAGCGACGATAGAAACAATGGAGACTAAATTGACTAGAAATCGCGATGGACATTAACATATTTAAAAATGCAGGACTTAACCCCTTGTATACCAGCTATAGTATAGGCTGTGAACTTTAAGTTGAGGGTAGTAAGGATCAAAATCACTGGTACTTATGCTGTACCACGGTAGTTGAGGAATTAAACATCTCCTATATCCTTTTCTAACCCTATTTGACAGAAAGTGACTTTGTTTTGATGTCTAGTACAAAAGAAAGTGACATCTCTAATTTAAGGTAGGTTGAGAGAATGTATAACCTGGTGTCTTCGCGACGACACAGATTCCCTTCTAGTAGCGGGCACCACACTCGTATTATGGAAACTAACTGACAGACAGCATCAAGTACACAAATTATTATCTAAAGGTAAGATATTGTCTACAGCATATACCGGGTGTCCCGGTTATCGTGGTCTAAAGAAAAAATCTAGACTCTCATACTAAGCTACCAAAAAGAGCAAAAAAATTATTCAATATTTGAATTAAAAAAATGGACCTCCCATACAAAATGCTCTATCAGGCAGCAAAATTAGTTTGGGAGGTCCCTTTTATCCTCAAATATTGAATTTTTTTTTTGCTGTTATGGTAGCTTAGGATGTCCAGAGACAAATTCAGGATACACATTCTCATAACTAACCTTAAATTGGTGCTCTCAGTTTCCGTCAAATAGGGTTTGAAAGGGATAGGAGATGATCGCTACTAAAAATGTCTTTAAATTTCATTCAATATGCGCTTTATCTGTCAATATAAAGCGACAATGGCGACTAAAATGCCTAGAAATCGCGATGGACCTATTGAAATATTAAAAAAATGCAGAACTTAAACATCTCCTATCCTTTTCTAACCCTATTTGACAGAAAGTGACAACACTAATTTAAGGTAGGTTAAGAGAATGTGTAACCTGGTGTCTTCGCGACGACACAGATTCGCTTCTAGTAGCGGGCACCACACTCGCGCTATGGAAACTAACTGACAGACAACATCAAGTACACAAGCTATTGTCTAAAGGTAAGTTCCGTGCTTCGGAGGGCACGTTAAGCCTTCGGTCCCGGTTGCTGTCTATGATTACTTAGACGGCGGTCGTTACACAACCATGTCAGAGGCCTGCTACTTGTAGTAGGTGGTTGCAAAACTGACACCAGGGTTCACCAGGTCGTTGGGCAACTCGGTGTCCCACACGAAGAAGAAGAATAATCTTTGAGGAAACAGATTCGCTTCTAGTAGCGGGCACCACACTTGCACTGTGGAAACTGACAGACAACATCAAGTACAAAAACTTCTATCTAAAGGTAAGTACACTTGTACGCAAGTTTATCTGATCTTCGTTTGTGTTTTTTTTTTAACTTTTCTTTATATGAAATAGAATTTTTATTGAAATAAGCAGTGCCTATTGTATTTATATTTTTTATGTCATATCTGTTTGTAATAGTCTGTGTACAATAAACTGTTTAATAAATTGATAAAAAAATAAAAAATCTTTTCGCTTTCACCGCCCGTAAATGTAAATCAAATTCAGTCAGTAGGTATTTCAAGCAATGGATTAAAACAAACACAAGTGTCTGTAATTTTGTAATAATTTAATTATAATATCACAAACAACTTGTCAATATATTAAAATTAAAATGTAAAACTTATTACTAATTGTAGTTAATAAGGTAGCGTGTATGTTACTAACAATGTATGGGGCTAGTACCCTGAAATAAAGAATTTTTATTTATATTTTTATTTTTTATTTATAAAAAGTGTTTAGTTTCATGGCCTGATTGTTGCAGCAAAGTCCTTTATACACTGTATTATACAGGGTGTAAATGACAGCTCTCCGAATACTTATAGGGTGCACTCAGACCACAAAACTGAAAAACTTCCCATAAGAAATTTCAGAAGACTTGTTTTTTTTTCCCATAGTAAAAGCAGTCGCTATCGTGATTTTGTATGGGAGGGAAGTTGTACAGTTTAATTGTCTAAAGGCACCCTATCAGTATTCGGAGAGCTGTCCCAGACTGTCCCTTACACCCTGTATTATTTATTGTTGTATTTAACCAGGTATGATGCAAGGCGGCACCACTCCCGGGGGAGGTCAGAAACCAGCGACGGACTGTTTTAATACTGTGGTAAGTTTTCATACTAAATACATTACCAATAAAATAAATATAAAAAAATTGGTCGTGTTCGAGCCGGACTCGCAAACGAACGAACGAATAAAAAATAGCATAAAAATCACGTTTGAAATGGGCAATCCGTTAATTTTTTATTTTAGTTTTGTATTTGTTGTAATGCCTGAGGTTGCAATAAGTTTCAATTTTTTTCCCCATTGAATGGAAAATATCGTCATATTTTTTTTTTCATAACTTTCCCGTAGGTGTAGTAAGAAGCGACTAAACTAAGGGATTGAGAGTTGATGTGTAGTGCAATTTTAGGTGGCAGGCTATACAACCTGTCACTATGGTGGGTTTATACTGAATGACTGTCAAATTTTCCTTTATTTTTATTAAGATGTTGGCTTCAAATCTACCCTTTTGTAAAATTTAATATGTTGGAATTCCTTATGTAATAAGCTGGATTGTAATATAAGTTTATGTGCTGTGAATTTTGTTTAATATTAATAAACAAAAAACTCCAATTTCTCCAATTTTCAGGCATGGCCACAAGCAGCCGTGTGGGCTTTGGAGGCCAACTCGCAATGCACGAGCGTGGCGAGCGGAAGATTAGCAGTTGGCGCGCCGCTCGTCGTGCTCGCTACGCCTAGAAAACTGCATTTGCTATCCAGAGATAAGCATCACTTGGTAAGTACCGGGCTTAGAGTATATACGTATAAGCATTAAGTAAGCTATAGAGTGCTCCTAAAAAGTTAGAACTGTCGGCAGTAGTCTGGGCGCCACCTCTTTGTCTGTCAGTAGCAAAACGCCAGTGACAGCACTGCTGAACCTCTATAACTTCTCATACATTTTGTGTTGCCGCTCGATAGTGGACTATCGATTGTAAAATGACAGACAATCGATAGTTTTCACTATCGTTCAATTATCGATTGTTTATCGATACTATAGATCGTTTTTGAACTATCTATAGTCCAAAACTATCGATAGTAGTGAGTATTGCACCTTATCGATATTATTGCTTCATTTTGAACTATCGATACTATCTATAGGCCTATCGATTGAATAGGCCTTAATGAATGAAAACTGACGATAGTTCGGCAACACTACATACGTTTGACGTCTGTATCTAGGGAGCAACTGCTTACGCTTTGACAGTACGCCGCGTGGCCTAATGCGCACTCTATAGCTTGCTTATATGTAAATGTCACCGTGAAATCACAAACGCCGCTAGATTATAATAATCGCCCCTAAATTACAATCTGTCGAAATATTGTAAGACATACACACGGATCACAATTTAACGTATCAATTTTCAAAATATTACAAAATTATGAAGTAAAACAGTAAAAGTGTCAACTCGCATTTTGATTGGGCGAATGTCGTGCATATCACAACCGCCATGTTTATTTGACAGCTGATCGCCATTTCGATGGGTATCGAGCGTAAGCAAACAGTGCATAAGAGATTATTTTCTTAATTCGTAAGTTTATATGAGCAATTTTCAACACGAAATTATAAAAGAAGAAACAAAATCTGTTAGTTTATGAACGAACACCAACGAAATGGCAATCAGCTGTGAAACAAACATGGCGTCGCTGGCAACACCAATCACAACGCGAGCTGCATATGTATCACAGTATTACGGTTTTGGTTCGTTATATTGTAATCTACTGAAAAATTCTACGTTAAACTCAATACAAACTCTACTCGTCAATCAAAGTCTTATTTTCCGTCCTCGTCAACAACCTACTATTTTGTCTTATTTCAGATATGTTCCCGCGTGGTGATGACGAACGGGCCCGACACGGCGGCCGCTTCCCCACCTAAAAAGCCTAAATATGGCAACGGACATAATACGGTAAGTTAGCAATTTTAGTAGGTGAGAAATTCTATACAAAAAAAATTGCGATTTCCCGTGCGTATACCAGGTATCCCGCTTTGGAAACCAATCTTTAGGCTTTTCTTTAGCTATGCCGAACAGGGGCTTTGCTGGCCTACTTACAAAAAAAAAATGGCAGCCGTTTCAAAATAATTTTAATAGGCAAAATTTTGTTATTTTGTAATAATTCAAAAATGGTAAGAGCTACAAATAAATATTGTATGGAAGATATGTTACGCACGGGAGCTCCCGAAGTTCATTTGTATGGCGATTCATACCCGTTAATGAACTTAAGATGTAATTACATAATATGTTGTATTAGTTTTAGTCATTATTTTTATTTCCAGAATGCGTCCGGCTCAGCGACAGTTTCTTCTGTTGACATTTCCTGGTTGAATGGAGTAGTAGTAGCAGTAGATACCAGGGCACAATTACATGTGTACAAACTGGCACAACCCTGGGCAGAGCTACGTGAGTATACTCGACATTAATACAGACTGACAGGTGTCATATTGTGTAGATATATCCTGGTTGAACGGAGTAGTAGTAGCAGTAGATACCAGGGCACAACTACATGTTTATAAACTGGCACAACCCTGGGCAGAGCTACGTGAGTATACTCGACATTAATACAAACTGACAGGTGTCATTTTGCGTAGATATATCCTGGTTGAACGGAGTAGTAGTAACAGTGGATACCAGGGCACAACTACATATATATAGGGTGTAATTTTATTAGTGGCGGATCCGTTAAGGGTGTGTTCTGTCAATGAAACTGAACAACTTTCCCCAAGGAACATAGGTCGAAATATGAAAAAAAATTGGCGCTCCCATACAGATTGACCAGGCCGGCCAACACACTTAGTATGGGAAGACCAAAATTTTTTTTCGTATTTCGACCTATGTTCCTTGGGGAAAGTTGTTCAGTTTCATTGACAGAACACACCCTTAACGGATCCGCCACTAATAAAATTGCACCCTATATAAACTGTCACAACCCTGGGCAGAGCTACGTGAGTATACTCGACATTAATACAAACTGACAGGTGTCATATTGTGTAGATATATCCTGGTTGAATGGAGTAGTAGTAGCAGTAGATACCAGGGCACAACTACATGTTTATAAACTGGCACAACCCTGGGCAGAGCTACGTGAGTATACTCGACATTAATACAAACTGACAGGTGTCATATTGCGAAGATATAACCATAACAGCCACAACAGTCCACTGCTGGACATGGGCCTCCCCCTATCGGGGGGTATTGCCATACTCACCACGCTTGGCAGGCGGATTGGCGAGCGCAGTGCCAAGATGTTACGTTTACAGGGAACGCTGCTGCCCATTCCCTGGATGAATATCCCTTAGTCGCTTTTTACGACACCCACGGGTAGAATTGGGGTGATGCTATTCTAAGCCGGCATCACACGGCAACGGCTACGTTAGTATACTCGACATTAATACAAACTGACAGGTGTCATATTGTGTAGATATATCCTGGTTGAACGGTGTGGTAGTAGCAGTAGATACCAGGGCACAACTGCATGTATATAGAGTTACATTTAATTAAGTACAAATCTCTTGAGGATGTGATCTACTCACAAAACTGAACAACTTTTGTTAGAAACATTTCTTCGAAATATGAAAAAAAAATTTGGACCTCCCATACAAAAATGTTGAAAAAGTGTGTCACTTAGTATGGGAGGTCCAAATGTTTTTTATTTATATTTCGAAGAAAAGTTTCTAACAAAAGTTGTTCAGTTTTGTGAGTAGATTACACCCTTAAGATATTTGTACTTAATTAAATGTAACCGTATATAAACTGGCACAACCCTGGGCTGAGCTACGTGAGTATACTCGACATTAGTACAAACTGACAGGTGTCATATTGTGTAGATATATCCTGGTTGAACGGTGTGGTAGTAGCAGTAGACACTAGGGCGCAATTACATGTATATAGGGTTACATTTAATTAAGTACAAATCTCTTGAGGATGTGATCTACTCACAAAACTGAACAACTTTTGTTAGAAAAATTTCTTCGAAATATGAAAAAAAAATTTGGACCTCCCATACAAAAATGTTGAAAAAGTGTGTCACTTAGTATGGGAGGTCCAAATATTTTTTATTTATATTTCGAAGAAAAGTTTCTAACGTTTAAAGTTGTTCAGTTTTGTGAGTAGATTACACCCTTAAGAGATTTGTACTTAATTAAATGTAACCGTATATAAACTGGCACAACCCTGGGCAGAGCTACGTGAGTATACTCGACATTAATACAAATAGACAGGTGTCATATTGCGTAGATATATCCTGGTTGAATGGAGTAGTAGTAGCAGTAGATACCAAGGCACAACTACATGTTTATAAACTGGCACAACCCTGGGCAGAGCTACGTGAGTATACTCGACATTAATACAAACTGACAGGTGTCATATTGTGTAGATATATCCTGGTTGAACGGTGTGGTAGTAGCAGTAGATACCAGGGCACAACTACATATATATATAGGGTGTAATTTTATTAGTGGCGGACCCGTTAAGGGTGTGTTCTGTCAATGAAACTGAACAACTTTCCCCAAGGAACATAGGTCGAAATATGAAAAAAAATTGGCGCTCCCATACAGATTGACCAGGCCGGCCAACACACTTAGTATGGGAAGACCAAAATTTTTTTTCGTATTTCGACCTATGTTCCTTGGGGAAAGTTGTTCAGTTTCATTGACAGAACACACCCTTAACGGATCCGCCACTAATAAAATTGCACCCTATATAAACTGTCACAACCCTGGGCAGAGCTACGTGAGTATACTCGACATTAATACAAACTGACAGGTGTCATATTGTGTAGATATATCCTGGTTGAATGGAGTAGTAGTAGCAGTAGATACCAGGGCACAACTACATGTTTATAAACTGGCACAACCCTGGGCCGAGCTACGTGAGTATACTCGACATTAATACAAACTGACAAGTGTCATATTGTGTATATCCTGGTTGAATGGAGTAGTAGTAGCAGTAGATACCAGGGCACAACTACATGTTTATAAACTGGCACAACCCTGGGCAGAGCTACGTGAGTATACTCGACATTAATACAAACCGACAGGTGTCATATTGTGTAGATATATCCTGGTTGAATGGTGTGGTCTTGAGAGTATATATAAGCAAGCTATAGAGTGCGCATTAGGCCCTGTGGCGTACTGTCAAAGCGTAAGCAGTTGCACACGTCAAATGTATGAGAAGTTATAAGGGTTAAGTAGTGCTGTCACTGTCGTTTAGCTACTGACAGACAGAGAGGGTGCGCCCAGACTACTGCCACCAGTTCCTACTTTTTACGCGCACTCTATAGTATAGCTTGCTTATATATACTCTAAGGGTGTAGTAGTCGCAGTTGACACTAGGGCACAATTACATGTATATAAACTGGCACAACCCTGGGCAGAGCTACGTGAGTATACTCGACATTAATACAAACTGTCAGGTGTCATATTGTGTAGATATATCCTGGTTGAATGGAGTAGTAGCAGTCGATACCAGGGCGCAACTACATGTTTACAAACTGGCACAACCCTGGGCAGAGCTACGTGAGTATACTCGACATTAATACAGACTGACAGGTGTCATAAGTGAAAATAAGAAATAGAAAAAATGTCATACATCGACCGGGAATCGAACCCGGGACCAATGAAGTAAGTTCTAAATACTTACTATAGATGTCGCTGGATCGTCGCTTCAAGACGAGCATCAAGAGATAGAAAATTTGCCATTCATCGACGGTGCATCGATAGCTCAGTGGCAGAGCGGTGGGGCGTTTACCCATGCGGCCCGGGTTCGATTCCCGGTCGATGTATGACATTTTTTCTATTTCTTATTTTCACTTGTGAGAATAATATAGCACTGTGAGTGCATTAAAATCCCAATAGATGACAGGTGTCATATTGTGTAGATATATCCTGGTTGAATGGAGTAGTAGTAGCAGTAGATACCAGGGCGCAACTACATGTTTATAAACTGGCACAACCCTGGGCAGAGCTACGTGAGTATACTCGACATTGATACAAACTGACAGGTTTCATATTGTGTAGATATATCCTGGTTGAATGGAGTAGTAGTAGCAGTAGATGACAGGGCGCAACTTCATGTTTATAAACTGGCACAACCCTGGGCAGAGCTACGTGAGTATACTCGACATTAATACAGACTGACAGGTGTCATATTGTGTAGACATATCCTGGTTGAATGGAGTAGTAGTAGCAGTAGATACCAGGGCGCAACTACATGTATATAGGGTTACATTTAATTAAGTACAAATCTCTTGAGGATGAGGTCTACTCACCAAACTGAACAAATTTGTTAGAAACTTTTCTTCAAAATATTAAAAAATTATTTAGACCTCCCATACAAAAATTTTGAAAAAGTGTGTCGCTTAGTATGGAAGGTCCAAATTTATTTTTTCATATTTCGAAGAAAAGTTTCTAACAAAAGTTGTTCAGTTTTGTGAGTAGATTACACCCTTAAGAGATTTGTACTTAATTAAATGTAACCGTATATAAACTGGCACAACCCTGGGCAGAGCTACGTGAGTATACTCGACATTAATACAGACTGACAGGTGTCATATTGTGTAGATATATCCTGGTTGAATGGAGTAGTAGTAGCAGCATAGTCTAATAAAACATGGTCTTTCCTTCCCGGAGAAACACAAGTCAACGTCACTTAGTATTGCCATTTTATTTCAATAAAATACGTTATGGGGTAAATTCAATCTCAGAACAATGGGTTAAAATGTTTCTTAATAATTTTATAATTTAGATTTACGTGTGTATTAACTTTAACTTTACAGCAACACTTAAATTTTATTTATTAGTTAACAGTATCTTATATGATTTATAAAAAACATCATAAGAATGGGTAGTTCTGGTAACTCACAAGCATGATGACGTAGTCTTGTGTTGGTCACGTGGTTCACGAGTCTCGGAAAGAAATACCAGGCGGAGTATCTTATTATACCATGAGTAGCAGTAGATACCAGGGCGCAATTACATGTTTATAAACTGGCACAACCCTGGGCAGAGCTACGTGAGTATACTCGACATTAATACAAACTGACACGTGTCATGTTGTGTAGATATATCCTGGTAGAACGGTGTGGTAGTAGCAGTTGATACCAGGGCACAACTACATGTTTACAAACTGGCACAACCCTGGGCAGAGCTACGTGAGTATACTCGACATTAATACCGTGTGGTGCCGGCAGAGTAGAATAGCACCACCCCCTCTCTTTCCGTGGGGGTCGTAAGAGGCGACCGAAGGATAAACCTGACCCAAACAGCTAGGGCCAACCGTATGGTGGCGGTTAATCCACCACAAAAGCATTCCCAAGGAGGGTTGACGTCTGGTAGGCGACCGGTCGTAAAAAGACGCCAAATCCTTTTGCAACACGATTTTGTGCTCAACGAAACGTGTTGCGCCGAACCCAAGTAATTGGGATAAGGGCAGGAAGATGATGATGACTCGTCATTAATACAAACTGACAGGTGTCATATTGTGTAGATATATCCTGGTTGAATGGAGTAGTGGTAGCAGTAGATACCAGGGCACAACTACATGTATATACGGTTATACAGGGTGTTAGGGACGGTGTACCGAAAACTTTGCAGGCTGGATCAGACCATCAAACTGCACAATTTTTACTATGGAGCCAATAGTGGGAAACGCAAAAAATTTACCGACCTCCCATACAAAATTCACGATCAGCTTACTGACATTGTATGGGAGGCCGGATTTTTTTTTCCGTTTCCCATTATTGGCTCCATAGTAAAAGTTGTTCAGTTTCATGGTTTGAGCACACCAGCAAAGTTTTCGTTACACCCCGTATTTAATTAAGTACAAATCTCTTGAGGGTGTAATCTACTCACAAAACTGGACAACATTTGTTAGAAACTTTTTGTCGAAATATGAAAAAAAAAAATGGAACTTTCATACTAAGTGACACACTTTTTCAGTATTTTTGTATGGGAGGTCCAAATTTTTTTTTCATATTTCGAAGAAAAGTTTCATACAAAAGTTGTTCAGTTTTGTGAGTAGATCACACCCTCAAAAGATTTGTACTTAATTAAATTTAACCCTATATAAACTGGCACAACACTGGGCAGAGCTACGTGAGTATACTCGACATTAATACAAACTGACATGTGTCATATTGTGTAGATATATCCTGGTTGAATGGAGTAGTAGTAGCAGTAGATACCAGGGCACAACTACATGTTTATAAACTGGCACAACCCTGGGCAGAGCTACGTGAGTATACTCGACATTAATACAGACTGACAGGTGTCATATTGTGTAGATATATCCTGGTTGAATGGAGTAGTAGTAGCAGTAGACACTAGGGCGCAATTACATGTATACAGGATGTAAAAAAATCAACTGCAAATATTTTAAGGGGTGAACCAGCCCATGAAACTGAACAACTCTCCCCATGGAACAAAGATCGAAATATGCAAAAAAAATTTGGACCTCCCATACAAAATGTACCAGCCGACCTAGTCAATTTGTATGGGAGGTCAAATTTTTTTTTCATATTCCGACCTATGTTTCTTGGGGAAAGTTGTTTTCATGGACTGATTCACCCCTTAAAATATTTGCAGTTAATTTTTTTACACCTTATATAAACTGGCACAACCCTGGGCAGAGCTACGTGAGTATACTCGACATTAACACAAACTGACAGGTGTCATATTGTGTAGATATATCCTGGTTGAACGGTGTGGTAGTAGCAGTAGATACCAGGGCGCAACTACATGTTTACAATCTGGCACAACCCTGGGCAGAGCTACGTGAGTATACTCGACAGTTACTCAAAAACAAACCTAATGATGACTGATACATTATACCGGGAGTAACGCAAAGGGTATACAAGCAAGCCGAAAGGAGGTCAAGGTACTCATGAAACTGAACAACTATCCCCATGGAACATGGGTCGAAATATGAAAAAATATTTGAACCTCCCATAGTAAATCAATTAGCTGTTCGGCTATTTTGTATGGGAGGTCCAATTTTTTTTTTCATATTTCTACTCATGTTCCATGGGGAAAGTTGTTCGGTTTCATGAGTACCTTGACCTGCTTTTGGCTTGTTATACCCTTTCCGTTACTCCCGGTATAAACTGGCACAACCCTGGGCAGAGCTACGTGAGTATACTCGACATTAATACAAACTGACAGGTGTCATATTGTATAGATATATCCTGGTTGAATCGAGTAGTAGTAGCAGTAGATACTAGGGCACAATTACATGTTTATAAACTGGCACAACCCTGGGCAGAGCTACGTGAGTATACTCGACATTAATACAAACTGGCAGGTGTCATATTGTGTAGATATATCCTGGTTGAATGGAGTAGTAGTAGCAGTAGACACCAGGGCACAACTACATGTTTATAGGATGTAAAAAAATCAACTGCAAATATTTTAAGGGGTGAACCAGCCCATGAAACTGAACAACTTTCCCAAAAGAACATAGGTCGAAATATGAAAAAAAAATTTGGACCTCCCATACAAAATGTACCAGCCGACCATGTCAATTTGTATGGGAGGTCCAAATTCTTTTTTCCTATTTCAACCTATGTTTCTTGGGGAAAGTTGTTCAGTTTCATGGACTGATTCACCCCTTAAAATATTTGCAGTTAATTTTTTTACACCTTATATAAACTGGCGCAACCCTGGGCAGAGCTACGTGAGTATACTCGACATTAATACAAACTGACAAGTGTCATATTGTGTAGATATATCCTGGTTGAATGGAGTAGTAGTGGCAGTAGATACCAGGGCACAACTACATGTTTACAAACTGGCACAACCCTGGGCAGAGCTACGTGAGTATACTCGACTTTAATACAAACTGACACGTGTCATAATTGTGTAGATATATCCTGGTTGAATGGAGTAGTAGTGGCAGTAGATACCAGGGCACAACTACACGTGTACAAACTGGGATACCGTTGTTTTGCATATTGTTGAAGTTCCTAATATACTTTGGCATAACTCGATTCGCATAATTTTCTTTGTCATACTATTTGTCATACTGCACTGATAGTCATACTATTCTATTGACCTATTTTCTTTTAGACTAATTTAGAATCGCATAATTATCTTTTGACATAATGATCAATCAGCATATTTTTATATGGGAAACATTGGATTCAAACACAGTGTTGTTGAATGATGTTCAACTTATTTATTACGTAGCCCCTGCAGTTAAAAAACAACTGCAGATTTTCGGTAGGTTAGGTTGACATGTATGCTTAATGTTTTTCAAAGAATGGTCATGGAATATTATCGTTATGCATTTTTAAAATTATGCCAATGAATAATATGTCTATTAATGTTTATGCTTATTGACATTATGACTCTGTAATTTATGCCACAACGGTTATGCGTATTGATGTTACGACTTGGATTCATTATGACTAGTGATCATATGCGTAATAAAAATATGACTTTAAATCGTATGCAACCCGACCCCAAACCGTACAAACTAGCACAACCTTGGGCTGAACTACGTGAGTATACTCGACGGTGTATAGGTGTCATATTGTGTAGATATATCCTGGTTAAACGGCGTGGTCGTAGCAGTAGATACTAGGGCACAACTACATGTTTACAAACTGGCACAACCCTGGGCTGAGCTACGTGAGTATACTCGACATTGATACAGACTGACAGGTGTCATATTGTGTAGATATATCCTGGTTGAATGGAGTAGTAGTAGCAGTAGATACCAGGGCACAACTACATGTTTATAAACTGGCACAACCCTGGGCAGAACTACGTGAGTATACTCGACGGTGTATAGGTGTCATATTGTGTAGATATATCCTGGTTAAACGGCGTGGTCGTAGCAGTAGATACTAGGGCACAACTACATGTTTACAAACTGGCACAACCCTGGGCTGAGCTACGTGAGTATACTCGACATTGATACAGACTGACAGGTGTCATATTGTGTAGATATATCCTGGTTGAATGGAGTAGTAGTAGCAGTAGATACCAGGGCACAACTACATGTTTATAAACTGGCACAACCCTGGGCAGAACTACGTGAGTATACTCGACGGTGTATAGGTGTCATATTGTGTAGATATATCCTGGTTAAACGGCGTGGTCGTAGCAGTAGATACTAGGGCACAACTACATGTTTACAAACTGGCACAACCCTGGGCTGAGCTACGTGAGTATACTCGACATTGATACAGACTGACAGGTGTCATATTGTGTAGATATATCCTGGTTGAATGGAGTAGTAGTAGCAGTAGATACCAGGGCACAACTACATGTTTATAAACTGGCACAACCCTGGGCAGAACTACGTGAGTATACTCGACGGTGTATAGGTGTCATATTGTGTAGATATATCCTGGTTAAACGGCGTGGTCGTAGCAGTAGATACTAGGGCACAACTACATGTTTACAAACTGGCACAACCCTGGGCTGAGCTACGTGAGTATACTCGACATTAATACAAAGTGACAGGCGTCATATTGTGTAGATATATCCTGGTTGAACGGTGTGGTAGTAGCAGTAGATACCAGGGCACAACTACATATCTACACTAATATAATAAAGAGGAAAACTTTGTTTGTTTTTTTGTTTGTTTGTATGTAATCGATAAACTCCGAAACTACTGGACCGATTTCCAAAATTCTTTCACTATTAGAAAGCTACAACATCCCTGAGTAACATAGGCTACTTTTTACCACGGGAAAATTCCTCATTCCTACGGGAAGACGGTTAGCAGCAGGAAAACGGGGAAATAAAGCAGATATTACCCAAATTAGCCAAACGGGCCGCTAGTTGTATATAAACTGGCACAACCCTGGGCAGAGCTACGTGAGTATACTCGACATTTACTCAAAAACAAACCTTCTGTGAGATGTGTGATGACTGATTCATCATGCTGTGATGCCGGATTCATAATACCTATAGAACGCACGTTTTGAAGGAACGCACTACTTTTCCTAACACCTTGTACTCGTATATTACATTATCTTACGGTTATGTTTTTCGAGAGTATGTATGTTGACAAAAAAATCTTTTTCACGGGCTACAGCCCGAACGGCTGGTCGAATGTGAACATATGAGATGTCGTTAGATTCGTCTCAGCAGTGCGAGTGACATTCGCTACATTAAAATGTAATTAATTCAAAATGGCGGATTTTAAACGCAAAATATAACTTCGAAATTACCGCAGTCGGGTTTTTGTTTTTTAGTACATGTGCATGTTGAGTGTACTATTCTATATTTTCCTGTATATTGCTTTCCAGCGGCCCCAATGTCAGTTCAGCACGCTACGACAGTACTAGAGTTCTCACTTGTATCAGGCTATGATGCATTAGACGTCCTGCTCACACTAAAACCAGCTATTATAGAACAAGTGTATGAAAGGTACGTGTCATATAATTATTACAATAGATATTGTTTGCCTCTCTGTCATATTACAAATGAGCAGGACGTCAACAATAATGTTGCCAAATTGGATCCATTCTTTATCTGCGCAAATTTTACTCTAGTATGGATCTAAGACCTGTCAAATAGGGCTCGTTAGAAAGGCAGATAAGTAATACTTACATTAGTAGTACAGCACGCTACGACAGTACTAGAGTTCTCACTAGTATCAGGCTATGATGCATTAGACGTCCTGCTCACACTTAAACCGGCTATTATAGAGCAAGTTTATGAAAGGTATGTCTAACCATTATTTATCTCCTTTTTATTGCCGTTTGTTGCTGCCTTAGAATAGCAGCACCTCATATTCTTCCCGTGGGTGTCGTAAGAAGCGACTAAGGGATTTGAAAATTGATGTGTATTGCAATTTTAGACGACAAGCTGACATCCTGTCACTATGGTGATACATAGTCTTCTGAATATGACTTTCAAACTTCTGTCCGGTTACATCACCGACAAGGGCCAAGCTCTTAAATTTAACAGGACATCAGACGAAAAGGCAATTTTTACGGTCGTTTACGCTCTGCTTACCCCGCAAGGGATATAGGCGTGAAATATGTATGTATGTATGTATTTCTTTTTCATCGTTAGGCGTACGAATATATTGCGACTTGGAGCCTCTTTCTTGATAATTGATGACAACTTTGAAATATTTATGAATACTTTTTGCCATTTTGTAATTTTGCGACCATCACAATTTTTTACTTTGACATTTTATAATTTCCATTAAAACCAATTTGAAATAATGTTTCAGATTGACAGAAACGTTCCAGCGTCAGCCGGCCCCGTTCCAGCAGTATTACTTCCATTCTTGGTTGAAAATGCGGATCGCTTTGTGCAGGTAACTTTGCAGTAATTTCGTTAGGAGATATAGTAATCGATGGAGTCTGGTCTTGTCCACAAAAATTGCTTTTAATAAAAAAAAACAATGAGGGCAACTTCATTTTCTATGGTTTAATTTTAATATAATAAAACGTCATTTCGATCTCTCGTAGTATTACGCCTTTTCTTAGCCGTTAAACTTTCTGTGATAGTAGAACAATATTTCATACAACGCACTGTTTCAAAATACTGGGTTATTTTTTAGTCAGTGCGCAAACTTTGCAGGGTATTTCTTCTCGTGATTCTGAACAACTTTTACTATGGGACCACCTGCGAAATCGTAAAAAAAAATTGGATGTTCCATAGAAAATTTCATATCTACTCGGCAAAAATGTATGGAACAACCAAAATTTTTTTTTAGGTTTCTTGACAGCACACCACTTGAAGAGGTCAAAAGTTTCAAATATCTCGGCAGCATTATTACTAATCACGCCAGATGTACACCTGATATAAAAGCAAGGATAGCTATGGCAAAAAAAGCTTTCAACGGAAAGAAGAGTCTACTTAAAGCCAAAATTGCATCGAATGCCCGTAAAAAGCTAATAAAGGTGTACGTCTGGAGCGTAGCACTGTACGGCTGCGAAACATGGACCATGACGCAGAGAGATAGGGAACGTTTGAAAGCCTTTGAAATGTGGTGTTGGAGAAGAATGGAAAGGATAAGCTGGACAGAAAGGAAGACCAATGAGGAAGTGCTCGAACTAGTAAGAGAACAAAGAGCGTTACTAACTATAATAGAAAATAGAAGGGGGAAAATGATGGGACACTTGTTACGGCATGACCAATTATTTAAGACAATTCTTGAAGGCAAGATTGAAGGTAGAAGAGGAATTGGAAGACCACGGAGAAGCTTTCTAGATCAAATAAAGGAGAAAATAACGGTCACGGCGTACAGAGAAGTAAAGGAGAAGGCAGAAGATAGAGAAAGCTGGCGAATACTCCACCGACAAGGGCAATGCCCTTAAATACATGATGATGAGGTGGCCCCATAATAAAAGTTGTTCAAATTCACGAGTAGAAACATCCTGCAAAGTTTGCGCGCTGACTAAAAAATAACCCTGTATAAGCAGATGACGAATTCTTTGTGCTTTTCCCAAGGCGCCCAGCCTCGTACCCCATAGGTGGAATATTTTAGTACGTTTGTACCCCTAAGAGCCCAAAGTTCCGTCGTAAAATTGGTGGTCCGGATTTTTCAGCTAGAATCATTTATTAGGTGCGTCCACACTACTCGAGGCTGCTCACTTGCTCGCTGCCTCGCGCGGCATACGCTCGTGCGCAGGCGAACCATTTAGTAAATTAATAGGCAAACTTCTGAGGCGCGTTGATTTTGGCGTTAAATTTGCGCATTCACCCGAGTACGAGCATGCGTAGCCTCCGGTGGCAGGCAGCGATCAGTCTCGCTTGGTGTGGCCGCGCCTATTGACCAGTCTAATAACGAAATTCGATATTTGCTTCTCAGATTGCTCCCGACCGCCGCTTCGACAGTATCCTGGCTGACCTGCGTATCAACACTATGGGGGCTGTGGTCTGTCTGTCAGAGCGCGCTGAGACCTGACGACAAGCCGGACGACAAGCCGTTACAAGCCTTATTAGACAACAATCATACTGACCATGTTCAGGTCTGTACACATTTTTATTTTATTCCAATCCAATAGTGATTTTTTTTCAGGATTCTATATAGGGTGTATTTTTATTAGTGGCGGATCCGTTAAGGGTGTGTTCTGTCAATGAAACTGAACAACTTTCCCCAAGGAACATAGGTCCAAATACGAAAAAATATTTTGGTGTTCCCATACTAAGTGTGTTGGCCGGCCGGGTCAATTAGTATGGGAGCGCCAATTTTTTTTTTCATATTTCGACCCATGTTCCTTGGGGAAAGTTGTTCAGTTTCATTGACAGAACACACCCTTAACGGATCCGCCACTAATAAAAATACACCCTATATTTTTAAGGTGTCGTACCCAAAGGATGAAAACGGAACCCTATTCCTAAGACTTCGCTGTCTATCTGTCTGTCTGTCTCACCAGGCTGTATCTCATAAACTTTAATATTTAGAAAGTGGAAATATTCACAGATGCCGTATTTGTGTTGTTGCTATTACAAACAAATACTACTAATACAAAAAATAAATGCGAAAATTGTACAAATCATTACCGCCGGGATTTGAACCCGGGACCATAGGGTACAGTCCCACCCGCTCTGCCAACTGAGCTACGGGCGCCTAGCGGACCCTGATGAATCTTTCAACCTCTTGATGCTCGTCTCGAAGCGTCGATTAACCGACGTCTAGTAGTAGTTTTTACAACTAAATACTTTGGTTAGTCCACATTACTGTAGAAATCCGCTACTGAAATTTGTTCCTGGCTAATAACTTTACAGTCATGCCTTATTGTTTTCAGGCGTTAATATCTGTAGAATCGAAAGCCGAATTGCCTTCAGAGACTCAACTACTAGTGGCCCGACGTCGGCCATTACAACCAGCAGTGCAAATAGATTAGCTCTTAAGTTGTCTTTTAGGCTGTAAAATTGTCTTAATAGGTTCTTAACTACTTAGACTGATTCTTGTCTCGTAGACTTAATATCTATTCTCCTAATATCTACATATATAAATCACGCCATTATCGCTTGTTGGGTAGGTAGAGAGCGTCAATGGTCGTAAAAAATACGGTCGTTATCGCCAAATCTGAAAAATATTTGAGGGCCGTTTCAACTATTGTCGTGTATCACTATAGTGACAGTCTGTCTGTCGCCTAAATGTGACATGTAACCCTCGAGTCCCTTAAACGCTTCTTACGACACCCACAGGAAATAAATTGAGTGATGCAATTCTAAGCCGGCATCACACGGCAAATATCTGACGATGATTTCTTATTGTTTTCAGGCTCTGATCGCCTTGGAGTCCAAAGCAGAGTTACCATCAGAGACTCAAGTACTTGTAGCTTTACGACGGCCGTTACAAAGAGCAGTAGATATAGCGGTTACAGCGTTAGCAGCCGCTGCACATCATCCCAATACACAGGGACATCATGGGTATATTGTCATCAATATATTGCGAAATGGACATTATGAGTTGAGACGTTCATCATCATACATACATCCGCCCTTTAAGCTGAGAATCCACCAGAGCTGTGCTGGTAGCTAAGCGGTGTACGAGGAAAAAATCCACCAATAGAATCACTTCATTGAGCGAGGCTAGGAAAATGAAGTGATTCTATTGGTGGATTTTTTATTCCCGGGACAGGCAGAGTTCAGATATTAGTAGGCTCTACGTCGGCCTTCGCAGCGAGTATTAGATATAGCGGTGACGCGTTAACTGCTCCCGCGCGTGACCCTCATGCTCAAAGGCATCATGGTTACGTATAAAGTATCTAAATAATAAAAACCTGTCGATATTTCGATGATGTAGCAAACATCATGTTGATAGATAAACAAAATAGACTGTGGAGGGTTAATCGGGGAACACTTATGGTTTGTTTTCGCGTTTTCCGTAACTATAAATCCGGTTAGACTGAAGGATAAAATAAAACCGCGCAGAGAAGTTTCCAATTTTGTCACTGGCGCTGCTGAGACAGACCTAACGACACCTCATATGTCAAAATCTGCCCAGCCGTATGGCCCGTGATTTTGTTTTTACTTTTAATACCATATATCTCCGAAACTATACGCTTGACTATTTTCTATCAGAGGACACTTTCGGTTTGTATTTTTGTGCTTAATCTATTGCGATATGTTTCAACTCTGGCCATGAAAAGAGCTTTTTTTGAATGTTACATGTATGCCAGGCTCCAGACTAAAAGGTTGGATACTCTTCAATATTCCATTTTTTATTTCCAGTTACGAACTATGGGCGGACCCGGTCGGCATCTCCCTACTCCGCAAGCTAGTCGTGCTAGCGCGCGGCGCGGGGATAGCAGACAGCGCGCTGAGCAGACTGTTAGCGAGACTGCACCAGCCAGCCAAACCTGACACCTATGGTGAGGATTCGGTATAATAGTTAATTTATAATTTTACTGTTGGAAAGTAGTAAATGTTGTGAGTTGTTTAAACGGTGCCACCGTTTCAAAGATGTTACCGCGATCCTTACATTTTAAATTAGCAATCATAATTCCGTCTCAAGAGCTCCATTTTCTGCTACTAATTGTGATTATGTCGCAGTACGATGGCAGAATTAGGGTTTTATCTAGTAATAATAATATTATTAAACAACTGTACGCTCCTATAACCATACTTATAACATGAGAGTAGCAATTCATCTTTGCCGCTACGGTCGCACCTATCTGTCCTTGCTCGTGATTGGCTGCTCCCACCTCCCCGCTCCTCACTCCGACAGGCAGGGCGGGGCGAGTCGGCCCGCTTGGCTTCATTGGCGATTTTACTTTGCCAACGAGCGGTCGCGCTCAGAAAATAATTTTTTGAATTTCGCCAAAGTTTTATAATTCAAAAATTATAAACTTTAAAAAGTTATTTTACTTTAACTATTTCAATTTCTTGTTTTATGGCGTTTTCGAAAAATTATTTTCTTTTAAATTTTTTATTAATAACGGTTTTACACCGTTCGTTTTATAAATTGTGTAATATCTGTCCTTTTTAAATCGTAAAATCAGTGAGTGTACAAGATGGGTAAGTCCTTTCTATTTTATTGAGCATGCACCTGGAAAATCAAATTTCTGATGGCGGTTTTCCGTCGAACACTACTTTGCAATTCTTTACCACTGTTCATAATTTAGACCAAGCTCAGTCTAAAGTCCGTTTACGAGTAAATAAATTGTTCACGAAGGGCGCCAAGCCAGTGAACTAAATAGATAACTATTTCAGGGAAGTTAGATCCCAATTAAATAAGCAAAGTGTGTTAAAGAAATTTGGTTGGTATCGAAGTAATAAATTCGTTCTCTTTTGAGGACAATCAAATGAAAATCCAGTAATCATAGTGCCTTTCATAAGCTTTGAGTGGCATGATTTAAATATTTGCAACACAAAATATTGATCCGTTGTAGGCTACTAGTTATCTATAAGTGATACATTTTGCTTCAGGGTATATTTTTAGTTATAAGTATTTTCCGGTCGAAATATTTGTAAATGTCCTCTGTGTTCACGGGGTAAAGTAAGGTCACTGATTGATTTATGGATTTTCATTTACAAATTTATTATTTTATTAAAACTTCAGTATGTAATCATACACGTGGTTTGCGTTTTGACACGTCGCAACGTGTTCGACGCTATAAACACGTGGCCCTCTATTGCGAAATTGTTGATTTTCATATATTCAACATCTACCCTCAAAGTTCTTTTTCTTTGAGGTGTTTCTTCTAAATTAAAGAAATTTTATGGCAAAAATGTTCTTTAAAAAGGGCGTCGCTGTGACCCCGTATAATGCATTGAGAGTTTACGGCACACCTAGTCCGTAGAACGTCTTACAAAATAAAACAATTAATCCTCCGCAATAATATTTTGTAAGATATAGTATACCTAATTTTATTCTAATGCATTGATACCATATGGCTTCACGAACTAGGCCATGTTCCCTTGTTTTTTATAATATGTTACCTCTGCGCAATGCAAGGTATACCCTATTTTGTAACATCATTAGGAGTACTTTGGCCGTCAGCGCATGGCGGGCCCTTTGACTCCTACATCCCCGCGCAGGGGTTGTACCTTTTGATGTCATGCAGATTGCTCTCGCCTGCACTTGCAGGAGGGCCTAAATTTTCGCCCTAGTGCCTATCGTATACATGACGAACTGATATTTTGTAATGCGAGACAAATATCGCAAAAGATTGTGATAAGTATATTGTTGCGTTTCGGTACTAAATGCTCCTCAAAGGACGGGGTCATCAACGGTCAACCCAAAAGTTTCGAAATGTGCCTACGTATTATTTTAATACCTCGCGCGGAAAGAGTCGGCCAGCGCCTTTGATAAAACTGTGTGGCTTAAAATATAAACTGTACTGTATTAGGTATTACTCTTAGTACCTATCCTACCTATATAAATCAGCCGAAAGTTCA
Organism: Phthorimaea operculella; assembly: GCA_024500475.1. Taxonomy (NCBI): domain Eukaryota; kingdom Metazoa; phylum Arthropoda; class Insecta; order Lepidoptera; family Gelechiidae; genus Phthorimaea; species Phthorimaea operculella. The sequence goes on along the minus strand of JANFCV010000021.1, from coordinate 3,760,524 downwards.
GACATTCGGCGCATGCACGATACGTCTTATTTACAAAATAAGATTCTTCCTTTTTTACTAATACTTTCGAAGTATTCTTTAAAAACAAATAGTACATCGTCAGGGCCTCACCTCAGACGAAATTAACGAGTGTAACGAAGGGTAGTGTGATAGTGAATCTCGCAGGTTCGAATCCTGCATGTGGCATTCTATTTAGATAAGTATTCTAATTGAATACCTACCCGACACGGTTTTGTTTAGAAAGTCCATTTTCTGATGGACGCATCTGAGATAATTCTTTTCTATGAAATAGTGCTTTGAAATGGCTGTTACAATTTCTAGTATAAGAAGTTTACATCTTAGCGCATGTAGGGGCATTCCAAGAAAATGTTTTGAGTTTTCTAATATTCCCGTGTTAGAGATTTGATATAAACAAAAAAGCTTTCAATTGTTCTCATACAGTAGCTTTGTATCATACATAACATAACGTAAAGTAGATGCTACCATAAAGTCACGTCAGCGACAAGAAGTTTATGTTTTCGTGGAATGCCCCTGCGTAGCTTTAAGCTAGTAAGAAACTCCTGCGCAAGGAGATTTTCAATAAGGACATTACCATAACCTCGGGGCTGAAGTTCTTGCAGGTTAATGTCTTATACACAGTCTCACTTTCTGATCATTACAGTGGCTCACTAGGCCATGCAATAAGTAATAAGTTGCAATATTGTTCTTTTAATGGAACGACAGAATTAATGCATTCCCTTGCTCACTGTCAAAGGTAGCAAGAAATCAGTTCTATGAAATAGCATTCTCTTACTACAGTGTAAACTGTGTCCCCTAAGAATATAATATGATTGTACTAATGTCATGCTAAGGGATATCCCTTACGCTTGTCATTCTTTTACTCCTTTGAACTATGGTCAAAGTACCTACTTTGAACACTTGCTGTATTTTTGGCAGCAACTAAGGAGGGGAATATGTACAATCTAAACTCTCTGAAGAGTTAAGTTAAAACCTCTTTTCCCCCTAGTCTAAGGTTAAAACTGTTATGTGTTAGCGAGATTTTCAGCAACATGAAAACAAACAAAAGTGGGGAGAGATAGAGGGCGTATTGTAATGGCCTCATCTCAAAACGGATAAGTAAATAACTACCTACCCATTCAATAAATGTCACACATTAACTATGAAAAGTTTTTGCTTTTTCAATTCATTGAGAGCATAGTGTGTGTTTGGGATACATTTCGCGAGAAGTGTACTTTATGTAATGTACCTAGCAGTGGCGAAGGGTGACATTTTTACGAAGGTAAGCCGGAGCAAAAAACACTTACCTACCCTGAGCTGCAATGCTAGGAATTCTTATTGTCTTCAGAAGAATAAGGCCCCACTTTCACCATACATGAAAGTACTGATGACTTGATTAACAGTAGTATTCAAGTATGATAAAAGTGGCTTTGAACACGGAAAACAAAACATTTTGTTCCGTATGCAACTGCCTGTCATCCAAGTATATTTTTCATAAAAAGACGTATGAAAATGTTTGAAAAAGCCATCCCTACGCTTGCAATCGATATTCATGTTTGGGAGAGCACGGCCTGCCTGACTGAATAATGTGCTTTTTGTTTTCAAATGAAAGTTTGGAAAACGAAGTTTCTTCCTGCAACAAGTAGTCTGTCGAACAGCACTCTACGTGGATTAATGCCATTATGGCCAATGAAACTTACCGCGAATCTGAGCACCACACACTAAATTATCGGTTAAATAACACAAACACTCCAAACAATCAATAAATGATGAAATTATCACTGAAAACTTTATAAAATTTCAAGCTCACACTTGCAAACCGAGAGCGCGACGCCATTATAAACAAGATTCCGCGCCATCAAACCAATAAGAAATTCTGCGGTACAAAAATGGTAATTGTGCCCAAAATCTATTACAATAAAGTCTTAAATCGTCTGATTCCATGCGACGACAGCGCCGCGTCGCGGACATTTCACATACTAAATCATTCTCGTAACAGTTTGCATGCAAAGACTGTCAACTTGCAGTTCCATTGCTGCTTTACGAGCGCGCGGACATCTTGTGTCTCGCTCACGCGTTTAGGTTAGACAGAGAAAGGATTTGCCTCAGTCCGCTTTGCAATAGCTTTCCGTCGCTAATACGCATGCGCGAGGGACTGAAAAGGCGTTATATGGCACCAATAAGTGCGTAAAAGACATACAATGTTTGTTGTCAATACGCAAGTATCGCGTATTGGCCGACTACTGAGAAAGGGGAAACCGGTGGAGTTCAGCCTATAGTGACTATTGCAATGGAATAAAGTTGAAGATTAAAGAAATAAAATGTTGCGCCACAGAGGAGAGGTTATTTTGCGTTTGTTTAAAAATTATGAGACTAAATTACTGCTATTTGATATTTGGAAGATGTTAGGTACGTAAAAATGTACCAAATGAAAATAGATCAACGTGAAAGTGTGGATTTGTGAATATCTGAAAGTTAAGCCGATGGGAATCGGCATGTATGGACCCTTCGCCACTGGTACCTAGGTAATTTACTTAATCCATCATGTTGCAAATTTATAACTACATTCTATTGTAGATTCACAAGCTATGAAACATCAAAACTGGTAGTAAGTTTCTTAACTAGTCTAGCTACTGAGAACTAGTAATATCTACATGTCATATCATAACATAAGTTAGGTTGAAGTACCTACCTCCTCGGTTGCCGTGACCTTGGATATGATATAATGTTACTTTAGGAAGTTTGCCTACCCCGCAAAGGATATTGGCGTGATATATATATATTTATCTATGATGTTTTTATACCTACTACCATAGGTAAGGTACCTACTCAAAGTGTCATGATATGAATTACAAGCTTATTACGTAATGTGTCTAACCATCTGCACTAGAGATGTAAGGTTGTAAAACGATATCAAAATAATTATTTTACTTATTACCGTCTCGATCGGTATGAGTTTTTATTTTTCTCAAGTGTGGTCATCTTGCTACCTACTCTATTATGAACGAAAGCTTTTGCGAAAATAAACAATAAACTACCTACAGTCTATGCGGGTACTTTTATGGAATAAACAACACTATAATACGTTTCAAAAGTAATGATGTCAAATAGAGGGTACTTTCGCAAATTGACAGGTTTTGAGACATGAGTAAAAGACTCTGGCTGCCGTGCATATCGTCACCTCCATGTTAAAGTAACGAATCTGCAAAAATAACTTTTTTCAGGAGAGCTAAAAACGTCTTGTATTTAAATTTTGAAATATGCGCCATTAACTTTTGCCAATGTAAAATTACTTTAGGTTTATGAAATAACAAGCCCTGTCATATGATTTATGCCGATATTAATTTTAATCATTAAATAGGGAAATAATGCACATTCGTTAGTTTTGACAACATATAGAAACCTGAAAAATATCCCGTTTTGGACCATGCCAAAGTTACGAAAGTGGCATATTCGCTAGTTTGCATCAAACATTTTCAGTTTTTAGGCGTGCATTTTTACGAATCTACATAGATATAAAAATCATTTTTTAGGAAAGTATTGTTTTATTCCTAATTACCTATTTAAAGTAAACACAAAATAAAATCTTAGTGTTAAAAAATACATTTTTCTTGTTAACCCTTTCAATACCACTGACTCTAAGGACTAGCAGAGTGGTTTTCTGAAGTGAAAATTTTACGTGTCCTGGCTGAAAACGTGGTGATGCTTTGCAGTTACGACTGTGATTTTTTTTCTCAAGATAAAAGACATATGTATTTATATCTAGCCACATAAATAATTTTGGTAAAGTTATTAGTATTTAATAGAATAATCAATAAGTACCTTATTTTCAATTTCGGTGGCCTGTCCCCAATCTCTTTTTTACAACATTTTCATCTCTCAGATAAATCATGTGCAAATTACGTAACAAAAGGTCTTCTGAATGTGTTATGTATTAGTTACCCTACGTAATAATATATAAATATGAATTTTAGAACGCATAGTAAATGAGTTGTATGAAATCTAGTTTTGTCCCAGTAAAAATACCAGTTTCCGTGGCCGTTTTGTTTCACCGTTTTTTTTCCACACCGTCAATATTATAAAGATTATAAAACCCCTCCCCGTAACTATGAAATATGCTGTTTCTGGCAGTGTAAATTGTTTTTCTTTATATTGCTACATTTTCCCGTCATAAATAAAAATATATGATTTCCGCGCACTCTGAACAAAAATGTGCAATTTCGGTGGTAAAGATTTAAATCTATTCACAAGCAAGAAAAATTCTAATTTAATGCATGCAAATGAGCCTCTGGTTTACTATAAAATAACTAACAAAAAAACTGAAATAACCTTTATAATGAACTTTATTTTTAAAATACCTTGTGTTTCCAATTTCGCTGGCCTAATTTCGGTGCTTTTCGGTGGCTTTTGTTGGTGATTCTAAGGCACCGAAATTGTATCTATTATTTCAATTTTGATTTAAATGGCTTTTTAAGGAATAATAGCCATTTTGGCTTCAAGTCGGTCAGCAAACTCCAGCCACGTTTTCCTACTGATCAGCTAGATAGGAATACTGCGGCCCCATGCTCGCCTTTGTAAAGGACAGCGGTTAAGTTTCTGCTCGCAGCACACGCCAATGTCCAGGCTTGAGGCAACCTCTGCTCCTAGCGCTGCATGCCTGTACGTTAGTTGGCTAGTTCTTTGTTGACTGCGCTGCTAGCAAGTCGCTGGCAGATTTGAGATTTGCAGGTCCACCTGACTGGGTTTGTGACTGTACATACTCGAAGCGCTGCAAAAAACTAGGCAGGCCCGCCTGATCTCCAGGTAGGCCTGAAGCCGCCTCTGCTGGTAGTGCTGTAAGTAATCAAACTCTGTCAATTTCCACTTACCTACCCGCGTGATTTGTGGCTGACTTTACTTCCAGCGCATTTAATAAACAACAGCTTCTCTCATCAACCAGCCAGGCAATAGTCGCTTTCGTAAGCAGCGCTGTGTTCAAACGCCACCAAGGCTCGTCTGCCAGTTGGGCTGCGGCTACCTTACTTGCAGACTACAATCTTGCTAGATTGTGATTACTTCTGGTTGCAGCACTGCAAAAATCGCCGTTTACGCTCACTTCCCAGCTGGCTAGGTCTATGTCGAAGTGCTGCAAGCAAACTGTCACACCCGCCCTTCTGCCGGGAATCTCTTCTTGTAGCGCTAAATGCAAACACTGATTACGACCACTCATTATCCTTGGTCTCCAGTCACCTTTTATTTCAGAGCAGCGTTGCAAGCAAAATCAGGTAGGAACTACTTGAACACAGCTTGGACTGAGGTCGCCTTCCTTGCAGCGCCTCAAGGCAACGCCTTTAACGATCACCTGCCAGCCGGCTATGTCTCTGTTTGCAGTGCTGCTAGCCAAGGCTTTCACCCTTTCCTTCGGAACGGCTTGATCTCTGCTTGTGGCGCTGCAAGCTAACACCAGTTAGACCTACTTACCTACAAGCTAGGTCTGAAATCACCTTTGCTTGCAGTACTGCAAACCCCGAACGGACCAAACTCGTATATGGACCGGACCAAAAACCGACACTGATTCCGCAGAAAAACTGTGTAAGCATAGATGTTAAGTATGTATATGTACATAGATGTACATAGATGTTAAGTGAACTTGAGCTTAATAAATAAATATAAAATAAAAACAAAACACCACCCACGATTTAGCATCTACTAGCGTCACTACCAGCATGCATCAATGTAAACGAAATCGAGCCTCACCAGACTCGCCTGCCCAACAGCTAAGTTTGAGCCCTCATACTTGCATTACTCATCAGTATTACAACTATAACAGCCATAATAAAGTCCACTGCTGAACATGGGCTTCCCCCTAGTAGGGGGGTATTTGCCATACTCACCACGCTTGGCAGGCGGGTTGGTGAGCGCGATGCAAGATGTTGCAATGCGATAACGAAATTTATCCCTTAAGTCACCTCTAACGACACCCTCGGGAAAGATATGGGGTGATGATGTTGGAAGCAGCATCAAACGACTACGGCATCATCAGTATGGCATCATAATAGGGCAATCTTGCTGCTTGGATCAAACGTCTATTGTCAAGAGCATTAGCCAGTTCTCTGCATAAGGAATGTAATTTGTATTTATATAACCGCAGAGGGAACATTCATTCATAACGTGGCATAGGTTTGTGGCGTGGCTAAGGTTTGGTCAGTACTTGTGTCACTACAACACAAGCACGCAGCGCAGTACGCAGCGCTATAAACAACCGATCGGACTCTTCTGCCCTCCAGCTAGGTTTAAGGCCACCCTAATTGCTTCACCATAAGTAAACTTCGGTCAGACCTGGCTTTCTCACTTGCACTGTCTACGCTCACATCTCGGACAGCAAGTTTGCGTTTGCCTCTGCTGATCTGCTTGCAGTGCTACGAAAAAAGGCCGTATCTGATCACCTGCCGACTAGCTAGGTCTGTGATTGAAGCGCTCCATGGAAACGCTGGTCAGCCTCGCCTTCCCGCCTAGTACGTAGATCTGCGACTGCGACCACACTTATGCTGCTGCAAGTAAACGCCGGTCAGGTCTATTTGTCCGCCAGCTTGGTCTACAAGCATCGCGCTTGCACTGCACTGCTTCCAGATTTCTAAATCTTGCTGAAGATTTAGATTCTGCTTGCAGCGCTGCAAGAAAACGCCGTTCAGATACGCCTGGTTCTGAGGCTGTCTTTGGTCACCGCGCTGCAAGCAAACGCTGATCAGGGCCACTAGCCTACTGGCTGGGTTTCTGGTCGTCTGCTCGCTGTGGTTGTAGTTGTGGCAAGCTAACCCAAACCACTTTTGCCTTCTGTGCTTGTTTATGCTTGCAATCCTGCAAGCAAACACAAGCCAGGATAGCCTCCTCGTCTGCTAGATCTATGGCAGTCTCTTCTTGCAATTTCGGTGCCATAAATACAATTTCGGTGGCACAAAATAAATTTCGGTGCCATGGCAATTTCGGTGGGCGAAATATCTCATTAAATACTAAAGTTATAGAGTTTTCCTTAAAAATATGGATTAAGGAAGTGAATATTTCAGTCGACATAAAAAAAATATAACATAAAACCCAAAAATGAAAAAATCCACCGAAATTAGGAAAAAAATGCACTTGTTGAAAATGCCTCAGCAGAGTATTTTAAATATTAATAATGGACAAGCATAAAAATGATATTCTTCTTCTTCTTTTTGTCGAATCAATAGAGATTTCGTCAAATTTTGCGTGCCCAGAATTTGGCTAGCCTAACCGCTTCTGTGGTAGCGGCCATCAGGTCTTCGCGCGTGCAGGTGCTGGGGTACGCGGAGCAGGAAGTAAGGTGGGCCATAGTCTGGGGAGAGGCACCACACTCACACGTGTTGTTGGGGTTGTCAGTGTAGCTCCACCTGATCAGACTGTCCTTGCAGCGACCGACCTGTACCCTTAATCTGTTTAGTGACTTTCAGGTCAGCCATGACAAGTCGTGACCAGGAGGGAGACTTTCCTTCGGAAGTAGTAGTGGAGTGGGCGCCTCTTCTTTCCAAAGGTCGAGTCTCGCCTGAGATGGGTTGTCTGTTGCCGGTGGATTCACGCTGTGCAAGAAGCTTCGGCGGCTAGAGAGCCTTTGCGGTGCAGGGGAGCATTCGAACATTGGGTGTCGGTCGGGGATCTTGTTGTTTTTTACCCATTTCGACAGAATTGGCCACTTCTCTGCGGATTTCAGGTGGGGCGATCCCTCTAAGCGGATAAAGCATACTCAGCGAGGTCGGCTTTAAGCAGCCGTAATAATCCGACAGGTTTGATTCACTACTATATCCACTTGCTTGGCGTGTGCTGATCGGCTCCACACCGGGCAGGCATATTTGCCGGTTGAAAAGCACACTGCCAGCCCAGTCGTCCGTAGTACTGTTGGTGAGGCTCCCCATTTGGTGGACGTTAGTCGATGAAGGAGGTTATTACGGCTGGTGACTTTTTCCTCACACCTTCACAATTTGCCTTGTAAGTTAGTGCCCTGTCAAGAGTCACTCCTGGGTACCTCGGATGCGCACAGTGAGCGATTGGCACTCCTTCCCACGATACGTTGAGGGTGCGGTTGGCCTGATAATTACGCAGATGGAAGGCGCAAGTCTGCGTCTTTGCAGGCTTCAGTTCATTCTCAGCGTAGTACTGGTTTAGAACTGTTAGTGCAGCCGTAAGGTGTCTTTCTACGTCTTCAAACGACTTAGCTTGCGCAGCTAGGGCCAGATCATCAGCGTAAATAAAAGGGTGCGTGTGGGCAGTAGATGGATGTTAAATAAGAGAGGGAACACTTCCCTGAGGAAGACGTTTTTCTGAGATCGCCATATACTTTTATCCCCTGGCAGGTGCACTTAAAACCGGCGGTTGTAGAGCAATTCGCTGAGAAACTTTACAAAATTATGATCTTTACCGTTTCGCCCACTTTCCAGAGTAGTCTCTTTAGGTTCACGGTATCGGAGGCAGCAGACAAGTCGACAAACGCCGCTCCAGTTACGTGACCCCTCTCGTACCCGTCTTCGATATGCTGCGTGAGATTTAGGGTTTGATTGCAGCATGACTTGCCTGACCTAAAACCTGCCTGCTCCGGTATAAGTTTGGGATCAAAGATGTTTGTGAGGAGGTTGAGAACCATACGCTCAAACAGTTTGTATAAATGGCACAGCAAAGAGATGGGTAGCTTTTCGGATCGTTACTCGGTTTTCCTGGTTTCAGTAATGCAAGAATTTTGGACTTTATCCATAGCCGGGGGATTTTAGCAATAGCAAGGCAACCGTTGAAAAGCTGTAGCAGCCGTGAGACAGCAACGGGGCGTAGATGTTGGATTTGCTCAACAGAGAAATTGTCAACGCCTGAGGCTTTACCATCTTTTAGGGTTTGATAGCTCTGACCATATCCCCCAGAACAAAAGGCTTGCTTATAGCGTCATTGTTTGATCTAGCGTGAGTCTGCGAGGGGATCCTGCTCGGTCGCTTTAAGGGTTTACCGTTTAGTAGCAACTGGTGCGCTATTGGATTAGCCAAAACCAGGTTAGGAGTAGAGGCTTGTGGGGGTTCACTTGTAAGACTTCGTATGGTTGGCCATGCTTTTTTGCTGTTGTGCGTCATCTTGATGCTGGTAATGATTCTGAACCATTTTGCACGGCGTGACTTCGCTGATTTGTGACATAAGTTGTTCTCCTAGCTGCAGGGTTTCCTCGGAAAAAGGATCATTGTTGAAAGCGGCGTCGTATAGCTTCAGTAAGCCGACTGATTCACCCTGGAGACCTGGGATATAAGATGTATAACAACCCCTGGGGATGAATAACCTGGATGTGGTGGCAACTATGTCGACAAACAGATTATATAGTTTTCAGGATCCGGTATGGAAGATTTAGACATTTTTCATCTATGTCGTTGGCGTACTGTTCCCAGTTTGCCTTCGTGTAGTTAAAACGGCGTCTGAGTGAAGGGTACAGTGACGGGGCAAACAACCGGGCGGATGAGACAAAGTAGGGCTCTATGTTGGGTTCGAGGTATCGGTTGGCAATACATATTTCAGAGCTGGTAAATACGAGGTTCGGGTCGTAAAATAAATTAAAATGTATTAGGAAAAAGTCGCGAATGTGTGCTGATTTTCTTAAAAAATCATAATGTACCATAGTAAATATTCTAATCTGCCACATTCGGAAATTTGCCACAGCGAAATACTCATTGCGACAAGCATGAGGCTGTAGCAAATTAACGAATACGACAAATTCATTACTTTACTATGGTGAAAATATTTTTTTTGCCTATATCAGATACCATAGCAAACATGCGAATATGACAGATTCGTTAGTTTGCAATGGTGAAAATGATAACTTTGCTTATATCAAATACCATAGCAAACTTGCGAATATGACAGATTCGTTAGTTTGCAATGGTGAAAACAATGATATCGTCCAAATGCCATAAAAAAACAGCGAATATGGCATTCGTGACATTACCATGGTCAATTTAAAAAAAATGCAGCATATTCGCTAGTTTACTACGTGGTAATTCCTGAACGAAAGCAGATAGAGATATGAAACTTTGCCAGGACGTGTAACTGATATTTGTGACTAGTGTCCCGTAAAAAACCCGATTTCTCAAAATTGGCAGATTCGTTACTTTAACATGGAGGTGACGATATGATGTTTTGAAACGTAAAGTGGTGAATGAATTTGTCTATTTTTAGACGTGCGTAAAAAGATGATACCGTTGTTCCAATATATTTGCGCTGAATGTCAAGCATTCGTGAAAGTGCCTACCTATTAGGTTATTTGTCTATCAAGTATAATATTTTGTAAAACAGATGGCGGAAATGCCATTTCGGCCTGCCTACAAAGGTACGATGGTAGTTTATACTTGTACAGATACATTGTGAACTAACGGTGACTGTTGCACTATGCGTACACAGGTGTACACTGAGCTGGATATCAATCTATTAGCAATTAAGGCCTGCTACTTGCAGTAGGCGGTTGAAAAAACTCTGACACCAGGGTTCATCGGGTCGTTGAACGACTCGGTGTCCCACACGAAAAGAGAAGAGAGCAATTAAGATTTTTGCAATGAGTTGTTTATGCTGGCTACCTAATAGACGGTAACGTCGTTGTACGTATGTCAGCAGGCAGATACCTACATTTTTGTTTTCCTCTGTTATGTGTACCTATGTTATACAGACAAGATCATGCGCTTTTAACAAATTTTAACGGTTATCTGGGCTTATCAAGGGACGGTCAGAGGTAGATAGTCTGATAATAATAATAATTTTATCCACCTCTATATTTGTACTAAGAAGATTATACCAATAAATTCATACTATGAAGTTTCTGTGACAGCCAGAGTGATTGTGTTTTTATGAAGCTTGACCGTTACTCCGACAGACTAAACAAGGTTAGTTTTGATAATTATTTGCTAAATAAATAAATAGTATGGCAAGCCCAAATTACGTATTAGAAAATCATAATGAAGATATGATTTTTACAAATGTTATTATCTTAAGAATGTTTATTTTATTGGAATTAAGGTATTTGATGGCCAGGTATTTTAACTGCCATTGCCTAGTTAGGACAATGCATACCTTAAGATTTACCGTTGACCTTTTAGTAAGGGATTCAGGCTTCCCTATTACATTACCTACAGCTTGAGCAATCAAGCACAATTAAAATATATCAGCTTTGTTTTTCTGTGTGATTTATTTACTTACTATCTTAGTAGATAGGTAGTTAGAATGGAAGATTATATAAATACTACCTATTTTACGTATCTCACCGCTAGCTAACGGTGGTTATCTTCTTTGCTTTATTATTGCGTTTTAAGAGAAACATATTATATTTTTGTTGATTGGTTCGGAAAACTGCAATTGTGTTTCCGTGTATTCACTTACATTTGTTTATTCACAACGGATTAGGTAATGTACGTCTGTAATTTGTGCATTTGATTTCAGATACGAGGAAAACTTTTGAAAGGCTTTGTGTTAAATACTCTAGTATTTATCATCATTCTTTTTGACTAAAATGCCATAATATAGTAAATGAGATTTGTAATAACATTTATATTTTAATAATTCACACTTGTTAATCGTCATTTAAGAGTGAGCTTCGGGTATGACGGAATTTCGTATTTTATATATCCTTAGATAAATGTTCAGTTCATTAATATAGTGGATCAATGCCATTTCAATTTATAAGCTGATTCTATAATATAAATTATTTAACAATATTTGAATTATTTATAGTTAATCACATTGGCGATAGCTCCCACTCCTCCAGGCGATAGGAAACATGTCTCATGTTATAAGTATGGTTATAGGAGCGTACAGTTGTTTAATGACAGCATTTTACCTACCAATAAAATGCTTATTAAACTACTTACCTCCTATAACCATACATTTTTAATTCTGCCTGGTATATTTTGTAAAAAATTGAAAATATTTTCTACAAAATAATAATAATATTCTAATTAGAATATTATTGTGAGACGCAATGAAGCCAAGCGGGCCGACTCCCCCCGCCCTGCCCTGTCGGAGTGAGGAGCGGGGAGGTGGGAGCAGCCAATCACGAGCAAGGACAGATAGGTGCGACCGTAGCGGCAAAGATGAATTGCTACTCTCATGTTATAAGTATGGTTATAGGAGGTAAGTAGTTTAATAAGCATTTTATTGGTAGGTAAAATGCTGTCAATAAATAAGTACCTCTCCACCCCTCGTTCCCCCAAACCACACGGGCACGTTAAGCCGTCGGTCCCGATTAATCTCTATGATCACTTAGATGGCGATCGTTACACAACCATGTCAGAGGCTACTTGCAGTAGACGGTTGAAAAACTCTGACACCAGGGTCCTTCGGGTCGTTGGGCGACTTGGTGTACCACTCGAAGAAGATGAAGTTCCCCCGAAATGCAAAAAAGCTATAATACTAAAGAAATCTAGGATTTTGGCCAAAAACCTGGATCAGTTTAGAACGATGGCCGAAGGAAGTCTACGATTTTGCCATATGCCGGCTTTTGGCCAAAAACCTAATTCTGCCATAGCATCGTACTGCCACAGAATATATAATAGTACTAGGGTACAGAAAATTCACTCCCTAACAAAAGCCATGGTTAGGTATAAAAAGATACCTACTCTCGGCTTAGCCGACCGCCCGCGAGCAAAATTGAAACTTATTACTGCGCGCGAACGGCTCAATCTCCACTGGACGCCGCCGGACAATGACCCGGCCGCGCGCGCTCTCAAAGGGTTGTCACAATAATCGAGTAGGTATTTTATTTATCTGTTCAGTACATAGGTATTCTAAGTAACTATAAGACAAGCATTGCAAGTGTTTTTAAATCGAATTTGAAATAAGCTAGCGTAACATTAACAATAGTAAGTAGCTACCTACCTACCTACTTATCTTATGAGACGATAGAAAGTGAAGCTCACACAAACTTATTTCTCATCATTAAATTTTGTTTAAAGTCTGGTTAGGTTAGGACTCGAACGACCTGAAGCAAAGTGGTTCCGTACTTTGGAAGGCACGTTAAGCTGTCGCTCCCAGTTGTTGTCTATAGTACCTACAATTACCTACCTACCTACTTAGACACACACAACCAACTCGCAACGCGGGGGCGCGGCGGCGGCGGGCGGCGATGCGCGAGCGCGAGCGCGCTGCTTATTTCCATCGCACTCGCACGTGAGCGCAGCATCAAGGGTTAGAATGAGACACCGCTGTTGTTGGTATGAAATATCTTCGTAACAAATATATGCGTATTTCGAAAAAATAATTAAGAATATGACATTTGACTTAATGAGTTACGTTTTTACATCAAAGTATGTTTTGTGACTTCAACATTGAAATAGCTATATCTCAAAAACTGGTCATTTTTGCTCGCTGATTTTTTGATGAGAGGATTACGTACTACCTTTCCCCAAAATTTCAGCCAATTTGACCGGAAGGCCCTTTCGAACAAATCGTGCGGGGTCCCTTATAAATAGCAACAAGTAGGTGAAAATTACCAAAATATAATTTTAGAAAAAACTTCTTCTTTGGAATAACTAACGAAAAAACTTATTTCCGGGTTATTGTTCTTACACATATCTAGGTACATTGCAGTATTTGCGAGGTCCATGGCTAGCCATTTTCAACACTTCCGAAAATTTTGAAATACCTACCTAATCCGAATACGAACAAACGCGCGGTGAATCTCGCGCGCGGCAGCCCGCTGAGATTAGCCCCTTCAAGGGGCACCCGGGCGGTTAATACCTAATCCGCGGAGTGAAACCCCCCTGGTACTGCGACAATTATATCACAGGTACCTACCATCCGTTAACACACTCTTGACAACATTCAAGTAGTAGTAAATTTGACGAAACGTGGTAAATTACTTGTTGCAAAGTTCTGTGCATGGTTTCAGAAGGTTTCAGACATCACCTTTTCAGAAATTGGTTTCCTGGGCTCAAGTTAAAAATTTCCATTTCATTTTGGGAACTTACTGTAACTAAAAATCTATATATCTTAATAATAAGTCTGTTTGACAGAGGAATGCAACGCATTGAGCGCACTCTACCCAGCGCGAGTGTGGGAGGCCCTGCCTCGTACCGCGGTTTCAGCGCCACACGGAAAACATCCATTATACGTAAGTACATACATACGTAGAGTGTGTTACCATTTATTCAAACTGGTAAATCTAGGTATCACCTTGCCTCAATTCGGGTAATAAAGTCCTCTTAACCTTAAATTCAGCACTGTCACTTTCCATTAAATAGGTTTACAAAAGGATGGGAGATATCCAGGTTCTGCTTTGTTTAAAAAGTGTGTCAGTCAATAAGTTATTCGCCATTTCTCTTCAATTTAGTCGGCATTGTTTTCATCGTCGCCTTATTTTGACACAACAATACAAACCTCATCTGATTTTACGCTATCCTACTATCCTACTAATATTTCCTACTAATAAAGGCGGATGTTTGTGTGTGTGTTTGTTACGACATCACGCAAAAACGGCTGATTAGATTGACATGAAACTTTGCAGAAATATAAAAGGGCATCTGGAATAACACATAGGATACTTTTTACCACGGAAAAATGTCTCATTCCCACGGGATCACGCATTTTCCAATATTTTTGAAATAGGTGGCGTGACTGAGCCGATTCGCGTTTTAAACGTTTTCGCCGAAAACTAACAGCGACATCTCTCGGCGAATAATGCTTTTATCCCGCGGAATAATAGGTTGCAGCGGGTGAAACCGCTGACGGGCAGCTAGTGTTCTATATTTTGTCGTTTCAAATTTCAGTTGGAGTACGGAGTGGAGCCAGAAAACTTGCGAGTATCTCCTGAACCACCCCCAGCAGCGCATACTGACCATACACCTGCTAGTAATATGGATTGTATACGGTATGTATCGGGTCGTTGGTTTGGTCAGTTTTAAAAGTTGTTCAGTTCAATTTAAAAACTTTAAAGTGCTCTATTTAGAAATTGCGCTGTCGTACCAATGTGAGAGTTTGGAAATGTGTACCTAGTTTATTTTTTGCGGCTGTTTCAACTCACCTCACCCCGCGGCTGTGACCCCGCAGATGTAGTATAAAGCACTATGTATTATTCGGAAGAAAGTCCTTGGTGAAGACAGCAGCCGCTATCACCTCATCAAAAATGGACTTCCACAGGGATCGGTGCTGGCGCCGCTTCTTTTTAACATTTATACCCGCGATATGCCCCACACAAGATCGTTAAAATTTGCCTATGCCGACGACCTGGCACTGGCTTACCAGTCGCGAAGTTTTGAAGAAGGGGAACAAGCACTGGCAGAAGATCTTAACACTATGGCTAATTACTACACCAAGTGGCGACTGCAGCCGAATCCTACCAAAACCGAAGTTACATCTTTCCATCTCACAAACTGCCTTGCCAATAGGAAACTTAATGTTGTGTTCCGTGGTGTAAAACTGCAGCATAATTTTACACCAAAATACCTTGGCGTGACACTAGACCGCTCACTTACATTCAAACAACACCTCGAGAATGTGAAACAAAAGGTAAAATCACGGATTAACATTATTCGAAGGCTGGCAGGCACAAGTTGGGGCGCATCTGCATCAGTTCTCCGTACATCTGCTCTATCGCTTGTGTACTCGACAGCCGAGTACTGTGCGCCCGTATGGAGTCGCAGTGCACACGTACACAAAGTTGATACCCAACTTAATGAAGCCATGCGCCTGATCACGGGAGTAATCAAGTCTACTCCTCTTCCATGGCTGCCCGTCTTAGCGAATATACCTCCACCAGTGCTACGCAGATGTACGGCAACTGCTAAAGAGTGGGAAAAGTGTTCTCAGACGAACCGCTGTGGTCCCATGCCCATTAGATACACTCTAGACGATCTTCCTGCCTCCCGATTACCATCAAGAACACCCATTTGGACGGACGAGCGTATCAAAGAGAAGATTCCCATAAATGAGGCGTGGCGATCGGAGTGGGGCCTGTTTGAGAGCGCAAACTCGGATTTGGTAACCGATCCAACAATAAAACAGCCTGGTTTTGATGCCAGTAGAAAGATCTGGACCCGGCTAAACCGGTTTAGGACCAACCACGGGAAAACAAATCACCACCTCCACAAATGGGGTCTAAAGGAGTCACCACATTGCGACTGCGGAGCACCTGACCAAACCTTAGCCCATGTTGTAAACGAATGTCCACTTCGCCGTTATCCCGGTGGTATAGCCGATCTTCACAAGTTCACTCCCGACGCAGAGAACTGGCTAAAAACCCTTGACATAGACGTTTGATCCAGGCAGGGATTGCCATACGATATGATGAAGAAAGTCCCTCATCCCAAGTATTAAGGCCGCCTTGTTGTACCGTTTCTTTTAATAAATATAGTAATAAAAGTAATAAATATGGTGGACAATTTACACAGCGCCATCTAGCCCCAAACTAAGCATAGCTTGTACTATGGGAACTAGACAACTGATACTAATACATATGGGGTGTTAGGGACGGTGTAACGAAAACTTTGCAGGCGTGCTCAGACCATGAAACTGAACAACTTTTACTATGGAGCCAATGGTGGGAAACGAAAAAAAAATTCCGACCTCCCATACAAAGTCAGTCAGCTGACCGTGAATTTTGTATGGGAAGTTGGTTTTTTTTTTACGGTCGAATCCACGACCCTCGGCGTAGAAGGCAGGTGTACTATCCGCTACGCCATCGGGACAGTCGATTTTGTTTGTCTTTTTCTGTTGTTGTATTATTCCTTGTGTGCAATAAAGAATTTTGTTCTGTTATGTCACCCTCGTTAGTAATCGGTTCCTTTCTTCCCCCGTATACAATGTTACTATTCTTGCAGATACATGTACCTGTGTGGCGGCGGAAAATGGCGCGCGTGCTGTCGCTGCGGCGGACGCGCTCTACCGCACCCCAACCCAACCAGACATCCCCTACAACGAGCACACGACGCTAGATTCCTGCCGAATTGCAGGTAAATCAGCTACCGATCGTAACTTTGAAATGAAAATAAGAAATTGAAAAAATATTAAACATCGACCGGGGATCGAACCCGGGACGCGAGTGGTACCGTCGCAAGACTCTGCCAATGAGCTATAGATGCACCGGTCGATGCTTGCCAAAATTCAATCTCTTGATCCTTGTCTCCAAGCGACGATCTGTTTACAACTGTTGTACCTGGTGAGGCCACATTACAGTAAGAGTTCAAACCATATGATGAGGTTTTACCGCGCTTGATTTTAAACGGGTTCTTATTTACCGCACTTGTTTTCGAACAAGCTTTTATTTACCACACTTGTTTTACCGAACTTGATTTGTAACGTGTTCTTAGTTCTTATTTACCGCACTTGATTATCAAAGTGTTGTTATTTAAATCACTTGATTATAAACGTGTTTTTATTTACCGCACTTGATTTTAAACGTTTTCATATTTATTTACCACACTTGATTATGAACGAATGATGGAACCGCAGCGGGAAAGACTTTGAAGAAAATACAGGATGAAGTTAAACTATAATAATTTATTAAACGTAACATAGTTTCGATGTGTGAAAGCTATGTTACAATTTAAACTTAGTCTAACATTATAACTAAGATACTAGTCTAGGCGACTTTGCCTTCGATGGGTGAAGACAGAAGTGCTGGTTTGATGCTGAAGCCCGGCTTTATACTGTTCTTCAGCTGTAGTCTTGGAGGGGTCGAACTGTAGACTCAGCACTTCGTGTGATGGCCATCCGTGGTCAGCTTGAATCTGCACGTGGATGGAATCGGCAGATTCATCTCTTCTTGGGCACGTTCTTCCGCCTGCATTCCAGTGTCTCGAGCCGTAATCTACCATACATGAACACGTTTGCACGTACGTAGAATTATCACGTCCAAAAAGGTTCGAGTCGACAGCGTCTGCGAGATTAGGGACTTCCGCATAGCTCGTACATAACATCTCCACCCGCAGATCAGCAACTATTTTCCAACGTTTAGTGAAAATGTTGCTGGAGGTTTCCCTGGGGTAAGGTGTTCTTCTGCTCTCCTGAAATCTGTTCTGATTCTGTCGTCTCTATGTCGATCCATGATGGGTGTGGGTTGATACAGCGGCGATTGCTTCTCGATGACTTCGTTTCGTACTGGATATTGCTGTCTTCCAATGGCTGACCTTGATCTTTATTATATTCCAGGATCATAATGTGGATGGGCAGCGATGTCGTCACAGTTGTAGGTTAGTTAGTCATCTTGAACTTTACATTGGTTGGTGGTAGGTATATTCCTTTTCGAGATGGTGTCAGTTTCTCAATTTCGGGCATTCTGCGTTATTCGGTACACGAACAAATTCTCAATAGTTGCTATCAAGGGATAGGAAGGAATGAGGATTTGGTGGTTCTAATAGGAATATTGGGAAGTCTTAATAAATTTAAATACTCTCTAAGGGAATACTAAATTACTTGATTTCCAGGTGACATATTACCTACCTATTATCCAAATCATAAAGTACATAAAATTTCCTAACTACCTTTTTACCTATACACCTAGACCTAGTACATTAAATTATTCAAAGTAGGCCACATAGACTATACTTTTATAGTATCGTCTATGCCCCTTTAAAGTTTTTCTATTATAATTTAAAACTAATACCTACTTGATAAATTATATCATAGAATGCTCTATGCATCTATAATAGAATATCTAAGTGAAGCTATTTCATCTATCTATCTAGTCTATCCATAGGTGCCCGATGCACGCATGAAATTTCTAAATACCTATCTAATACAAATGAACATATTCTGCAATTTTCATTCAGTGCTCGATGCACGTAGAAAATTGTGCAGAATATTAATAATTTTATTAAATAACATTACCTAGCGGTCAATGTCATTCATTCATTACATTACCTACCTATTGTAACGATTTTAGCTAACTTTGCACATTTTGCACGATGCAATACCTAACCTAGTGCAATAATTTACTGCTGATTCGCGATTGAACAGCTAAGTTATAAAATATTTCTTTTATAAAATTTATCCTAATATATCATGAGGAGGGTGAAGGGGTCTCCTTCAACCCTCAAACGAAAGCCTGCGTATTATTTTATTGCAGGGTACGTTTGACCTCAATACTTTGTAACTTGTAAAGCTACACAAATTAAAACCAAATTCCCTACCTAATAGCTAATTCACGCTGAGTCAGCTCGATGCAGTCTCGCGATATCTAATTAACTACATAGGAACAGGGACAGTAAAAAAAAAAGGTAATGACTATGATAAAAGGAAGCAACACGAGAACGGTTCAAGTGTACTTAGGTACATGATTATCCTTCATCTCTGGTTTCCTCGTGAATCAATGTCTGGATTCCTCCTTCCCACAGAGCCCCGTAAATTCTTCCACTCCAAGGCGGCGACGTAGTCCGCCCAGGCGACTTCCCGAGCACGAACATGGTTGTCCTTAAAGCTCGCAAAAGTCCTGTGAGTGCTTACCGACTGCGCCAATGATGGAACCGCAGCGGGAAAGACTTTGAAGAAAATACAGGATGAAGTTAAACTATAATAATTTATTAAACGTAACATAGTTTCGATGTGTGAAAGCTATGTTACAATTTAAACTTAGTCGAACATTATAACTAAGATACTAGTCTAGGCGACTTTGCCTTCGATGGGTGAAGACAGAAGTGCTGGTTTGATGCTGAAGCCCGGCTTTATACTGTTCTTCAGCTGTAGTCTTGGAGGGGTCGAACTGTAGACTCAGCACTTCGTGTGATGGCCATCCGTGGTCAGCTTGAATCTGCACGTGGATGGAATCGGCAGATTCATCTCTTCTTGGGCACGTTCTTCCGCCTGCATTCCAGTGTCTCGAGCCGTAATCTACCATACATGAACACGTTTGCACGTACGTAGAATTATCACGTCCAAAAAGGTTCGAGTCGACAGCGTCTGCGAGATTAGGGACTTCCGCATAGCTCGTACATAACAAACGTGTTGTTATTTAAAGCACTTGTTATAAACGTGTTTTTATTTACTGCACTTGATTTCGATCAAGTTTTCATTAACCGAGCTTGATTTTAAACGGGTTCTTATTTACCGCACTTGTCTTTTAAACAGGCGCTTTTTATTTGGTTAATATAAAATTGGGGTTTTATTTTATGTAATTGTCTGATATGTTATTGCAGGTGCGGTGGAAAATGGACATTGGTTTCTATTATTTGAGGAACTGCAGCCAAAATTCGAAAGAAATAACTAAGAAATAAAAATAATAAGAAATTTTAATGTAGTTAAGTTTAGGTGTATATTATATTTTGCAACGAAATTAATTATAAGAAATTACACAGATTTGTTTTTTAGTTTGTGTTTTTGTTCTATATTATTTTGGGTGACGAGGGTAAAAATGATACAAAATCCGTGTAGATTTTTAATAAATTTTATTGGAAACAAAATAATTATGCTATGTATTGCACGTGCGTGACTCACATTTCGAATATCCCGATATACACGTTGAGCAAACCCACTTACGCTTACTATATGTAACCTCAGAGCAATAAACAGGGTGTTAATTTAAATGCGTGCCATAGCTTCAGGGTAGGTTAAGTATCAATTCTAAAAAAAAACCCAGTCTAAAAAATATATCTTTTTTCGGATTTAGCCAAAACTTTTTTTTGAACTGTTGTTTAGAAGGAGATTTGCTTCAATATTTTTTACGGCATTCTTTATCGAAACTAACCCTACCCTGAAGCTATGGCACGCACTTGAATTAACACCCTGTATAAACAGGCTATAGAGTGCGCCTTACGGTTAAACGGTTGGCATCGGTACGAACACTACCACTCTTTCATCGGTAGCCAAACGACAGTGATAACACTATTGAATCTCTATTTTTTGACTTATGTATCTGTAGAACTTTGCTTACGAGATACAGACACTTTATAGCCTGCTTATGTATACTCTAAGTATGTAACCTATTGCGACATTGTGCTATCATCATATCCAGTGGGACACCGAGTCGACGAACGACCCGATGAACCCAGAGTGCTACGCTATGTTGCCAGCCTTTAATATTGTAAGCTACAGTACGACAAATCTAAAATGAACATAGTAAGGACTTAAACAGGGCCTTAGATGGTATTAGCCTGTTTAAACATGCCAAATGATCGACTAAGGCACAAACTCCACGCGTGACGCGCAATATGTCATCTGTCAGACAAGCGATCGTCAGTGTGTTGATTGTATCTTCTGTTTCATACATTTTATAGGAAATAGTTCAAGCGTCGCGATGTCGCACGTCTTACATCTAGGGCGATCACTTGTTTGACAGATGCCATCCGCATGCGGGTAATCCATGTCTCTTCGGTGGAGCTTGCCTCATAAAGACTGAAAATCTATCATTTCAATGGTTTCTATATTTATTTTAGTCTAATCGAACTGTATTTTCCCTTATTTCTTGGTTGCAAAAAAATTGTAAGACTGGCGACATTCGGATTTTAAACTTCATGAATTTCATAGTAAAAACATACAAGTTCCACTATAAACATAATGGTAAAATGTAAATCATAGTTCATTATTTTCCGCTCTTTTATAGTACAAAAATGTATATTATGCTATGCAGTTCATACAAATAAAACTGATAAAGCATTACATTTTCTCTGAAAATTGTACTACACTTTTCATACACAGATCATTAGAATATTTAAAAAATAAATATGTTTTCTATAGTCTGCATATAACTGAAGTTAAAAATCGTTACTTGAAGTTCAAGAGATTCATATTTTATTCGTTTAAACAACAAAACAACAAGTTTACAAAGTTCATGAGATACTTACAAATAGTAAAATAATGTCAGGCTTCAAATAACGAATTAATACTTATGAAGTATAACACAGTTTAAGGGTATAACACACCGCTTCCGTATGCGCGTGACGTGCACGTCATCACGCGCGTACTATGACGTTGTAATACATCATGGTATCGTATGAGACGCGGCACGCACGAGCATGCATATTTCCTGCATGCGGAGGCGGTGTGTTCTGCCCTTTAAAAGGATACGGAGTACATTTAAAAAGCGTTGGGTTTGTGACATACCTAATTAAAACCATCAGGGTTTTTTGACAAAGGATGAGGTCTCAGGAGGCAATGTAAACGCAAATCATAAAATTTAAACCACAGAAATAGACAAAACAGTTTTTCCAAAGTTTTATTTTTATAGTAGTAATTTTTTCTGTCTCGATTTTATACATTGCCTCCGTAACTCCAACTCGTTTTAACACCATGGTCCCATCACCATAATATGCTGTTCTACACTGAATTTTCTCCACAATTTAACATCTTGGATTCAATCAAGGGTAAGTACCAGTTACTTGACTGTTATTCTGCAAATTTTGACAGCCAATCATTCAGTCATAAATAACAGTCAAAGCTCTTATCACACAAGCGGTTTTGGGAGCGGAAGCTTATCGCGCGGAAGATTTGCAACGTTTTCGTACAAAAATATCGCCTAAGTTTTTCCGGTTTCTGTTACGACTGGATGACTATGGCAGTAAAAACGGTACATACTTTGTTAACAATTTTAAATAATATATAACTTGTGTATTTAGAATTATTATTAACTGGCACCAGTACCTTATGATTTCAGATATAGTATGTAAATTATAATTTTAAAATAAAGTTATTTGAAGACTGAAGGCATTTCAAATAACTAATATCTTTTAAGCAGTATGGCCAAATCTGAATTTTAAGAACCTGAAATTTTTTGGAGAAAATAGTTCAGTATCATAGGCTGACAATGTATTTTTTCTTCATATTGAAAACTAGAGCTAAGATTATTCGTTCATATTCGCAAGTCACACATAACGTTCATGATTGCTAACAAAATATCAATACATTTCAAAAGTATAAATTATAAAAACAATATAAATTGTTTGGCGTGAGATTCTGTTATTATTCATTTTCTTTAAAAGAGAATCTCGCGTCAAAACTCAAAAGAACGGTGAAAGATATTGTTCAAAATTTTATTAGTTTTTTAAAACATTTTAGACACAAGCTGACAACCTGACACTATGGTGATACACAAGTCTTCTGAATGACTCTCAAACGTAATGTAAATAAACATGCGTGATATATGTATGTATTTTGTAAGATTTTTTTATAGATTCAAAAATATTTATTTATGACTATGCAAGACTATATCTTTGTTTGGCCAGCCCCGAGGCAGTGCCTTTATTTTTATTTTTTTATCCCGCCCGAGCCGCGTTTATACTAGGAATAAAAATTGTTATAAAAAGAAGAAAATTGTGCCTTGCAAATTTCTCCTTTTTACAATGACTAAATTCATTTCTGTGTAATATTGACTATCAATAAGTAATATTTTATATTCTATATTAAATAAAGAATTTTGTATTTGTATTTGTTGTAAAACTATTGAGACTATTTAAAATAAAATTATGAACAATAAGTTTGCACCAATCCTTTGAGAAATACACCCTTCCCAAAAAAGCTAAGCTACCATTGAATAAGAGTGGAGCAGACGATTACCAAGCCAAATAGACGAATATCTACATGGCTTAGCAGGAAAGCTGGAAACAAGCAGTCACAACTTAACCAGTTTTTTTTTCAACTAACAAAACAACTTACATTCCTTCAATGATTTGAAAAGGCTAAAAATTATATTATAAATAATAATATCATCAGATTTTCTTATTTAGTGAAGAATCGCAATACAATTTTATAGTCATTGTAAAATTACAATATTTTCCGAAATAGTAACTTTTAGCCATTCAAAACAAGTTTTAACAGAAAAGCGAGTCACCTTGACTTTCAACAATATAGTAAACAAATGTGCGATTAGATTTCGTACTATCAAAGTACTTTTAAAAACACCATAATTATTCAAATGTATAATAAATTCATGGTAGTACGCAATGAGTAAAATTATGATATAAATCCAAACTGGGTGATTTTGTTATACATTATTTATTTTTATACTGTCATGGTATTTCTTAAAAGTACAGTGAAGCAACGACCAAGGTATCTTCATACAACTACCTACAGTACGGCCGTTGAAATAGCCCATATTTAACAGCTGTCAATATAATGCTAATGCTATCACATATGATCTATTTTTTTCTTTGTTGTCATGTTGTCAAATATGGCCTATTCCAACGGCCGTACTTTACATTTAAAAAACTGAGATTCACATCGCCATTTTATTCGAGATATCCACTGGATTTGTTCACTCCTACATTATTCTTCAAAATTCTCAATTCCCGCAAAGGACACTTTCATTTTCAACCATTCACGCATATTTTTTCAAAAATTGTGACATTTATTTATCACTCAAAACTGAAAGATACTGGCAACACTCATTGATAGAAAAGTGTTGCCATTTAATATCAAATTGTAGCTTTGTATAAAACAAATGACTCAAATTCTTACTCTACCGTTCTCGCTCACACATCCCGTTTGCTCTGTCACGCACAACCTCTTTTATATTTTGTTCATATTAATTTATATACTTTATAACTAGAGATGGCGGCACTGTTTGTCTGTTCGAAATAATAGTCTAGGCAAGAATTCGGTGAGTTTATTATTATTTAAGTTTATTTTTATACTGAAGTTGCAATACTATTATATAAGTAAAGCAAGTATACAGTATGAGAACGATACTTATTATTATTACCTACATTTTGTGAATGATTTAGACAATTTTGATATGGCTTTTATATTTATAGCATATCGTATGTTTTAATCAGTATAGAAAACCATCCTTTCAAAAATATCAATCTGTAGCTATGTATGTATAGAGTAGGAAAATCAGGCTTATGACCTAAAAAGTCAAATTCTAAACAGGGCTTTTATTTATTACACTTTTTTTTAACAATTTCCCAACAAAACAATAACAACCGATAAAACAGTTTTTTTTTCATTATCTCATCATCATTTTTTTTTCTTTATTTTTATGGCCAGTTGTTAGAAATAACCTACTGAACACACAAACAGCACCTACCGCGGGACCGCAAGTTTGCGCGGTCCCGCATAATACTAGAGTATGAGAGTAGCGCGCCCCACCGCCGGGAGGCGCCACGGTCGCACGCAACCGCCATCTTGGCCGCCATATTGGATTTGACACTTGTCAATTGGAATAAAAATTTGAATATTTCTGTGGTTTTATAGATATGACTTGAGATTCTGTTTGAGAAAAATATTAGGGATTATTTCTAATTGAAATTGCAGATTTCATAGACACAGTTTGCAGTTTGAAAATTATTTTATATTCTTGGAATGTAATTACTACTACAAAATATCATTTTCTTGTTGAGAGGGACACAGAGTCGACGAACGACCCGGTAAACCCGTTGGAAAACCACAAATGGCAGCCATTTTGGCATCGCATGCACAAGACATCACAGTCAATGGGCTAAGCTGTCACCACCGACCGACTGACGAACGATTTACACTATACATTTTATTTCATTAGAATTTAAAGGCAATTCCTGTATTATTTGATTGATGTGAAATATTTTCCAGTATAAGTAAATACTGTTTAGTGACGGGTGTCAATCAGAAAAGATGAAGGTTACCAATCATAATACTGGAATACCAATCAAACTGGTATAACTATACCAATCATAATACTTTAAATGCGTCCCAATCAGGAATGTGGACCAATCAAAACAATTCAACTGTACCACTCATCATCAAACTAATCTAACTGTACCAATCATAATAAATGCTTCAATCAAACATAATACTTCACAGTACTACTATATGGGAATATTCAGACATCAATATCTTTTGTCATGACAACTATAAACAAATATGGAATCATTTCATCAATTCTAAATGATTTTAGGTACAAATTCATTCCAATCATATAATTTATGATTAATACTTCAATATAATTTTTGCATTTAGAATTGCATATTATCACAAATTAAATCAAAATTTATTTTGAATTTTATGTTCAAATTTAAATAGTTTTTGTTCGCAATTTCATAGGTAGTTAAAAATAACATCTAATATACTGTTTGACCGTAATATACACTGGGTTAGGCATGCACAATCACCTTAGAATGTAAAATAAAGCTATAGAAGGTGTTCTATCTTACTGGGATATAGTTTTATGTTCGTCGTATCTCGGCCGGCGCCCTCTACCGGGCACATCTCAAGCTTTTAACGCCATCTGTTGATAAATAATTAAATTTTTAATATGTAACAATGAATTTATGTTGGTAAATAATTATTTTATTTTGGGATTTGAACTTAGGTTCTTAGCGAAAGTTGTTCAGTTTGGCCTGTTGAGTTTAGCGTTTACGGCAAAGTGGATCGTTTTACAATTTAGAGGGACGAATCTTTTTTTATTTAGTGGAAATGATTATTTTAAATATTTTTTTGGAAGTAACGATTTTTGTGCATAAAACGTGTCGTCATCAGCATAATACTGTATGGCACTCTAAATCATGGTCTTTAAGCCAACTTTCTTTTTCTTGTAAACATCAAACGTTTCGTAATCGCGAGCTAAAAATGGGAGATATTTATCCTATTTGTCGGAGGCGCAACTCCACTGAGGAGACGTGTGACGCGTGGGATGACATCTGTCAGACAAGTGATCGTCAGCCATCATCGATGCAACGTGCGTTTCACGTGTGTAGTTTTGTCTCTTCTGTTTTAAACATTTTATATGTAAAGGTTTCAATCTTGGTCATGTCGCACGTCTGACGTCTTGCGTCACAGGTGTCTTCTGTGGAGCTCGCCCCTGAACTGTCAACTTACAGCACTCCATGTGGCTGTATGGCGGCGAGGTGCGCGGGGGAGGGCGGCACTGCGGGGGGCGCGGGCGGAAGCAGCGACTGCAGAGTTTGTAACCTGCCGCCGTCTTCGAAACCGTTCTGCGATATAAACGTAATTATCATCAGTAAAAGCCCCCAAAAAGATACATCTACATACAGGGAATAACAAGCTTATAAGCCGATAGTAAGTCAAGGTACTCATGAAACTGCACAACTTTTCCTATGGAATATAGGTCGACAAATGAAAAAATATTGGTCCTCCCATAGTAAACCATTAGCTGATGGGCAATTTTGTATGGGAGGACCATTTTATTTTTCATATTTTGACCCATGTTCCATTGGGAAAGTTATTCAGTTTTGAGAGTACTTTGACCTCCCTTCAGCTTGTTATATCCTTTTTTGTTAATTCTTGTACCAAAACATGCATAAAGTACACCCAAAACCGGACCATATACTTGAGATCTTCGAAAGTACATAGTTACATGCATCGTTAACTTCTGTATATTCAGACTGATGTGTCCTTTTCAAAGATGTAGGTAGTTTCTTGTTAGGATGTCTTGTCTACAATATTTGTAGTAAGTCTCACTTGATCTCATATTTCGTGTACCACCAGTAATAAACATATTCTTGGGTACCTCCTTTATAGTACAAGCATAACGCATGTGCACTACATTTATAGTACACGTCAAGTGTGGAAATTACAATATATGTGCAGTTTTTTTGACTTTCGTATATTACGTCTTCATAAATAAATAATTTCTTGAAAATTTATGAGTTTTGTGAACCAAATAAGCCTCAGGAGTACAAGCTATAAATGATGGAATGGACACTTTCATATCTGATAATGATAATTCGAAATAAAGACGAAACAACATGCACCTTTTGTCTGCGGTATTCCGGTACTCATAATTCCAGCTTAAATACTGACTAAACATGCTATAAAACCTGTATAAAAATACTTACCGGGATCATGATCGTAGGGCGCAGAGGCTGAATGCTGGGCTGCATCGCGGTCGGGTAGTATGGGTAGTATTGCACCGGGTACGGTATATACGGCGGGTATGGGTACACCTACAATGAAACCAATAGTATTAGTATCTTGAAAAAGGTTTTTGCAATGAAATTTTAATTAAATGCCCAGCGTACATAACCGACAAAAAATCAAATACTACTAATTGTAAAAAAATATTGCTACAAATCATAATGGTTCGCCAAAAAAGTGGTTCACTTAATCTTCATTTATTCGGTTTTATATCAAAATCTTTTTATCCTATGCTCTTCGCAGAATTGCAGGTAAATGCAAGTATGAAGTATTCTCAGTATTTTTTACATCCACTCGCGCGTTTTTTCTTGTTTTTTCGATGTACAGAGATAGTTTTATGAAAATTCAACCCTTTATTTTATTCTAACGCGTCCGTCGCCGACTTACTAAGAATTTTCAATTCGCAAGTCTCTAAAGATGCAATACGCTATCATTTGTATTCAAGGTGGCAATTTCAGTAGACTAGTAAAGATCTGAGAACTTGCCATTGCCAAGCACCAGCAGAAAATCTAAGTTGAACTATTGCCACGAAGAAGAAGTAAACCATTTCCTTGGCACTTATACGCTGGGCCGTATGCTCGTACCTGGAAGTCAGTGTGCCTTACCGGGCTGTACACAGGCAGTTGTTGGCCCAGGGGCAGCTGGTGGTGGGATAGCTGTTCGTAGGGAGGCGCGTACATGCCCCCTGCGACCCCCGGCACGGAGCCCATGCCACCCCCGCCAGCGTTGCTAAATGCGACACCGTATGGTGACCCGCCCGCTACTGTTGGTTGGTCAGAAATTAATTTTATTATGTCGGATACATTTACGTCAATAGAAAGAAATTGTGAAATAAATTTACTTCAATAAAAAGAAATGTGTGGTAATTAAATGTTCATAGCGGAATATTATCATGCATGCCCGGAAATCTTTTACAATGTTGCTAAATTAAATTTGTTTTTAAAAGTGGCCTTCGTCGAGAATAGTTACTCAATACTCATACAATACGATCTTCTAACAAAAAAGTCGCAATTTTACGAATAATTTCAATTTTGATTGGTTCAACGTAAGCTCAACGTAGTGTTCTGATTGGTCTCCGGACTTAGCAATTTGATTGGTCCAATGAGTGAGTACTAATAGTTTGATACATTTTGACCCATTTGATTGGCCCAGCATCTTTGAATTTTTATTCTGATTGGCCGATGGACTTCGACCCTAATTCGTAGAATTACTTGTAAAATTGCAACTTCTTTCAAAATGGGCCGACTTGTGCCCGATTTTACGAAACTACTGGCTATAATTCTACACGCGAAAGTCGATGTACATTGAGTAGCCGGTTTAATAAAGGGATGATAATGGCTAGCTGACACCGTACATCGAATTTCACCTATAGAATTGTAGCCTATAGTTTTGTTGCATAGGCCACTGGCCACTGCAATCAAAGATTGTTTTAAAGCCAACACAATTTTCTAACCTCCATACTGTCCACCGTATTGTGGCTGTTGGTGCGGCGGCGCCGGCAAGAACGGCCCTTGGGGCGGCTGCGGCTGAGGGTATGCGCCGAGGGGAGGGGTCACTGCAACAACCCTCCGCATCAGCTGATTGCCAACTAATACACCTGACCGACGGCCAGCGACCTCACCGAAATATCTTTTAATTTCTTAGCTCAACTACATAGTCTCAAAAACTGTCTTAGGAATTAAGTTTATTAAAGCAGGTGTTTCTTTTCGCCTACCCTCAAAATCTACTCATTAGCTCTAATGTCTATCTGACCAATCACAAGCGTTGCGGGTGTCGTGATGAACGCTTGCGATTGGTCAGATGTTTGAACTGAAAGGTTGAGCTAAGGGTAGTTTGTCTGGATTTGATAATTCGGTGACGTCACTGGCCAATCAAGTCGGTTTCCGCAACCCAAGCCCGAGCATTCACGCTTGACGCAGCGGTGTGGCCATACTAAATAGTGTTGCCAATGTTACGATCATTAAAAAACACTTTAACTAAAAAAGGTGACTTTTAATTAATAAATCTGTAATTTAAAGTATTTAGAATAAAATAAGATGCAACACTGCTTTAATATGACCTTTAGCATGGATGAAAATGTAAGGTTAAGAAATCAGGCAGCCAATACATAAGTCTAATTTCAATTCTGTGACAAGATTTTGAAACATTTCATCCATACAAATATCACTGGGTCAGTGTTAACGACAAGCGATGCCCATAAAAGGCGTACAGTAGTATCCACCAATTATCTCGAGGCTTATCAAACTAACATAAACACGTACGAATGGAATACGTACGAAAAACGAAAACTTGTTTTGATTTTAGTTGTAGAGGGCATTTAATTGTAGCTAGTTTGAAAAGCCTCCGTCAGTGGTGAAACCTTAGATCACTTTAAAATACAATTTTAAACTGATCCAGGGTAGAAAAAGAAACAAAAAATTGGTAGGTTAAATTCCTTGAACACTGTAAAGTGAGTGCCGAGAACCTACCAAAGTTATATACAGGCATTCCAATGGTCACACCGGCTTTGACAGGCTGTTTTTTAATCAGCCTGTAATTTAGTTAAGCTGAGTGCAGTAACAAACTAATGTGACCATTTTCCTTTTTAATCAACTTAAAACAATCATCACACGATAAGAAACCTTTAATAAAAGACACTTATGATTTATTTATATTTATAACAAGACTGCAAACTGCAAAGTTTGGTCGATATTCAAGCATGGAAGGCAACTTCACATCATAAAAATTCTTACAATACTACATTTTTTTATCAAAGAAAGCACTAGTCAATAACTTTCTGAAAATCGACCAAATTGAAATATGATCCACGCATGACAAAATATTAATCACGAAAAGATAATTCAAGGTGAAAGCAGCACTTTAAGATTTCAAATGTACAAATTAGTATAGTTTTTGTCATACGTGTTTCAATATTTTGTTTTCAAAAATATGTGGCTGCCGGTGCTGCCACGGTTGAATGGTTACATCGTGAACATTCCTTCAAACTGTATTTATAATCTATATCATAACTAACTAAAAATACTGTACCAAGATTTTTATGCTCAAAAATGTATTAGCCAAATATTCCAAATTTTGCATATCCATAATAGATTTTGCCGTTCTCAGAAAAGCGGTTTGCAGAAAAAGCAAAAGACGAATAAAATTTATGATATAAGTGCGTTTAAGGACAAAAAGAAGCATGCTAGAGAACAAAAAACTACTTTCTCTAAAAATAACTAAAACGTTTTAAACACCATGCAATATTTAAGTATAAGTACTTACGGACTTATTTTTTAAATCACTAAATACCAGCTAATAATATAACTAAACACCAAACGTAATTAACTATCTACACAAGAAAATAAAACAGTTTAGCAAAATAAAACAAAAATACATGCTTGAAAACAACCAGCTGCATTGTAACAGCAAAATGTATTGGAAAACCATGTGAATGCAAAAAATCCTGGTAGTGCACCCTTGCCAAAACTGTATTACTAATATTTAAGTTATTACAGAAAAGTATGCCAGCCAAAGTGCACTTATTCTCGTTATAATAAGAATTTTATATCGTTTTAAAACACGGGCGTATTCTTTAGTTTGGCATACTTTTGTATATGGCAACATTAATATTGCCAAACATTAATTATGGTATGAAGCTTATTCAAATATTTAATCTGCAAGCTAGTTTTCTATAACCACCCTAATAAGTAACACCGGACCATTTATAATCAATACTTTTAGAAAGTCGCTAAATATTATTTTGAATGTCTGGAACCCTGTAAAGATTTCAACAAATGAGGGAAGACCAAAATAAAAATAATGTTTAGAAAAAAAATGGGTTTTAAAGAGTGGTGTTGTTTAGAGGCTTTGGTTACGCGCAGATCTCTAGCACACATCCCTGTCCTTAAAAAGCTTAAATACATAATGCATGCACGTCACTTGCATTCAATATGAATGACAGATGACTTGGCGTGTGGAGAGGAAACAACATTTTGCTGACGACTTCTGAATGACCACTTTGTCGTGAATTTGTTTTATTTATAAGTTATTTCATCTCCATTCGCTGTTATTTGACTATCCACTTATCACACGGGTGCGCAGCGTGGGAGTTTTAAATAATTTGGCTTATATCTTTATTTATAACCATCTAATTATATTTGAACTTCTGCAAGCCTTGTTATATTGCCAATCACGTACCAATCATGTAGGTGTCATATTGCTAACCCCGGTACAGAGCCCTGTGGCTAATCAGGGCCCAATCATAAAGGTGTGGCCAATCAGAGCCCATCAATCAGGGTCATATTTTATTGCCAAGCGCTACGCATCCGTGTGAGGATAATGGTAGGCCTTATTCTAAGCACACACATACTAAATATCATTCATGTTATCACTGTCTGCCAAGATACAGTTTCTTACAACTTTATATGACGTGATTTATATGGGACAAGTAAGAAACTGATCGACTTATACTATGAATTGTAATAGACTGCAAAATACTCAGCTTTATTAAAAGAATACTTTATCGAGTCATTTGCAGTCTACTAATAATGTTAATTTATAATTATCTGGAAACATACAAAAAGAAAAATGGCGTAAGTTCGATTCGCACCATTTTACCGTCACCTTAAACTATCTAATAATAAAATGTTTTGTGTTCATAGTTAAAAATAAATCAGTTAGTACTTTTTGTTGTTTTTTTTATTCTATGATGGCTAGGAGATTTCTATGACGACGTGCAGTCATTATTATTAATAGCCATATTTTTCTTTTTTAAAATTTTTTTGATTGCTATTTATGTATTTTCAAACTGATTTATTTTTAATAATGAATGTTAGTTAAACACACATTCTTACAAATAAGAGGCTAGACTTTCATATGGTTTGAAATTCTCTTTTGAAAATCTAGCTTTCTGTACGAATTATAATAGTTAATAATTGTTTTGTGCTAATTACTAAAATCTTAAAAATAGTGTTGAAAAGATTTTTTAAGATTTTAGAAATGAAAAACAAATGAAGTTATTATTTTTATTAACTTTGGTAGAAATTCATCATTTGTTTTTCAAAAGGTATTAATCTAAGGAATTAGCTTATAAAACTATGTAAAGAAAAACAAAACAAAAACTTTTAAGAAATCCCTATTTAAACAAAATGCTAATAGGGTAAATCTTGGGTGTATATGAAAAAGCATTTTGGTTTAGATTAAAGAAAATGCCTCTTCATGGTATTGATAAAGTGCAAAATCTAGCAAATATTGAAATAGTGACATAACTTTTTCAAGTTGAGTAAAAATTGGTGTTTTTAAAAGTTGTTGTTTAATGTGCTGAATTCAATACAAATGTCACAGTCCAATATTTGTAAAACCAAGTGAAAAATTAAAAAATAAGCTGTGAACTAAATTTTAAAATGGAAAGTAAACAAAAAAAGTGGTAAGTAGCATAAAAACATCGATTTTAAATTTAATTAATAATTGAGTTCTGTTTTTGATTTTCATTGTAAAAAACTTCAATAAAAACAGCACTCATAAATTTTACACAACTTATTTTTTTTTATAAATTGTTAACTATGTAATCGGACAGACAATTTGGTTTTTTTAAACTTATCTAGGAGGATTTCTTCAACTATACAATGTCCAAGCGAAAAACATCTACTGTACAGCAACCACTTAGCTTGTATCAAATACTATCCTCCTAAATAGGGTGTACAAACTTAAATTACCAGAATAAAGCACTCCACGAAAATAATATTACAAGTAGATGTGTTAAAAAACAAAAAACCCGACTGCGGTAATTTAATAATTTTATTATTATTTTGCTTTAAAAATCCGCCATCTTGAATCAATAATTTTTTAATATAGCCAGTGTCACTAGCGCTGCTAAGATGAATCTAACGACACCTCATATGTCAAAATCCAACTATCCGTTTGGGCTGTAGCCCTAGAAAAAGAATTTTCTTGTCCACATACATACATACATACTCTCGAAAAACATAACCCTCCTTCTGAGGCAGTCGGGTAACTACTGTTGGGTCAATCTTCAAAAGGCGCAATATTTGCGCAATTTTTCTATCGGGTAAAAAAATACGTTTAAAATAAAATTTTCGCGTAGGTAACGAAACGAGAGACTATAACCTAATGTATCACTTGTGTGCAAGGCACGCTGATAGAACTAATATTTAAGGAGATACTGACACAAATAAATAAAGCTTAGTTACGGTAATGAAACTGTTACCTGGTAATGATTTTTTAGGGTATGGTAATGAAATAAAAAACAAATCTATGGCTCTGTATGACACCACATCTCGGTTTAGTGGGGGGCATGCAACTCTGTCTAAGAAACCTCTTAAAGCCAAGGATGGACAACTCTTTTGTACAACTGAAGAAGAGCTAGACAGATGGCACGAACATTTCAGTGTGGTTTACTCATACTTGCTGTTAGTAAAGCGGGCAGCAGTTTTAGAATGAATCCTGACGATTTGCTTGATAGACCTATGACCACCTCAACTATACACTAAGTTGTTAAAACTATTGCCAACTTTAATCGGGCAAAATTTTCTAGTTTAGACAACATTAACGTAGAGCTACTTATGGAATACGCATTGCGATCATCTGAAATATTGCACTGCACCCTCTCATAGCACCAATCTGGGAATGTGATGATCAAGCACCCACAAAAGGGAAACAAAGACTGTTGGTTAAAGTTCCGAAGAACGACAACTGGTGATGCATAACATTACTTTTTTCTGCTGCAAAGTTTCTAGCTAAGAACCTGCTGGGCAGGATGTCACCTCACATAAAACGAACCTTAAACCGAAGAGCAAGCTGGTTTTCGCCTTGGGCGCTCATGTGCTGACCAAATAAACACGCTCCGGATACTGAAGAGCAATGCGTAGAACTGCAGTTTGAGGTGTACATAACTTCGTTGATTTTAAAAAAGCGTTTGACACCGTAAAAAGGAGTGCGATGCGGGCAACGCTAAGAAGGAGGGGTTTACCACGAAAGACAGGTCAACATCATCAAAGCTTTCTGCATCCACAGCACCTGCAAAGTGGTTCACGAGCAGACCCGATAAAAATAATCGCAAAAGTCAAACAGTGATGTTTTTTACTTTCAATTTTCTATAGCAGCAATTTCGGGGCAGCACCATTACCAACAGTAGTGGCTCAGACGAGGATGTTGACGGTGGGACAGGATTAAGAAAGCCAAAGGTGTATGCGTTCAGTTAAAACCTGTTTGGAAAACAAACATCCTTACCCAACTTATCAAAAGCTTACTCTTCATCTCGCTCGAAAAGTCAGTGTTGTTGTACGGCTATGAGTAGTGGAAGGTAACTAAAACCTTGTGGAACAAAATCCAAGTTTCCGTAAATAAATCGTTGTATTCATACTGGTATCTACTGTGGTCCATACCCAGGCAGTCACCAGTCGCAGAGGAAATTGCTCACCGTAAATGGAGTTAGATTGGGCACACTCTACGCTAAAGCGACGACGACCTAGCCAAGATTGTCTTCATGTGGCAGCTAAGCGGGCAACGTCGACGTGGCAGACCTGTTGAAACCTGAACGCGTACAACACAAAGTGAGCTGAATGCAGTTGGAGCCTCCTGGGACTTCAATATGGAGGAACGGAAGAGGCTCTCCAGGGCCCTTTATATAATCGGATTACCAACCACTGGAAGTCAACAAAAACACTACATTTAATTATTCTAATTACTGGGAAATAAATATTTTACATGCACATTGACATACAGAAACGTATTTGAGCATTAACTGCTGATACTTATTTATCAATTCTAAAAAAGAAAAACGTAAAAAAGAGTTTCTCATCTCCGTCGCGGCAACGTCATTACCGTAGCCTCAAAAAGGTTACGGTAAAGACGGTAATGAAGGGCCTGGTAATGAAGTAATCAAATATATTTGAGAAAAACTCGCATCTTTCCCACCTTTTCTCATAAAAGCTTTTATGGTTACCTAACACTACTTGAGAGTAATGGTTATAAAGCAAACAATTAAAGATATAACATAAACTTAACTCAATAATTCAGGCCGTGTAATGAAGAATAAACTGGTTGAAACACCAAAATACGCACTTCGATCTGATTTTGTCGCGAAAACGTAGACACATCCACACAGTACACAACGTCCGCCGATCGATTGACTCACGGCGAGAGAAATGACGGCGTTTTGTAGCGAGATCAAAGGAAATTACGACTACCTCAAACAAAAATAAATCTGCACATGGTAATGAAGTTTTTATCGTGACAAAAGTTAAGATGACAAAAACAATATGTCTTCGTATTCCAAATTATGAATAAAAATATAGATTTGAAAGCTTAATGATTTAGAATTTAGGTACCCTGTAGCAAGTGATGTTCTCCGCGTACATTTTCGAAATATACTTTTTTTTTGTCGGTTCTGATCAGAGAACAGGTCATGGTAATGAATTTTTGGTACTAAAAAAAATTATATCTACCTAATCTACTATCCTTTTGTTATAATTGTTTTTGCGCTATACTAAATAGGTTCAGGCTCTCCAAATAAGCTTTATTCTCCTAATGTGCATTTTGCATTTTCTTTCGGAAATTGAAAATAATCATGCTTTGAAGATTGACCCTGTTAATTAATTCTGGCCTGCATGGTATATTGGTATGTGTATGGATGCACATCCTTATTTAAGATACAATGCTACAGTACTTGTAGAACCTAATACTTTTTAGTTCCGTAATTGCAATATCCTTGTATCTTACATGGAAATACTAAAAACGAGAGGGTCCTGTGTGTCCTGTGATATTCTCATGGAATGCTCCAAAATATTATTCTCTTTTAGGTTAAAAACCAAATTGTCAGTTAGATTTTGTAAGTAAAAACTTTGTGGCTTGACTGTTACAATTTTGCATGTTGAAAACAATAAACTTCTTCATGCTTGTAAAAATTGTGACACATGTGAATGCTTCATATGTCTTCAGCAAGGACATATTTTAAACTATTGTATGTAACACATTTATGAGTTTTTGTGTTCATCATCATCACATTTTGTGGGAAACAGAGTCAATGGATGACCTGATGGTCTCTGGTGTCAGAGTTTTGTTAAGACTATTAGAACAGTAAAGCCACATTGGGGTTACAATAGAATCAATAACACATACGATCGTCCACACTCCGATACGCACATATCATATATTGGTCTCTCTTTAACTATGTCTCCAAAAGGAAATAAAGAAAGAAAATTCTATGTAGTTGTATTACATGACAGTGACTAGTCGTCGGGCGCGCGGGACTCTCGGCGCGGCGGGGGCACAGCCTCTCCTGGGGGTCGCATCACATTGTTACACAAACTGCGACACATTTCACTGCTCCGGTGCAAACGCATCGATCCTAACCATGTATGGCAACACTGGATTTGACGAGCTTACTGCATAGTTACTGATTGTAATGTTATACTTAGATCGCATGCACACAGGTGACTTTGTTGCTTGGCGACACACGGATCTCTGTTTCTTTTCCACATGTGTGCAAGGGACTTCCAATAAGTCACCGGCCAAAATCACCTTATTGTGCATGCCCATTCTTATTGAAACAGTATTATTGAAACAAAATAATTAATAAAGAACTATTTAGAATTTATTGATTA
Source organism: Phthorimaea operculella (assembly GCA_024500475.1). Taxonomy (NCBI): domain Eukaryota; kingdom Metazoa; phylum Arthropoda; class Insecta; order Lepidoptera; family Gelechiidae; genus Phthorimaea; species Phthorimaea operculella. Next base: position 3,723,151 of record JANFCV010000021.1, on the reverse strand, counting down.
AATCTTTGACTATACAATAAGCTTTTGGACCACTTTCTGTTTTGTTTTAACAGACAAGTGATCCAATCAAAATTCAGTGAGCCTCTTTGAGCGACTTCCAAATTTGAAAAGCCCAAAAAACTTAAGATTATTCTTTTATATAATTTTTTCTTTATCCATGACTGTTTTTTAATACTCTTGCCTCAGCTTCATTTTATTGAAGCTCAAACAAGACAGAAAAATAAGTTAAATTGGAAGATTAATTCAGAATAGCTTTGTAATAATATTCAATGAGGTAAGCAGAATAACAATGGGGCTGACATTAGTAACGTCACAAGGCTGCATATTGATGTGATTTACTGAATTATATGGTTTAACATAAGTAAACAAAGAGTGTGGGCGTAGAAAACTGACTGTTGTTTAGTATTCGCAGATTTTCTTGCATAATTAAGTAACTGGTCCATAACTTTAAGTGTCAAGGAATGTGTCACACACTATATAGGTTTCAGGCTACATAAAGATAAAATTGTGATTTCAGAGTAAGTACAATGGTCTTATTATTTTTGAGAGGGACACCAAGTCATCTAACAATCAGATGAACCCTGGTGTCAGAAGTGTGTACATAAGTAGGTATTCACGATGCACTTTTTAAGTTATCTACTGAAAACTTCAGTAGGTAATCCTGATATGAATCTGCACCTTACAGGTGCATATATTATTGCACAGTTGACTTGTAGTTGTAGATAGGCCATGTAGAAATTAATTATTCAAATAATAAAGTGTGTAGGTAGTTAGGAAAACTTTGACCTAGATATCTGACCTAGCAATAAGGTAGCTATTTGGAAATTGTTATTTTGATAATTCAAAGTACAGATCTTTTAGGAACAAAGAAGATGTGAAACTGGACCTACTATTGATCTGAATATAAAATGTGGGTAATTAGTGTACATATGAAAGAAGGATAACTTGTATCAGGTTGGAACTTCACAGGGACTCGAAGTTTACGCTACGAACGTAAATAAGAGGACATTGAATCAGCCTGTTTGAAGAATGGGCCTAAATATAGCTCGTTTCAGACCACATCCCGCCTTCTGATGGCGACCATTTTGGATCCCAAGGTATTGATCTGCCCGTATCGTAAATTCGTCGCACATACAGTATTCTACGACAAATTATTACAAAACTATCAGATTTATTCATAAATATTCTCGCGTAAAGTATGAAACAAGAAATGTTCGGTAAAAATGAGCAAATCGAGTACGAATAATGACGTTACACATGTCGGCCCCATCTTCAAAAAGAACAAAGAAGTAGTAAATAAATTGAATAAATACCTTTCTTGTCTGCCATGATATAAACTACAAAGTATTATCTACTTGAACGTTAGCACTTATTTTAGCTCGTTGCTGGATTCACGAAAAATTCGCGATTGAAACAACGCAGTCGCAGAAGATACGCTAGCTTCGATCGCAAAATCCCGTTTTTTTTTCTCGAATGGAACGATTTCTACCAGTGATGTCTGTTATCGGTTTTTGTCGAAATGACATTTGGTGCTAGAGGTGTTCTGTAATCGATCGACTTAAAAACAACTAATCCTGTAATCCGAAAGATGGCGTTCTATTCGAGAAAGGGTACTTCGAAAGAAAATTGTATTTTATGGTGCTTATTATCGTAACTATCACTATAAAACTATTCAAATGTAGACTAACTTTTTAGTGAATTTAATAGTATTTAATGTATTTGATATTAGGTACGAAACCCCAAGTACAAGTACCTGGTTCAAAGAAACCAGGTTCTCTCGAAACCGGTTTTACGAGCGTTATAGATGTGTGACAAGAAGCGCGATATCTATTGTCTCTTTCCAGTTCACTCAAACTCGCAGAACTGGTCTTGTTTATGTGTTGTTTGTTGCTCAGGTTTTTGCTGATTTTATTTTAACTTCCTCAGTATTCAGTTGTTTATTGCTGAAAATCATTAATTCCTTGTTAGTTGTTGTACAAAATGGGTCGGCATAAATCAAATTATGTGCATAATTACATTTCATACGACGAGAAAAGTAAAAAGTCGAAATGTAAGAAATGTGAAAGAGAGTTGATTGTAAGTACCTACCTACCTATAATTATTAGTCTATCTATTTAGTTTGATTTGTGTGAAATATTTCTTTAGGTAGGTAATGTATTATTATTGAAACCGTTACCTTATGTAACCTAAATAGATCGTAGGACAAAAGTTTTAATTTTGAGGTTAGAATATTAATTCAAGCTCTTGCGCGCCACGAACGGAATCAAGTCGGAAACTAAATTGCATATGTATGATAGTAGAGTATGATAGATAATGTTCCTAGGTAGAATATTAAGTAAAGTGTTCCTACATAAATACCAGCATGTTATAAATATGTTTAGGTTACGGTTTCGGATAGGTATGGATATTGTAAAAATATAGAATCGATTTCGGATACGGATACGTATAGGAAAACATTCCGGATTATCCGTAACTTTCGAATAGTTTCGGTTACATTACAAGTAAAAACAATACTTTTCTACCACACTAACTGATTGCTATATAAACAGAGCGTGGTATATCTCAAGAACAACTACCTAGTTGTAACGGGGCTCATAGAGGCACCGTCATTATCCGAAAATTTTCAAAAATTTTATTTCGGTTTCGGTTACGGTTACTTACGGATATATTTTATGGTTTTGGGGTTTCGGAGATTCATAACATATCTTATACATATATCACGCCTATTTCCCTTGCGGGGTAGGCGGAGCGTAAATGGCTGTAAAAAACTGCCATTTACACTACGTCTGACAAAAGTTTGAAAGTCATTCAAAAAACTGTGTACTACTATAGCGACAGGTTGTCATCCTGTCTCCTAAAATTGCAATACGCTCAACTCTGAAGTCTTTTATAAGTCGCTTCGAAAGATTTAGGGTGATGCCATTCTAAGCCATGATATGTAAAGTGTGGTTGTTAAAATTATGGTTCTTTCTTTTACAGGGATGCCACTCCTCAAATTTGCTACGTCACTTTTACTCACATCATCACGATGACTACGTGGAGATAATGCAAAGAAATATAATAAACCGGTCCAATGCAATTGAAAAACGTAATGATTCTGTTCGTCGAAGTTCGCTGATGAATGATCTAAACGAATCTAGAAGTCAGGCTTCGCCAACTGGTCAAATCGACGAAATAAAAAATTGGTCGATGCCAATTCAGAAACCAAACGAACCCAAAAGTTGGTCTTTACCCATAAACAATGAAAACGAAACTCATTCAAAAATATTGAGCTGCTGCCTAAACTTAATAGCGACAAATGATAGGCCTTTGTCTATTCTAGATAGCACAGCGTTTCAAGAACTCATAAATATGATTCCGGGCGCAGAAGATCTTTCGATTTCTTCTAAATCTGTGCAGGGCTTCGTACAAGACAAGGCTGATGAAATCCGTCAAAATATATTTAGCGAAATTAAATGCAAGCTTCTTTCGCTCAAAGTCGACGTAGGCTCCGTGAAATTTCGTCGCTTTTTGGGTTTGAGTATACAATACATACACGAAGACAAAATGATTTTGAGGCACTTAGGCGTAATTGAATTGCATCAGTATAATACTGGCACATACCTGAAAAAATCTGTCATGGGCATATTCGGTCAATATGGAATCCAAATAAACCAAATACATTCTATTACAACTGATAACGGTTCCAATATGCTGTGCGTGACTCGTGAAGTTAATGGAGTCTTAGAAGAAGAATTTTATGAAATCGCACCTATAGATGAGGACGACTATAAACAATTGGTTGCCGAGCTGCAATTTCTCGCACCAAGTGAAACAAAACCAACAGTGTTTGCTGTAAGAAGTGCGGCACACACTCTTCAGTCAGCAGTTGATGATGCTTGCATTGAGCAACAGGAGCTTTTTCAAACAGTCAGAGAAGCTGCCCGAGTTTTACGTTTGCCAAACCTGGCATCAGAATTGAAGAGTCAGAAATTTTCACATGCTGTGATAGATAACCCAGTGAGATGGGACTCCACTGCGTATATGCTGGAACGATTTATAACACTGAAAAGCTTTTGCGAAGACAGTTCGGATGAGTTCTTAAATTTACCGGAGTCCAGCTGGATTGAAATAAGAAACACATTGAAAGTATTAAGGCTATGCAAGAAGCTTTTAAAGAGAATCCAAAAAGAGCAGCTTACATTTGGAGATTTCTTTATACTATGGACTCAATGTGTGCTGAAGTTGGAAAAAGTCGCGACCCCTTTTGCACTTCGAGTACTATTATGCATGAAGAAGCACCAAGATACATTATTTGCAAGTACCTCCTTTTTGGAAGCATTGTATCTCGACCCACGAGTTAACTTCTTTCTCACCGAAACTCAAGCGACATTGGCGCGTAATCATTTAATAAAAACATTTCAAAAGCTTGATGAACTGAACCGTACAACAGGAGTACCGTTACAGCCATCAACATCGAAAAATGAAAAAATGTCACTTGAAATGGAAAGTGATGACAGTAACAATTCTTTCTTATTTATGGAAGTAAAACAGGAAATCCCTGAATCTGAAAACTCACACACAAATACAGTAGATGATTATTTTAGAAACATTTATCTAGAAAGACAACGCCAAAATAATACAAGAACTGAGTGTGAAATATTTTTTCCTTTACTTGAATTTATGAATGAACCCTATCTGAGCACTGATGAAAATATTTTAGAGTTTTGGAGGAAGAGAAAAGTCACACATTCACAACTATATACCCTTGCTTGTACAGTTTTGTCGACACCACCTACACAAGTAAGTGTTGAGCGACTTTTTTCCGTTTTAGAAAATATTTTGACTGATCAAAGGATGTCTTTAAATGACAAAGTAATCAACGACTTGCTTGTAATAAGATGTTACTATTCGTATAATTGAACTAATATTTTTGATTATAATATAAGGCAAGTATTTTGATTAAATAAATTAAAAGAAATAGAAATGATGATTGTTATTAAACTATTTATTAAACTAAAGCATACCTAACTTCCTTTTGAATTCTCTCCAGGTACCTGTTTTTTTTACCGGTACATTCACCTTCGTTTATGAAATACCTGGTTGACCTATATGTGTTCGGTATTTTATTATCCTTACGAATAACGCCATCTATTGAATTAGGAAAAAAGACAAAAGAAAATTTAAAAATAGAGCCCCTAGCCTAGAGCTTCATTGAAATGTCTTTGTAAACTTCTAACAAAGACATTTCTTAGAAGTAACTAACCTAACCTAACCTAACACTTTCAAAAATGGACTTCGTGATACGTGCATACATGAAATAAAACAAACACAAACTAACAACAATACCCATTTATTTGGTTATACAGGTTTTTACATATAGCAACAGTAGTAGGATATTCTAACTCGGATATACGCGACAGGACGCAGGTATAACGCAGCTAAACACTAAAATATCCCGAACAGTGTTTTTGATGGTAGGTAAAAGTCGTCAGCGAAAATTCACTTTATATTTCAAACTATGAACTTTTCAAATATATCCTCTAGAATCTTTCCAACCATTTACCTATTTGCTTTTTGGACCATATAGGAATCTAAACTGGCGTGAAAAGGACAAAAGAAAAATTATGTTCACCAGACAGCAGTCAAAAATCAAATAAACGCTTGGAAGAACTATGTTTATAGTTCTTTACCAGCGAAAAGGTGCAACGATCTATGCGTTGGTTGCCTTTACCATCAAAAACCCGCAGGTATTTACATTAAAATACATCTTTATAAGTGTTTTGAACACAACATTCAATAATATCGTTAAATTTGACGTAGGTACCTATAAGTAGACATGGAAGACCTTTGGAAGACTCCGATTTTTATAACATTCTTCAATTCTTTGACATTGAAAATATATTTTCTTGACGCACATTTATTTGGTAAACGTTTATCTTTAAATCTAATCTCAAAATGGAAGCACATCGATTTCAGTTTAATAATAGGTACACAAGGTGCGGGGAGAAAATCAAAAAGTTATAAATAAAAAAATCATTTTTTGCAGGACGTGTGATATACGCCTTACATTTTTTTCGTATCAGTTTAGGTACTTATGATTTCGTTTTGGTAGGTATAATGTAGTAGGTACACATCTAATCTGCATTTTCATCCACCAACCTAAGAAAAAGGGGCTTATAGAGCAAAAATTGAGTTATATACCAAAGGATAAGAATTTCATCTGATTGGACGTTACAAAATAATACAAATATTTGTAGCAAACTTTCTATTTCCCCAGCACCTTGTAATACAACTTATCTACGCAATCTTTGATTATCTATATTGAATATGGCCAATCCCGCCAAAATAGCTCCGACATTCTATGTGGCGTTAGTGTGCGAGATGAACCCTCAAAATATGTAATAGATATTGCGAATTTTACTATGCATCTACAAAGTAAGTGCACAGACAGACAGATACACACACACTACATATTTACACTTATTTAGTTATAATTTGACTGATAGTTTTCTTTTTCATTTCATTCGAAACAAACCCTATTTAAAATAAGTTCCGCTACTCGCCACTAGATGGCAGGAGTTGTCTTTTGTTTAGCCACTGCCTTTCGTCTTCGCACTAAACGGAAAATCTTTTATAAGTAAAGGTTTATGTTACTATTGAAACTGAACAACTCGCTTTAAAGAACATGGTTGGAATAAAAAAAAATACCTTCCATAGGTACAAAATAGATCCGATGATGGGACGAAACTTTTATTACCTACGTTCTTGGGAAAAAGATTTGTTTATTTGTTTAGAATTAGACTTTAAAGGCGTTCGTGATCGTTAAGGTGGATCGTTTTCCATACAAAATTTAAATGGAGTTACGTCTTTAAATGAGACAAAATTATGATTAAAAAACTTGATGGGACGTCCCGTGCTTTTATAACATTTTCGCAAAATAAAACAAATAATTTTTTAACCATCAGATTTCTCTGTAAAAACTGTTTCGCCACTTTATGAACATAGATGGTGCTACTGCTGCAATAAACACGTTTAATTTTTTTGTGGAGAAAATATTTAATATTTTTTTACGTTAAGCAGTTTTGCGACATCTTTACGTGTGCCTTCCTCATCTCACATAAAGTTTTTTTGATAATATTGTTGTTTAGCTCATGTGTAACTCGGTTGAAGTTCAGATTTTAGTTTGTATGACGTAACGATCCCCCTTAAATAGGTATATTATGTGTCAGGGCAGAATCTGTTCTAAATAGTGGCTCTACCTACATGCAAATATTTTGGACATTATCTAATAATTTATTCGCTAATCAAATTAAATAAGAATGGCTTGGCCACTTCATCACATTCAAGCAACATCGATTAATTAGTAATTATACGATATAAAGGGTGTCCTATTTTCGTCAATAATTTTTAAAATATTTTTTATCTAGGAAAAAGTTCTAGAAATTCTGTGTAAGAAGTTTGTTAGTAAGGAGGATATTTTTAGTCAATTTGACTACAAAATTAGTCAACATTAAAATTATTGGCGAAAACACACCCATTCAACCTATTCTACGTTTCTATTGTCATCGTCACATGCTTTTCCTTATGTCTAAACTTAGAACTACTTATAACCTACTTATATTAAAAAAAAAATTCTTCAGTAAATGGAAAAAATATTGGTTTCGAATACCAAATTTTAAAACACTTCGTGTTAGGTAAACAATTTTTGGAAAACTTCCAAACATTTCACCGCAGGCAGGATCGCAGGTCGCAGGTTCAAATCCTGCCTGCGGTGAAATTTTGGAAGTTTTCCAAAAATATTGGTATCTCAAAATATATTTTTTTTCAACTTATTTATAAATATGTAAGATTCAAAAGTATAAAAATAAATAATGAAATTATTTTCATGACGAATTGGTTAAAAATAAATAATACTAAATTAATCCCAACAATAGATATGTAGGTATGTTAAATTATCTCTTATTGACTAGTGGCGAAACGTCCTATAATATGCAAATATCTATTTATTGCAAATATACACAATAATCATTTTATAATTTGTTCCTAAATTAGTGTCAAGAAGTGGCAAATTAAGATAATTACTTAAATTTTAATACATTTCAATGTAAATATGAGCTTATTTCCGAAATAAATTTGGTTTTAATCATATGTAGGTATTTCATTTCAATATAATGTGTTACATTTTTTGCATGGTACAACTAACAAATAATGACACGTTTTATTTAAAACAAAACTGAAAAAGATTTGATTAAACGTAGTAAATAGGCATTCGTTAATTTTGGTTATTATGAAATTAATAAAACCCAAATCGAAGGCATATAATAATCACATTAGTTGACAACTAATAATATATATAGCGAAAATCACAAATAATATATTTTATACTGATTAATTTAATTGGCAAAACGGGAGATATGTTTCGTACAATGATTGATATTTAAAACTAAGTTCTTATTAATTACCCAAGTATAATTTAAGTAGATTTTTATTAACTATATGCTATTGTTTAGATCCTGATAGTGTGCATAGATTGTTTTATTAGATGAAGTACCTAAGTATTAATATACTTCAAACTGACTGGTATTTATGTAATTTTGAATCTTATGTTTTGAATCTATACTTTCTTACAATGTAATAATTTATTTCGTCGAAATAGTACAACGCTGTGCGTTAAGACTTATCCCATATTATATATTTAATAATACTAACACGAACATTTTCTTTATCTAATATTTGTCTAAGTCAGGAAGAAACACATATATTTTATTCGAGTTTAAATATATAATATCTTTGGCGTTTTCTTTAATGTAATTTGGAATAGTAAGCAACAGTTTATATATAAACAGTATGATATTAAAAAATAATCCGCCGTATCAAGCAGTTTTATGATATTGGAAATATTTTGTTGATTATAGTAATCACATTTTTGCTTTACGTACAGTAAGTTAAACCTACACAATAATTAGTTTATTTTGAAAATATATTTTCATTGTCAACAGCTCGCAGACTTGCCTAAATAGCAGATGTCATCGGACGAAATTGTCAAATTCCATATATTTTGACGATCGCACACGACCAATTTAATTTTTATCTGTAATTTTTTGTTTGAATTTATTGCGTCGATAGAATCGTCGCGTAAATAAAGAAACCAACTCCAACTTAACATATTATAAGGTAAGGTAGGTAAATTATTTTTGTTCTGAAAATATTGGACATTTTATTATATAAATGTAAGCTTCAACTACGTCATATCTGATTTTATACAACAAGGTCAGTAAACATAATTAAAGCGAGATATCTATTGATTTTATTCGTTTGTGCCTAAAATATTTAATAAGACTTCAAAAAGTATGTGCTTATTTATCGAATTTTGTCTTAGAAAATCGTCTAACATTTGATTAGAATTATTACACTTCAAGGAAGAATGGCCCACTATTTTTACTACGTCCATTCCATTCATACATTGCAATGTATTTTGCACGTTATTGTTTAGAATAAACCTATGTGAATTATCATAATAACAGTCAAAAGTTCAAAACACTTCAACATTCAATTCCTAATTTTATTATGTCGCCGACTGTACTTCGTAAATCTTAATAAAACTTCGAAATTTTTATAATATCAAAAAAGCAACTTGAAAACAACGCTAAATTCTACGTTTTAATATTAGGTATCATAATAATAATTCTACAATCAAATAATCACACGCTATTATTCAAGCACCCGAGTATTTTATTCGTGAAAATAAAATTATATTATAGTGTTGTTTTTCACATGTATCAATTACGGCTTTCAAACACACAACAGTCATATTTTTTTGGCATTTTATACTTTTTTACATTCAGTACAGTTCGTTTTTTAAATAATGTGAGTAATTTTCTATGTTTTTAACATTTCTATACGTACTTAATTTCATTATATATATATTTTTTGCTATTATAGAGGTCTGCTAAAATAATAAATCTTTGCAAAAAATATTTCCTAATTTGTCTACAACATTTGGCTAAATCGATGTATAATTATATTATGCAACATGATTTAATAATAATTGTACGACTACATCCAAAAATCTATGAATACTAACAAATAATAATATGTTCTTGAAAAATATTTTTGTGATTTCATTACGTCTTTAATGTATATTTTTTATTTTCGACTTATTTCTTTTACTTCTGTTTTCATTGTGCTTGCATATTACAAATATTTTGATATAGGTAGGCACTGACTGTTTTATTTTTATATTTTAATTTCAATCCTCTACTGATGGTACTGAATGCGTAAATAGGTAACATGTTAAACAAAAAACAATATTTAACATAAAGGACCAACCAAAAAAACATTGAATTATATTGTCTCCAACATTTCCTAATTTGGCTTAATATGATACATCTGCACACCCAATTTGATGTCCATCGGTCCAAATCTGAAAGTTACGAGGGCGGGGTAAACGAACAGACAGACTTGACGAAATGATAAGGGTTTTCAGTAGACTACGAAACCCTAAAAAACATAGCGAAGTCGATGTTGTCGCACCAGTAATCCGCATGTAATCCGAACAAATAAACCTCTGTAAAGTACTTTTTGACACAAAATAAGTTTAAGTTGACAACGATGGCATTAAGTACTTGTCAACAACTTAGTTGACAACGATGTCGTGTCCGAGTCGGTCGAACTCGGCCAGCAGAAAATCGATGTTTTTAAAGAAGTGTGTATAAGACAAATAAATTAATATTATTATATTGGTATCTATGAGAATCCCGGGTCCTTTTCAGGACATGTCTTGGGCGAAAGCCAACAGCACAGAGGTATTTTATTATTATGTTGGTCTCTAAGAATCTCGGGATGAAAGGGATCCAGTCATTTGAGGCATGCGTGGCGTCAATACTGTTACAAGCTGATAAACACGAAATACAAATTGTAAAGGTTAGTAATCATTTAGATGTAGTCGCACCAGTAAACCGAACAAATAAATCTCTGTAAAGTACTTTTTGACACAAAATAAGTTTAGTCAAAGTTGACAACGACGTCATTAATTACTTGTCAACGATGACAACTTAGTTGACAACGATGTCGTGTCCGAGTCGGTCGAACTCGGCCAGCAGGAAGTCGACGTCCTTCTCGGTGACGGCAGCCGAGCTGATGATGTTGCGGAAGAAGTTGGGGCGCCGGTCGTCCGGCTGGTAGCCCACCATGATGGTGCCGGACTGCATCATGCGACCCTTCAGCTTGGCGCACACCTGGATGGAAATTATATACTCAAATTGACAGCAAAGTGTAACAGACTAGAGGTACGTAGTAAAATAGCACACCATCGTCTTCAGTATAGTGGGTGAAATTTAAAAACTGAGTTTTCGCTACTGGTCACTAGTAAAACTATGTATATCCTATATATATACGAAATCTTTCAAAATCGTTTAGGCTAGTTTAGGTGGACTTGTGTGTGTATCATAGGTGAAATAAACTATTCTTTATTTTTAATTTATCTTTTTCCTATTTTTTATATTAATTATATAAATATTGTTAATTATATAAATATTGAATTAGGCAACAGAGCTAGAATTCCGGGGAATTCCCCGGATGACTAATTCTATGTCAAATATTTTATTTAATGGGATATTTGGAACAAAGCCTAGTAACGTTTGATCACGTCGGTTGTAGACGTCGTTCGGGTGGCGTCAGTCGCATCGTCTGAAAATAACTCTACAATAGAATAGAACATCATCACAAAAAAGCAATTCTTACTTTTCCGAGCAGGATTTCCTTGTTAGCGTCATGAGGCGTGTTACGCAGCTGGGTCGGAAGGTACCAGAAGGAAATGTGATTGATCAGGCCAGTTGTATGCATTATGCATCATTCGCATCGTTCGTGTTGCTCAAATCAGGTTCTACATAGATTAGAATAGACCATCATAAGAAGTAAAACAAAACCGACCTTTCCGAGCAGGATCTCCTTGTTAGCGTCGTGAGGCGTGTTACGCAGCTGGGTGGGAAGGTACCAGAACGACACGTTGACACATTCAGGCTCCATGATCAGGTAGAACTTGTCGGGCTGCTCCTTGATGCGGCGCACCATGTACTCGGTCAGCTCCATCAGGCGGTCCATGTGGCGCTCAAAGCCGTTGGTTCCCTGCGGATGGGTAAATTTCATTTCGTTACGTTTCGTTTCATTTCGTTTCGTTTTATTTTATTATGTTTCGTTTCATTTCATTTCGTTTCGTTTCATTTCATTTTGTTTCATTTCATTTAATTGAACTTGGAGTGATACTCTAACCGCATAGAGGTATAAGTAGCATGATATTATAACTTATAGAATGAACATTTAAATTCTAAGCGTTCGGCACTAACTGTCGCTGTTTTTGATGGCAGTAAACTTCGTAAAGTTCAGCTATTCTTCAAGAGATGTCACTGTTAGTTTCCTTATCCTAAAACACGTTACCTTGCCGCGCCACTGCAGCCACAGCTTGAAGATGTCGTTGTGTCGCCCGCACTGGATCACCTTGTCACCGGTGTCGTACTTCGGGTCGTAGATCTTGTCAGTTTTTTGTTAAAATTACGTTTACAACAGGCAGTTTCACTCACTGTGATTTTCAATGATTCTGCTATTCGGCACTAGATGGCGCTGTTTTGAAATTAGGCATAGTTCAGCTATTCGCCAAGAGATGTCGCTGTTACCTTGCCGCGCCACTGCAGCCACAGCTTGTTGTGTCGTCCGCACTGGATAACCTTGTCGCCGGTGTCGTACTTCGGATCGTAGATCTTGTTTGTCCGTTTCTATTTTAAAACTATCTTTACAACATGTTATTTCGCATACTGCTTCCGCTATTCAACACTAGATGTCGGTGTTTTTGATGGCAGGAAACTTTGTATAGTTCAGCTATTTGTGAAAGGATATCGCAACATGCGGTTCTACCTAGCAGCAAATTTTTCGTGTTTCTGCTATCCGACAGTAGATGGCGCTGTTTTAAAATTTTGCATTCGTCAAAGAATATCGCTGTTGATTTAATACCTTGCCGCGCCACTGCAGCCACAGCTTGAAGATGTCGTTGTGTCGTCCGCACTGGATCACCTTGTCACCGGTGTCGTACTTCGGGTCGTAGATCTTGTCCGTCATGAAGAGGTACTCGGCGGACATCGCGTTGCAGTTCAGCAGGATGCCCTGGGAAAAAAATTGTTTTTTAATTAGTTAGTTTAGGCCCGCTTTTGTCTCATATCTCACTGTAGGCAGGTGATGATGCAGATGACGTTAGAATTGGAACATGCTTGCAATGGGGATGGCGGTATCAGGTTGTAGAGCGATTGCCCACGCTCACCAAAATGCATCTTATAGAATAGCGACATGCTTGAAACTTTGCGACGATGTTTAAGGCTTTGAAGTTTAGCCTCGACAACGACGCTGAGTCAGCTACGAGCTTTTTAGCGTGTTTTTCGATAGAGTCTAAAGCCGCCAGCTGATATTTGGTAGATGCATCCCAAAAATGGAAACAGTACCTGTCTACTCTATACTACACGACCGGATTTGTGCTTGGTATAAATTCAGAAGCTGACCCGGTCTGAGGTACCGCCTGATCTTTAAAAGAATACCGAGTTTTTTTGGTGCTGTCGTGGCTAAAGACTCAATATATAGCCTCCCAAAGTTTAGGGTTATACCTACCAAGGAGATCAAGAATCGGTATGGATACATCTCGGAAAGTCTGTAGAGAAATGTAGAGTTCAATATTTTACGACCAGTTTCAAAGGCGCGCATCCCGTTGCGTCGAATCTCGGTAAGAACTGACCCTAACGATATGATAATACGATCACTCACACAAAGACAAGTGCAAACATCTGTTGTGGACAGATAGCGCCCCCTAGCGGACGATTTGCATAACTCTTTGTGTCAACATACGGACTGATTTAAAGCTAACACGTTCTTATCTACTTTCGATTTGAATTTAATAATGATTTAGCCAGCGATTTAGCAGAAAAAAAAACAAAAATAAATCGATTTAATTTATGTGGGAAGGCTGGCATATGAATGACACTGTATTATCGGGTAGTTGGTCGTTTTGATGTCCCTTACGAAAATAAGAAGAAGCCGGGACACATGCCAAACAAAGAAATATATTTGATCTATTTCGGATTTTCACAGATTTTCAGATTTTAATTTCTTAACTCCTTTGATGATTTGATTACCCATCACATCACCAAATTTAGCATAGATAGATACCCTCTGCATTCTATCAATAACGAAATTCCTACTTACCCCTTCAAATACCAAACATGCATTCCTTTACTACCCCTACATTCTTCAATCAATTATCTACCTTAAATATTCTTCATAGAATAAAATATCGTTTAACTTTAAATTTCGATGCTGGCGGATTCGATTCTGTAGGAAAGTTACTTAGAAATTCTCTACCAGCCGTCATGTGCTATTTACTGCCTAGAATTCTAATGAAAGGGTATATCTACACTAATATAATAAAGAGGAAAACTTTGTTTGTTTGTTTTTTTGTATGTATGTAATCGATAAACTCCGAAACTACTGGACCGATTTCAAAAATTCTTTCACCATAAGAAAGCTACTACATTCCTGAGTAACATAGGCTACTTTTTACCACGGGAAAATTCCTCATTTCCACGGAAAAACGGTTAGCAGCAGGAAAAGCGGGAAGTACAGCGGATATTACCCAAATAAGCCAAACCGCTTTACCGATCTTCGCGAAATTTGCCACTGATATTACTAGCATAGTAAAGATGAACATGGACTACTTTTTGTCAGCCCTCGAGGATCTGGAGTACGAGTACCTGATGAAGACCACCAGCATCCCATCTAAACTATAAAAGATACGGTCATGGCTTCATAGAAAAAGTTGTTCACCATGACTGGCCGCTTCTGCTGGCACATGGTCATCGAGGATCTGGAGTACCTGATGAAGACCACCAGCATCCCATCTAAACTATAAGAGATACGGCCATGACTTCATAGAAAAAGTTGTGTATCATGACGGGCCGCTTCTGCTGGCACATGGTCATCGAGGATCTGGAGTACCTGATGAACATCACCAGCATCCCATCTAAACTATAAGAGATACGGTAATGGTTTTTAAGTAAAAGTTACTCAGCATGCCAGGCCGCTTCTGCTGGCACATGGTCATCGAGGATCTGGAGTACCCGATGTAGACCACCAGCATCCCATATAAACTATAAGAGATACGATAATGGCTTCAAAGTAAAAGTTATTCAGCATGACGGGCCGCTTCTGCTGGCAAATGGTCACGAGGGTCTGGAGTACCTAATGTAGACCACCAGCATCCCATATAAACTATAAGAGATACGGTAAAAGCCTCAAAGTAAAAGTTATTCAGCATGACGGGCCGCTTCTGCTGGCACATGGTCACGGGGGTCTGGAGTACCTGATGTAGACCACCAGCATCCCATATAAACAATAAGAGATACGGTAATGGCTTCAAAGTAAAAGTTATTCAGCATGACGGGCCGCTTCTGCTCGCACATTTACCTCTGCTGGATCGGAGTAATGGACTTTTTACTACGGGCAAAGATCCAATTTCTACGGGAAAACAGGTAAGTAGCAGCGGGTGAAACCGCTGGGCGGGCTGCTAGTTACAAATAATGATAGAAAATTTCGCACCTTTGTATAAAAATATCGTGTATATTTCAACAATATGGTTGGTTTAAGTTGTGTGTAGTAGGGTATTAAGGTTTGTGATTTTGCTTCAGTAATAAAAAAAAACTTGAAGGGCTGTGGTCTTGTTTCGTATAACCTAGTCAAACCAAGCGGTATATTATAAACAGCTGTTTATAAAGTATCTTAAATTCATAATTCCCCAAAATTCCTACTCACACACAAAAAAAAACTAACAATATAAAACTTAACTAAAACAGTACCTACATTGATTGTGCAAATACGAGCTTAATATAAAAAAATGTACCTACCTACTACTAGTTTCTTACTCTTTTCTGTTTTTTTAGGTTAAATTACCGTTCGCTTGAATCGTGGCCAATGTCGTTGAAGAAACTATCCTTTACTGCTCTGTCATTAAGGTCGTTTTCTGTTTGCGGCTGTCTGTGTGGGTATTAAGGCCTGTCCCTGTCGCAACAATATGCTAAGTAATAAAATCACAAACTGAAAGTATGGTCTATGGTCTTGCGTCATGAAAAACAATACACGGTTTTACCTACTCGTAGAATTTCTGTCTCTATTCTCTGAAAGTTTTACTTAGATGAAATTAGCCCGCGCTAGAGTCGTGGCCAAAGTCGTTAAAGAAAATTATCCTCTACTGCTCTTTCATTAAGGTCGGTTACCGTTTGCGGCTGTCTGTGTGGGTATTAAGGTTTGTGTCTGTCGCAACAATATGCTAAGTAATAAAATCACTAACTGAAAGTATGGTCTATGGTCTTGCGTCATGAAAAACAATACACGGTTATAAATACCTACTCGTAGAATTTCTGTCTCTATTCTCTGAAAGTTTTACTTAGAATCGTGGCCAATGTCGTCATAGAAAATTATCCTCTACTGCTCTTTCATTAAGGTCGATTTCCGTTTGCGGCTGTATGTGTGGGTATTAAGGCCTGTGCCTGTCGCAACAATATGGTAAGTAATAAAATCACTAACTGAAAGTATGGTCTATGGTCTTGCGTCATGAAAAACAATTCACGGTTTTACCTACTCGTAGAATTTCTGTCTCTATTCTCTGAAAGTTTTACTTAGATGAAATTAGCCCGCGCTAGAATCGTGGCCAAAGTCGTTAAAGAAAATTATCCTCTACTGCTCTTTCATTAAGGTCGGTTACCGTTTGCGGCTGTCTGTGTGGGTATTAAGGTTTGTGTCTGTCGCAACAATATGCTAAGTAATAATAAAATCACTAACTGAAAGTATAGTCTATGGTCTTGCGTCATGAAAAACAATACACGGTTAAGAATACCTACTCGTAGAATTTATGTCTCTATTCTCTAAAAGTTTTACTTACATAAAATTTGCGCGAGCTAGTTTTACTCGTTTTACTTAGATGAAATTAGCCCGCGCTAGAATCGTGACCAAAGTCGTTAAAGAAAATTATCTTTTACCGCGCTGTCATTAAGGTCGATTTCCGTTTGCGGGTGTCTGTGTGGGTATTAAGGCCTGTGCCTGTCGCAACAATATGCTAAGTAATAAATCGTGTAGCCCCGCCCCCCCGCCCCACTTGGCAAGAGTTCGAGCGAGGTTTCAGGTTGCGGGCGGTGACATGGTTACAACGAATTTGTCGATAAATTTTCAACCCCTAACATTTCTGTTTGCATTACTACTTAGTAGCACACCTGTGTATAGTTTTGTAAGAAATACATTTTTCATTTGTATTTTATTGTGTTATGTTGTAATTTGTATTAAATAAACTTGGTAAATAATTTAAACTATAAGAAAGTTAGTGAAAATACATATCTACCTACTTATTTGTATTTCGCAGAAAAAAAAGCTTTGCAAGTCAATACCTACTTAATATATTTACTGCTCTTATTGTGTACGATCTTAAAACTATTTTTGTACCACCGAGCTGAGACCCTGTAAGTTTGAAAACATTCCGTTTGATTACTGTTTTTTTTGCTTACTATAAAATGGAAATTATTGCGCTTTATGGTAGGCTTTTAAAACATGACTTTGTGTTAGTACGAAACATGTTGCGCTGACCCCATGTAATTGGAATATGGGCGGGAAGATGATGATGTACTTTACGAAAGATAGCAAGATAGTAGAGCTACGAGTTTTCTTGCTCCATCTCTATCTTTTTAACTATGAAAAAATAGACCTATCGAATATAATATCGACATTTTCCCTTCTTTACTCCCGCAGATGGTACATTTAATTAGATTCCTCCCGACATTTACAGACATATGTTACCAATTTCCCCCAGCCCACTCTCGACAAACTATTATGAACCCAAGCTCTAGTAAAATAAGGTTCAAACTTGAATGTTTTGTTCACAGACGTGGAAGGAATACTGCACTATTTTTTAAAGCGATTTTCTGCTTCATCTATGAGTGTTTGTTTCGTGGGACTCCTTTGGAATTTTAAGCGACTTTTCTTATTTGAAACATACCTACAACGTGTTACAAAACAATCAATAAAGCTCCCATACAAATTGAGTTAATTTTGTATGGGAGGTCCAATTTTTTTATATTTTGACTTTATGTTCTATGGGGAAAGTTGTTCAGTTTTATGAGTACCTTGACCTCCTTTCAGCTTTATTGGTTGTTTTGTAACACCCAGTATATCAAACGGGTGGGTAGACAGACTGTATGTAGGTAGCTATTCTTTAGGCTTAAAACAGCTGAAAATATAGTGAAGGGGTGAACAAACCAGCCCATTAAACTGAACAACTCCCCCTAAAGGCTGACATGAATGGCTTGACATGAATAACCTCAAAATTAATCTATCTAAAACAAATTACATTCAATTCAATAAATGTTATAACGAAAAATATAATTTAAATTTAGATATAAAATACAAAACTTGCGGAATAAAAGAAGTACCCCTTACAAAATTTCTTGGTGTCACTTTAGACGAGCACTTAAACTGGAAAGCGCATGTAGACAATGTGACCAGTAAAATAAATAGATTTGTTTATGCTCTGAAGCACGTTAGGAAAGTCACTAACATACATACTGCCCTAATGACCTATCATGCATATGTAGAGTCAGTGCTACGCTATGGTTTGATAACCTGGGGGTACAGCACAGACCGTGAAAGAGCATTTGTTGCCCAAAAAAAATGCATAAGAGCCATCGTGGGCATCCCTTCAGACGAATCATGTGTTCCATATTTCAAGAAACTTGGTATATTGCCTCTTCCAACACTTTATATCTTTGAAATGTGTATTTTTATTAAAAATAATATGAATCTTTTTAAAAAGTCATGTGAACGTAACCCTAGAGCTAGAAGAAACCCTGAATTACTAGTGTTTAATAATATTCCTCGGATAAACAAATACGATAAAAGTTGTTTAGCTATGGGGGTTCGAATATTTAATAAAATTCCAGATGAATTTAAAAGTTTGACTACAAGATTGTTTAAAATAAAATTGTATAAATGGCTTAACCAAAAATGTTTTTATGACGTAAACCAATTATTATCATCTGACAATGTATCCATTTAATTAATTGACAATGTATTTATTTAATTTAATTTATTGACAACTCAAAAAATTTGCATGCTAATAGTATAGGTTAGCTAAACATGTATCGTACTGGAAATCCATTTATGTAAACATCTTTTATACCGTGTTTAAGCAAATAAATAATTATTGTATTGTATTGTATTGTATTGTAAAGGAATTTAGTAACGGCACATGACAAATACTTAAATAGATCTAATCAAATCAATGGGAAGGTAACCCATAAATTTTATTACCCAAAATGTTGATTCTGATACTGTAGTGTATGTAGTAGATACTTAGATACCTACTTTATATTGGATGGAAAATGGTGCCCACCGCATATGGTGGCGGTGATACCACCTACAATACCAAGCGAGCCTTGACTAATTTTATTAATTCTTGTGCCACCCTAAATGTTCGTAACTGTATTATAGGCACATTACCTTATATTAAGGGACAAGTTGAATACAATAGTAGGATATTTAATTTTAACTCTATGTTATATAAATTGACATGTAGTCATAGTGACAACTTATATACAGTTGACATTAATCTATTTGATAATTTTATATTGACAAACAGTACAATGTACTTATCTCTTTATTACCGCAAACTTTTAGCTAATTTGTTAGCTATGAACATTTCTGACCCGGTTAAACATTGTACACCAGATCATTCTAGACTTAGGCCTCTTGCATCCAGGAACAATAAATCTCAACATTTAAACTAAACAATGAGACAAAGGGAAAGCCGCTTAGTATTATTCATCAGAATATTCAGGGCTTTCCCGGCAAGGAGCTTGAGATTGAGTTGTTCCTGGAGTCAAGAAATGTGATATTTTATGCGTTTCTGAACACTGGTTGAAGGACTATGAGATGCTCATAAATTACGAAAATTATGAAATAGTCAGTGCTTTCAATCGAAAGTCCACTACTCGCGGAGGCACTTTTATTCTTGTTAATAAAAATATCAAAGCTAAAGAGCGAAAAGATATTGTTGGACTTTCGATTGAATGTGTGTGTGAACTGTCATGCATTGAGTTGGAGAAACATATTATAGTGTGCGTATACAGACCCCCTAAAAATAGTAACTATGAGAGTTTTGAACTAATTATGGAAGATGTTTTAAAGATATTATTAAAATCAAAGAATAAATTTCATATCGTGTGTGGAGATTTCAATATAAACTTACTAGAAAATGTTGCTTTTAGAAGTCGATTTATCAGTTTGTTTAAGTCTTTTAACCTAAACAACATATTTAAAGAACCTACTCGAATAACTGCAACCACAGCATCTTGTTTAGATAATATCTACTGTGATTGTGACTATTCAGACCAAGAAATAGTAAATTGTTGTAAATCAGACCACAATGGACAATCTGTGCTTTTTCCATGTCGTCCTAAAGATGAAAAGATTGTTATTAGTAAAAGAATTATAAGCTCTAACCAAGTAGACAAACTCCATACTGCACTATCAGAAAACTACCAGTTCTAGACTATGATACTAACAATCCAAATAACTTTTATTCAAAGCTTTTATAACGATACGTGATGAATTTGAAGACAAATTCAAGGTAAAGAAATTAACAATTAATCCTAAATTTAAATTCAGCGACTGGGCAACTGTAGGCATTCGAACAAGTAGGAACAAGTTATTTGAGCTGTATGACGAAAAGTCTTATAATCATAGTGTAGCTTTTGTTGAACATGTTAAAAATTATTCTAAAATATTCAAAAATGTTTGCATACAAGCTAAAGCAATTTTCACCAAAAATAAAATATACTCTGCTGAAAATGTTATTAAAACTGTTTGGAAAGTTGTCAATTCAGAGACTGGTCGAACTAAACCAATCGAAAAATCTCATTCTTTAAAGACTGGTCAGGGCATTGTTACTGCAGACGCTGATGTAGCTAATGAGTTTGAAACTTTTTTCAGTAACATCCCATTTACAACTACTGAGTCACTTAACTCTTCGCCAATCATCGCGTCAAATCTTCTTAAAACTAATGTTCAGACTTGTATTAATATATTTGAGTTTAGGCACATTAATGCAAACGTAATATTAAAAACTTTTAAAGATATAAAAGTAAAAACTACAGAGGATCTATGGGGCATGTCAGTAAGACTATGTAGTTCTTTTATAGATACATTAGCACCATACTTAGCCTGTATATTTAATGCTTGCATTGATCATGGCGTATTTCCTGATCTCATGAAGCACAGTAAAGTAATACCTCTTTTTAAAGCAGGAGATAAAACGGATCCCAGTAACTTTAGGCCAGTATCTGTACTACCAGTTTTGAGTAAAGTTTTGAGAAAATTATACTTAATCAAATGCTCCTACATTTTAATTTGAATAAATTACTACATGATCAACAATTCGGTTTTACGAAAGGGCGCTCGACAACCGACGCTGCTGTTAACCTCCTGCAACTTATTTACGGTGCTTGGGAGGAGTCGCAGGATGTCATAGGGGTGTTCTGCGATTTGTCCAAGGCATTTGATTGCGTTGATCATGAGACACTGTTGCTGAAACTGGACCATTATGGTATAAGAGGAAAAGCGCTTGATTTAGTTCAATCTTATCTCGGAGATAGGACGCAGACAGTGCAGATAAATGGTGTGAAGTCGCTAGGATCTGCCGTCAAAATTGGTGTACCGCAAGGATCAATTTTAGGACCGTTTCTATTTTTAGTATACATAAACGACTTGCCGTTCATGGTACAGAATCTAGCCAAGATAGTGCTTTTGCTGATGATACTTCTTTAATATTTAAAGTGGATAGAAAGGCTGTAAATATTGACGAAGTATATGGCGCACTTGATCAGGTTCATAAATGGTTTACGTCAAACAATTTAGTGCTGAATTCTAAAAACTAAATGTATTAAATTCTCTTTGCCTAATGTAAAAGTATTAAACACGATGTTGTTCTAAACAATGAAAAGCTTAATTATGTAACTGAAACGGTTTTCTTAGGGATTACACTCGACGCAACCGTTCAATGGGATCCATATACTAGCACTGGCTAGTAAACTTAGCTCAGCGGCATACGCTGTTCGAAAAATTCGACAATTGACCGATGTTGCTACAGCCAGGCTTGTGTATTTTAGTTACTTCCACAGCATAATGTCCTACGGATTATTGTTATGGGGTCAAGCCGCTAACATTGAAACTATCTTTGTGTTACAGAAAAGGGCTATAAGAGCAATATATAAACTTCGAAGTCATGAATCCCTACGAGAATTGTTTAAGAAATTGGCATTCTTACGCTTCCTTCGCAGTACATATTTGACAATATAATGTATGTACGTAAGAATTCCAGTTTCTATTTAAGAAACTCTGATATTCATTGTCGTAATACAAGAAATAAAAATAAAATTGTACCGCCACAAACCAGATTAAGTAAGATCAGTAAATCATTTATGGGTAACTGTGTACGCTACTATAATAAAATTCCAGAGGAAATTTTAAAGTTAAATGATAGGCAATTTAAAATTAAAATAAAGAATACTTTATGTTCGAAAGCGTATTACAATACTGAACATTATCTGAAAGACAAAGATGTCTGGTTAGTAGCAACAGTTGCTCCAACACAATGCAAGAGATAGGCATTATTTAAAAATAAACTTATACTTTTATGATATGCAAATTGACATGTACCTATAGTGGTTAAATTTGACATTTCATACTTATTATTCTTAAATTTTTGACATGTATTTTTTACATTTACTGTAAATTTACTTTTTTTGTTATGTTATTTTATTGCTCGTATGTTTAAAGTATATTTTAAAGACGAAACAGTTAGAATAATCTACTGTAATATTATTTTTATTTTGTTGAGCCGTTTTTGGCTATTACTATTATACTATTAATTTATTTTCTAACTTAGCTAGGGTCACATAGGGCCTAAAATATTGTCAACTTTAGAATAGGTGCACTTCTGGGCAGGTTTTTGGGGGGTTTTCCTGTCCAGGGGGTCCGGCTAACTATACACATGGAACACCTTTTTAAAATATTGACAGAATTTAATTCCATTTACTTGTCATTTACTGAGGCATAAAGTTACATGCTGTGTGGTTAGCCTGGCCAGCCCCGAGGCAGTGCCTTTATTATTTTTATTTTTTTATCCCGCCCGAGCCGCGTATAGAGTAGGAACAAAAATTGTAATAAAAAAGAGAAAATTTTTGCATTAGAAATTTTCTCTTTTTTAAGTTTGAATTAGAATGTGACTTTCTTAAAGAGAATCTTGTAAATTCCTACTAAGAAATAAATTATTGAATTATTGAATTATGAATTATAATAGTATTCCCAAAGAGGGTTGCCGTCAGGCAGACGGCCGGTCAAATTGGCTATGTTTTACATAGCCAATTCCATTTGCTACATGATTATGTGTTCTAACAAAACATGTTGCGCCGATGTCAATTGATTTGGGATAGGACAGGATGATGATTTACTTTTTCATATTTCGCCCTATGTTACTTGGGGAAAGTCGTTCCTTATCACCAGCCGGTTCTGAGTTTTCGCTATTGGCCACTAGTAGGTAAAAATTTCACCCAGAAGGTAGGTATATTTTCAGCAATTTCTAACATCTTATGGACGTCCGTAACTTAGTTTTAAGTGGGAATAATGCCACGATTAAGACAATTAGTCACAGCTATCGTTAATTTAATAAAGCGGGGCCTGCAAAGAGGGGAGGGGAGCGTGCAAGAGATGGCTTTTTGATGGCGAACGTTTGGGTTTTATGTAGCGAGAATAATTAGTAGATTTCTGAAGACAAGGCCCACACGTAGATAACGTTCATTCTGCGCTATAATACCACAATGCTATTGCATGCGTTTGTCAGATACATAGGTACACATTTCAAATGCGTACTTACACATGTATAAAGTAGAATTTTTGGACCAAGCTAAATACACAGAATAGTAGTGAATAATATACTAGATAAACTTGACAGGTCCAACCCTAAAATATCTAAAGAGTGCTTTAGGGCACGTATCACATTTAGCGTCCGATTGCTGCGATTATTTAAGCAACGTTACGCCTGCTTGTTATTGCCATACAAATACGGTGTCTGTCAAACGGTTTGACAGACTCATCCGCCGACGCAGCGTTACGCGATAGATTAACTTTTGTTCAAAATAGGAAAAGAATCCTTCATACAAAATTCTAGCAGCCAATTTAAGTGTCAAGATATTATTTCGCTCACGTTTTATAGGAATAATTGTCTCTTGATACCAGCCTACAATGAGGACCTATTCAGGGCCATGTAATTG
This sequence comes from Phthorimaea operculella, assembly GCA_024500475.1. Taxonomy (NCBI): domain Eukaryota; kingdom Metazoa; phylum Arthropoda; class Insecta; order Lepidoptera; family Gelechiidae; genus Phthorimaea; species Phthorimaea operculella. The sequence goes on along the minus strand of JANFCV010000021.1, from coordinate 3,698,768 downwards.
GAAAGAAAGTATAGATGGCGCGTTTCACTTACTTAGGTCTAAATTACCGACCTGCGCGATTAGTTTTCAGTAAAGATCAGCTAGTAAAAAGGTTCGAGGTGTCTCCCTCATACATACCTCATACTTGAAGTGCACGGTGGAACACTGCAGCAGGGTGCCCATCAGCTTGTGAGGGTTCCACGTCACGGAGTCGGCCCTGAAGACAACCAGACAGATCATTTAACAAAGGTGGTATGAAAACTGAATGAAACTGCGCTCGCCAATCCGCTTCTCAAACGTAACTTGAAATAGGAAAAGGCTCCAAGTATGGACTTTTGTGGTTCATGCATGATATGATAATCATAATGATCATTAGATTCTAATCCACTTCTTGAACAGAGTAGCTGTAAGTACCTGAAAATTAATTTTTAGGCATTTTTTTGGCCTGCTACTTGCAGTAGGCGGTTGAAAAAACTCTGACACCAAGGCTCATCGGTTCGTTGAACGACTCGGTGTCCCACACGAAAAGAGAGAGAGAGACCTAAAGTTTTTGGGTGGAACAGGATCTAAATCCCTGTCGTGCACACCATACGTCCCGCGACATAGATTTTCTCTACACCCTTATCTTTTTGATAAATTCCATACGATTTGACTCATCTGAAAACTTCTCACGCGCGAGATAAGTCTCTCTACAGGGTGCATGCTAGGCCGGCTGGCCTTGTTTTGCAAAATAGTTTCTAAACTACCTATATCCCACTTAAGTACAACCCTTCTGTACTAAACAGTTTACTGTGTCCCTTCGTTGTGCGATTCTCTTAACATAAACCCCAAAACACACATTAAAACACAGGGAAGGAAATTCAAATTAATCTCACACTTTTGAGTGTTGAAAGTCATCAATTACAACCCCCCTGTGACGTCACGGGCACAGAATATAAAACGCAGAAGCATGATTGATCGGCTGAAGGCCAGTGGTTCTCAAAAACCTATCATACTTAAAGGGTTCAGTCTGATTCGGTTCAGACTCGAAGTAACAAAGCTGACCATTGATATGACCTATTTACAGAGATGTACCAAATTGTTCTGTTTTTATAACAATTTTGCATTATTGAAGTGCATACTCGAGGCCAGCCCGGTAGGCATATAACACTGTTCATTTTGTTGAGGCACCCACAAAAAAATGTGATTTGTTTCAACTTGATTGGGATCTAATGTAGGTACCACATGAATGAAGGCAATAAAGACTTGAGTATTCAGTACTTATTTTGTGGCATATTGTAATAGCGATACTTAACTATTATTCTATTGCCACTGGGCCTCAAACATTTAGTGGGATAAAAAACTGCCAAATCAATAAATAGGTAACATGATATAATAACATTCTATCGATGCACAAATGGGACATATTTTAAATGGCATTAATCGGGTGACAAAGAGGTGTTTACAGTTTGAGAACCACTGTATATGCAAATAAGGCGCGTGGCTCGGCTGCGGTGTACAAACAATTGCTCTTAATTTGAATGCTAAATTGTTTTATATGCGTGTTCCGGATTTTGCATACAGTAATTAGCCAGGTTTGTGGTTTAGCTTGGGATATGTAGGCATGAGCTTTCGGTACAATTAATTTGGTTAATCGCACACGTACCGCATGTTATTTTACGATTCTTGACAGCCACCACACAAAAGACAAAATGCAAAAGCCGCAATTTACCTAATTTCGGAATTCGGATCCCGCAAAATACCGCAAAATCATAGGGTGCGCGAGCTTGATCCGTGTGATCCGGTGGACTTACAAAAAACGGTCATCGTTTTTTATGAAGCCTAAATTTTCAGTATCTAACAGTATTGATAGGGATGGGCAGGCAGCCACTTGGACAGCCACGACAAATGCCGTTCGTGTGGCAACCTAATGGGCAGATAAAATTTGATTCACTGCGACACGCTATGAAGAAAAAAGTTCAAAAATGAACTAACGACTTCCTACCTAACTGTTTTTTTTTGTTGGGTGGTTTGTACCCAATCCACCGCATAGGCATGCGTCGTCTTATTTATATGGGATTAAGTTGAAAAAATAACGTCAGAACGGGCGTTATGTGTGTGATTCGCCTTATTTCATTTAAATCTACGCATTCAAGTAACGATCTTTAAAGAGAAAGCATTTTGCAGTTTTTATCTAATGTTGAGTCAGTTGCGTGGCTCCCGGCTCAGCGGCTAATCTCCTGAACAGGGCTTTTTGTAGACCTCAGTCACACCGTGCACATTTTTAGAGGAGAATATGTAGGAATGGGAACGACAAAAAGATACTTGTGAAAACTAGACAGGGCTACAATCTTCTAGGATACCTACCGGACCAAAAACTCCCGAACTAGGGAAGTAGGATAAAAGGTTTTATCACATAGGTATTTGAGTCATGATGTTATACCTTCATTTTGCCTTTTTACATAATTTGTTGTTAGTTGATATTGAATCAACACAAAATAGAAAACGCACGGTTAAATGTAAAAAAAATTAGTGATAGAATAGACAAAACAGATAAAATAAATGATGAAGGGCGGAAAGTCACTTAATCAACAAAATAGAAACATAAAATGTTGGCAGGTAAATAGGTGCTTATTTTATTCATACTTATAATTTAACAGGTTCTTACGGACGAATTATTTTATTTTGAGCTCCTGATATTTCGACGCGGGTAGATATAATATTCGCCCCTAGCAGCCACCCGCAGATACTCCAGTTTGCCCGTGATCATGACGCTTGTGACAGCGTCGAAATATCGGAGCTCAAAACAAAATATATCGTCGGTAAGTACCCGTTAAATTATAACTATAACTATGAATAATGTAAATAACCGCGAAAGTTTAAAATTAATGCTACGTAATTTACACTACCGTGTGACAGAAGGTCAGGTTTAACTATCCGGGGTAGACAGTAGGGCAGAGGGTGCACAGGAATGTAAGTACCTACGCTTTTCAAAGAGGGTTCTTTTGTTTTGGATATTCATTAAAAAAGAACCTTTGCCCTGCTTCATCCCCAAGAAACAAAGTCATCCTCGCGTTTTTTATGGTGAATGAAAAACAAATGATTATTTCCTAAACTGCCTCTAGCAGTTTAGGTTTAGCCCCTAGCAGTTTAGGTTCTGAGATAGGATCTGGTAGTCCCCGATATGATCCAGTTAATATTGCTCAACCTTAGAGTATTTACGGGGTGTTAGGGACGGTGTAACGAAAACTGTGCAGGCGTGCTCAGACCATGAAACTAAACAACTTTTACTATGGAGCCAATGGAGGGAAACGAAAAAAAAATTCCGACCTCCCATGCAAAGTCAGTCAGCTGATCGGCAATTTTGTATGAGAGGTCGAAAATTTTTTTTCGTTTCCCACCATTGGCTCCATAGTAAAAGTTGTTCAGTTTGATGGTCTGATCGTGCCTGCAAAGTTTTCGGTACACCGTCCCTAACACCCTGTATCAGCAAGCTATAGAGTGCGCCTGAAAAGTTAGAACTGTCGGCAATAGTCAGTACACAACCTCTCTGACTATCAGTAGCAAAACGCCAGCGACAGCACTATCGAACCTCTATAACTTCTCATACATTTGAGGTCTGTATCTAGAGAGCAACTGCTTACGCTTTGACAGTACGACGCTGGGCCTTATGCGCACTCTATACCTTGCTTATATTACCTATACATATATACTCGTGCTCAACACATTGTAATATTACTCTCGCTCTGTTTGGTTGTAGTACCTAATTACCCTTAAAAATATGGATCCTAGAATACCGAATTTAAAAGCACTTCTCATACAATTTTTCGAAAACTTGCAAAATTTTCCACCGCAGGTAGGATGCGACCTTCGGCATGCAGGTTTAAATCCTGCCTGCGGTGGAAAATTTTGCAAGTTTTCCAAAAAATGGATCCTTGAGTTTCCAGCTGAAGAAAGATTTCGAATTTTAGAATTTTTGGGTTCAATTCACGAAAACACTTACTTTAGAATACATTTTCGATTAAAACTCCCCTAAAAAGATTGTAATTAATTGTCGGACTGGCCCCAATTTCTTGAGATTTCGGGATTAAGGTCTCCCATTGTTAAGACCGCCTCATTTTGGCTTGCGTCATTAAAACTTAAGCCAAGAAAAGAATTACTTTAAAAAGAATAATTTGTCAGAGTGAAAAAGAATGTTTTCTTGAAGAAAAGAGAGTTAGTTTTACTTTCAGGTCCATAGATAATCATAATTTGTTTGAACCCTGGTGGTATTTTAAATTAGAGATGGGCCGAATATTCAGTTTATGTTCGGTATTTGGCAATTTCGGTACATTAAATTTAACTGAATTTTGCCGAATAATAGTATCTTTTTTATATGTTTTGCATTGTAAATTATTGTGTCAAGACAAACAGTGAAAAAGCTTTATTTTAGTTTGTTGTCAACTTTTCCAATATGAACATTTTGAGGGGTAAATAGCAAAATGGTCTGGTGCGAATCAGCGCGAAATTCGTAAACAAGTGATGCTCTTATTATTAATATTATTCGGCCGAATATTCGTATTCCGTGAAATCTATGTTCGGCCCATCACCTTTATAAATTACTAGCGGTAGAGGTTTGCCCAGGTGTTCCATGGCAAAATCTTGACATAAACCTTCCTCTTAAATCACTCCTTTAATTTTATTGCTTTTTCCAATGAAAACAACCGCACCAGATCTGTTGCGTCTGTGTTCGTGACAGAAAGACAAGCTACTTCGTTTCATAGTATGTATGTTTATTCGCCGTGTGGTGCCGTCCTATAATAGCATCACCCCATATCTTTCCTGTGGGTGTCGTAAGAGTTGATGAAGCGACTAAGGGATTTGAGAGTTGATGGAATCGCAATTTGAGGCGACAGGCTGACAAACTGTCAGTATGGTGATACACACAGTCTTCTGAATGACTCTCGAACTTTTGACAGACGTGGTGTAAATGGCCGTTATCTCTGCCTACCCCGCAAGGGATATAGGCGTGATATAATATGTATCTATTTTCGAGATTCGTAGTCATTGATCCGTAGCTCCGACGTAAGCGTGAGAAATCACAAGTTGTAGCCGACAGCTACGAGCCCGTAGCGATGTGCTACGAGTGCGCCGTAGAGCAAATATTGCTCGATACGATAATCTGTTTATAGGGTTGGCAATAATTTTATTTTCATGTAAATAAATAAGAATTAGATTTTTCTTTGTCCAGCCTCCAGTCTAGAAAAATTATGTGATATTTCGCGACGGTAACTTCTATTCCCTAGCGATTCCGTCATGTGAAATACATATAACAACCAATCATGTGTCGATTACAGCATTCCCAAACACGGAAAAAAGGTATTTTGTGCTACAGCTGCATTTTATATGATTACTTAATAGTTTGTAAGAAAATGTATTTAATTTTAAGATAGAGAAAAGCTAAATTAGTCAATATGATGAGCACTGGAATTTATATCATTCGTGGTCTAGCGGTAGCATTAGGTAATTTTTGACAGCCCTAGCACCCTTGTCACTCGGTCGGCTGGCCACGCTCGCTGCATCACCCCGATTGACGCCCTCTGCCGGCATTTAGCCGGGCTGAGCTGTAATCCCACAAATCCTAAGTGTTTCGCGATGTTAAGGAGGCCCCACGCTGGGCGCCAATTAGGGGTCTCTGTAATATTGATTAAATATCAGATTAAGACTCTCTAAGTGTGGTGTGATGATCATTATTTCGTTATACACAGTTATAATATTCATAAATGCGAAGCTTAGAAAGCATTAAATTTATTCCACAGTGTGGGACACAGAGCTATCAAAAGACCCGATCGACAATGGTGTCGGATTATTTGTAATTTTTCTTCTTCTGCCGTGTGGTGTGGGTCACCGAGTCGACAAAGGGCTCGATGAAGGCAGGTGTCAGAGATTTAAACCGCCTTCTACCAATAAGTTTCAATCCATCATATTTTTAGCATCCCAGGGTGCAGTCTATTGTTTTAATCAGACATCGTTCTTTCTAGAAAACTTCTAAAGATTACAAAACAATAGTTATCCATGTTTATGGACAACAAAGAGATTTTTCTTATTTTCCTTTGTGCCTATGAGCTTTATAAATAAGGGCGCCCTTGTCTTCCAGTTGACTGATCAAGGCTGCATCAGCTGATTGACGTGAGAGGGTGTCAAAACACGTTTGCGTAAATTAAAGTTGTGGAATTTTGGATTTAGTAGGTAATTATAATTAAAATTACAGATTTTCCGTGCAAAATGTGAAAAATCCTTGTTAATGTTGCAATAGCCTATAGAAAGGGTATGATGTGTAGAAATTGTAAAATCTCATACTAAAACATTTGTATGTAATACCATGTGATATTATGCAAGAAATAAAATACGAAGCGGCCGGTGAGTTCCAAGATAAACAAATGTTTTTAATACCATGAAATTTTCTAAGGGCAATAATTCGATGATAGCAATATTCGTGTTTTGACCAATAGTACTAAATTAAACAATCAGTACTATTGCCCCACAACATTATACCATATGTAATGTACATACTGTCGTTAAAAACTTTTCAAACAAGAAGTTTCCCCCCTGTCTCATGGTTGACTGTTCACGGATGCTGCATAAGCTGATTGACAAGTGTGAAAACTATTTCCCCAACGGTCATACGTACCATAAAATATATTAAGAAGTAAATTGAAATCCCACCAAAAACATTTACTTGTAAAATGAACCAAGTCTCGCCTCTCAGTTCATCTACTGTAAAAAGTTGTGAGATCCATGTGATGCAAAGTCGGTTATTGATTTATTCAAGGACTACCTCAGGGAACTTTCATCTTAAGCTATTGCGTAATTAGGTAACAGACATCATCTTACAGTAACTATATCGATATTTAAAAACTTTTATATTTGCAATAACTAGAATGACTTGGCAATCGCACACTATTTGCTTGTGAGATACGATGGTCTAGTGCGATGGCCGGGTCATTCTAGTTATTGTAAATATAAAAGTTTTTAAATATCGATATAGTTACTGTAAGATGATGTCTGTTACCTAATTACGCAATAGCTTAAGATGAAAGTTCCCTGAGGTAGTCCTTGAATAAATCAATAACCGACTTGGCATCACATGGATCTCACAACTTTTTACAGTAGATGAACTGAGAGGCGAGACTTGGTTCATTTTACAAGTAAATGTTTTTGGTGGGATCTCATTTCTTTTTGTAGATAGTCTTCCTCTTTCTCTTATCTGGAACTACTTCTTGAACCTCAGCTACAGATTTCCTCAAAGCTGATCCGCAAAGTTAACTTTGTAATCCTATACATTTGTATGGAAATACAAAGTTAGTTATGCGGTTGCAACCGAATTTGCAGAATGTTATAGTTTTCTCTTTGTTCATACACTAAATACAAGGTGTATTCTAAGTTTCAAGCTCCTCAGTCTGCTAGAAGTACCTTAGAATTTTGATGATCGGTCAGTCAGTCAGTCAGTCAGTCAGGCAGAAAATTAAGAAACTTTGACTAACTAAAACTTCTAAACTACTGGTCCAAATTGAATGAAATTTGAAATGTATCGTGTCTATGCAGTGCTTGATAAGATGTTATAAAATGAAGGTTCTAAACTTATCGACAAGGGAGTTATGGGGGGGTCAAAAATGGCCTGAACTGGTTCGAGAAAAGGATGGTACGGCCGTGCCGCTTTCAGCTCGACTTGGTGGGGGCACTGCCGTGCCCCCAGATAAGAAAATTGAAAAATTGTCCAGCAACCGCCGGGACTTCAATCCGGGACTGTGGCGTACCGTCCCACCGCTCTGCTAACTGAGCCACGGGCGCCTAGCGGACCCTGGTGAATTTTTCATCCTCTTGATGCTCCTCTCGAAGCGACGAATTTATAAGAACAATATAGCACTGTGACTGCATTTAAAATCCCAATACATATAGTAAGAACCTTTTCAAGGTCTCGGTCTACCTACTTATTTGTTGTTTTTTTCGGAAACTCCCATAAGCTTCTCTCCAAATACGAAGCCCCTGTCCCACGGTTGACTGCCCACGGCTGAGGCATCAGCTGATTGACGTGGGAGGGTAATGGATGTGGGATTAGCAGTGAGTGTTTCGGAATGTACGCTTTTAATGACGAGTTTTTAGCCCCCACGCGCGAGCAGGGGTTTTAGTGTAAGCTTTATTATTTGCTACTCTCTTTTTTAAAGTAAAAGAATCGTGTTTGTAGTATTCTTTTTAAGAATGAGTTTTTAAGACAACTTCTATCCGTGGGTGCAGGTGATTATAATATGAAAAAATCATCTAGAGTATCTATAAGCAGCAGTATTTCCTGTAAATGCAGGATTTCAACGTACAAGTGTAGTGAATATAGCCTCAAGTGAGATGAGGCCCATATTGCGGTTGTTGTTATTGGTAATGATGAAGTTTTATAGAAATCTTTTGCTTACCTTTCCACTCCAGACAGACGAGGATGGCGGTACTTCTTGGAGAACAGAAGACCACCGCCCCAGGCAGCCTGAGGTCACGAAATTATTGGTTACTGGTTAACAAATCGGCATAAAGTGCATAGAATGGGATGATACTAGGGTACGAGTATACCACCAAAATATGAACCTAGTTTTTAGTTTAGCAAAACGTGGTATAACGTGATGGCGGTATCAGGCTATATAAAATGTATATTTTTACAAACATTAAATAGTTTACACAATGAAAACTGCTGGATCGATTTAGATAATCCTCATCCTAATACTCACATCAACGTGCATCCACATGTCGTACTTCTGGCAGATGTCGGCGATCTCGTTCAGCGGGTCGAAAGCACCCAGCACGGTGGTGCCTGACGTGGCGTTCACGAAGAACGGCACCTGAACAGGGAAACACACACTTATAGCTTCACCCTTAGAGTTACATACACACACTTATAGCAATCATTCAGAGGGTCGAAGGCACCCATCACGGTGGTGCCTGACGTAGCGTTCACAAAGAACGACACCTGAACAGGGAAATACGATCATATTTAGGAATAGTGATGATGATGTGAGTTAGCCAAGTGACGACGGAGGAGGGAAAAGGAAGGCGGTTCATCTCACGCACTCATAGACCTTGTTATATAATAGTTCAGTGGCTCGAAAGCACCTAGCACGGTGGTGCCTGACGTAGCGTTCACGAAGAACGGCACCTGAACAAGAAGAATAATCCTACATGTAACTCTACGATATGAATATGTCATGGACATACACAGTGTAAACTTATGCTATAATTATAAACACACAAAGCCAACCTTAAGCCAACAATCATTCAAATTGTTTACCCTGACGTTCTGACTGGGAACCTGGGACCATTTGTTTTTTAGTGTCAGTACCAGTGAACTGTCAGTATCCAGTCAAAAATTGGACTCAAGTGGATAAAGGTATAAAGATTCTACTTAAAAAGACCCTCCGAGAGGTAGCCTATTTTGCATTGTATTTTGTGATCACTCCCTAATTTGAACTCAACGCCTGGACCGCCTGGTCGACCTGGAGACACTAACATTGCCGCGGTTCTTGTGACAAGACAGTCGGGTCGAGTCAGTGGGGCCCGTTGGGTCGGTGAGGTCAGTCGGACTGGTTGTGTCGGGTTATACTCACATGGCCACGGTCCTTGTGGTAGCGCACCAACCGCTCCAACTCAGTGGGGATCATCCTGCCACGTTCATCGGAGGGAACGCAGATGCAGAAGTCCGTGCCGAGGCCGCACACCGAGGAACAAGACTTCACCGAGTAGTGGCACTGGTGGACACACAAATATTTGGTTAATTATTTGGTCATTTTCATTTCATCGAGCTATGCCTTAAATAGTGTAGACATGCTCATAGATAGTCTAAATGTGGATAGTGCAGATCTAAATAATTTGTCTAAATTATTTAGATCTGCAATATCCACATCTATGTCTGTAGATTGTGCAGATGTAGGTGCAAATAGTGCAGATGTAGGCAATTTAGATGTAGATAGTGTTGATGTGGATGTAGATAATTTGGATGTAGAAAGTTTGATGTAGATAATGCAGATGTAGATTACCTGATGAAGTGAACACAGGCTCTTTTACTTGTACTGAGGGAACTTGTGGTAGCAAGAGACCAGGATAGTGCAGAAGTAGATAGTTTAGATGAAGATAGTGCAGATGTAAATAGTGAAGATGTAGATAATTTTGATGAAGATTGTGCAGATGTTAAATGATAAATTTGGATGTATATGATTCAGATGTAGATGGAAAAGATGCAAATAGTGTAGATGTAGATAATATTGATGTAGATAATATTGATGTAGATAATATTGACGTAGATAATATTGATGTAGATAAATCCGCCGTGTGGTGCCGGCTTAGAATAGCATCATCCCATTCCTACCCATGGGTGTCGTAAAAAGCGACTAAGGGATTGATCCAAGGAATGGGCAGCAGCGTTCCCTGTGAATATCTTCAACACCTTGCACTGCGCTCGCCAATCCGCCTGCGAAGCGTGGTGAGTATGGCAATATACCCCCCAATTGGGGGAGGCCCATGTCCAACAGTGGATTGTTGTGGCTGTAATAGTCGTAATATATAATAGTAGATAATAAAGATGTAGATAACCTGATCAGAAGTGAACATGACGAGCTGTCCAGGGATGGAGGACAGGCCCTTCTCCTTGTACTGAGGGAACTTGTGGTGGCAAGAGACCAAGATAGTGCAGAAGTAGTTAGTGCAGAAGTAGATATTGCAGATGTAGATAGTGTAGATATAGATAGTGAAGATGTAGATAGTGTTGATGTAGATAATTAAGATGTAGATAGTGTTGATGTAGATAGTGTTGATGTAGATAGTGTTGATGTAGATAGTGTAGACGTAGATACTGTAGATAGAGATAGTGTAGATGTAGATTGTGCAGATGCAGATAATGTAGATGTAAATAATGCAGATGTATATAATTTTGATGTAGATAGTGCAGATGCAAATAGTGTAGATGTAGATAATATTGATGTAGATAATATTGATGTAGCTAGTGCAGATGTAGATTACCTGATCAGAAGTGAACATGACCAGCTGTCCAGGAATGGAGGACAGGCCCTTTTCCTTGTACTGAGGGAACTTGTGGTGACGAGCGGCCAGGAACGCGTACAGGTTGGACACGGAACCACCTGACAACAAAGAATCATCAGCATCATCAATAAACTTAAGATTTAATTTCCTTGGGTTTTTTCCTTATGACGAGTTGTCATAACGATTACTTGCTAGCTACTCGCTAAGAATTGGTATTCGCTAAAAGTGGAAGTGTTCGCTGAAAATACTTTAATACCGCGTTTAAGGTTCTTCGTTCTGACGTTTTCTTGTCTTGTGCTGCCATCTTGAGGATTTTGTTGCAAACATCTTGCTTTTCTTACGAAGTTTTAGTGAGCTTAGTGTAAACTTCGAACTTACCTGGAGCCAGAATGTAGTCACCGCTGCTCCAGCCAATGATTGACCACATTTTCTCCAAGACGACGTTTTCCATGAGGATGAAGACCGGAGCAATTTCATAGGTGAACGTAACAGTTACAACTAGGGGCTAACGAGGTCTGCCTAGATAGAAGTGGAATTGTATATGCGTTTCGCCGAAAAAACGTTGATACCGCGTTTCAGGGTGTTCCTTTTGAAGGATGGATTTGTTGAGAGCTTCCTCACATCCTGCTTTGGTTATAAACCATTTTGAGTGAGTTTAGTATGGTAGCTCTTCATCATCTATTTAAGGGCATTGCCCTTATCGGTGGAGTATTCGCCAGCTTTCTCTGTCTTCTGCCTTCTCCTTAGTTCTAGCTTTTAGAGATCACTAAAAACTCACCTGGAGCCAGAATGGAGTAACCGCTGCTCCACCCAATGATCGCCCTCATTTTCCATCATGATGAAGACCGGAGCAATCTCATAGGTGAACGTAACAGTTACAACTAGGGGTCTAAGAGGTCTGCCTAGATAGAAGTGGAAGTATACATGCAGTGCATATCAAAAAACGTAGATACCGCGTTTCAGGGTGTTCCTTCGGATGGATATTTTCTTGTGCTGTCATCTTGAGGATTCGTTCGGTACTTCCTCATTTATCTTGCTTCATTTGTGAGAGTGCTTAGCTTATACACTCAAAAACTTACCTGGGGCGAGGATAGAATCTCCGCTGCTCCATCCAATAATGGCCCTCATTTTCTCCAGGACGACGTTCTCCATGAGGATGAAGACCGGAGCGATCTCATAGGTGAACATGTTGGTGTTGGCAGCAGCTGTCAGCCACTCGCCAGCCAGGGAGATGATGTCCAGACCGCAGGACAGCTGGTTGAAGAAGTGGGGGTGGCCTGCGGAAAGAATATAGGGTTAGTTGTCTGTCAGGTAAAGTTTTCTTGGTGATTGTAGATACATACTCATCAACTTTTACTATGAAGTGCAAAAATCGTTAATCTTTTTAGGGTTTCGTAGTCTACTAGAAACCCTTATAGTTTCGGTAAGTCTGTCTGTCTGTCTGTATGCCGCGCCCTCATAACTCTGTCAGTTTTAGAGCTATCGACATCATATTTGGTGTGAAGATAGATCGTGTTGACCCAAATTTAGAAATGTTGAGAATTTCTTTTTTAAGTTTTTTGGACCCCCTCCCATACAAGTGAAAGGGGGGCAAAAATATTTTTTTTCATCTGTAATATTGAGTAGGGTATCGTTAAATAGATCTTTTAAAACTAAGGGGAGGTTTCTTAAAAACAAAGTCACTAAAATGTTTCTGTCTCGAGATATTTGCTTTTAAAAGGGGCGTTTTTGAGCCATAATTTGTTCCAGCTGTAACTTCTAAAGTATAAACAATAAAAATTTGAAATAAATATGGGATATACTTCTCAATTTGAAGTTACCATGAAAACTATAACGGATACTGTACCACGAGAAATTTCAGAAAAATAAAAGATTTTCTATTTGCGGTTGGTAATCATACAGCTGCAAACAAACCAGCAACAAAATTAACTTTGTAACACTGAATAACCTGATATTTAAACGTTGACTACGAAACCCTATTTGTGGGCGTGTCTGACACGCTCTTGTCCGGTTTTTTTCGATATCGGCTTTTTAAAGGCGTGAAGGCGGTTTATATTGGTTTTTCTAAAGGCGCGTGGGCGCTACGAGGATATTATATTTCGTGTATAAAACAGGCAGCGATTTTAACAAAATTTTGAAAGTAGCTGCTAGAATATTTTTTATTCTAAACTTTACTGTTGTACTGTCAAAGCAGGTATTTTTTTTACCACCTCCAGTACCCAGTACTTATTTATGAATGATGACGTGATGAGATGAGACAAGTGGAGCGTGTTTAAAATCTGATAAGTATTCGCACCACCAAACGACAGCCGATATGGCGTAGTGGTTAGTATGATTGCCTGCCACGTAGAAGGTTCCGGGTTCAATTCCCGGTGGTGTAATATCGTGGGCTTTAGGTAGGGGTATTTAAATAGTAAAACACACAGTACTATTGATAGATGTAAGGCACTCACCAAACACACAGTAAATCACGTCCGCTTGCAGTGACAGCTACGAGCGAACTGAACGTACGCGAATGTTCGGTGCCGAACACTACATCTCTCCTTTATTTTAAAGTTTATTTATTTTTCACATGTTTTAGTGCCAGTATACGTGAAACATTTTATATGTATGTATTGTCGTTTGATCTTATTAAATTTAAGTATTAACAAGGTTATACCATATGCGCAGCATATTGAAACCCCAAAATTGATCCACTTCTCGTTACTAGCTAAATAACTATTAAGAAGAAAAGGTCTTATTTTATTATTTATCTAATAAATAAGTTCAGCATGCTTTCCGTAAGTTTCTGGTCTTAAACGTATAGAAAACTAATTCACGCTAGCTAATATCATCTGTGCTGGTCTTTCTGAGTTAGGTTGATAATGTTTTATTCTTTTCATTATATAAAACAACTTTGCACTGCCATATAATATTGCAAAACAATATTCAGCTGTATGACTATGATATTAAATAATAGTAAATTCAACTTAACGGTTATTTAAATATCTTTACAGTTTTCATTATTATTCATATTTTATGTCTATAGATACATATGTATTACTAGTACTCCACTATTTATATTTACACGAAAGTACTCAAATGATCGTTACTCTTACTTCTTCCTCTTTGTTGATTTTGTTTTATTTAATTTAAATTATTTTTTTTCCATCTCGGCTTCAGAGAGCCGGTTTTCCGATGTTACGGGCCTATTATCAGCACTGTTTTGTAAATGATTATTATTACGAAAACTACCACACCTTCGGAACGTGGTTCAGTTGCGGAAACAGAAGCGGAAGAAGCCTGCATAAATCTCTAGCAAAGATAATATATAAGTTTAATATAAAACAATTTCATTTCAAATAGTTTTTCTAACTGATAATACTAATAGGTACCTACTTTCTGCAGTTGGTTCTAACGACCACCACATAAGTGTTTTTTAGATAATTTATCATCGATAGGTACATAGTATGATATCAATTTATGAATTAATTTCCAGACTTCCACAATTGTTTTCAAAGGTACCTGAAAAATAAATTACATCAAGTAAAACTGTTTGGCACCAAAGGTCACCCATTTGTTTCCAGCAAAATAATGCACTATTGAAATTAACTTTGAAAAAGTAGGTTCTCAATCAATTGCCCTTATTAAAATTTGATTGAAAGTTATTTGCATTTTACAAGTAACTTGAAGCGACTAGATCATCATGATAATGAATCATCAATTTCCTGAATATTGGGGAGTTATTTATTTCTACAACTAACTTTGTAATCTCACGATCATTTTACTCTGCTAAGTTCTGTAGCTTGGGATTCTGAATGAATATAGTTCAAACTAAAGTATAGGTAACCGTTAGATCATAGGACAAATTATAACAAAAACCTTTAAAATGTTTGAAGTTATGACCATTTTTGATTACCATACCCCACACGGGAATACAATGTTGCAAGATCTATTTGACTGACTGATATTTGTATATTGTTTTATTGAAATGTCGTATATTAGATTTTGTCAGATGTCAAGAACCAAAGTACATATTGGCACATGTAGTCATGAAGGTACTGTCCACAGTGTCCACAGCCTTCGCGATTTGTTACTGTAGCTTGGATAAATAAACCAGATATTATTGTTAATTTATTTGGTTGCTAGTTTTTTTTTTTTTTTTTTTTTTTTACTTATGCCGGTCACTACACCAATTGCATACTTTGCATAATAATATGATCTTAGAACTTGACTTAACTAGCACTTTATTTTTCGACACAGATAACGACCAAATTTACTTATGTTATTTTTACGATTACTTCTGTTTTTTTTTTTTTTTGACAGAACTTTTATTTTATTTTATTCAAGTAAAACTTCAGTTTCATTCGTTAGACATTGATTATTGATTACGAGGACCGAGATTATCCACATGTTTTTATTTTATCTTTTACAATGAACTTTTTATGTAGGTATATTTTGATGGACAACTGTGCTGACTGTGCGGCCGCGCTATTAACGATTTTAAATCGTTTTCTTGCCAAATACCTACACACGCGTGAAACGCCAACCACGCTTTGCTTTACCGGCACTCTGTTAATGCGGTAGGTAACTATTTAGTCCCTTAGACTGATACTGGTTGGTTCTATATGACACGTTAAGTCCCACAGGACTTACACTTGACTTTTGGATTGACTTTATCAACCTTTTGGATTGACCTTTTTTATCAACATAATATGTATAAGTTTAAAGCTCACGTTTGTACTTGTACTTTGTTGATAACTAAAGATCTTTTTATTTATTTCTTTATTTTTGACCTTTGTTCCATTCCATTGTCTTTGTTAACCTCATCTTCTTATTATGTATATATTTTTTTTCTTTTTTCAATGCGATGCTTCACGCCACTAACGTACGTAAGCAACGATATCGCAGTTTGGTGGAGGCGGAGATCTATAAAAATGATTATTTTATAATAAATTCAATCAAACATTCAACACGCCATGAAGAAGAATGTAACATTAAAAACTTGTTTATGATTGCATAGTTTATTATTATCAGAGTTTGTGAAGTTAATGACGTACGACGTACTTGCAATAGATACTAAATTCTAATTATTATTATATTAGTTATTAATTTCAGACTTCAACAAAGTAATTTAATCACTTCATTTCAATAAATGAAGAAATAAGGCATTATTCTTTCCTTGTCTATTTGCATCAAAAACAGTACTTAAGTAGTTAGTAATTCAATGTTAGAAAATTTATCAGACGTCATTTTGTACTGAAAGTAAACTTCTGATGCTTATTCAAAATTACATCTAATTTTATTTAGGTAGGTATTTATGCAGCACCATAATAGGTACTTCGCTGTTTCGCAGCAGCAAGATTTTTAAGTAAGTAATTCGTACTACCCGCACGTTTAAAGAAAATTATTTTGTTTGACTAATGTTATGTGTCCATCCATAGGTACTCATTTTTTACCTTAGCTTTATTTCTAGTTCTTGTAACTAACATTTATACTATTTTCATGGTGCTTATGTTTATAACTGTTTTCACGGCCAAATTATTAAGCCGATTTTAAGTAGATTATGGGTGCCAAATGTAAACTAACTCATAATAGCCTTTATCTGAAGTATTCAAGTATTTGTAATAACCTTGAGGACGTGATTAATTACTAACTCTTTACCTATTTATAGGTATTTAGTCATTTATGCTCAACTCAAGAACATAGGTACATACATAACACATTACCTATTGATAGGCATTTAGTCATTTATGCTCAACTCAAGAACATAGGTACATAAAACATTACATATTTATAAGTGTTCAGTATTTTATGCTCAACTCAAGAACATAGGTACATAACACATTACCTCTACATATTTACCTACAGGGATTCAGTATTTTATGCTCAACTCAAGAACATAAGTACATAACTCATTACATATTTATAGGTATTCAGTATTTTATGCTCAATTCAAGAACATAGGTACATAACACATTACCAATTTATAGGTCTTTAGTAATTTATAGTTTGATTATCATAATTTTTTAATTTAGATACTGGAACCGGAATACAATTTTTTTTTAACAATGTTGGTACTGTATAGGATTTTTAGGTAAAATAATACTGGCACGTTTTGGTACTAAGTATTTTGAATACTGAAACACGTTTACACATTAAATTGTAAGGTACGCTGTAGTTTCATATTTAATGAGTACTAAAGATTTATATCAGTTTAGGTCAATTAAGATTTAATTTGTTGCTCATCGACTCGATGAAGAAGAAGATCAGTTTAGCTATCACAGTAAAGCTGGTACTATTTAAATATTTACACATTCAAATCCTAGTTAGCATTTGATTTTCAATCACCTATAAGGTTTTGGATACATAGTATACACATCGAAATGTTAATAATTATTTAACCAGAAATAGCTTTATTTTAACTAAATCATTAATTAAATTCTTGTTAGGAAATCTATAAGTTGGTATGTATGTCATGCTCACAACAATCAGATAACTTGTTTGGCATTTATTTTAGGAACTTGAATACTGGCTTAATATTTTCAAGTAGGTATCTCAGCTGAATTATATACTGGAATAGTTATTTTTATGATGTATTCATTATAGGTACACGTAAAATTACAGAAACACTTTTTTTTTAAGTAGAATTACTAGAATTTTTTACTATGAGCACACATTAGGTAATTGTTTACTGGAACCTTTTTTTTTTTTTTTTTAAGAACGCACTAGTTTCATTACTGGAACACGTTTTATTTTCATTCTGTTACACATTTGAGTAATTTTCTTTTTGGTACACTTTTTTCATTAAGTACACATTGAGTAAATAATTACTGGCACCTTTTTTAGTATATTTTAATACGGGTACACATTAAATAGATTTACTACTAGAACATTTTCTTAGTACATTTTAGTACGGGTACACATTCAGTAAATTTTTACTGGCACATTTACTTAGTACGTTTTTAGTACGGTACACATTTTTTGATGAATGCTTACTATCGGTCACCCATTATTAATTTGTAAGTACTAGTAGTGGTTGAGGTAACATTACTTCCATTTTCAGGAATGATATTAGCCCCTCTGACCAACTAACGTTCCAAAATTTAAAGGTACTAGTCGTGGTTAGGTAACATAACTTCCATTTTCAGGAATGATAAGCCCTTCCGACCAACTAACGTTCCAATTAATTGTTGAATAAACCAATAGTAAACAAACTGTATCTGCCTGTAGGCACTTTGCTTCTTATTTCAGCAATTTTTTTACAGTTTTGCACCTTGCTACTGAGGGTACTATTTTCCACTTTGTTTACACTTTCTATTCATCATAAAAAGTATATCTTTCTGATTTGGTAGCATGGTGACTTCGCAAGTAAAGTGGAAAAACGTTTGCAAGTTGTGTGTGTGTGTGTGTGTGTGAGTGCCTTATTAACCAGAAACAAAGCTCGAGGTTGGTAAGATGTTGTGATGCTAGCTGGCCACCCGCGGGCGTTTTACATTGTGCCGTAATCAGTAAGAATTAATGTTACGTCTGCCAAAAAGTTTAAAACGCGTGATTAGACTGCCTGGCCGCAATACCAGATGATAACTATTAGATTGCTAGATTGAAACCGGCAGGCGCTCGCCGAAGAAATAATCGAACTCATAATTCAAGAAAATTACAATATATTGCCTGACATTTACAGATGTTCACATTGTATAAGTATTATTTTAATAACATGTCATCAATCTTATAACATTTTCATGGCAAATCCTTACAAGAAATTCTCGTGGCACACGTAGGCAGGGCAGGTTACGCAAACAAATATTACTTACGTAATTACTAAGGTTTATAAAAAATACATGATTATTATAATGAAATTGCTATACGTGTGATCGACCAAACATCCCTTTTACCAACCTCTTAGAGCTTCCCCCTTTTTCTCGATTTTATTTCCATTTTAGGTTATGTTTACAAACCACTCGCGGAAAACCCGATCGTCGCCAATGTAATATCGTGGGCTTTAGGTAGGGGTATTTAAATAGTAAAACACACAGTACTATTGATAGATGTAAGGCACTCACCAAACACACAGTAAATCACGTCCGCTTGCAGTGACAGCTACGAGCGAACTGAACGTACGCGAATGTTCGGTGCCGAACACTACAGGTGGGGTCACAAAGTTGATATTTATCACTTTCTGAATTAGTTCCCAGTCTGGTTAGGATATTGCAGGCTGAACCACCTGATTGTCCGAAAAGCAAGATGGTTCCGTACTTGTTTAGTTTCGTATCAAATACGCGCGGTGCGATTTGCGTCTCGAGTCATTTCTTTTTGAGCGGACGGCGCTGGCAACACTGTTTGTCCTTGTCCCGTCCTGTGGCCGTGCGCTCGCATCGTTGATGCGAATTTTAATTATAAATGGTGTAATTTAGTGTGCTTTCGGTTTTCTCGTGTGGTTTTCCCTGTTCGGTGGGGAAGTGAGCCAAGTGGATTTGGTTCCGGCGCTTTGATTGAGAATCACGCGGCCGCCGGCAAAATATAACCTCACTTTTTCGTCGCTCGCGTCGCGGCTGCCGATAGCCACATATTTTTAATTATAAATGATTGGGGGCCAACGGGGCCGATTTCTCATTCGGAGAGAAATCTTCTAGTTATTTTGTGTTAAAAAACATTATGTGATGTCGAACTGTGAACTATAGTGCAAATTGGAGGAAAGGAGTTCGAGAACGAGCAGATGTTCCAGTGCAGTGAGTTTAGGTTATTCCCTATTCCTGTGCTCCTCAAATATCCTGAATACCTGATTCCTGTCATACTTAAACTCACAAAGAAACGGCGTCATAATTCGCACGGTAAGCAATTCGCTGTCAGATTCTGTATTGCAGTGATTTAGCAACATTACGTGGAGGTCACCACCCTGATGACCTTTGGTACAACCGGAACTTGGTACATATACTTTAGACATGAGCTGCGATAGTGCAGTAGAATATTAGTCATATTGTAGGAAATTAAGGGCCGTTGCAGACGGATCCCAGAATTTCTCGGCCGGAAACTTTCCGGAACGAAAATTTTCTCATTAAATTTATTTTATTTAGCTATAGTAACGAGCACTACGAATCGTAGTCAAATGTTGTTCGAGGCTGATCGACCATTTAGTTTTAGATTTTAAGATAACTTTGATTTGCTTCCACTGCGCTAAGATCAGCTTCGGAATCAAACATTTTTTGGTAGCAGAGCGTGGTTGCTTTATTGCAACATAGTTAGCCGTAATTTGGTATTAAGCGTGTTTTTTATATTACCCACATATTTTATTAATTTTGGAAAATATTGTTTCGGTTTTTTTTGTGACTGTATTGTTTGCCTAGTGAACGGTACCTTATCGGTAAGGTCTAGGCCAGTCAACTAACATTTATTTTGTGGTATTTGTTTATTGGTTTTCGTTTTATTAAGTCGAGTGTGTAAAAGTTGGTACCATGGCTCCTCGATCGCCAGGTATAAGGCTGCTATAAAGACAGAATTAAGGTGGTTTACTACCACAGCGGCAATGATCGGCCGCGAGGACCGGGAGGACGCGCTCTTGAAAAGTGCACTACAGGCAGATGAACGGGTTCGGGTTGTGTCGGAACACCTCACAGAGTGCCTCATGCTCCTTGAGGAAGCTCCTAACCCTGAAGATAAGGAGCTGGTCGAGGGCGATGTAAGCCAGTGCTTGGAGCTGGCACAGGACATTGAGCAGGCAGCTGCGGATATAACTAGGCGACGTGACGGAAAGGAAAAGCCATTCCGTGGTAAGGTGGGACAAGGATTACAGGTGCCTCTTCCGCCTGTTACGGTTCCAGTCTTTGCAGGCGATTACGCCGACTGGCCGGCGTTTGAGGACCTGTATAGCAGCGTGGTCCACACACGGATGGACATAATGCCAGCGTACAAGATGGCTCAGCTGATGTCTAGGCTACAAGGAGAGCCTCATGAATTGCTGACGCATTTAGCGGTCTCGGATAGCAATTATGAGGTGGCGTGGAAGATCCTTACCGACCGGTATCGGAACAAGCGCCTGATTGTAGACAGGCTGTTAGACCAGTGGCTGTCAATACCAACCATAACGCGAGGTACGGACCTCCGCGAGAAAATCTTCCACCCAGTCAGTGTCGCGGTCAGCGCACTAGAGCGACAGGGTTTGCCAGTGGCGGGCTACGGTTATATCTTGGTCCACACAGTGCTTCGCCGCCTGCCGAGCGAAATGGTCGCTCGATTCGAGCAGCTCCATGGGGGCAAGTCCTCGGACCACCTCCCGACCTACGAGGATCTGAAGTCGTTCCTCGAGGCCGAAAGCAGGCGAGTGGACGTCCAGGCTGGTGAAGCCCCACGCAAGGAGACCTCTGCCCCTCGCCATCCGGAACGGCCGGGTGCACCGGCGCGAGGAGGCAACAGTAGGCAACCCAGGCGGTACAACACCGCATTGGAATCAGGGTGTGCCTACTGCAGGGAGACAGGCCACGGGGTGACAGCGTGTCAGGAGTTTGCTGCGCAGCGGGTTCAGAGGAGACGGGGTGTGGCACAGCAGAGGCGTTGGTGTTTTCGGTGCCTGGGGCCGCATCAGGTGCGAGAGTGCCCTTCAAGCACCAACTGTAGGTACTGCCAGGGTGCACACCATCCGCTGCTCTGCATGAATCGCTCCGGAGGCGCCGGGGGCAGCGCTGGATCGGATCAGCGAAGGGAGCCTGCCCACCAAGGGAGGGAGCAACGCTCCCCACCCCCTCCAAGGAGGAGCCCACCTCCGCATCGGTCACAGGGACAGGCAGGGGGACGTCAACAGACGGAGCCCACTTACCCAAGGACGTGGGGACGATCTCCACCACGGCAGCAGGTGCCGGATTGGGGAGGAGCGGCACAGGAACGTGGCCAAGGACACCCATCCCAGGTACGGGATCCAACGGGCGGGTGTCAGGCTTGGAGGAAGGCTAGGTATGGAGACGCTATACGAAGAGCTTCCCCTCTGTCACGGCCTATGCCCACTTGGGCTTATCTTACTACAAAAACCAGTTGCTGTCAGATCTTTTACTAGAACGAGTCCAGTCGCGCATGTCAAATGAGCTCCGATAAAAAGCCGAATTGTAGAGATAATAATGCCTTTAAAAATATGTAAAAATACAAATTTACAACAGAACAATATCACTTTTCATCTGAAAGTATTCCTCCAGTACAATATCACTAAATAATATATAAAATTAGCGATTGAAAATTGTACATAAGTGTTGCCAGTAAGTCGTACAAAATGTCTGATGTGGAGTTTTTTTGTAGGTGGATCTACAATAAAATAATTGTATTTTGTTCCTTTTGTTATTATTTTGTGTCGAACAATGGTGTTAATCATAGTATCGTTAATTTACAAATAAAGATTATAATATTCCACCATATAATAGGTAACAATTAACGATCTTAGTTTATTGATGCCTTTAAAAACAGTAAATAGCTTGCTAAGTAAGATTAGAATGTTAGTTTGGGATTGTTCTACTTATTCAATGATGGTCATTTCCAGTCGATATTCAATGAAAAACGATAATTTTAACTTGAAGTATCGAGCCACACTCAACCAAGCTAGTGCAGTGACCCAAGTAATACAAAACGTCGATACTTTTTCTATCGCCATAGTTACAAACCTATACTATGTAAAGACGGTCTGTACCGAAAACTTTGCAGACATGATCAGATTATGAAATTGAACAACTTTTACTATGGATTTTGGGAAACCCTGATTTTGTTCGAGTTTCATTGAAAATTAATGTCAGTCTCAGCTGATCGGGTGACATCGGATGTCAGCCGACGTGGCGCAATGGCTAGTCCGACTGCCTGTTCAATTCCTTTCGCTCACAAAGTTGATATTTATCACTTTGTGAATATGTTCCTAGACTGGTCAGGACACCACACAGGCTGAATCACGTGATTGTCCGAGAAGCAAGATGGTTCCGTGCTTTGGAGCCATGTTCAGCCGTCGGTCCCGGTTGCTGTCTATGGTCACTTAGACGGCTGTCGTTACACAACTATTTCAAAGGCCTGCTTCATGCAGTAGGTGGTTGAAAAGCACTGGCACCAGGGTTCATCAGGTCGTTGGACGTTTTGGTGTCCTTTAAACTGTTTAAACTTAAGTGCGACATTTTAACTTTAATTACATATATAAAAAGGATTTCGCACTTACCTACTTCTTATTACATCGCGGTTTCGCGACCGTTTCGGTCCAGTCGGTGGTCTTTTATCAGCCGGAGTGCTCAGACAAAACACGAATATTTGAAAATTTACTTTATAAATATTTGTGTCCGGTGGAAATCGAACCCGCGAGCCTCGGCGTAGAAGACAGATAGATAGTCGAAGTTATTAGGTATGACTTGTTGTATAGATGGTTTTTAGTAAATTCCTTACATAATATCCTATGATACTTAATGATCAGTAAATAGAAGGTAGGTATTGCATTGATTGTACCTACATAATTGTATTATCTGGTCTATGGGGAAAGAAATTCATATTTTGGTTAATTTATACCTTATGCAATATTTAAAATGATGTTATTGCGCCTATATTTCTATTTACTACAAAATCCTATTCTCAAGAACTAAGTTGCTTTTGAAAATGCAATAATATGACACAATATTGAGTAGACTGATGTAATTAATCGAAAGGTCAAGTATCGATATTGTCGATTCCAACACTAGCTTGATTTGACAGCTTTACCTCTCCCCCCGCAAAAAATGGCAGAAATATTTGTATAGAGTAAAGTAGCTATGACGACTCCCCTCGGGCCGGAACGGGACGGAAGATGCTCGAAGGTGTCAGGAGAGCACTAGGCGGCCGCCAGGGTACATGCAGTATTCTGCGGGCTTGAGCCACCTAGTTGGGTCTCAAGACCCACGCATGCCTCCGCCTATGCCTGAGTACCCGCGGCTACAGGCGCAACCTCGGTACGGACGTTTGCCGTTGGGGTACTATAGAGCTCCAGCCATGGCCTTTATGGGCAGACCTCCCTACCAGCAGGAGTGGGACCCATACACAGGTTTGGGTAGCGAGGGGATACCCCCGCGGGACGCGGCCTCACCGCGTTTAGATTCCCGCTAGGTAATCGCCGCCTACTCATCAGCTTCGGCTCCCCGTCCAATCACGGTACTTTTGCCAACGGCTAAGATTTGGGTATGGGGATACGGTGGCCGGACCATTCAAGTAAGAGCCCTACTGGATACAGGGGCCCAGGGATGTATTGTATCGAGTAAGCTGGTGAGTAGGTTAGGCCTAAATGTACAGCCAAGTGCGGATGAAGCTGTAGGCATCGGGGGCCTAAATGTGCCTGACATTCGGGGTCAGACGAACTTTGAGTTCACATTAGGTAGCACATGTACAGGGGTCAGCTATCAAGTCTCAGCCGTGGTGCTGGATGAAGTGGTTGGGAAACTCCCTCAGGTTAGGTTACCACCAACGGTACGAGGGTTAACCACAGGGTTGGAGTTAGCTGATCCTGATTTTGATACTCCTGGTACGGTGGACGTACTTCTCGGGTCAGACGTCCTCGGGAGATTATGGTGCGGTAGGAAGAAGGTACTCCAGGAAGCTGGTTTGGTGGCCGTAGATACCACAGGGGGGTATGTTGTTTTCGGCCCAGTTTGGAGACCTCAGGACCTACCAGAAGGGGATACGGTCCTCTATGGTAGTGTGCTGTCAGAGGTGCTGCAGAGGTTTTGGGAGTCTGAAGAGCCGCCCACGGCGGACAGACGGAAGCCAGAGGATGACGAGTGCGAGTTGTTCTATCAATACAACACTGCGAGATGCCCGTCAGGCAGATTCGTGACCAGGCTACCTTTTCTCCCAAATCGCCCCGCTTTAGGTAGTTCGCGACAGCTCGCGGAACGGAGACTACTCGGAATGGAGCGGAAGATGAGGCGAGACCCAGCACTTCGGCAGAAGTATATAGAATTCATGCGGGAATATATTCAATTGGGCCACATGTCGGTGTCCAGCCTGGATTGGAGGTGTGTCGAGCATTATTACATTCCACACCTGGCTGTCTTGAAGTCACCTGAGGCGAAAATACGGGTGGTGTTTGACGGTTCTGCTCCTACCTCGAATGGTGTGTCTGTGAACCAATGTTTGCACGCGGGTCCTAAATTGAACCGGGACATTGTGGACATTCTTACAGACTTTCGGTTACACCAGGTAGCGTTCGTCGCAGACGTCAAAATGATGTTTCGCCAAACCATGATACATCCGGATGACCGTCGGTATCAGCTGATTTTGTGGCGTGAGAGCCCAGATGAGCCGATGGTCACATACGAACTTAACACGGTGACGTATGGACTTAAGCCAAGTCCGTATTTGGCAGTACGTACGCTGCGAGAGTTGGCCGCACAGGAAAGGGTAAGATATCCTCGAGCCGCAGCAGTACTGGATCGCGACGTCTACGTGGACGATATCTGCACGGGTGCTGATAGCGTGGAGCAGGCGCTAATTCTACGAGACGAGTTGATCGCGATCATGGGTTCAGGAGGTTACGAATTGCGGAAATGGTTGTCCAGTTGCCCAGAGCTCCTGGCCGGTTTGCCAGGCGAGTTCCATCAGGATCCGCACCTCTTTGAAAACCCGGACAATCCAAACACGTTGGGCATCCTCGGGGTGCAATATAGGCCAACGCATGACGTATTCACGTACAAGATTGAGCCCGACCTTTTGGAGAAAACTTGGACTAAGCGGTCGGTACTGTCGACAATCGCTAGAACGTTCGATCCTAACGGATGGATCGCCCCGGTTACGTTCATGGCGAAGTGCTTTTTACAAAGGTTGTGGCTAGCCAACTTAGGATGGGACGACCAACTCTCCGGAGAGTTGTTGAAGGATTGGCTCAAGTTTGTGACCACCTTACCAGGGATTGTGCACATCGCGATACCTCGCAAGTTAGTCCCATCGGTGGGATGTAAGGCTACCCTACATGGGTTTTGTGACGCCTCGGAGCGAGTTTACGCGGCAGCTGTATACCTTCGGACAGCAAGTTCAACGGGAACTGTGCACGTGCGTCTGGTTATGGCCAAAAGTAAGGTGGCACCAGTCAGAACTAGATGGACCATCCCCAAATTGGAATTGGCAGGGGCAGCTCTTCTAGCGCGCTTGCTAAATCATGTAACCTGCAATCTGCGTGGTACCATCAACTTGGATGAAACGGTGTACGCGTGGACTGACAGTCGGATAGTTCTGTGCTGGTTGCAGACGTCGGTACATACACTTGAAGTTTTCGTGGCAAATCGGGTGTCACAGATTACGGGGTCGGAAACTCCGTTAGTGTGGAGGCACGTACCGGGAGAATGGAACCCAGCGGACTGCGCTTCGCGCGGGTGCAGGGCACCTGATTTGGTGAGTCACCCACTGTGGTGGGGACCTCAATGGCTAACTGAGTCGCCGCAGGAATGGCCATTCAACGAGTGCAGGGCGCCGCTTGGGCCACCTGATCGAGGTTTGCGAGTGAACGTGGGGCAACTCGTACCGAAGCCTAACCCAGCTTTCTTGCTGGAACGGTATAGCTCCCTCGACAAACTTCTTGGGGTGACAGGTTGGATCAAACGGTTCGTGAACAACTGCAGGAAGCCTCAAGCAGAACGGAACTTTACACCTGTCCTCTCGCCTGCGGAACGGAATGCGGCTCTATGCTCATTAGTTAGAGTCGTCCAGGCGGAACATTTTGAAGAGGAGGTCAGGCTGCTCAGGGATGGACGTGGAAAGCTGAAGGGAGGAATTGTGCGCCTCAACCCATTTCTGGATGAGCAAGGTATGCTCAGGGTTGGAGGCAGACTTCGGAACGCTTGCCTGCCCTTTTCGGCTCGGCATCCACTGTTACTTCCAAAAAGGGGACCCTTAGTTGAGCTCTTAGTCAGGGATCGTCATGAGAAAAACTCGCACGCGGGCTGTAATGCGCTATTGGCCATCCTACAGCGCGAGTTCTGGATCTTATCGGGACGACGAACGGTACGTAGCAAATCAAATCAAATCAAAAGCATTTATTTCTCAGTAGGAATTACAAGATTCACTTTAAGAAAGTCACATTCTAATTCAAACTTAAAAAAGGGAAAATTTGTAGTCCAAAATTTTCTCTTTTTTATAACAATTTGTGTTCCTACTCTAAACGCGGCTCGGGCGGGATAAAAAAAATAAAAATAAAGGCACTGCCTCGGGGCTGGCCAGGCTAACCACACAGCATGTATCTTTATGCCTCAATGAATGACAAGTAAATGGAAATAATCACTAAGTCAATATATAAAACAAGAAAGGTGTTACATGGGTATAGTTAGCCGGACCCCCTGGACAGGAAAACCCCCCAAAAACCTGCCCAGAAGTGCACCTATTCTAAAATTCACAATATTTTTAGGCCCTATGCTACCCTAGCTAAGTTAGAAAAAAAAAAATTAATATTAATAGCCAAAAAGGGCTCAACAAAATAAAAATAAAAATTACAGTAGATAGAGTCTGGCCAGTGAGTCTTTGGACACGGAAATGGCGCCAAATTTAAAAATCTTTCACATGTCAACACTGACCTCACACTGACAAACTACAATAAATCAATTTTGATACTTACTATTTTTTTGTTTTCTACTCTTCAGTTTGTGTTTACCTTGCCTACCGGTATGTATGTATGATGTATCTACCGCGAGTAACAGAAAGGGTATAACAACTTTCCCCATGAAACATGGGTCGATATATGAAAAAAATATTTGGACCTCCCATACAAAATCGCAGATCAGCTGATTGATTTACTCTGAGAGGTCCAAATTTTTTTTTCATATTTCGTCCCATGTTCCATGGGGAAAGTTGTTCAGTTTCATGAGTACCTTGACCTCCTTTCGACTTGTTATACCCTTTCTGTTACTCCCGGTACATCATACATACATCATACATACATACCGGTAGGCAAGGTAAACACACACTAAAGAGCAGAAAACAAAAAAATAGTAAGTATCAAAATTGTTTTATTGTAGTTTTTCAGAGTTAACATGTTGCCATTTGAAATATTTGAATTTTTTGACGTCCAAAGACTCGCTGGCCAGACTCTAATTCTAACTGTTTCGTCTATAAAATAATAATATACTTTAAACATTTGAGCACCAAAATGTCATAGAAAAAAAAATTAGATTTACAGTAAATGTAAAAAATACATGTCAAGAATTAAGGAATAATATAGACAAAATCAATATACGTTAACAAAATAGAATTTCAAATAAAATTAAGATACCTAAGCGTAAAAATTAAAATTATACAATTATTATTATGTCAATTGTAAATTCCATGCACGTCCCGATTTAGTATTAACAATGCGTGCATGTTTCTTGTGCTGAGCTGGAACTTCAGAGGTCCATGCCTCTTTGTCATTAATGTAATCATCTAACTTGTAATAGGCTTTATAACATAATATAACATAGCGTTGTGTTTAGGTGCTTGCCTTGTTACCGCTTGAAGGCAGCCACAATGCAGCCACAGATGGGAGATCTTCCACCGGACCGGGTGACGGAGGCCTGGACGTTTGCAGGTGTGGGAACGGATTTCGCAGGCCCTTTCATGGTAAAGGCATCACGCCTACGGAACGCAAAGTCTATCAAGGCGTACTTGTGCGTGTTCGTGTGCCTAGCCACCAAGGCCGTCCACTTGGAGCTCGTGGCCGACCTTTCTACGGAGGCCTTTTTGGCAGCGCTGGAGAGATTTACGTCGCGACGAGGGCGACCAGCGCTGATCAGGTCGGATTGTGGTACCAACTTTAAGGGTGCTGATCGGTGTATGAAGGAAATTGTAACGTTCTTAAGGGAGAACGAAGAAGCCATCAGCACGGGCCTCTCCCGTCAGGGCATTACCTGGGTGTTCGATCCACCAGCGTGCCCTCACTGGGGTGGTATTTTTGAAGCGGTTGTAAAGTCCGCTAAGACGCATTTGTTGCGCGTCGTAGGGTTAACCATTTTGACTTTCGAGGAGCTGGCAACCGTGTTTTGTAAAATTGAGGCTGTACTCAATTCGCGTCCTTTGTGTCCGCTCAGCTCAGACCCAAATGATTTAGAGGCCCTTACGCCAGGGCATTTCTTAATTGGCCGCCCACTTAACGCCTTGCCGGAATATCCCTATACGGAGGTGAATAGCAATCGTTTGTCGCGTTATCAGTTGTTGCAGCAAATGACTCAAAACTTTTGGAAGCGTTGGTCGCTTGAGTATTTGCACATTCTGCAGCAACGCCTTAAGTGGACGGACAGGACTGAACCCCCCCCTGCATTGGGGATCTCGTTCTGGTTAAGGATGCCAACCTACCGCCACTGCGTTGGCGCCGGGGGCGCATTCTCAACCTGTTTCCGGGTAGTGATGGCACTCCTCGAGTTGCAGAAGTTCAGGTGGGGGATTCAGTCCTTAAGCGAGCAGTAGCTACATTATCACGCCTGCCATGCATAGAGCGGACCGATGGGTCGGTCCGGGGCGGGTGAATGTTTAGTTTCGTATCAAATACGCGCGGTGCGATTTGCGTCTCGAGTCATTTCTTTTTGAGCGGACGGCGCTGGCAACACTGTTTGTCCTTGTCCCGTCCTGTGGCCGTGCGCTCGCATCGTTGATGCGAATTTTAATTATAAATGGTGTAATTTAGTGTGCTTTCGGTTTTCTCGTGTGGTTTTCCCTGTTCGGTGGGGAAGTGAGCCAAGTGGATTTGGTTCCGGCGCTTTGATTGAGAATCACGCGGCCGCCGGCAAAATATAACCTCACTTTTTCGTCGCTCGCGTCGCGGCTGCCGATAGCCACATATTTTTAATTATAAATGATTGGGGGCCAACGGGGCCGATTTCTCATTCGGAGAGAAATCTTCTAGTTATTTTGTGTTAAAAAACATTATGTGATGTCGAACTGTGAACCATAGTGCAAATTGGAGGAAAGGAGTTCGAGAACGAGCGGATGTTCCAGTGCAGTGAGTTTAGGTTATTCCCTATTCCTGTGCTCCTCAAATATCCTGAATACCTGATTCCTGTCATACTTAAACTCACAAAGAAACGGCGTCATAATTCGCACGGTAAGCAATTCGCTGTCAGATTCTGTATTGCAGTGATTTAGCAACATTACGTGGAGGTCACCACCCTGATGACCTTTGGTACAACCGGAACTTGGTACATATACTTTAGACATGAGCTGCGATAGTGCAGTAGAATATTAGTCATATTGTAGGAAATTAAGGGCCGTTGCAGACGGATCCCAGAATTTCTCGGCCGGAAACTTTCCGGAACGAAAATTTTCTCATTAAATTTATTTTATTTAGCTATAGTAACGAGCACTACGAATCGTAGTCAAATGTTGTTCCGAGGCTGATCGACCATTTAGTTTTAGATTTTAAGATAACTTTGATTTGCTTCCACTGCGCTAAGATCAGCTTCGGAATCAAACAGTACTTCAGATGGGCACGTTAAGCCGTCGGTCCCGGTTGCTGTCTATGATGGCGGTCGTTACACAACCATGTCAGAGGCCTGCTACATGCAGTAGGCGGTAGAAAAATCTGACACCAGGGTTCATCGGGTTGTTGAACGACTCGGTGTCCCACACGAAGAGAGAGAGAGAGTTAAAAATGTCTCATCTCATCTAAGCTACGTCATCCCACTGCTGGGCAAAGGCCTCCCTCTCTTTCCATCTCTTTCTATCCTAGGCTTCCGCATCGAAATAACCAAAAGATTGGTCGAAATGGAAAACACTGTCCCGAATACGAATTAAACGTATTTTCTTTTTTCTAACCCCGGAAACTATCACGCGAAGAAATGGCGCGTGCTATTACATCCGGTTTACTACTTCCGGTCAGATGTCTACCGGAAATACCTTTTGTTTCGTTTTGTAGCCTATATTGGGTCAAATTAGATTTTTACGGGTGATCTTTTTTTTAACCGACGAAAAAAAAAACGGAGGAGGTTCTCAATTCACCGCGAACTTTTTTTTTTATGTATGTTCACCGATTACTTGGAGATGCCTGGACCAATTTGGAAAAATCTTTTTTTGTTTGAAAGGGTGCACTGTCCAGGTGGTCCCATAGTCATCAGGTCAGGATCTGATAGAAGGATCTTGAGAAATAAACAAATTCTTCATATTTTGCGACACGTTTGAAGCAAAATGTACTTGTGTTTAATACATGACTGACGTCTGCCCGTTGTTGACTGTCTGCCAAACATCTGCCAAAGATGTCCATCAAAAAAGGAGGTTGCTTTTACGTTAGTCCTGTACGTTTAAGTATTTCATGAAGTTTCTATATGCGCTTGAAACTCCTTAGGACAGTAAGTCGGTCGTGTAGATGGCTATTTTGAATGTAAACGAACTTGAAAGTAACCACTAAAAATTATAAAATAAAAACTTTTTAGCAAAAAATATCACCGCCGGAAACTGAAAAGCAAAAAATAATAACTATTGTTACTATATGTACCTACCTAAGTAATATTTTTGGAAATATTATCTACCATATTGGAACTTAGTCATTTTGAGTCGGCGTCATGCCAATGAAGCGTGTTAATTTGTAAAAATTTTAGACGCCGACTCAGAATTTCTAAGTTCCAATATGGTAGATAATATTTCCAAAAATATTACTTAGGTAGGTACATATAGTAACAATAGTTATTATTTTTTGCTTTTCAGTCTTCGGCGGTGATATTTTTTGCTAAAAAGTTTTTTAGAGATCCACATGTAGAGTCAACAAAATTTAACCTTGCTTGACCAACCATACAAAATTAGCGTAGGTAACATTATTATAAGAGTTGTATTGCAGGTATAACCAATGAATAGTTAAGATTATGATCGATCATGCATTGATCATGCTATCATGCATGATCAAACTGACTGCCACTGTCACGCAAACCCTGGAAACCACTATTAGAGTGCATTTCATCTGTCTTTTAGTTCTTATGGCGTCATGTTGGTAGCATTGGAAATTTGTATGTAAAATTTTTGCCGCCGTATCATTTTCATACAAATTTTCAATGCTACCAACATGACGCCATAGGAACTATAAGATGAAACGCACTATAGCTGGAAACAGTTTTTATTGACATTGATATGCTTCGTTTTTTTTCTCTATTTATCTGAAGTGTTAAAAATAGTTTGTATACCAATTTACTGCAATGATACTTGATATAACAATAAAGGTTTCTTTACAGCGAAAAGGCGTGATAATTATATATGTACCAAAATGTATGATGGCAAAAATCGCAAGTTCAAATTAATAAATTAAAGTAAACCAAAAGAATGAACAACCGCTTATCACCAGGTGGCCAAACTTAAAAAGTAAACATTGAAAATCCCTCTCCCAGCTAATTTGAATGCCCTCAAAGCGATATAATGTGCAACATTAGCGAAACAAGCGCCGTTCAATAAAAAATACGAATGAGTATCCAGAACTCAATTTCAGAAATCGTGCATGGAACAAGTAGAGCACATATAAACATTTAAAATATTATTGCGAATGACCCGGTTTAATACTTATAATTACTGGAGCTTAATTTTTGAAAGGATGATTTCTGAAAGCGTATACCTACGGAAGTTCGCTACGACTGGTCTAATCACTCAACAAATACGTATAAATAACACTACGCAAGTTTGTGCGCTGCGTTATTTCAACGTCATCGGGTTTTAGTGGATACGGGGTATTCATGTATTATTTTATTTTTTATGAGCCTGTACTGTCATGTATACGTCTGCCAAACGCATGGGTCAGCGTATCATTAAAGTAGCACAGCAACGGACGTTCCGTGAGCCTCGTCACCTAATCGTTCCAAGAAGGTAATCTTTGTGGATCGTTATTATCTCATTTATCACCAATGCATAGGTGTCATGTTGCATAGCGTGTTTAGCCCGGAATATTATAGGTAGGTAGGGACCTCCCTACCTAATTCCTAAATTCATAATCCTTTGGTTGAATGTCACCTTTAGTAACAAAATCGCGGCTCACCGCTCCTAAAAGCAACCACTCTTAGCTGCTGTCCCTTGACTAAAAGTAGTCCTTATTGAGTGCCTATTCTGAAAATAGGTACTGTTTGTTTTCTTTATAAACATTTTCGAAATGACATGTGGTTTTGACATACGATGTTTGTATCTTCCTGTTCGAGACGCCACTAGTGCGCTATTCAACCCTAAGTAATTCTATTTACCATCCCTGCGGCGCGAGATAAATCGTCCCACGGGAGTCGCCGCGAGGGGGCGCCACTTTATCATTCGACACTTTTTAACACGTAAATCACGCCTCTAATTATTGTGGAGTACGCAGAGCGCTGAAGGAAATGCCGATGTCGCCACGTATGTTTGAAATAATTTTGACGGCCATATTAAAAAAAAATGTGTAACGTATGAAACCTTCGAGTAACTTATTTTCCTTGTTTGACACCTTTGAGAAAGAAAATAAAGTGATGGTATTCAAAGCTGGCAACACATGGCACAGGTCACGTTAGTATAATAGTTTCCTGTGGCATTACCATAGACTTATATATATAAACTAGCGTTTAGGCATTACCGACTTTTTTTGTTATTATGATGACGGACGGCCAATATGACAGGAAACAAAAACAAAACTAGAATGAGTCCACAAAAACCTCGTCTCAACAAGACTCGTCGCGCGCTAAAATACAACTAAATGCACAAAAACCAACAAAAACCCTAAAGTGCGAGATAAATCGCCCCCCGGGAGTCACCACGAGAGGGCGTCTCTTTATCATTTGACACTTTTGTACGGGACACAGTCACTTGCATGCGGGATATTAGCTCAGATAAATGGTGGGGAAAAGTAGCCAAGGAAAATGTTATGTTGTCAGATTTTGTGTTTTGTAACAATTGCTACGAGTCTGTAGCAATGTGCTACGCGGATAGTTGAACGAATTTTCCTATTTGTACTTAATTTTGGTATTTTATAGTAAAATGTTATAAAACACGGGAAAAATACTTTTTTTTGTATTATTTCGATTATTTTAACTTTTTCTCTAAACTGACGATTTTTATTTTATAATTAAGAACATAATTTGCATTAATAACTTCTTCAAAATTTATATTATAGTTTGTTTCATTAGCGAAATTTTCTTTTTTATTTCTGTCTAGTATAACAATTGTTAACAATTTTTTCAAATATGTTCAATATTTTAGGTAAATTAAAAACTTTTTACACAAGTTCCACTAATATTCTATTTATTTAAATTATAATGCGACCGGTTTCGTTACACCATCTTCAGGCAGTACTTTTTAAAAATCAAAACAATAGTATTATACACAATGTGTCGGTATTACTAAAAATACCATGTCGCAGTTCAGAGAGAACTTAGTCAAAAATTACAATGTCAAGTTTGTACAAAAAAAAAATTATGTCAAGATATAATAATAATAAAAGTTGATGTCCAGAAGATATAAAAATTAAAACAATTGATAATTTGATTAGGTAGTGTATAATACTATTGTTTTGATTTTTAAAAAGTACTGCCTGAAGATGGTGTAACGAAACCGGTCGCATTATAATTTAAATAAATAGAATATTAGTGGAACTAGTGTAAAGTTTTTAATTTACCTAAAATATGGAGTTCCATCAAGAAATCGCAACACGAAGTGTAAAATACATGTTCAATATTGAAAACGCTGACCGTATTTGAGCCAGTTTTGACAATTTTAGGGAAGAATGCAAAAATATAAAATCTCAAATAATGTATATTATAATTTTTGACCTTTACTTTTTTATTCGTTTGTTAAATATTTTTGACTTAGTAAAACAAAAAAAAATTGTTTTAAGTATTTATAAAAAAATTAAAAGTGATGCATTTAAGGGTTAAATGTTTTAGTTAGTTGTCTGTTGGAGACGTTGGAGTACCTACTAAAAATTTCTTTTCGTGAGTGTCGTAGTAAGTACCTATAATATTTTTCTGTAACGAACCTAAGATATTTAATCAAAATTGTTATTGGTTATAAAATAACCGTATTTTTACGATCATTCTCTGCACTACCTAACCTGAAGATGTATAAGAATGCATCTAAAATGGCCAAATCGATAGTTTTTTTACCATCCCTTTGAAAAAGAGTCGATAAAATGTTTTAAAATTCCACCGCGCGACGTAATTTTCCCTAAGCTCTCTTCTGAACCGACTTTATGACGTCATTAGCCATAAAGCCGCCATGTTGGCAATAATGGCGGGGCCGCCATCTTGAATCTACGGTAATGTAGGGCTTTTCTCATATTTTTATTATATTAGCGTTATTAGCCCTTTTGTAGGGTCAATAGCTTTCAGAAAACCACACAGATGGTTGTCATATTATTATAAGGTAGGTACCTAAGATATCAAGGTACACATATACCGGGTGTTTGGAAGCTGGGTGCAAAGCCTTCAAGGGGTCAAGGTACTCATTAAACTGAACAACTTTCCCAATAGAACATGGGTAGAAATATGAAAAAGAATTTGGACCTCCCATAGTAAATCAATCAGCTGTTCAGAGATTTTGTATGGTAGGTCTTAATTTCTTTTTCATATTTCGACCCATGTTCCATGGGGAAAGTAGTTCAGTTTCATGAGTACTTTGACCCCTTGAAGGCTTTGCACCCAGCATCAAAACCCCCGGTATACAATAACCTACTCTAAAAAAACTAACCCTCCTTCTGTTCTGAGGCTTTCGGGTAAAAGAGTACTAATGTAAGCCATACAAAAAAGACTCAGCTTGTAAGCTGTCATCAACAGTAGTGCGACAGATTGCAGTTGTCTCATACACAGTGAAGACTCGAGTCTGTACTCCTTGAGTCTTTGAGTCCCACTTATCTGCAGCCACTTGAGTCTCGAGAGACTAAACACGGTAACAGAAGCGGAGATGATAGTAGTGCCACTCTATCTGATGTTAATGATTGATTTTAAATGCATTTGTTTAAATAGGGAAAGAGCTGAATTCCGTGGCTGAATTAGGTACGACCATAATGAATGATTGATTATATTATCTTACAGCACTTTTTTTTTCAAAATCATTGCTGTGGAAATGAAATGAACTAGGTATGTGCGATCAATATTATCGATAAGCATTGTTACCGTAGGTATTTAATTTAAAACCTGTTAAAACCCCAATGGTCTCAATTCCATGTCACTGTCGAAAGAAGCAATTTTAGTAAAATAGGTATTAGGTAAGCTTAGAAAAGGATAGTAGAAAATCATGTCTTATTTAAATTGTCTATGGTTTCTTCACGCATATTTTTGCTTAGCTGACATCTTTTTGATAGCCGCTCGTAAATTCGTAGCCATTTTGTTGAAAACACTTCCTGTCCTTTTCTAAGTCGATTTTACTAAAAGCATAGTTAGTATAGTTACAGTAATTTTGATGGCACTTCTAAATGACAAACTTTTGTGGGTTACCCGCGCGTTCCCATAGGATTGCGTAGTCCCCTACGGGACACACTCAATACGTGTCAAAAACAATATTGTGCCGGCCCGCGGCCCCGCCCGCTATCTGGCACACGTTTTATGACAGATAACGTTTTTCGACGACATTCTTTTTGAACGACAAGATATTAAAGAGGGTGTTTATCTGTTAATGTGTGGGGCACAAAATAGTGACGCAGATAAAAAACGAGAAAATATAGCCTGAAATTGTATACGTAACAGGAAAAATGAGGATGGGCCGATAAGGGACCACTTTGTCCAAGAAACATACGAAATAAGGAAAAATAGGGCTCATTCCCATTCAAAATGCTCTTGCTAGATGATATTATGTACCCGAATGGTAATTTTTTTCAACAAACTTCGACCTTAAATTTAGTTTTCTCAATAAACCATGTTTGCAAAGTTGGATATCCTGTTTTCTTCGACCTACTGTCTTCTATAATAATTGTTCGAGGTTAAAGTTATTCGTGGGCTGTTTCAACCTATAGGTACTAAGTATCTGCACTACACCCTTAAAATTACCAAAAAGTAAACACTGGTATAAACCTGATACGTATGCGAATATTCTAATCTAAAGTTTACAAAATGCAAACAAAAACACACACATTATTCACCGGTTGCACTGCGCTCACCCACCCTTGCCCACAGATAAGCAACACAAACAATATTCCGGTTGAAAAAGCCAACAATAGTCTAGTCAGATTCAAAATTGATTTTATACACTCCATACAAAATAATTCACTCTAAAACCAACCTTGTTTCAAACCACTAGAGTCGTAATTCAAAAACATCAAAACAAAATAGGGGTTGCCAGCCAAAACTAATATTAATTCGTCAAAAGGAATTTAATATAATCCGGGCAGATGGGGCGCTATTAATTCAGAGTCAGGTGTTGCCATAATTCCTGGTTTAATTTAAAGAGGGCAACACTGAGGGGATGGGCAACAGGAATTTGAGGGGTACAGTTTGTAGTATTTTTGTTGTTGTTCAGATGTGTAATGAAAATGTACAATTGAATCGAAGACGTGAACAAAGTTAAATTTTCATCTTTAAATTTTTGAAACACTTTTTTACAATTTTATACTTTGCTAACCCCTCAGCAAATCTAGGTTCTCATTTTGATAATAATTTATATTATTTATTTTATTTACACTATACATAGTCTAGCATTGTTTTGATATTTGATTAAGTTTATTTAATAATAATTTTGATTAGAATACTCGTATATAAGGTGTCTAAAAGTTAGTATTAGTTAGATAATTTTGATATTTATAAATAGGAAAGTAGGTAATATTTTTTTATAACTTCATGGAGCTGCTACTTAGGTAGTAGCAGGTCCATGAAGTTATGAAAAAACATTACCGACTTTCCAAAAAATACTCTTTTACCCCTAGAGACGCAGAGATTATGTCGAGATGTCGTTTAAAAAATCGCGATGATAATAAAACATGTCAGAAACAGGGTCCCGCAAGATAAATAAACAATTGCCACTGATAAACACTCCCAGAGGACCCGGGACAGTGTGGAGTCCCCAGATATTCAATGACAAAGCTTTTAGGGTTCCGCATGCTGTATTTTTTTTATTGGCTTTCATCGCGCCGTCGGAGGATGATTCTGCCAAAATCACGATCAGAGAAATGCAATACGGAACAAGCAGAACAATTTCCTGTTTTTTTTTCCAGAACGAATATAGAACGAAGTTGAAATATAAATTAAGATACGCATGGTTGTAAATAAACTAAAAATCCCTTGGGACCTTTTATGAGTTATCGTTATGCATGAATGCATGAAATCGGTGGCTTGCAGTTTTGCATTGCACCGAACTCTGGCCATGTGGATTCTATTTTTATCGTAAATAGTTTTTAAAATAAATAATGAAGCATTTCTTCAAGAAGCTAGCTAATTTACGAATAGTT
Source organism: Phthorimaea operculella (assembly GCA_024500475.1). Classification (NCBI taxonomy): domain Eukaryota; kingdom Metazoa; phylum Arthropoda; class Insecta; order Lepidoptera; family Gelechiidae; genus Phthorimaea; species Phthorimaea operculella. The sequence continues at coordinate 3,660,484 of JANFCV010000021.1, read as the reverse complement.
GTGTTATTAACATACGCGTATGTATACGTTATGTTATAATTTTAGGTAGTTTTAAACATTTAAAAATTTCGAGAAGCAAAGAAGCCTGTTCTGTGTCTTGTCTGTGTCCCACTGCTGGGCATTTACCAAATGTATATTTCAAAAATAGTTCTCATGGTGTTTGATTCGTAATAATTGATTGGTTCTGTAATACAATTTTACACATGTCTCATTTTATTTAGAAAGATGGTATTTTGTGAATATTAAGAGACTTTCTAGTCACACTAAAAAGGTTCAGGTACGGAACCACAAAAGGCAATGCCCCGACTCGCTCTTAGCTGATTCTGTGTCTACCACGCGCCCTCCTGATTATGATAACTTGTTTATAGCAAGATAAGGTTCATTTCCTGTGGCTTTGAACGACCCACACAAGGGAAATCTATCGCCATTTTTTATTTATCTGATGAAATATCTAAAAAAAAAGAAAAACAAACTTTACGCAAATCGAATGTTCTGGAACTGAATTTTCAGCTGGTGTATTTCATAGGGAAGGGCCTTCAATAGTTTAAAATCTAGATTTTTGTATTATTTCATGTGTTAATTTCAAATTTTTTGTATTCCAAGGAGCTTTTACGTACAGTCTAATAATATGAATAAGCTTCACAGGGCTACACCATACATATATATAGGTAAATATTCTATCAATTATATGATACCAATTGCTCATGCATAAGTAATACAAACATAGCTGTTCTTAGTTTTTTTTATATACCTAGTAGGCTAGTAGTATTTGCCGTTGTCACATCTGTTACTAAAAAAATCCTCGACTGAACAATCCACAGGTACCTACCCTATAACACAACCCTAAATTAACCCTATATTTGCGTACAGATTGTACAATATACCACTAATTGTAGTCTAACTCGATCAAACGCGCCGCAGAGCTACCACACTCATTTCAATATGAATAGTCTCGTCAGTGAATCAACTCGCTTATTCACGAGTTAACTCAGTTAGTGAGTTACTGAGCCGATACGGGGCGGGAATAAATGGATGTTGGTTAGCTGTTTAGAGCCGTGTGGTAGCTACTGCCACCCATAGTTCACTCAAGGTATTTCGTAAAATATGAATATCTGTCGACTATAGTTAACCGCATGGTGGTTGTGATACCTCCTAACAATTGCATTGCTAAAAAGGGTTGACGTCAGGCAGGCTGCCGGTCATAAAATATTGTCAAATCCTACTGCTGCATGATTTTGTGTTCTAGCAAAACATGTTGTGTCGACCCCAACTAATTTAGGATCAAGATCATGATCAGAAGGGCAAGAAAATGATGGTTAGCTTTTTTGTTTAATATGCTTGTCTTTAATTTTATATTCAGTTTGCTCTCCGCTTTTTCTTGGTAGATAAATGGGATGGAAAACTGACGGCAGTAGGCGACGTCTGGTTGACGACGAGATAAAAAGTTTACAAACAAATCTGAAAGAGACAGCTGACATTTTACCATATGACAGATAAGGAAGATTGTAATCACTGTCACCGAGTCATACAAAAGCTGATTACATATATTATCTCGTTTCGTTGGCCATACTTTAGACGACGTAAAATAAGAAGTAAGTTAAAAAACTTTGCCATTTTGATCAATCACAGGAAAAACGCACACTCGAGATTGAGAGTTGCACCATTAGTTCTTCAGTTTGTTAAATTTACCTCGTTCATTGGTCTCTTGGTATTTTCTTTGGTGCTTTGGTTAGAAATGAACCTTTCCTTACTACTTATTATAAGCTATTCTGTTCTCGTCACTTTCTTTAAATATTAAATAAGCATTAAAAAGAATCTACCTAACGCACACTTTTTCTTCGAAATATGAAAATGTGTTTGTTGTATTATTAACCTCTCATCTACCACTAGTTTTTTAAATTGTTGACTTTAATAAGAATTTGCACGCAAACTAAAATCCTGGTTTTTAATTTTCTCAAAAAACCAACCTCTAGTCATAAAATTCTCAAAAGCCAATTTGGAGTAGATGGCGGGATTTACTCGCCCCCTGAACCATTCTTGCACAGACTAAACAATAAATATGCAGTAATGGCCGCTGTAAAACCCACATTGATTTACAAGAGGCTCAAGACCGCGAATCATTGGATTATAGGTAGGGTGACCACGATTTCGAAGGTTTGGATGGACATTTTAATACAACCTTTATGCAGAAATGGTGACAGTAAAATCCACATTGATTTACAAGAGGCTCAAGACCGCGAATCATTGGATTATAGGTAGGGTGACCACGATTTCCAAGGTATAGATGGACATTTTAATACAACCTTTATGCAGTAATGGTCGCTGTAAAACCCACATTGATTTACAAGAGGCTTACAAGAGCCTTGAGAAGAGGATTTACAAGAGACCGCGCATCATTGGATTATAGGTAGGGTGACTACGATTTCCAAGGTATGGATGGACATTTTAATACTACCTTTATGCAGTAATGGCGGCTGTAAAACCCACATTGATTTACAAGAGGCTCAAGACCGCGAATCATTGGATTATAGGTAGGGTGACCACGATTTCGAAGGTTTGGATGGACATTTTAATACAACCTTTATGCAGTTATGGCGGCTGTAAAACCCACATTGATTTACAAGAGGCTCAAGACCGCGAATCATTGGATTATAGGTAGGGTGACCACGATTTCGAAGGTTTGGATGGACATTTTAATACAACCTTTACGCAGTAATGGCGGCTGTAAAATCCACATAGATTTACAAGAGGCTCAAGACCGCGAATCATTCGATTATAAGCAGGGTGACCACGATTTCCAAGGTTTGGATGGACATACCTTACCTAAACAATGCAACAACTTATAACAGAGACTAAACAATAAATTTGCAGTGATGGCCGATTATGCGTAAGGGGACCAATATTTCCGCGTATTTAATTAATTTAATTACCCATTTAAATTAGATATGACATAGCTTTACCGAAAGGCGAATCTGAAAAATTTGGTAGGTGGTTGTACTTGGGAACATCTAAAGAACTTTCTAGGATTAATAATCCCTTTAATACAAAACAACTCTTTGTATGTAGTCAACTATGCGGCAAATATTCTACATTGGACTTTAGTGGTCCATTTTTATCTATCTAAAAAGCCCTTCTATTGCATAAAATGGTTTTGGTCATTTCGTATTATGTCAAAAGTTTAAATAACAGTAGAGTGTCGCTAATTTTACCTTAGAATTCCCAAAAAATGAGAAAATCGTGGCCCAGTGATTTCTGACACTCTTCGTTATGAAATAAAAAATTGACATGTAAAATACAACAGTGTTGTCACCCTTGTATTTCCCCTCGGCTACTGGAGCCCGGTATTACCATGTTATGGATCTTGGCTGGATTGATTCTTATGGAGTACCTACCGCTATCTATCAGATTACATAGATCATGGCAACACAATGGCATTTATTTGTCGCAATGGCGAAAAAAATTGTGACTACGAACACTAAAAATATTTCATACAAAAGTTTCAGGCTTAAAGTCCTGTTTTGTCCTATATAAGTTAATCGTGTGGTCGCCCTAGCATTTCCCCTCGGCTACTGGAGCCCGGCATTACCATGTGATGGATCTTGGCTGGATTGATTCTTATGGAGTACCGCTATCTATGTGTTTGATTCCGAAGCTGATCTTAGCGCAGTGGAAGCAAATCAAAGTTATCTTAAAATCTAAAACTAAATGGTCGATCAGCCTCGGAACAACATTTGACTACGATTCGTAGTGCTCGTTACTATAGCTAAATAAAATAAATTTAATGAGAAAATTTTCGTTCCGGAAAGTTTCCGGCCGAGAAATTCTGGGATCCGTCTGCAACGGCCCTTAATTTCCTACAATATGACTAATATTCTACTGCGCTATCGCAGCTCATGTCTAAAGTATATGTACCAAGTTCCGGTTGTACCAAAGGTCATCAGGGTGGTGACCTCCACGTAATGTTGCTAAATCACTGCAATACAGAACCTGACAGCGAATTGCTTACCGTGCGAATTATGACGCCGTTTCTTTGTGAGTTTAAGTATGACAGGAATCAGGTATTCAGGATATTTGAGGAGCACAGGAATAGGGAATAACCTAAACTCACTGCACTGGAACATCCGCTCGTTCTCGAAATCCTTTCCTCCAATTTGCACTATAGTTCACAGTTCGACATCACATAATGTTTTTTAACACAAAATAACTAAAAGATTTCTCTCCGAATGAGAAATCGGCCCCGTTGGCCTCCAATCAAGAAAACAATTAAAAATATGTAGCTATCGGCAGCCGCGACGCGAGCGACGAAAAGGTGAGGTTATATTTTGCCGGCGGCCGCGTGATTCTCAATCAAAGCGCCGGAACCAAATCCACTTGGTTCACTTCCCCACCGAACAGGGAAAACCACACGAGAAAACCGAAAGCACACTAAATTACACCATTTATAATTAAAATTCGCATCAACGATGCGAGCGCACGGCCACAGGACGGGACAAGGACAAACAGTGTTGCCAGCGCCGTCCGCTCAAAAAGAAATGACTCGAGACGCAAATCGCACCGCGCGTATTTGATACGAAACTAAACACTATGGGATTTCGCAAATCATGGCAATAGAATTAGGGATTAAATGTCGCTGGTATTGCAAAAAAATAACAAATTTGTTGCGTGGCGTTGTAGTTCGTACACTAAAATATGTCTCATAAAACACAGTTGCATGGTCACCCTAATATTTCCCCTCAGATTACCATGTGATGGATCTTGGCCGGATTGATTCTTATGGAGTACCGCTATCTATGGGATTACGCAGATCGATGGTGCACCAGTGAATAGGCGGGGTTTTGACAGCACCTCTCTATTCGAGGCTTAGAGATAGTTAGGTTATGATGGACTGGCCGTGGTAGAAATGATTCATTATTGAGTTGCGGTGAGTAAACGAAATAACAAAGTTTTATTTAACCTTACATTACTAAAACATATCTATGTAGGTAGTGAAATCTTACTTTTAAAGCAATTGCGATTTCGATAAGGCGTATTATTTGGGTTCAGCTTAGGGGTTTAGAAAATATTGACGGACTCTATTCCTATAGGTAAATACTATGATGGGTGTAAGACACGAGTTCTCTCCGCTGTCATTAAATAATAAGAATGCCTTCTATCATCGCATCGCTTTGGATGACTCTGTTTATATAATACAAACAACTTACTCTTTTTCACTTAAATTTGCACGTTTACTTTTAGTTCACGAGTCATGCTGTGTTTCTGAAGTAGCTGTTACTGGTAACTATGTCCTAAAATGAAAATAAGCAATTGTTGAAAATCAATCATTCGCAGTAGTTCCATTGAGACTAGTTCCATGGAACTACTGCGAAGTTTTTTTTCGCACTAGTTCCATTGGCTCAGACAATGGAACTATCGCGAACCTTCGTTTACGATCATTCGCAGTAGTTCCATTGAGTAGTTGTCTCACCGTGTCTCACCTTCTCAAATATATCTCAGTGCGCATAAAAGTTTCTTTGAAGGAGTTGTAGGTCTTGACGAGACCTACATTTTAAGTGACAGCTGTCAAACTTCAAACTCGTTTAACTCGTTAAATACGTATTTTACACCACTAGTTTCGTTGGAAAGTTAGTAGGTCTGGATGTACAATATACTGATTGATGCTTGTCAATTTTCAATCTCTTGATGCTCGCCTCTAATGCAAATGCAAGCGACGATCTAGCGACATCTAGTAAATAGTATATAACTTTATTTGCCTTGAGCCATTTCTTTCTTATTTTTATTTATGAGAATAATCTAGCACTATGAGTGCATTAATAATTCTTGTCCTAGAACTTGAAATCATTTCACATCTGCATTCTGCATGTAATCTGAAATCAATCCGTCTGTCAACTCGTCCACTGCCGGCGATTATCACGCGCCTTAGAGATTTCACCAAGAAAAAAATTAAAACCATTTTACATCTGCATGTAATCTGAGACACAGGAGAATAAATAATAGTTCTGAGATCGATCTGTCTGTCAACTCGTCCGCTGCCGGAGATTATCTCGCGCCAGTGCGTGGCACGCGGCGACCGCGCGCGCGGAAAATTGCCACTCGCACTCGAGATCGAGAGATGTCGCAGAGATGTCATAAACGTGGGATAATTTTCGGTAGGAAAACGGATATGCTTTGTTTTGTAGCTGAAATAGGCATTTTTCGTGATTCTCAGACGAGTTTTCACCTTTTATATGCACTCAAATCGTTTATTGTTTATTTTTTTATTATTTTATGAAATACGAAAATTTATATTATCATTTTCGTGGTTTTTAGAAAGTATCAAAACATTGTTGATTTCAATGATGAAATCAAAAGGAAACTAGTTTTACATACATTATAATTGTTCTTTCTCATTGTAAACCAATATCAGCTGTTTTATAGCCCCTTTTAATTTAAAGCCCTCGGATTCCGAACCCAGTAATTACCGAGTAAAGCGCAGGGTTCCGGTCGCACACCCTCTGGATTCCGCTGCTGTGTCAAATCTGTTTGATAGACATTCGGGAACAATATTTTTGACTGTCCCGATGGCGTAGTGGATAGTGCACCTGCCTTCTACGCCGAGGGTCGTGGGTTCGATTCCCACTGGACACAAATATTTGTAAAGTCAATTTTCAAATATTTGTGTAAAGTCTGGGTGTTTTATATGTATAATATGTATTTATTTACAAAAAAAAAACGTATATAAGTATTATATCAGTTGTCTAGTTCCCACAGTACAAGCTTTGCTTAGTTTGGGGCTAGATGGCGCTGTGTGTTTCGTCCAGGGATATTTATTTATTTATTTAATAGCCCGCAGCCCTCCAGAGAACGTGTGCGGCAGTGGCGGTGTTGTACATTGCTTGCGTTTGATATTAGTTTGCAAGGATTTTATAACTAACATGTTTGTTTGTTTTGTACAAACTTGTTATTGTTTTAAAGACTGCTTCTTTTCAAGTTCATGGACAGTTCTACTCATGGGTGTCGTCTAAGGAGACTAAAGAGTAAACCCGGTAAACCCTGACAATAGACTTATGACAATCACCCTCCGCTAAAGGAAAACTCAGGTTTAGCTGTGGACTGTCACTGCTGATGGTGACTATGACAAGTTTAACTTTTTTTCTGACAGTGACGTACTACTGGTCGTTTAAAATGACGAACAATGGACGGACGTATACTACCTGATTCATAGAAGAAGGAGAAGGCAACATTATTTTTGACTTCTTGCTCAAATGTCATGTTCATGTAATATGAAAAAGACGCAAACAATAATGTTGCCATTTTGGGTCCCTTTCTTCTTGAATCAGGTTATACTACTACCTACTATTCAATACGTTCGCTGCGGCGGACCCTCCCGGCGAAGTGTAAGTAACGCGCCATCATTCCAACCCATTGCCACGTGTAATAGAATTGTTTGGCAGCCGAGGGGTTAAGGGGAGAGGGCTACTAGAATTATTTGATACTCAATGTGGATCATTTGTAAGAGCGGTTGTTCAAGAGTATAATTGATTTGTGGGAGACATCGGGTTGAACTGTTTTTCTGTTTTTTGCTGGAGATGCGCGCTGTCACTACATCAACCTATATTTACCTAAATATAGATTGATTAAAGTGTGCTTCTTTCATTGAAATAATGGACACCACCTGCATCATCGTATGTTTCGTCACCAAAATTCAGTGCTAGAAAAGGCAGAGTCTTTGAAATGGTATTGTTTGGCGCTGAGCAAGTAACTACCAGTGTAGGCCTGACGATCCAGGTCAATAACGTTGTAAGTATTCTTATGGTAATCTTTAAATAAAGTCTTCAACAGTTTCGAACCGTCAAATGTGTGCTGATTCCTACTCTTAAAAAGGTACAAGTTTTGAGGAACTGAAGCCACTTACTTACCAGTCTTGACTTGATACTAAAGGGCGATCTTTATTCTTCAAACGAAGTCTTCAGCTGTAAAGGGTCGTTATAAAAGTGGAAGAGTCCCTCTCAAAGTCTAGGATCTGAAGGAAAAGGAGCCACTTACCTGTCTTGACTTGATGTTCGAGGTCAACTTTTTAGTCTTTAAGCGATATCTTCAGCTATAAAGGGTCTTTATAAAAGTGGAAGTGTCCCTTTCAAAATCTGAAGGGAAATGAGCCACTTACCAGTTTTGACCTGGTGCTTAAGGGCGACCTTGCAGTCTTCCAGCAGGGTCTTCAGCGGGAGAGGGTCGTCAGGCAGGTGGAGGTCCACGATGCGCTGCATCTCCTCCGGCATCTTGAAGTCCAGGATCTGGGGATTAAGATGGAGTAAGTGAAAATGTCTCAAGTTCGTCATGTAACTAATCATAAAGTGAAATTTTGAAGGTTGTTGGTGACCAGCGACAGAACCTATGGAAAATTTTAAAAGTGCGACAACAAACAGAAAAGTAGGTTATCCTTAATCCTGGTGAATGGGTAGCTAACTGGAGAACTAATGTCGCCACTCTCGTTTGGGTCTTCATTTGTAATTTGTAGAAAAATTGATAATGGCAAAGAACAGTTCTTTCCGTTTGAAAGAATCGTTGATAAAGAATGCTCTAAAACCTACCTTCTCATTGCGGTCGTTGACTTGCTGCACATAGTCGAGGAGCACGTCACAGACTCGTTGGAGGAACTCGCGCGTCTGAGGGTTCGCGTCCTCGCGGTACGGCAAGATGGCTGCCCAACAAGATGGCTACTCACTAAGATGACTGCTCGACAAAACAGTCGTTTGATAGGACGTCTGCTCACAAGAACGCAGCTCAATTGAATGGCTGCTTATTAAGATTGAGGCTCAAAATGATGGATCTTCAACAAGATAAGATGTTTGCTCACTAAGATGGCTGCTCACCTTCTCATTGCGGTCGTTGACCTGCTGCACGTAGTCAAGGAGCACGTCGCAGACCCGTTGGAGGAACTCGCGCGTCTGAGGGTTCGCGTCCTCGCGGTACGGCAAGATGGCTGCGAACAAAAATAAACATTGTAGACATGGATAAATGGAAACAACCTCCCGAAACTTTAAAATCTGCACGCGTTATGGAAAATAGATAAATGAAAATAACAACTTCCTGAAAGATAAAAAGATTAAAATTTTCACGGGTTATCAAGCCTTTGCGGCTTGATAACCCGTGAAAATTTTGTTTACAAAACAAAACCCGCATGTTTACAAAAAATGTAAGTGGAGTCCAAGGCAGAGCAAGAACTATTATTTTTAAAAGGTTTCTGTTAATTTTGGAATTCAGCCAGCGTCAAGGAGACACACGGTAAACCAAAAGTACCTGGAGATTTCATATACCTATTATGTATCTTTCCTTATCAAATCTTATGCATTTTATAAAACGCGACACAGCGGACTTTCTTTTCCCGTATTTCAGTCAAAAAAACACGATAAGCAGGAAATCTCTATGTCACTGCCCTTCCACAGTTTAAAAGTGTCAGTGATGCACAAATAACGAGTAAGTCTGCCCGTCCCCTCCAAGCCTGTGTTTGATTAAAACTCGTGTACCCTCTCGTGCTCAGGAATGTGTGAGAGTAGGGTGACCAGCGCCTACGTCTCTTAATAGGACATCACGGTTTGTCGCCTGTAGCACAAATTAGGGAAACGGTGCGCGGGGCGCCTAAATACAGATGGGTCACTCAATACTATCCACGATTTTGACGCTTACTGACTTTAACTATAAAAAATTGGAAGGCAAGGTAACTAAGAAGATGGTTACCACGAACATCATATTTCTTGGATTAAAATTTGCTTATAATCATGTGACGTTCTTGTATCAGATTTTGCTGACTTGATATTCTTATACTTTGAAATTTCTGAATGTAGCAACCCTGGTTAAAATGTAACAAGTGACAATCGCAAAAATCACGAGTAGAGCCAATTGATCCTTCTGTAAACTGTCTATTTTGTACCTGTAGGTACTGGGTTTGTGTCTACTTTCACTATTTTGACATTGGAGTTTTATTCAGATAAATGTGGATTATGACATTTTTTGAAATATCGAACGTAGCAACTCCTTCTTTTTATTTCATTTTATTTCGAGTAAGCCTGTGTAGTTTCATTCCAATTTTAGCATACCTACCTATACTAGCAGTTTGAAAAGTTACAGAGGTGATTTAAGTATGTTCTACTTTTTCTTTTATTTGTGGTCACAGTACTGGCGTCACATTGCAATGACTTCCGCTCACAGATGTCCAGAAATTATTTGCAGCAGCCGAGGGGTTAAAACTCGTATGAACCATTTTCAACCTTCTTCCTTAAAGGAAAAGGTTCAAAATGCCTTGGATTTGTTGGCAGCTGAAGTTTTGGATATTACGAGCATTTTCTCATAACAATGGTTTTTGATTTTCAATATAACCCCGGCAAAGTTGTTTTTGCAGCTTGCGACAGTTTTCTTCCGTAAATTTCGTATGGAAAAGTAAGTTTTAGAAGCGTAGAAATAGCTTTGTATTTACTCGTAAAGGATGGAAGAGCAACTATGGCTTTGGGAAACGCTGATTCTCTATTTTCACCACAAATTCTAAGATATTAAGATTTGTATGGGTTTTTTTAATATGTAAGATATAAGTTTGTGATTTTGTATTGTAGTATTGTAATAATTCTAGCATTGTACGTTGATCAGTGAACCTATGTTCCTGTGAGTGATTGTTTGCCCTCTGTCGGATATTTTTCATACGAAGAAAGAATCCTCCATTTTGTATTTTTTTTTTAACTAGATTGGGATTTTTACCCGACTGCCTCAGAAGGAGAGTTATGTTTTTCGAGAGTATGTATGTATGTATGTGGACAAGAAATATAACTTTTAAAGCACTCGCGATTACTTTCACACATAATAATTACTTTAACGGGTCTTATCGCGATAGTTTTTTAGGTAAATAAGCGATTTACCTGGACACTCGACGTTTCAACTGGGTTGCACCAGTTGTGGTCGCGAGCAGACTGACAGGTAAATCGCTTATTTACCTAAAAACTATCGCGATAAGACCCGTTAAAGTAATTATTATGTGGACAAGAAAATTCTGTTTCACGGGCTACAGCCCAAACGTATAGTTGGATTTTGACATATGAGGTGTCGTTAGATTCGTCTCAGCAGCGCGAGTGACACTGGCTATATTAAAAAAATTGTAGATTCAAGATGGCGAATTTTTACAGCAAAATACTACTTTAAAATTACCGCAGTCGGGTTTATTGTTTTTTAATGAACTTTGAGCTTCTAGAGACTATCCAAGGTCAATCCCATTACCATAACCATAACAGCCTCAACAATCCACTGCTGGACATGGGCCTCCCGCAATCCAGGGAATTGGCATTGACAGCAGCGTTCCACTGTTCATCTTGCACTGCGCTCGTCTATCCGCCTGCCCAGTGTGGTGAGTAATAAGACCTACAATTTTAAATAAGACCTAAAAGAAAGTAAGCACTTTCGTTCCGATTTAAAATCTTCAGTGGGTTTCAGCCCGATGAAGCTAAAAATCAATTTGATAGAATACAAAGCCTCTTTTAACATTTTTTGAATGTTTTCTCACATACCCATACTTTTAACCCCTCCGCTGCCAACCCAACAATGTGGTGAGTCGAGCGTGGCTAATCGGTGGGGGCTAGTGATGTCAATATTGAGTGAAATACCCACCTACTAGTGACCGATAACGAAAACTCAGAACCGGCTGGTTATTAGGAAAAATATCCCCAAAGAATTTAGGTTGATATATAAGAAAAAAAATATTGCACCTCGCATTCTAGCTGAAATCAGCAATCGGCAATTTAATTTGTAAAAACCGACAGCTTTTTACTGTTTTGTGCTATGTTCTTTATCCGACTGACGCAGAAACATAACCCTCCCATGTTTTTCGCGAGTAGGTAGGTATGTTTGTTGTATGCAGACAATAAAATCGTTTTCTCGGGATATAGCCCAAACGGCCGGGCGGATCTGAACATGTAAGGTATCGTTAGATTTGTCTTAGCAGCGCGATTGACACTGGCCAAAAAACCATAAATGCAAGATGGCGGATTGTTATCGCAAAATACTACTTAGAAATTACAGATTTTTGTTTTTTGATAGATTTTTGTTTTTTGATATAGAGTTTAAATTTTATCGATATCAAATTCACCACACTACTAGGGATGAGTGGAATACTATTTACGCGTGCCACGTTACGTAGGAATTTGACAACTGTTCAGTCGAAGCAATATTTCTTTTTAATTAAATGTTTGTATTATTTAAATACTTTACTTTCGAATCGACTGTACAAATGAATGGCAACTTCGTAACTACAAAATGACAACCGCAATTATTATGACGTATTCAGCTGGTTTTTATACTGAATTTTGGAAACACGTAAAGATTGAGATTAAAACTGAAAACAAAAGACCTCCTCAATGTTTTTGGTTTAGTTAAGTGATACAAGCTTATGGCTATGGGCCTGGCAGGAGGAAATTCAAAATGGTGGATTTTAAATGCAAAATGTGACTTACCTATCGCAGTCGGGTATTTTTTAATAATTGTTCTCAAAATAGTAATTATTAGGTCAGTCATGGATTAAAATTTTCTTGTAGAAGAAAGAAGAGCCACAAAATAACAAAAAATAAAATTATCGGGATATCTTGCTAGCCGGGACAAAAAGCTGCACTTAGAGAGTGTTGTGTGCAAACACTTTGGGCCCTCATCCCTCGCTTAAGTGCACAACTAAATCGGCTTATGACGTCACACGTGAAGTAGTGTTGATGTACAACACATGAAGTACCTACTCATGAAGTCGATTTCGCTGTTTTAATATTTTAAAGATTGATTGTTTTTGAGATTTTAGCCAGTAGCAAGCAACCCTGGCTATGTAACAAGTGACAATCGCCAAAATCCTAAATAGGTTTGTTTGAGAGAACCTTCTGTCCCAAATAAGAGAGTTTACAGAAGGTTCACGCGACCCTATTCAGGATTTTTGCGATTGCCATAATTATATTACATAGCCAGGGTTAAGAATATCAAAACAGTAAAATCTGAAACAAAAACGTCATACATATGATTCTGACTCTATTTGAATCCAAGAAATATGACGTTCGTGGCCATCGACTTATTTCCAGTTAAAGTCAGTAAGCGTCAGAAACGTCGTGAGTACTGAGTGATCCATTTGTAAGTGTAGGCTAGGCGCCCTGTATAAATGTACTCTCTTAGAGAGTGTTTTGTGCAAAATGGTGCAAACACTTTGGGCCCTCATCCTTCGCTTAAGTGCACAACTAAATCGGCTTATGACGTCACACGTGAAGTAGCGACGTCACTAACACGCACCCTAGCAGCTGTGTTTAATGTACTTACATACGCATCACACTTCAATCCCTAAAGGTGTAAGCAGAGCGTTAACGGCCGTATAAGTACTTCACGACTGACGAATGTTTGAGGACTGCTTCAGTAAAACTGAGGAGGATCACTTCAGTTAAACTGAAAGGATCGCTTCAGTAAAAAATTTAATCAATGAAAAACATCAATTCGTCGCGACCTTTTTTAGGGTTTCGTAGTCTACTTGAAACCCTTATAGTTTCGGTAAGTCTGTCTGTCTGTCTGTATGCCGCGCCCTCATAACTCCGTCAGTTTTAAAGCTATCAACATCAAATTTGGTGTGAAGATAGATCGTGTTAACCCAAAAGAGACATCCGGAAAATGTGTGAAACGTGGGCGGAGAATTTCGACTGAAGTGAGAGTTATACAGGTTTAAAGTACATAATTAATAAAGCAAAACTCCTAAGTTATATTTTAGAAAATCATCCCCGTTTTTTATTAAAATAAGTTTTAAATAAGTGAAGTGGTAATCATAATGATAATGCTGGCAACACTATGGTAAACTCTCAGTTTGGCACCGCTAAAAGAGCTCGTATCCGAGCCAGAAACCCTTTAATTAAGGCTCCAGCAGACCAATGCTACGTTGCGTAGACGCAGACGCATGCAACGGTTGTAATGTATGGAGCTGTATTAAGTAGGCATATACGCGTCATTTTCTGGACTTCTTATTTTAATTGCATTGCGTGTCGTATCCGGTATGCGGGAGCCTTAACGCAGACGGAGCGCAGCGCGGGTGCTTTCGTGCAGTAAATAATATAGAGATGACAGGGCCCCAAGTCTGCTAAATGAAAATCGTTTCACTTGGATGTCGATGGCTTGTCAGTTGCATGGTTTTGGTCATTTCGTAGTCTGCTAACAGTTTTTAATGGAAAATCACAGTGGCAATAGAATGACAGTTGTGTGTCGCTGGCATTACAATGGCTAAAAATTAACAGACTTGGGGCCCAGGTGTTGCGTTGCGTGCGTACGTCTGTCATCTGACGTCTCCATTCCATTACTGCACGCACGCACGCGTGCTACGTTCGGTCTGCGTTAGCTTTAAGGCCGTGCGCTGCGTCGCTGGGACTATCAATGCGAGGACCTGCACTGCTTGAAGTAAGGGCATGCGCTGCGTATGCTTGCCAGTGTGGCAGGGTCTGCGCGCCTGCGTAGAAATACACGCTACGCGACGTGACGCGACACAAGGCGACGCGTCCTGTCTGCGGGAGCCTTTACTTTTTCTACCTACTCTACACATGCAACCTCATTAAAAAAACTCTTTAGATGCAAAAAAATATCCCTCGGTTGTCAAGTAATATGTTTGACAATTGATTTGTTTACTTTGAGCTTTGATAATTATTTTACTTATTTTGTGCGATTTTTTTAGTTTATTACATATTTTACCGTTACCTGCAGACCAGGGCATCGTCAATAATAATTACATCAGTAGGTTTTTAGTGATTTATTGTGCTTTTTATCGAATAACATGATTTCTTGTGTTTTTGCCTCTAAATCAGTACAATCCAGTATACAGAATGTGCGAATGAAGTCCTATTTGAATACAATTTAGGTATTAAATAATATTCGATGCATAGATAAGTGTAAAAATGTTCTAGGGCATTAAAATATACCTATTTATAAACAATGAAATACAATGTTTGTGTTTGTTTTGGTTTAATGACAGATATGAATGACAGTTTACTTTTTAACATTGATACTTCTGCCATAATTCATGAAGGTTTTATAGATACTATGCCGTCATCTAAGAAGGTTCCATATGATCTCGATGGCAATGCAACAAAAATGCATGTTCGTTTCATTTCATTTCATTTTTAGTACCACAATTTGTTTTTAATAAATATAAAAAAATTGAGGTTTTTTAAATAAAATTAAATATATGCTTTAGTAACATTTCAACTAAGCTTTAAAATGATATACTATTTATATCAGACGAAATTGAAAAACCCCTTTAATATCACCTTTAGAAATGTTGAGAAAAATTTATTTTTAAAGTTTTTGGACCCCCTCCCATAATTTTTTTTTCTTTTGTAATATTGAGTAGGGTATCGTTAAATAGGTCTTTTTAAACTAAGACGAGGTTTTTTTGAAACAAAGTCACTAAAATATTTCTGTCTCGAGATATTTGCTTTTAAAAGGGGCGTTTCTGAGCCATTATTTGTTCCAGCTGTAACTCCTAAAGTATAAACGATAAAAATTTGAAAAAAATATGGAATATACTTCTCAATTTGAAGTAACCATGAAAACTATAACGGATACTGTACCACGAGAAATTTCAGAAAAATAAAAGCTTTTCTATTTGCGGTTGGTAATCATACAGCTGCAAGCAAACCAGCAACAAAATTAACTTTGTACCGCTGAATAACCTCATATTTAAACGTTGACTACGAAGCCCTATTTGTGGGCGTGTCTGACACGCTCTTGGCTTTTTTTATATTATAGTAGTGATAGGTTGTTAGCCTGTGTAGCTTAAAATTTATATTGGTAGGCACATTGAAACCCGAATCTTGAGTCCTCCAGTAGCCTCCTACGACACCCGCGGGAAATGAATGGTATTACTGATACCTTCTAAATGACCATGCATTAACCACCTCAAGCCAGTATATCAATAACAATTTTCCAGTACACCAGCAGTCGTTTATCCGGCCTTGCTCCGTCCCGGATCCGGATCCGGACAAGTTGATCCGGCATCCGGGCATCCGGTAATGACGCGGATCATTGCTGAAGAGGGCTCATTTGTACTGTACTATCGTGAAGGTCAAGCTAGTGTGGAAAGAAACCTTTTTTATTTTATTTGGTCGCGTTTGGTTTTGGTCAGTTTAGATTCTGAATTCCGAATACTGCATTCAGACCCAGGATTTTTAATTGTTTGACATATGACAATTTCTAGTTCTAGTATTGTGATGTCATTATGTAAACAAAATTGTGTATGAGATAGGACAATTTTGTAGAATTATGAAAATATTTGATGTAGTGTAGGTAATATCTATCAATCTGAAACTACGCAAAACTTTTGACGTTGTTGCCCGATTGTGTCTAATTTGGTACTCTAATTTTCTTCCCTACCGCATACCATTAGGTACATAAACTAACAAACAGAACATGACCTGTATTTGTTTCATTAATAGAAAATAAATAAATATTAGTCTAATAAAAAAACGCCTACTTCACACTAACCGCAAAGCTAATCCACAGAAAAGTGATAAAAAATATTCTATTTCTTTCTCAAATCCCTGTCTGGTCTATCAATCGTACCCTCCCTTCCCCGGTCGGGTAATCCCTTATAAAATGAAGTTGTAAGCCACAGGCTTAGACCACCCTCTTTTCGGCGTTTATTTCCCAAATATGTGGAGAGCTAAACAGTTGCTTTTAAAAGATATTAATTACATTATTACAGCTGACAGTGGCAAGTAGGAAGAGAAGTTATGTTTATAAATCAATACGGAATTTGCAATGACATGAACTTAAAATTCTTACTACCAGCTAGTTTGCTGTTTAGAGATATGACTTATATAGGGTGAAATTTTACTAGTGACAGATAGCGAAAACTCAGAACTGGCTGGTCATAAGGAACAACTTTTCCTAAGGAACATAGGTCGACATAAAAAAAAAATTGGGCCTTCCATACAAAGTTGCCGATCAGCTGATTTGAATTACTATGAGAGATCAAAATTTTTTGTTCGGCCTATGTTCCTTGGGGAAAGTTGTTCCTTATCACCAGCCGGTTCTGAGTTTTCGCTATCGGCCACTAGTAAAATTACACCTTATATACAAGTAAAAAAATTGCCTATTCATCTGGCCAATAAGCAAATAAATGCTAGGAAAGTTACAGCTAGACTCATCAACCAACGTACACTGCCTGCCTCTACAGTATCGGGTCGTTGAACGACTCGGTGTCCCACACGAAGAGAGAGAGAGAGAGAGAGAGAGAGAGAGTATCAAAGTATCAAATAATTAATTATTCCACACAAGTTGACGTGATTGTCGTTGCTAATGCAGTTTTAAGGTTAAACATTGATTAATGATTGTGTTTTAGAATGAGTTAATGACATTTTGGATGCAAGAGATTCTGTTGAGTCATCTAAAGCGTAAGTTGAAATCGGTAGAGGGAGTTTAACCTCGACTGAATACCTGTTGGCCAACCGCATGGTGACGGTGAACCCACAATTTGCATTCCCAAAGACGATTGACGTTCAGCAGGTGGCAGGTCATAAAACAATGAAAAATCCTTTTGCTCCGAATCCTTTTGTTCTTACTTTTGCGAAAAGTGTCCAAAACGTCAAATAATTTAAAAAACCAAAATTTACATTTTAAATCTGTTAAAATTATGATGCTAGATGTGCAAACAAAATAATATTATCTAGATTTCGATAGGTATTCGTTTTTCATATAAAATGCCAGTTTATTATCAAGATTTACTCAGAGAGTGTACATTTTTGCGATTGTCATTTGTTACATAGCCAATCTCAAAGTATAAGAAATTTTAAACCAAGAAAGATGACATTCGTGGAAACCTAGGGTGGAAACCAAGTTTTATTAGTTACCTTGACTTCCCATGAAATTCCGGTTGCAGTTCAATTCAATAAGCATCAAAATCGTCGCTAGTACTGAACGAGCCATATGTATAGGCCCCGCGCGTCGGATTCCCTAATTTGTGCTCACACACACCCCAGCATTCCATAAGTGTCAGATTACATCATCATCATCAGATAGGCCACAAATGCCGCGTATCCCGCCACTGCGCGCGTG
This sequence comes from Phthorimaea operculella, assembly GCA_024500475.1. Lineage (NCBI taxonomy): Eukaryota > Metazoa > Arthropoda > Insecta > Lepidoptera > Gelechiidae > Phthorimaea > Phthorimaea operculella. Next base: position 3,642,415 of record JANFCV010000021.1, on the reverse strand, counting down.
TCGCGACTTCCACCGGAAATATCACCCCGGAAGTGGAGATAGCGCCCCGGAAGTGGAGATAGCGGGCCGGATGTGACGTCACAGATGCAACTTTACACCAAGTGTCGTTTAGATTAGGCTGAGGCGGATGTTTCATTAACTGATACTGGTTTCATTTTGGGAAAATTGCTGTTCATGTACCGAATTTTGTTTCAGTATTTGATCCAAAATTCCAAATGGACATGGACAAATACATGGACAGCTATTTTCGCGATTATCACTTGTTACCCAACCAGGGTTGCTACTGTCAAAAAATCTCAAAGTATCTATATTAAGATATCAAAACAGAAAAATCTAATACCTACAAGAACGTCATATGATTCTGAGCCAATTAATTCCAAGAAATATGACGTTCATGTCAACCACCTTCTTAGTTACCGGAGATTCCGGTTATTTCCAGTTAAAGTCATAATCGTCGCTAGTACTGAGTGAGTCAGTCATATGTATAGACCCGCGCGCCGATTCCCTAATTTGTGCTCACACCCCAGCATTCCATAAGTGTCAGATTACATCATCATCATCAGATAGGCCACGAATGCCGCGTATCCCGCCACAGCGCGCGTGTCGTCACATCCGCCGGAAATATCGCCCCGGAAGTGGAGATAGCGGGCCGGATGTGACGTCACAGATGCAACTTTATACCAAGTGTCGTTTAGATTAGGTTGAGGCGGATATTTCATTAGCTGATACTGATTTCATTTTGACGAAAATTGCTGTTCATGTACCGAATTTTGTTTTAGTATTTTAGGTAGGTAAAGTTGGTAGTATGCAGATGCATTTCTAAGAAAAATGATTATTTTATTTACAGAACTGTCAACGATAAAATAAAACTCATAAAATTGAAAATCAGATTGTAGAAAATAATTTCTAATTCTTCTTACGCATGAGTACCTACCTACCGCACCATTTCTAAATTTTTACATTAGTTATTTACGAAATCACACATAAAAACTTGATAATTTACCTACTAGGTATAGCACACGTTGCCGCTTGCATTTTCACGTGGATGTTTCACAGGTTGGCATTTTTATGTCTATCAAAAGCCGCAATCTATAGCTAGATTAATGTCCGGTGGTAAGTGTTCCCAATTGGTCTTGCTATCAAACAATACCATCAAGTGACCCATAAAAAAATCTCTTGGATAATAAGTACTTACAGTCATAGTAGAGGTTGCCGACGGCGCTTGTGAGCTTGGGAGTGCCTTGTCCCGACAGAGCAGCCATCCTTTCACCCTGCACCAACAAACAAACATATTTTACTACATTTATGTTCAGTTTATAATATAATTTGTCTGCATTTCGTCATTCTAGCAAAGTGAAACGGAGAGATTTGTTTTTGGTGTTTATTGTAAGTTAGAAAATAAACACAATCAATACCATGTACCTACATACTTAACTACCTACTTACCTGCTTACTTACTTACTTAACTTTAACAGAATTTCTTTAACCCTTAAACGATCTAAACCTCGTAACTGCTACCAATATGATTATGGCGTAGCCATACTGTAGCTCGTAGCGCTACGCCGTAGAACCATCGTGGATACAATATAATTAATTATTGATCGCAACTGAATATTTGTGTAAATAAGCAGTGATAAAATGTTTCAGTGTTCTTCATTGTTATAGGAAAACGCTAGGTATTCAGTTAATTAATTTATATAAATTTATATTTAACTACGAATATATTTATTTTGTCCAATATCTTTGACATATCAACATTTGTTCTATTTCATATTAGGTATAACGTGCAGTACAGGATGAATATGAGTAATAGCACAATTTGTGGTAATAATGAGTATGAAAGTTAATGACAGCTAGTGCAGCGAACTCGTGCATGAAATGACATGACATGATATGAATGGCAAGACAAGGCTAAAAATGTGTGTGACATTTAGCAACATCTTACTACCACACCTAATTACATGCAAGAAAATAGTGATAGCTAATTACATGCAAGAAAATGGCGGACGTGTATGAGAGAAAATGGCGGGAAATCAACGAACCAGCTGGATATGTTCAGCTATTTGCTTGCAGTACGAAAAAAAACCGTCCAGAGTTAGCTTTGACATTTGCGCTAACTTCTAGTCTAGTCTGGAAAGAGAGAAAAGATATGTTAATTTTTTATGTTCATTTCGTACCAATCCGATTAAGGGTTAATTTTTTTTTCAGTACTTTTATTTCAAAGTAGATTAACATAAAATGAAAATTACATTAATATAAAAATAATGTAAATTACAATAAAAACCACGCCTCTTTATCATTGTAGTTATCTTCAATACTGATTTAACGGCGTATATGTTTTGTATTCATAAATAGGTAGGTAGGTATCTACAATATGTATTTGAGTCTGCGCAGTTTGTTTTGCGCATGCGCGAAAAAATCCATACTAAAAGGTCAAAAGGGTATCGATATGTATTACAAAGAAAGGTCGAAACACACCTACTTATATTTCATTTGCGGAATTTTGTGTTATACGAATATGGCATCAAAGAATGCCCGCAAATCGCCCTACCCATTTAAGGGACCATTTTATACTGGTTTTGATACAAATACTAAGAAAAACCAGTATCTGATGGTCCTTTAAACTGGAAGGTGAATTTGCTGGTGATACTTATATGTACTCTACGCTGAATTAAGCGTAAGTGCGTTCTGACCCTAAGATAAAATGTTGTGTATGAAGAAAATGAGAGAACATCTAAATGAAAAACATCTAAATCTACATCATACTAAACATTTTACGTAACATATACTGTTTATCTAAAAGCCTAAAGAATACTGACCTTATTAACGAAGTGGCGATACGATATAATTTTTTAACGGTAAATATTTTATTTTTAACTACAATTTATTTAATTACTATATATCATTGACCACTACTTGTAGGATATATTCTTTGTCGAGAAACAAATGACTATATGGCAGAACGGGTCGCGGATAAAGTTGTATATGAAGAGGGTATGGTCGCGGAGTTTAGATATTTTATATATGTTTTTCATATATGAAGGAAAATTTGGTATTTCACTGGAAATTTCAGCTTACAGCTGTAGTCCCGTCTTGGCCTGGCCACGGACTGAGCTGGGGCCTTCCAGGGTCTATAAAATGGGGGGAGGGAAGCGCATGCGTGGTGGAAAAGGTTGAAGGTTAGTGGTGGAAGGGGTGGGGGGACCTATATAGGCCCTAGGTGGTCAATACGCGAAAACAGGTCACCTATTACATGCAAGGCTGTGCATTTGATTAAACGTGGTAATGTTGGGAATGCATTCTCGTTTCAGGCTATTAGGAATGAATTTCACGAGTAGAATTGTATTCTGCTGTTTAAACAATGAATTTTATGAGGTTAATGCATATTTCCCGGGACGTTCTGGCACAGAATATATAGGGTGAAATTTTACTAGTGACCGATAGCGAAAACTCAGATCCGGCTGGTGATAAGGAACAACTTTCCCCAAGGAACATAGGTCGAAATACGAAAAACAATTTTGGACCTCCCATACAAAATGACCGATCAGCTGATTTGAGTTACTATGGGAGGTCAAAATTTTTTTTTCGTATTTCGACCTATGTTCCTTGGGGAAAGTTGTTCCTTATCACCAGCCGGATCTGAGTTTTCGCTATCGGTCACTAGTAAAATTTCACCCTATATAATAGTACTAGTTCTGGTTACTATGCAGAAACCTTGGTCTGAGGCATACCTATTCAACTACTTGAAATAGGACAACATTGACAAAACGTTGACAAAAACTTTCAATAGTGTAGACATATTTGAAAAATGTAGTCGCTGTACTTTCAAATCGTCGAATTTCGTAACTTTTTAGTATGACCTTTCTACAGATAGGTAACTCCCAACACTGAAATGCATTTATTCTTGCCAACAATCTTAAACATACCTAACATAATGTTTTGAAATCTTACAGCACATCAACCTATCCATATTCCACAGACATGAGACGGAGTCGTAAGATATGCGACATTGCGATGTTCGAAACCATTTCTATATTTAAAAACATTGAAATAGAAGAGATGCCGTCTATCTACACACGTGAGACGGCCAACAATCACTTGTCTGACAGATGTCATCCTACATCTCGTGTACCACGTCTCGTGAAGACAGTAATTTGACAGATAAGTCAAGGTGCTGCTGACAGTACAGACCTACATTTGAATGTCCTCCAAACTTCAAAGCTTCCCTAACGAATATGTGGGTGGCAGCAGTATGAACTTAAGATAGAAACACACGTAGCTTCCGGTTGAACGTTATTTTTGCGCAGCGCTACCGCATGCGTTAGTAAAATGCTATTTTCCACTTTCTTTTCATAAGAATACAGTTTATGTCAAACGGTTTGACAGACGCATCTGCTAACGCTGTCCATTGCACAACACCGCGTCAACGTATGCGACTGTCAAACCGTATTTGTACAGGAATAAAGTCGAAATTCTTCTTGTCCTAATTCCTGACGCATGTATTGGAATTTTTGGTGCACTCACAGCGCTATACCTATTATTCTCATAGATAAATTAAAAAATGAGAAAATTGAATCGTCGCTTCGAGAGGAGATCAAGACGTTGAGAAATTTACTAGGGTCCGCTAGGCGCTAGCTCAGTTGGCAGAGCGATGGAGCGATGCTCCACAGTCCCGGGTTCAAGTTCCGGCGGTCGCTAGTGAATTTTTCGTAACGCATGCGTCACGCAGCGCAAAAATTACGCACAAACGGACGTTACGTTTGCTTCTCGCCTCCCCTAATGAGTACGTGGGTGGCAGCAGTATGAACTTAAAGCCAGCAGTTTTAAAAGGTCACGTGCCCACGTCCGCCTACATTCGCCTACGTCGCCTCGTACAGTACGGTCATTCGAATAGGCCATATTTGACAGCTAACAAAATAATGTTAATACTATGACATAACATAAGGTCTATTTTTCTTTATTGACATGTCCTCCAGTATGGATTTGACAGCTGTCAAATATGGCCTATTCGAATGACCGTACTCTAAGGCCTGCATTTTTAAAAGGTCACGCGCCCACATCCGCCTACGTTTGGCAAAGTCGGCTCAGAAAAGCTTTGCACTCTTTGGCACAGAGACACTTTACGTAATCATACCTACCACGCTTTTCTAGAGGCAAAAAGAGGACAATATAATATCGCATGTCAATCCTGATAGCAGAACAGCTTACTTCATTAATATCTTGCGGGGTAGGCAGAGCGTCAACGGCCGTAAAAATACGGTTTTATTGCCATGTCTGTTTGAGGATGAGGTGATGCTATTCTAAGCCGGCATCAAATTTTGTTCAAATCATGCGTATTAAACCCTCCAATGCAAATCGCAACTTCGATATTGACATTGAAGTATGCACTAAAATAAAAATAAAGTGTTCATAGAATCGCTCCAAAAAGATTTTTACCTATTAGCTTTTGGCATCAGCTGGCCACATGACATGAAAAAATGACGTGTGAAAGCCATTAAATAATAAAAGAATAAAATAGGTAAATTTTTCTTTTATATTTATCAAATGGCATCGCTGTCAAAGTTTTTACGGATGGTTGCCAGTTTTTTATGAATGAAAGCTTTTTGCAGCTTATACTATAATAGGTAGGTAAGTATTACAATCTTTTTGTTATTTTTCGTGGCCAAGGAGCTATATAGTTCGTGGCTTTTGTTTTCTAGAGTATTTGCACATGTCATGTGCAATTTCATATTGCATGACTTCGAGCAACGCATCTTCCGTCCCGAAGTTGCATGATGACACGGATGACACTAATAAATATTTATCCATTAGGTAATCCTAAACATAAATTTATCAGCACGGGAATCAAAATTGGTCCAAGTAGGTAAAGAAAAAATTTTAAAGATTAAAAAATGTGAGGTTAGGAAATGTTAGGTTATAAACGAAATTACTATACCTACCTATAGCTTATCTAAAACATTTTTTTTAGATTAAAAATCTTAGTTATGAATAAATAATATACTTCTACGTAGATATTTCTTTTTTATCAAAGGACAAGTAAGCTTGTACCATTACCTACTTTATTGAGTAAATAAAAGAAATATTCCTAAAAAACTCCTACACGTGCAAATACCAATCCTTCTTAACCTCCCGCAGTCGTCCAAAATCACTTACCTCTACTTTGTAAACGTAAGAAATCACAAAAGATGACAAAATCTCGACGCGCCATAAGTAGGGGGGGAGGGTGAAACCCTAAAATAGAGAGTTTACAGAAGGTTCACTCGGCCCTATTTCGGATTCTCGCGATTGGCATTTGTTACATAGCCAGAGTAACTACTGTCAAAAATCTCAAAGTAGGTATAAAAATATCAAAACAGCAAAATCTTTTATCTAACGTCATATGATTCTGACCCAATTTTAATCCAAGAAATATGACGTTCGTGTGAACCACCTTCGTAGTTACCTTGTTTCCCTGAGATTCCGGTTATTTCCAGTTAAAAGCATCAAAATCGTCGCTAGTACTGAGTGAGCCATCTGGTAAGGCGCCCAGCGCGCTGTTTCACTAATTTGTGCCATAAGCGGGGAGTTGACACCCCCGCCACCCCAAGGGGGGTCACTGTGGGGGGTAAAGGGGGCGGGACGCGGGGCGTGCGCGGTGTACGCCCCAAACCCGATCGATAACCAAATACCAGAGGTTGTACCATTTTAGCCGACTTTGCGAGGAGGTAGAGGAATTTTAAGCTGGCGAATACTCGAAGCATACCTACGAGTACCTAATTGATGCTAGATACTTAAATTCTGTGAAATCAGATGTGTTAATGAGACAGTAGGTAGCTCCATCTTTTGTCGTAAAGTGCGAAGAAATCAGACGTTTTTTTAATGATTTTGCGAAAGTTTTAAACTTTTTTATCTACTGTATCAGACTTTTGTGTCATTCATTTACAAAGCATATATAAAGATTCAAAAGATAAATAATTATGACCATGGATCTAGGATTATAATATGATATGTCAGCTTAATTTGTATAAATATGACATGAAAAATCGTGCGGAACAAAATCTTTCATGTCATATACTTAACACATTCACTGCGGCAGCCTCTGCACCTAGTTTTACTGCCAGTGCTATACGAGTCATATAGTTCCCGTATGAAGAAAGCCAATCTTTCGTTACGAGAAGTATTTTCCCGTATCATGCCCTGACTTTGAGTTTTCCTACAGGCGTTTAAAATCAAGATTTTCACTTTTTTTTTCACAAGCTTATAGGCAATATCATTGTCAATATACAGCTTTGGTCGCACGGGGATCTGAGTAATAATGTAGAAGTTATAGGCATTTTTCAAAAACACAAATTTTACGGGAAATTATTTCCCCCGCCGCATAGAACACAAAAAGTGATAGGGATGGGGTAAAATCAAAAAATACGAACTTATCGAGGTGTTAGACGGTATTTGTTGTAATAGGTGTCATTTAACCAAAAAATACAATTTGAATAAAAACAATGTAAACAAGAATGATCCTTATGGCTTATTAATGCAAATGAAGAACAATGTTTTTATGACAAGCGCCTTTTCAATATAAGTTATACATAATTACTCTAATATATAATGCAAACTTTCACATGAGATCGGAGTTTAATAAATTATAATAAATACTTTACTTTACCAATAACAGCTGTCTAAGCAGGTATGTTTGCGTTTGTTCACAAATTTAGGTCGCCGATTTTTGATAAAATCAGGTTCTTGATCAAAAAGCTGAACTAGTTTAAATTATTGATGAAATTGCAGAAGCGCAGCGTCGAGAGGTGGTCACTGCGCACAACACTAGACCAAACTGGTTCGCCGCGTACGCGCCTCGCAGTGCTATACGGGGTTGTGATTACATAGTTCCCGTATAGCACTGAACGAAAACAAAAATCATCCAGTGCGATACGACAAAATATTTCCCGTACATTTTGTCTTCAGAAAAGGATAATAATTAAAAACGCAATATCAGGAATATATTTGTCTCACTTCTACCTACACAAGAACCTAGGAAAATACCCCCCGCACCGACGGTAAAACAAGGATAGCACGCTGCCGCACAGGCGGAAAGTCAAATACGGCCAAATACTTCCCGTAACGCAGGGAATGTGTTAACAATGCAATAATCAAATGCTGAATTCGTATTTACCTACTTTTCAACACGCTGGAATTCAAAATCTTTCTTTAAAATCTATTTCTTATTCTAGAAAATACTTAAGCTGGCTACTTATATTTATTTTAGTGAAAAGTAACCTTCAACGGAAGAAACCTACATACCTACTTACATTAAATAAGTACATATCTAACCTTATTTATTAAGGCTTAATACCATATTTTCAATTACTATTCTATTTTCTAACACTAACACCTAGTTACTAATTCATGATATCAAGATTTATATTGGTTCTCCAAAGAGTTACTGCGAATGACCACTATAAGTTGGAACCTTATGAGTATGTACTTTATGTCCAGTTGAAGTGCTGCTGATAGAAGGTACTATCGCTAGCAAATCCACTTCTCTATTAAAGGGATCAAGTAATACTGGTTTTTGATAGTATTTGTATGTAAAACCAGAGTAAGTTGGTCTCTTAAATTGGTAGGTGTATTTGCTAGCGATAGTACCTATAATAGATAGTACGAATACCTACATTATCTTTATCAAAGCTTTTAGCTTTCGGGAGGATAACAAGTTTTATCTTGAATGAAGCTAAGTGTCCATAGAGTAATGACAATAACTCAGAGAGAACCATATGTACATTGAAAATCTACTTAAAAGGAAAAATATTAAGCTAACTTGCATGGCATGCGTCTGGGTCAAAATTTAGCACTTTGATATAAGTATATCACAAGCGAAGCTTCAGGGTCTTCGACTCTGACACCAGGGTTCATCGGGTCGTTGAACGACTCAGTATCCCACACGAAAATAAAATAAAATAAAGGGTCTTCGAAGGTCTAATATTTCCAGATATAGTATGGTCGACATGGTTGTGCCTCGTGACGTCTAAAACAAATGAAAAATCGTTTGATTCTCACCATACAAGGTACGATCGAAGGTACAAAGATTTTAAAAAAGCGTATGGTTGATTATACAACGCCTTATCTCTGAAAATACTGGACTGATTTTGATGAAATAAAAATTTAAGTACATATTCAGATAAATATTGCTGAAGATAAGCTTGTTGAATAAAAATGTGCTAAATTTTGTTGACCCAGGTGCATGTCTAATTCTAACAAATAATTTACAAATGATTATAGAAAAATATGATATAAGAGATTATGTACGTACAAGACTATAAGGGTCCCTAAACTAAGAACAAGCCTGTACATATCAAATCAAACAGCAATTCGGTTGGATTCCTAGGAATTCGGCTGAAAGCCGGATTATACAGGGTGTTAGGGACGGTGTACCGAAAACTTTGCAGGCATGATCAGACCATCAAACCGAACAACTTTTACTATGGAGCCAATGGTGGGAAACGAAAAAAAATTTCCGACCTCCCATACAAAATTCACGATCAGCTGACTGACTTTGTATGGGAGATCGGAATTTTTTTTTCGTTTCCCACCATTGGCTCCATAGTAAAAGTTGTTCAGTTTCATGGTCTGATCACGCCTGCAAAGTTTTCGTTACACCGTCCCTAACACCCTGTATAGCTACATCGTAGGCTTCATTTCGTCATCGTCCTAACTTAGCACACCCTGGAATTTTAGCCGAAATCTCTTGTGCATTCTAGTGACGGCAAGCGGGTATTTCTCCAAACTGGTGATTCTAGACATCTAGATATGAACATCTTTACGGTGCCATCTGCGAATGCATGAAAAAAAAACTACCACTATAACAGCCACAACGGTCTACTGCTCGACATATCTAGGCTTGCCCCTATCGGGGGTATTAACATACCACGCTTGGCAGGTGGATTGGTGAGCGCAGCAAGGCCTTCAGTTAATAGGCCTGCCGTTCATTACCTAGATCCCAGTTATTAGTCTCCTTAAATTAAAATGATGATGATGATCTCTCCGGCCGATTTCGGCCATGGCGACCACTTCTACTCCTGATCAAGTCGGGGCTGATGCGCCGTAGGTGGCTATTGTAAGTAGGTAGTCGATTTTGACGGTAAACTCCCAAAATTGAAATATTGAGCATTTAACTCGGTGTTGTCTCTGTGTTCCTCACTGCTCTGAGCAGATTTCAATTTGCCAACTCAGTAGTGACATTGCCATCAGATACCAGTCTACGAACGTCCCAAATAGACCTGTCCGCGGTAAGTTAAATACTCAAATATACCTAGTATAGTGGTATAATGTCTTTGTATCACTCATTGCTCTGAGCAGATTTCAATTTGCCAACTCAGTAGCGACACTGCCATCAGATAGCAGTCTACGAACGTCCCAAATAGACCTGTCCGCGGTGAGTGGGATTTTCCTCATTTTTTTAATTACCTAATCTAAATTTCATCGCCGTGTGATGCCGGCTTAGAATATTATCACCCCATTTCTTTCTTGCGGGTGTCGTAAGAAGCGACTAACAGACTCGAGGGTTTCATAAGTATTGCAATTTTAGGCGACAGGCTGACAGCCTGTCACTATAGTGATACATGACAATAGCTAAGACGGCCCTCAAATATTTGTCAGATGTAGCGATAACGACCGTATTTTTACGGCCGTTGACACTCTGACTACTCCGCAAGGGAAAAAGGCTTGTTTTATGTATGTACTTAGATTTCATAAGTTATTCAAAGCATAATAAGGTTCTTTCGACCTATGTTCCTTGGAGAAAGTCGTTTCTGATCACCAGCCGGTTCTGAGTTTTCGCTATCGGTCACTAGTAATAGTAATGCGCCGACCTTCCATGCAAAATTCGCGATCAGATGACTGACTTTGTATGGGAGATCGAAATTTTTTTCTCGTTTCCCATCATTGGCTCCATAGTAAAAGCTGTTCAATTTCATGGTCTAATCACGCCTGCAAAGTTTTCGGTACACCGTCCCTTACACCCTGTATACTTATTCCATGCAAGTGCCACAGAAGGTTCACTCGACCCTATTCAGGATATTTGCGATTGTCATTTACTACTGTCAACAATCTCAAAGTAAAATCTGATACAAAACGTCATTTATGTTTTGTACATGTGGCATAAAATTAGTTGAAAGGAGCATTAAAGTGATTTTTAATAAAGATTCGCGAACCTTCGAACGAAGCCAACCTCCATACATCACAAACTTTCCTACTTATCTCCCAAACTCCGATTAACTTTGCGAAATGAGTTCAACTTTGTTAAAGTTTGAAGAAGAAGATTCGGAAATCTTTAAGTAAATATCGATGTTAAAAGATACCGTTGTGGTGCCGAAATTAGAATAGATCACTCCATATTTTTCCCGTGGATGTCGTAAAGAACGTGTTGATGTGTATTGCACTTTTAGACAATCTGCTGCTATGGTGATACACATTGTCCCGAATGACTCTCAAACTTATATCAGACGTGGTGTAAAATAACGCTTTTACGCTCTAAATTAACTTATTTACGCTCTACCCCGCAAGGGATATAGGCGTGATTTATGTATGTATGTAAAAGAGCATGAAAGTGCCTGAAAATAAGCTTTTAATAAAGATTCGCAAACCTACGAAGCCAGCCAGCCGCCATAGCCAACTTTCCTACTTATCTACGAAACTCGAAATGAGTTCAACTTTGTGAAAATTTTGCGATAAGCCGAAGAAGACTCGGAAATCTTTAATGGAATATCGATGTCACTTTAGCATATCAAGTGTTAAAGATAAGGCAAGTTCGATTGCCATTACCCCATATCTTTCCTGGGAGTGTCGTAAGAAGCGACTAAGGGATTTGAGAGTGATGTTTTGCAATTTTAGGCGACAGGCTGACAACCTGTCTCTATAGTGAAACACAGTCTTCTAAATGACTCTCAAACTTTTATCAGACGTTGTGTAAATGTCAGTTTTTACAGCCGTTTACGTTTTGCCTACCCCGCAAGGGATCAATATATCCGTCCAAGATATACGATTTCTATGAGATCAATTGATATTTGTAAACTTTTTCATACTTACTTAAATACAATTATGATTATGTAGAAGACACCTCAAACAAATACGATATTTTACGTAGTTTAGATCTCTGCTAAAAGCTATGACGGTTTTTTTGTACAAAATATGACATGGCTGGGACGGGACACAATCTTTCATGAATTCATTTAAGAGTTTCATGACATGACATATTCTAATATATTCAGGCGTAAGCTCCACAGAGTAAACATAAGACGTGAGATGACATTTTTCAGACAAATAATCATCAGCAGTAATCATCGATGCGACGCGACATAACACAAATTAGGGAAACGGCGCGCGGGCGCTTTACTAGATGGCTCACTCAGTACTAGCGACGATTTTGACGCCTGCTGAATTTACCTGGAAATAACCGGAATCTCAGGGGAAGTCAAGGTACAAATAAGAAGGTGGTTGACTGACACGAATGTCATATTTATTGGATTTAAAATTGGCTCAGAATCATACGACGTTCTTTGTCAGATTTTGCTGTTTTGATGTTTTTATACTTAGAGATTTTTGACAGTAGCAACCCTGGCTATGTAACAAATGCCAATCGCGAAAATCCGAAATAGGGCCGGGTGAACCTTCTGTAAACTATCTATTTTGTGGTAGGTACATAATGTAAAAGGCTGTTAGAGCAGTTACATAGAGCATCGGATCAATACAGGATGCTCTGTCTCTTTTTGATTTTGTTGTCTCTCTCTCTGGGAAGGCTTTTAGGGTAGGTATTTGAAATGAATACTACCTAATGGGTGTTACAAACATCGTAGAAAAGATAACAATAAGAGTAGTAGGTAACTACTCTTATTACTACTCTTACTACACAAATAAGTCTATATTTATAGTACCGTCATTCGAATAGGCCATATTTTACAGCTTTGAAACCCATGCTAGATAGAAGACATGTCAACAAAAAAAAATAGACCTTATGTCATAGCATTTACATGATTCCGACAGCTGTCAAATGTAGCCTATTCGAACGGCCGTACTGCAATGAGTGTTACAAACATCGTAGAAAAGATAACAAAAAGAGTAGTAGGTAGTTACTATAAATACCTAAGTCTATATTTGGGTGCTTCTTCGGAGCCTAAATTTTCGTTGTCCGGGAACAAAACACACCTTTTTTTAAAAAACTTAGGTATAAATTATACCTTTGTTTCGTACTATAATTTGACATCCAGTGTAACATTACATCAAAAATTGAAAAATGAAAACGGCTACGGGAATCAGCCGAAGAACGCGATTTCGAATAACCACCCATTTAGACTTGTTTTGATCACTGTTTTCTGAATAAGGAATTTTCCCGTGGTATCCTAATAATAATAAGTATATAGCCTAGCATTTTTTATAATTTCGGAGTTTATCGATTTATAACATAGAAATAAAAAAACAATCAAATATTTTTTTCGTTTTTATTTTTAATCGACTGCAATGATTTTCACAAAATTTCGTTTGTGGATGATCTCGGGGCAATAAGTCGATCAAGCTAGGTTTCATTTTTCAAAAAACCATTTTCTAAAAAAACGAGCAATGCTTTACCGTTTACCGTTTTGGACAACTGTAGTACCACAGACCTCAGTTTCTTTTTATTTTATCTTGATTTATTCGACTATTCTAATTTAGAAAATTAGTAAAAGCCGCTCTCCTTTTTCCCTAAAAATATACCTACATTGAGCAACAAAAAAATCTAATTACTCCAAAGAATTCTAACAAAGACAAAGAAAAACTTTTCCATATTTAAAAAACACGAGAAAATTCTTCAACAGATGACTGGAACAACCCTTCTCACCCTACTTGTGGGCGTGGCCATCGCGCGGGCGAGCGCGGGCGGCCAATCAGCGCTCACCTACCAGGACGAGCAGCCAATCGACGACCTGGAGAGTCACGTGGGACAGAGTCGGGTAGACACCCCGCAAGTGGTCCTGCAGTTGAAATATGACAAGGGGGAACTGAATAAGATATATTTGGCGCAGTTTCGCAACGGGCAGTCGAGCTGGGAACCCTCAGTGCCTACTAGAACTAACCTCTGCGCGGACCTGTGTCACGCAGGTTTATGTTTAATATTTTTTTTATGTTTGTGTTTTTTGGTTCGTCTTTTTTTTTTTAGAAAAATGTAGTGGATTTGTGAAGAAAATTTCTGTGCACTCGATTGGTTTTTAGTGTGTTTTGTGATCGTGTTTGTGTTTGTGCCTGTTATTCACATATAACTGGAATCCGAAAATATCAGGTAAACTAAAATTTTTTTTAATGTTTACACATTTGCTTTTTTATTGTGTTTTACACGTTTGCTTTTATACTTTATACCACTACCTGCTCAACTCAATACGCACTTAAAAAAATGCTTACGTTGTACTGATTACTGTTGAACAAAAGCTAAATAAAGTAGAAAAAAGCGGCCAAGAGCGTGTCAGACACGCTCACAAGGGGTTTCGTAGTCAACGTATAAATATCAGGTCTTTCAGTGTTACAAAGTTCATTTTGTTGCTGGTTTGTTTGCAGCTGTATGATTACTAACCGCAAATTGAAAAACTTTAATCTTAAGTGGTACAGTATTTACCACATTATTAGTTTTCATGGTAACTTCGTATTAAGAACTATATCCCATATTATTTTCAAATTTTCAGCTTGCTTACTTTAGAAGTTACAGCTGGAACAAATTATGGCTCAAAAACGCCCATTTTAAAAGCAAATATCTCGAGACAGAAATGTTTTAGAGACTTTGTGTCAAAGAAACCTCCCCTTGGTTTTAAAAGACCTATTCAACGATACCCTACTCAATATTACAGGAGAAAAAAAAAATTTTTGCACCCCTTTCACATGTATGGGAAGGGGGTCCAAAAACTTATTAAAATATTTTTTTCGCAACATTTCTAAATTTGGGTCTATCTTCACACCAAATTTGATGTCGATATCTCTAAAACTGACGAAGTTATGAGGGCGCGGCATACAGACAGACAGACAGACAGACAGACTTACCGAAATGATAAGGGTTTCTAGTAGACTACGAAACCCTAAAAATAATCTTATCTTATCTTACTAATATTATAAAGGCGGATGTTTGTGTGTGTGTTTGTTACGACATCACGCTAAAACGGCGGGTTAGATTGGCATGAAATTTTGCACAAATATAGAAGAGTATCTAGAATAACACATAGGCTACTTTTTACCACGGGAAAATGTCTTATTCCTACGGGATCACGCATATTCCAATATTTTTGCATAGGTGGCGTGACTGAGCCGATTCGCGTTTTAAACGTTTTCGCCGAAAACTAACAGCGACATCTCTTGGCGAGTAATGCTGCTAATGTTGCAGCGGGTGAAACCGCTGACGGGCAGCTAGTGGTGTAATATAGTAAAATGTATGAAAAATTTTCAAAATGGGGACAGTAAACTAAAGTTTTATCATTATTAAAAAATAAAACATAAAGCTTTAGAATCATGTAGGTAAGCATAGATAGATAAATGATATCGAGCACTAAGTATCCGAAGACACCGTGAAAAAAACGTGCCTATTATTTTTTTAAGCAAGTGTACTCTAGACTATGAATTTTGACAGTCGAGGTACATTTTTAAAATAATTTGGTATCTGTCAAATGTGTGAAGATATTATTATTATGCCGACCCCGGCAATAATTTATCTAAGCATACCTATGGGTAAGGCAGAATGTTTGAGATATGACAGCTCGCTCGGAAGATCTTTGATGTCATATTTCAACAATCCAAAGGATTTACGAATTGTATGAAATAATGTCATATCTATTATTATTATTACAAAATAACTTACATTTTGGGCGGCCTTATAGCCTAGGTACATCAAAAGGTTTTAAAAGTTTTATTTAATTAACTAAAAAAATCTACCTTCCTACACAATACTACACAAAGATAATTATATTATTTTCACCTCTTCAGCTTGAAAAGGACATGTTTTCCGCAGTTTTCCGCGAAAATACAGTGTGGAAAGTCACTTTTGCTCACTCGATGAGGCAAAGTGATTTAAATTTTTAACATAATCATGATTAACAAAGTTTTTGAAACAATTCAGTAAATTTTCAATTTGCGTTTTCTGTTATTATTGTAATTTTTGTTTTCCCGCTCTTGTCAAGTACCTAAACATTGTCAAAAAAGGTAAACGCGCGTTTTTGCGTTTTTTGGTGGAGGGGAAAATTGTGTTTACCGCACGAGAGCTAATTAATTTACAACTCGTACTTTTTAATGTCTTACTGAACTCAGGACTTATATCCTTCCCTACCTTGGGATTCAAAATAGCACTTGTTGCAAAAATAAACTTTGCTCTCTTGTTGTAAAAATAACTACATAAATTTGTATTTTTATTTCCTAATTTTCAATGGCCTTTTCCTATAGGCTTGGGTGGTTCAGCATGCGGCTCGACATGTTCCGAGATGTTACCAGTCGGTCTGAAGACAGCATTACAAATGACAGATGACACACTCACTGTTGATGGAGTCTACGGCGAGCCGAGAAGCGCAGTGTGCCCTACGCTATGCAGGAATCAACTCGGTAAGAGGCCTAAAGCAGGTTTTTCCACTGCCAAACCCATTTTCTCTTTTCCAGATTGAAAATAATAAATTAACCGCAAAAATTCAGTGTGGAAAAGTCACTTTTGCTCACTCGATGAGGCAAAGTATTTTTGATTTCGAGCATTATAATTTGAACGAATTTTGTTTCCCTGCCACTTTTCTGGGCATTAGCACTACAAAAAACAATTAACTTTGCTCTCTTGTTGTAGTTTGGACAAATAAGTTACTATAGTTCACGCCTTAAAAGAGCTCTACCGTCATCCAAAAAGAATATTCGAATGTGCCCGTAGGTAGAAAAAATCCAGTTCATTTCTTCAAGCCTTCTTTTCCTTCTTTCATCCATAGCGAGAATTCTAAAGAAAATATAAATGGCGCTTTTAAAATCTAATCTAGTTATATCCACTGTTACGGACTCTGTTTGTAGGT
This sequence comes from Phthorimaea operculella, assembly GCA_024500475.1. Taxonomy (NCBI): domain Eukaryota; kingdom Metazoa; phylum Arthropoda; class Insecta; order Lepidoptera; family Gelechiidae; genus Phthorimaea; species Phthorimaea operculella. The sequence goes on along the minus strand of JANFCV010000021.1, from coordinate 3,625,394 downwards.
ATGTAGTCTAAAGGAGTTTTATTTGCTTCACAACTAAGTTGTATTTGCTTCACAACTAAAAATCAAACTACAAAATAATATGGCTTGTTTTGATCTCAAAGAATTTTTCGACGAGATTGGGTCATCAACCATAGAAAAAACCATACACAACTATTTAAAAACCAAATATTGAATAATGAAATATTTAAGTTTTGATATAAAATGGAATATTTTAGGACATTTGACTTGTAAAATTTATTTTTACCAATAAATGCTTGAAACTTGAAACTTGAAACTTAAGTTGTTATTGATATTTGATTGATATTTATGTAAATAATGACTTTGTTAATGAAAAATAGCATCGAAGGTGGATTTAGAGACTCGGTTAAAAACTGGACACTGCCGAAATCACAATATAAACGCCACAAGCCACAAAACGTGTTTTTATTAGACCATATTTTCATCTGATAAAATTACAGTAGATGGATCACAGTTGGATAAAAGTGTTATTTTTCTCATTTCCCCAGGAGAGCCCCTGTGCAACTGCTCCTCCCTGCAGGTGGCGGTGACCACACCTGACCTCACCGTCGACTGGTCCGGCGTTTGCCATGCGTTCTGCGTCACCGACGGATACACACTCAGCGGTCAGTATCATTATATGCCGGCTTAGAATAGCATCACCCCATATGACCATGCGTTCTGTGTCACCGACGGATACACACTCAGCGGTCAGTATTATTTACCGGATCTGTTATATAGTCATCTTTTTCCTTCGAGCTACCTATTCGTAGCCTCTTCGTAGCCGTCAGCTACGGCGGTGTAGCGCTATGTTACCAAATCAGGTTCATTCTCCTAAAGCCACGGAAAATTCTAACTTCCATGTCATTTTTTAATTTTAGATTTACTGGAAAATATTATACAGTTTATCAAAGTTTTCTTCATTTCTAAGATTAGAGTGCTAAAGGCCCGGTTTTTGGACCACTGGTTTAAAAGTTATTTGATGTCCACTTTTTGCGAACATGGACGTTAGAGAATTCCATGGCTTATTTTCTTTTTTTAAATAATGAACAAATTAAAGTGCTTTTTTAATACATAACAAGTAAGTTTTGTTGTTTAGAGCTTATACAAGGTATTTTAGTGAAAATATATAATATATTACTATCACAACCGGGAAAAAATTGAAGGCCACTATTTTTTGACATGGACGTTAGATGTCCACTACTTGGTACATCGGAAATTTCTTTATATAACATTTATTTCATCTGTCACGTACATGAAACAACACTAAACAACTTTTCCTGACCCTCGATGCTGAACATGTTTCAAAGTGTTGTTATGAGGGGACTTCAACGCAATGCTGGGCGAGAAAAGCGGTGAAGAGTTGTAGGTGGGGCCATTTAGATATGGGGATACGAATCCGAGGGGCCAGATGCTGGCCGAGTTCCTGAAGAAGATGGATATCTACATGATGAACTTGTTCTTCAGAAAGCCGCCTCATAGAAAATGAACCTGGATGAGGCCCGATGGTTCAACCAGAAATGAGATAGACTTCAGTATGGCCACAGAGAGACAAATTTTCAATGATATCTCCGTGGTCCACAGGATAAAAACCGTAAGCGATCACATGGAACATAAATGTCAAACTAAAACGGTCTCGCCTAGTGAAGTCGACGCACCGACTATCTGCGACCCATATTCAGAACCTGGAAAGCTTCCATCTGAAAATCAAGAATCGCTTTGCTTGACGGTATCAATAACAGTTTAGTCGAAACTGTTCACACGGTCGGCTCCAAGTTATTTAAGCTCTGTCGTAGAAATAGACCTAAAAAACTAACCGATCAAACTCTGAACCTCATGGCTGGAAGGCGTCCTATGCCGCTGCAATCCTCTGATGACACGGCCTCATATCGGCGGCTCAACAGACGAATATGCTAGTCCCTGTGGTGCGATATTCGAAACTTCAATACTGAAATATTAAAGAAACGATTGAGCGAAACAAAAGCACCAAAGTTTTCGCCAGGGATCGGTCTATGGCAGAGCCAGCTGATAAAGCTGAAGACGGCGGACGGCAGTGTAGCGTCCACGAAGCCAGAGGTACAAAGGGAGATCAACCGGTTTTATGCATAGCTGTAAACTTCAGTCACTAAGCTTACCCGACACTATACCGAGGATATCAGTGACATCAGCTTGAATGAGATTAGGATGGCCCTTAAACAGCTCAAAACAACAAGGCGCCGGACGAGGACGGATTCATATCGTATCAGAGCCACTGAAAGTGGGTGAAACACCAGCACTTAAAGTCCTTCAGAAGCTCTTTAAATCGTGTTTTGTTTGAAGTTGTGAAGCCAGAAGTATGGAACAGAAGCATTGTAGTGCATTTCTTTAAGAAAGTTAATAAGACTCTCGTTATGAATAATAGGCCCATCTCGCTCCTCAGTCATGTTAACAAGCTGTTTTCGAGGGTTATTATGAATCGCCTAGCTCGCAGGCTTGACGACTTCCAGCCTCCCGAACAAGCCGGCTTCCGAAAAGGGTACAGTACAACACTGCAAGCTCTACAGCAGTGCCACATTGACTCAGGTATATTGAAGTGTTGAAAGATTTATAAAGAAACGCCACAATGTCAGTTCGAATACAAGATCAGACCACGGCGGCAATCCCATTGCAGAGGGGTGTAGAACAAGGAGATGTATTATCTCAGAAGCTCTTCACCAATACGATGGAAGAACTTAGCAATCAATATCAATGGCGAATGCATCACTCACTTTCGTTTTGCTGATTATATCGTAGTCATGGCAGAGTTATTCAAATACCTCAGCAAAATGATACAGGACCGAAATTTTGGTTCCCAACAAGTGGACCTCAAGTTAAATATGGACAAGACAAAAGTAATGGAAAATTCTCATATAGCGCCCACACCAATATCAGTAGGGAACTCGATACTCGGAAGTGGTGGACAAATACGTCTATCTAGGACAAACAGTTCAACTAGGAAGATCTAAGTTTGAGAAAGAGGTCTTGAATGGGCACTTTCGGGAAGTTACGCAGCGTCTTCACGTCCAAAACTCCTCAGTTTCTTAAGACAAAAGTGTTTGAAAAGTGTGTCATGCCAGTGATGACCTACGGTGCCGAAACGTGGTCGCTAACTGTCAGCCTCTTAAATAGAGTAGGAGTCAGTGAGCTCTGGAGAAAGCTATGCTCGGCGTTTCTGTTCGTGATCGAATCAGATACGAGAAGATCCTTAGACGAACCAAGGTAACCAACATAGCTAAGAGACTCAGAGACATTTCTCGAAGGACTGATAATCGGTAAAGAGTTCTCGAGTGGAGACCATGTACCGGCAGGCGCAGCGTAGAACGGCCAACCGCGAGATAGACAGATGATTTGGTCAAGCCCGAGGGGAAATGCTGGATGCAGGCTGCTTCTAATCGGACAAGGTGAAAATATTTCGGGGAGGCCTATGTTCAGCAGTGGACGTCCTATGGCTGATATGATGATGATGACAAAAAAAATATGAATTACTTCTACAAAATTGTTCATTAAGACACGCACTGGCTTAATTTAAGACAAAAATATATATAATTTTAAATCTTTGTCCAACAGTGGGGCCAGAAATTTAACCATTCTCTAACGTCCATGTCACTTTCTAACGTCCATGTCACTGCGAAACATGGAAAGACATGGAAAAAAGGACATGGACGTTAGAACGAAAGTTTATTTTGCGGTTTATGAAAAATATATTAGACAATTCTTTTTGGAATACTGCCTCTTGCTTTAAGCATAACAAAGATATTAACCAGAAAAAATATCAATATTACCTGATAACTGAATACTTAGTTATCGATGAGCATGGAAGTTAGGTGGGTACTGAACCAAATCGTAAATGTGTGGAACTTACCTTCGCCAGCAAAGATGTAGCAGCGAACAGCACGTGCTTCTCTCACGATGTTGTTGGCAGTACTACCCGCTACTCGTGTGTGAATAAAGTAGACAGATAGCATTCACCGTCATGAAAATATAAGCGAGAAGGTAGCGCGAGGAAATTTAAGCCTGAATCAGGCTTCAACGCTAAAAACCATCTTTAAAAAAAAAACTGGCGTCTTTTACTATCAAAAAACTTGTTGCATGATAGAATATATAACTAGTTAGAAAATAAAAAGCATTAACTCGATATTGCCCTGATATTTTAGGATCTATAACAGTTTATCTGTCACAAAGTAGCAAAGTTCCTTGCCATGGACGTTAGAGAATGAATGTTTGACAGGAATTTTACAAAAAACTGTCAATATATTTGAGTATTAAAATGTTTGACCATATGTGAGAGGGGTTGAAGTATTTCATAGTAAATTTTTATAACCCTCTTCCCACAGAAAGATACACTTTTCCAGCGGAATGTGTGAAAAATGCGGCCGAGGAGAATGTACCATCAGCATCATGGTGATACCTAGCCAATACCTACTTACTTTGTGTCTCTGTCTTAAAAAGCGACTAGGGCGCAAACTCCACCAAAAAGACGAGGGCATAGGACGTAAGAATGACAGTTGACAGACAAGTGATCGTCAAATATTCTTCTTAGTTTTTGACGCTAGCTGTCATAGATGCGACGCATTGGCGACGCTTGTGTGTCTTGTCAATACTTTTTCGTACATTTTGTATGGAAACGTTGCGATGTCAAACGTCAAGCGTCATGCCCTACGTCCTATGTCCTTTCTTTGTCCTCTCTGTGGAGTTTGGGGCTAGGGATATGAGAGTTTGTTTATTACAATTATAGATGACAAGCTGACAACCTGTTACTATGGTTATACACAGTCTTCTGAATGGCTCTTAATCTTGTCAGACGTGTTGTAAATGGCCGTATCTTACGCTCTGCCTACCCTGCTAAATATATAGGTGTGGTATATGTATGTAAGTATGTACTGACTGGTCTACCTTTTGTCCCCAGGCTGTCCCACCTGCGAGAGCGCCACGACCATCACATCAATTGTGAAGGTAGCTCGTATCCTGAACACCAAAGACGGCTGGGTGATGTGGTGCTCCGTGCAATGCAGACAGGGTCATGGCGGCGCTGCCTGCAACTGTGACAGGTCGCCATTGCAGTAAATACTGAAAAGAAGTGAAGAATATTCCCATATTTGACCCACGGACAGCTTCAACTGAATTAAATCTATAAGTCACATCCCTTCTACAATAATTTCTACTCAGAAATCCACTCCCAACGCAGCTAGCTTCCCATCGAGGGAAAGTGTAGCACCCTGCACTCAACAGATGGCGCTAGAGGTTTTCTAAAACGCGCTAACGACTGGTTCACGAGCTTTGCATAAGTATCCCTTCTCGGCGAAGGTTCTTTGTCTACCTGTCAACTACCTGTCACTTCAATGGTGAAGATGTCTTGGATCCTGAACACCAAAGACGGCTGGGTAATGTGGTGCTCCGTACAATGCAGACAGGGCCATGGCGGCGCTGCTTGCAACTGTGACAGGTCGCCATTGCAGTAAATACTGAAAACAAGAGAAGAATATTCCCATATTTGACCCACGGAAAGCTTCAATTGAATTATGTATTAGTCCGATCCATTCTACCATAGATTCTACTCAGAAATCCACTCCTAAACGCACCTAGCTTTCCATCAAGGGACAATATGCTCCGCACTCAATAGATGGCGCTGGTTGATTTTTAAAACGCGCTAACGACTGGTTCACGAGCTTTGCATAAGTATATTCTCGGCGAAGGTTCTTTGTCTACCTGTTTACTACCTGTCACTACAATGGTGAAGGTGTCTTGGATCCTGAACACCAAAGACGGCTGGGTGATGTGGTGCTCCGTACAATGCAGACAGGGCCACGGCGGCGCTGCTTGCAACTGTGACAGGTCGCCATTGCAGTAAATAATGGAACCATAAAAAAAATTGTCCTATCTTTAATCCACAGAAAGCCGTAACTGAATTATATATTGGTTCGATCAATTCTACCATACCTCGATTCTACTCAGAAATCCAATCCGTTTTTCCCTGAACGTCCCCTGAACCCAGCCTCCCAGGAACATTTTGGAAATGCCACCTTTGACTGATGCTCTGAATTCTATCAATCCAATCCTTAGGTCCAGTCTGTTCTACTTAAAACTCAACTTAATCCTGTATATTTTCTAAATCCAGCCTGATTAAATTAAAAAATTAAATTAAATAAAAATTTAAAAAATCTGCTTTCGGTTGAACCCCAGCTTTCCACAAAATTAATTGAAATAAAATTTCGAGGCCCTGAAACAATAAGAAAAGTATTATTATTAGTAACATGAAATTATTGTTTAAATAACGCGAATTCTATATTATTTTCCAATAATTTTCCTATTTTATTTGTTTATATAATAGTGCCACTTATAATAAATTTAATGTTTAATGTTAAATATAATTAAATTAGTACGTTGATTAATTAATTATTGTAAAACTATGTACTTGGCTTAACTAATCCATATTAAATAAGTGATACCTAATTTATAGAAAAGATATATTTTTTTTGACTTAGATTAAAACATCGTAATCATAATTTTAAGAATAATTTGTAAGAACAAGATACTGTGTGAAAGACAATATAAAATGTAGCATAAAATTGATGTAAAACTTGTCATTTGTACATTAAGTATTATAATATTATTTTCAGTTTTTTTTACTTATATTCATTAATTTATTTAAATATATTTTTTAAAGTTTCTTATGTTGTTTTGATTTTCATTTTTAGATCCTACCAGTCAATTATTACGGATATTCAGTTTGACTCCCTAAATTTTTCAATTTTAAACATTATTTAAATTATAGTTAAAGTAAAATAGTCATAGGGGTAACTTTGAAGTTGATTTTTCAGGGTCTGTTTTGGTGTTTTAATAACTGAGAAGATACATCAACATTTTCATCTATGAAAGTATGGCCATTCGAATAGGCCATAATTGACAGCTGTCAAACCGGAACTGTCAAACTAGAAGATATCTCAACAAAGACAAATAGACCTTATTATGTCATAGCATGAACATGGTTTTGACAACAGTCAAATATGGCCAATTTGAACGTCCGGTAAAGCGCACTCAATGAAAGATAAAATTAAATATGACAACTATATCTCATAGTGTCAAATTATAACTGTTTAGACTTGTCATATGAAAACTATCGTATAAACCACAAATAAGGAAGACAACGCACAGTGAGTTCGGCAAATAGAGTATTTACATTTAAGCAGAATTTTCAGAAAAAATACTTTCCTACCTGATTTCGAAGTTATCCCTATTGACTAAGAACTTAGTCGTGCGTGTCAGTGTGTAGTTGGTGTTTACATAGACAACTAAAAGTAACTATTTATTAAGATTACCTTCGCGATCAACTTTTAAAAGTAAATTCTTAGCCGAAAGTCTTTCTTTCAGCTTTCATAAGATTTTGTTAATATTTTTCAAACGCTCTTTCATTTTATATTGATGAATACCTACACATTTGTTATCAAATAAGCCTGTGGTAATCGATGTCTCAAGGCATTTTTGGTATAACTATCGCAGATAAGAATGGATCCCGAATAGGCAACATTACTGCATCCTGCTCATATTATGTCATATAATATGATAGAGAGACAAAAAATAATGTCGTTATTTCGGGATCCGTTCTCTATCTGCGCAAGTTATAATTGTTTAAAATATTAGGTAATAAATAAGTACGATCTAGATTTATGATAACTATTTTAAATATAAGGTAAGTTAAGTTTGAGCGAAAAGGGAACGGATGAGTGCGTGAGGGTGTATGAAAAAGTCCTTATTTATAATTCTGTACACTTATTTTAAAGGACGTTATTTTTTGGCTTTTGCAGTACTTTGACGCGTCATAAAATTAAATAAATACTTCCATAATTCCTAATTTAAAACAGACACTCAAATAGGGCGCTATCTTCACAAAAAAGCCATCTGACAGACTAGTGATCTGCGTCGGCCTTCTGCCTTCTTACGTGTGTTAAAGGCGTCTCTTCTGTTGCAAACATTTTATATGGGAATTGTTTCGAGAGTCGCAATGTCTTACGTCTCACGTCTCATGTGTGGAGATAGACCCTAGGTAAACTACTTATTTCCATAAAACTACCAAAATTGAAAATTAAATTCATAACAAAACATATTTTGTTATGTTATTGTAATTATAATTATATATGTATGATAGTGAAAGTGTGTTGTTGTTGTTATTTAGTATAGGAAACAACCAAGAATTATCACAACAAAAAATATCACAAAGGTCTTCCAATAAGATTAACTTAATTATAAGTTTTAGAAATATGTTAGCGTAATAATAAATCTATGTAAGAAAATGTTAAAGTATACATCGTGTAACCAAAGGTAGAAATACTTACAAAGACTAGAAACACACGTAACTTCTGTTTGTACAATAGTTTTGCGCTGCGTAACGACAATACAAATTTCGATCGTATTATGGTACAAATACGGTTTATGTCAAAGTGTTTGACATATCTATCATATCATAAAAAAATATTACCAAAACAGGCTTCTGTACATAAATTACAAAAAAATATAAAGTAAAGATAAATCGTAATTGTATGACAAAGTGGATAATCGCATTTTCCCAAAGCATGCGATATCGCTGCTCAAAAATAACGCACTAACAGGCGTTACCGTGAATTTCTGGCTTTAACTTATTATTATTATTAAATTTCATTCAAGTTGCCGCTTCTCTAAAATACCTACTTGATGTAACAAAAAAAAACTGAAGAAATTATCTGTAATCTAAAATATACGTTTGCATATCAAATTCAAATTGAAACTTGTGTAGATGTTACAAATATAATATGAAATAAAATACCTATGTAAAAGCGCGCTTTTAGAACATTTTTAAACTTTTACGCACAATTTAAAGATACACAAGCAAATATTGTAGAGGTAGAAACTAGTAATATTTTAGCGCAGCGCTAACGATAGGTACGTCTGTCAGATGCATACAAGTTCATGCGCTGCGCTGTTTCAACGTGAATTCTGCGTTGCGTATTTTTTTTTGTATGGGAATTCGAAATTTGGGAAAAAAGAGGCGAGTAATGATATGGAAATATCATATTAGAGCTAAATATCTCCAAACGGTTTACTTATTTTCATTTCTTCTGAAAAAGTGAACTGCCAGAGCCTGAGTTAAACAACCAATAAAACATACGTTAGAAATGCGTATTTAAGCAAGCAGTCAAACCAAACTTATTTAAAATGTATAGCTGGTATTGTTTTTATTGGATACCTACGTGTAAACACAATGTTAACTCTTAAAATTTGCTTTGTTAATTAGAATCTAGACTATAATAAAACTGAGTGTAATAATCGAGCTGAGAACCTTATTGTATGGGAGGTCAAAAATCGTAAGACAAGCCACGTAATTATTTCCAACTTCCAACCTTTATTAATTTATTTATTCAAAGAAAAATTCTTACACACCGTAGCGCCTACTACGCGTTGCTACGTCGTAACGTTTCCGTAGCTTAGCGTAGCTGGTTACTCAGCGCCATCTAGTTTAGACGAGGAAGTGAGTGGTTCTTTAAATTAATTTGTAGTACCTACAACTATTTCTTACTATTGTTTATTATCGTACTTCTGTTAAGTAAATCAAATTGTCATATTCGCTAGTTTATATATATAAGTCTATGGACAAAATACATGTAGGCTTGTTTACGAACTAAAAGAATATTGAGTCATATTAGATGTATAAGTTTTTGATTTCATTTATTGATGTGTATGTTAATTTTCAAAATCTGTGATAATTTAGTTAAGTAATCCTGTTGTGGGTTGTTTGCTTAAATTTATTAAATTGCCTAACTTCTCCGTGTGAGTAGAATAAATGTTTTGTTTCTTCAAATATTGTTTTTCTTTCAATACCTACAGCTACAGACCTATCACACCCTACAAACCACCCCTGGTCATTCGGATTAACAATTACGTTTGCCCATATTTTGATTTTGTAATAAAATATTCCTGCCGCTCGCAATCCTCATCAGCATGCATATTCTCGAATAGCGCCATCTAATGACGAGTAGCAGAACTATTGTTTCTTTTTTTCTCGTCGGGCAAAGGCTTCCAATTTTGTTCAGCCAAATCTATTGGTATAGAGATGTGAAAACCGGTAACTTGCGCAAAGCAATCGATCGATTGTAAAATCTAATTTTTTGCATCTGGCAACTCGTGACAAATTTTGACATTGACGTTAGAGTTTGCGCGACTGGTTGGTGTTTTGTGTTGTTCTTCGTTTGTGATGAGAAAATATGTAAAACTATATAAATTTGAGCTTAGTTTCACGCTAAGATTCAATAGAATACGATATACAAGTGTTCAAATACTTAATTACCTCTGAACTGAAGTAAAAATGGCAGCAGTTTGGTGTAAAAATATTGATTTCATCCTCGACATCCCATACCATAGTATTACTAGTGTTAATTAAACAGTTTCCTGAATAAATATCAATAAAAAACTGAATTATATCCAATCCGTACATAACTTGTCGAGTGCCGCATCATATTCCACCAGAACCATGGCTTCTAATTGTAAGTATAGCAGCAACAGTTCTAGACGAATATTCTAGTTTTTTCAATACTGTTTTACTTATTTACACGTCATTCTGCGTTTGTTGGGTTAGAGTTTGTTTAGGTTTTTAACTTTTCCGTGTGGTGCCAGCTAAGCATCACCCTATTTCTACTAGTGGGTTTTATAAAAGGTGACTATGGAATGGAGCCAGGAAATGGGCAGCAGCATTCCCTGTGAATATTTACAACATTTTGCACTGTGCTCGCCGATCCGCCTGTCAAGCATGATGTGTGTGGCTATACCCCACAATTGGGGAAAACCACAATTATCCAGCAGTGGTCTGTTGTGGCTGTAGTAGTAGTAGTTCTTAACTTTAGCATTATGGGTTCGGACCTCAGACATGATGATGATGATGATGTCCTGTTATCCCTCATCAGGGACATAGGGCTCGAAGAAGAGATTTCCACTGCTGTCGATCCTGCGCCGTGGCTTCGAGGTCTTTCCAGCTGAGACCAGTTGATGCATGACATGACTGATATTTGTCAATGAATATTTTGTTAGGGTGTTGAAGGATAAATAATTAAATGGAAAGCTATGATACTGACTGATGGCTTAAAAAGAAAGGTGCTGATAGTAACTGGATGGCAATCTTGGGAGACCATGACTGATAGCATACTTTAGATGAGGCCAGCAGACCAGCAGTGGACTGCGATAGGCCAATGTGATGTGATTCTACTTTGAAAGCTGGTTAGCCAGTAGACAATACCCTGTGGCATTATGCCCAGCTTTTGCATGGTGTGCAGTAAAGCATTTTAAAAGTAAACATAATTCCATGTGGTACATTTTAATTTTCGATCAGATTGAACTATGAAACTAGAAATCAAGTGTACTTATGTGTTGATATTCGTGTTCTATCCTTAATTTACTGTAAACTTGAGTTTATCGTACCTTAATATTTTTATTTTAAGATTTTTCTCTTTGTGTCGATCGCGCCTCATGCTGTGATTTTGGCAGAATATCAGCGTTACAGCTTCTGCTGTGACACAAAGCTGAGTCGGAACCATTTCACTAGTAGGTGTAGTGCATAAGTTTGCCTATTTAAAAACTATTTTGTTTTCTGTTCTCTGTATACTCAGTTTAGATTAAGAGCTTGTTTATGTACTGCAATATTAGTGAATAAATAATATGTCTATGTCTATGTCTATGTCTAGATTAAATATTAAACTTTTATTAATGCTTAAGTTGATCACTTTTTGACACTAATTTAGCAATATTTTGTGTATCTACTAGGACCCCTCTACAGGTAAAGGCCTCCTTCAAAGATGACCAGTCTTGTCTAGATTTGGCACTTTGAAGCCAGATGTCGCCAGCTTTTTTTTTTTCATTTACTATTTACCATTTACCATCGAGTCCAAGGCTCAAATTGCAGCTAGAAAGTTGGGCGTCCTGAATAAAGTCAAGCGGTACTTCACGCCTGAACAGCTTCTAACTCTTTATAAAGCTCAAGTCCGATCTTGCATGGAGTACTGCTGTCACCTTTGGGATGGCTCGGCTAAATACCAACTTGCTGCACTGGATTCGGTGGAACGCAGAGCCAAGAGATTAATAGGTGATAAAAAACTGGTGGCGACCAAGCTTCACAGCCTGGCTCACCGCCGCAAGGTTGCTTGCCTATCGGTCTTCTACAGATTGTACTTCGAGAGTGTGCGCGTGAGCTGCATGAGCTCATACCACCGTCTCCTTTCTTCCATCGGACATCCAGACGCACGGCCGGCTACCATCCGTTCTTAGTTGATATACCCACATTACGCACTAAGCGCTTCAAATCATCTTTCATTATGCGCACTGCTAAAGAATGGAATTCCCTGCCTGCGTCTGTATTTCCGAGTGCATATAACCTGAATCTCTTTAAGTCTAGAGTGAATAGGCATCTTCTGGGCAAGCTCGCTCCACCGTAGATCCCATCTCTGCTCTAGGGTAAGATTGGGGTCAAGAGTAAGCCCATCATAAAAAAAAAAAAAAAAAAAAAAAATTCATCATCTGCCTCCCCTTATTCCAAATCATTTGTGGTCGGCGCAACATGTTTTGTTCAGAACGAAATCATGTAACAAAGGAATTTTGGCAATGTTTCATGACCCGCCTCCTGCTTGACGTCAACCCTCATTAGAAATACTATTGTATTTCATTTCCTATTAAATCATAATCTGTATTTGTAAAAATTACAGGCGATAACCCAAAATGGACAGCGGAATTTGTAGAAATGTTTGCAAGGGAGTGGCTGAAGCGCGAAATCTTGCTACCAGCCTCGGAAAAGGAAGGAGTTTCTCTGAAGGTAATCAATCTCACAGACTTAGAATAGCATCACCTCATAGCCCCTGTAGGCTTTGTAAAAGCGATTAAGGGATGAATTCTAGGAAAGGGCAGCAGCATGTCTTATGTATATCTTGCACTGCGCTTGCCAATTTGCGTACCATGCGTGATGAGTATGGCAATTCTGACCTTGTACACTTGGATAATATGAACAAAATTGACCTGGTACAATGTGAACAAAAATTTAAACCTCTCATAATAAATCGTTGAAACGTGATTGATTTACTATGGGAGGTCCAAAATTATGTTTTATTTTTGGACCCATGTTTAACTTAGAAAATTGTTTCGTTTCTATAGTAGACCTTGACCACCTTTCGGCTTGTTATACCCTTTTTGTTACTCCTGGAAAAGGTTGTACAAGGTAAATTGACAATAATATTATTATTTTTCTTCAGAAATTAAAACACAGACGGTGTGTGGCACGGCGTGAAATGTATGAAGCCCTCGGCTTATCCAAATACAAGCCGTGGACAAATATCTTCATGGCCCATTATAGGAAGCTGGTATGTATTTTATAAGCTCATCCTTACAGTATATAGGGTGAAATGTTACTAGTGAGTGACCAATAGCTAAAACTCAGAACCCGGGCCCGTGGGTTACCGTCCCACTGTCCCACGGTCCCGGGTTCAAATCCTGGCTGGCGCTAGTGAATTTATCAATTTTCTCATTTCAAATCCTAATACATAAAAAAGGCGATATTTACTTCTTATTACCGGACTGCCTCAGAAGGAGGGTTATGTTTTTCGAGAGTATGTTTGTCTACACTAATATAATAAAGAGGAAAACTTTGTTTGTTTTTTTGTTTGTTTGTTTGTTTTTTTGTATGTATGTAATCGATAAACTCCGAAACTACTGGACCGATTTCGAAAATTCTTTCAGCATTAGAAAGCTACAACATTCCTGAGTAACATAGGCTACTTTTTACCACGGGAAAATTCCTCATTTCCACGGGAAAACGGTTAGCAGCAGGAAAAGCGGGAAATACAGCGGATATTACCCAAATAAGCCAAACCGCTTTACCGATCTTCGCGAATTTTGGCACTGATATTACTAGCATAGTAAAGATGGACATGGACTACTTTTTGTCAGCCCTCAATGATCTGGAGTACGAGTACCTGATGAAGACCACCAGCATCCCATCTAAACTATAAAAGATGCGGTCATGGCTTCATAGAAAAAGTTGTTCGCCATGACGGGCCGCTTCTGCTGGCACATGGTCATCGAGGATCTGGAGTACCTGATGAAGACCACCAGCATCCCATCTAAACTATAAGAGATACGGCCATGGCTTCATAGAAAAAGTTGTGCATCATGACGGGCCGCTTCTGCTGGCACATGGTCATCGAGGATCTGGAGTACCTGATGAACATCACCAGCATCCCATCTAAACTATAAGAGATACGGTAATGGTTTTTAAGTAAAAGTTACTCAGCATGGCAGGCCGCTTCTGCTGGAACATGGTCATCGAGGATCTGGAGAACCCGATGTAGACCACCAGCATCCCATAAAAACTATAAGAGATACGATAATGGCTTCAAAGTAAAAGTTATTCAGCATGACGGGCCGCTTCTGCTGGAAAATGGTCACGAGGGTCTGGAGTACCTGATGTAGACCACCAGCATCCCATATAAACTATAAGAGATACGGTAAAAGCCTCAAAGTAAAAGTTATTCAGCATGACGTGCCGCTTCTGCTCGCACATTTACCTCTGCTGGATCGGAGTAATGGATTTTTACAACGGTCAAAGATCCAATTTCTACGGGAAAACAGGTAAGTAGCAGCGGGTGGAACCGCTGGGCGGGCTGCTAGTATGTATATAAGTATGTATGGATGTATGTGGACAAGAAAATTCTTTTTCACGGTCTGCAGCCCAAACGGATTATTGGATTTTGACATATAAGGTGTCGTTAGATTCGTCTCAGCAGCGCGAGTGACACTGGCTATATTAAAAAATTATAGATTCAAACGGCCAATTTTTACAGCAAAATACTACTTCAAAATTACGCAGTCAGGTTTTTGTTTTATAACATATCTACTTACAGTAGAATCCGTTTATAATGACATTGAAGGGAATTGACAAACACATCATTATAAGCAGACGCCATACAAAAGGTAGGTTGTATGTCGAATGACCTTTACATGTATGACCATCGCTTATATTAAAATTATGATTCCTTCGCGACTGTTTAGTTTTATTCTCCTCTTTCTAATCTGCGTATTATTGGACCTTTTTTCTCAATAGTAAATGCTTTTCGGCGTAGAGATGACATTTTTTCACAGAATATCGTCGTTAAGAGTCATGTCGGTCATTGAAAATGAAAATAATTTACAAAAATAGGTCATAATAACCGACATGTCACTATAAGCGTGTCATTATATCTGTTACCGGCCAAACCCGATTTTAGGATAAACTAGTTTTTCCTAGGCCAAAGTAGTTTATCCTACATGCGCTTGGATAAACCGGTATAGACTAGGCTAAACCGGTCCGTCCGATGGCCGATAGGAGAAACTAGTTAATCCTAGGCTGAACTAATTGAGCCTAAAATTAATGAGTACACTTTAGGATAAACTGGTTTGGCTTAGTTAAATATGATTAAGGCTACAGTGTCATAGCTCTAAAGGGTAAAGGGTAACGTCGAACATCCTGGAGACTTCGGACACCTTAGAGACTCGAACACCTTAGAGGGTGGGGTGTAGCATTGGACACCCTGAAGGCTCGGACGCCCTGGAAAGACGCCCTACAGTGAGGCACTATGTACACCCTGGAGGCATCAAACACCTGTAATTCTCGAACGCCCTGGAGGGTGCGGAGTAGCGTCGGACACCCTAAAAGCTCGGACGCTGCCTGCCGTGGGCTGGGCTCCCACAGACCAGCGACACCTGTGATGTGACAGCTCGTGAGAGCTATCGCCGACAGCGTTGCAAGTGCTCGTGTCAGGGCCTACAAGGTGTCTGAGCCTTCGGGGTATTCGACGTTACCCCGCACCCTCCAGGGCAATCGAGCCTCACAGGTGTTTGATGCCTCCAGGGTGTGCGATTATACCCGTTACGCTCTATCTAGATCTACATCACTGTAGGGCGTCCCTTCAAGGCGTCCAAGCCTTCAGGATGTCCGATGCTACACCCCACCCTCTAAGGTGTTCGAGCCTCCAGGGTGCCCGAAGTCTCCAGGATGTCCGACGTTACCCTCTACCCTCTAGAGCTCCGTCACTGTAGCCTTAATCATTTTTAACTAAGCCAAACCAGTTTATCCTGAAATGTACTTATTGATTTTAGGCTCAACTAGTTCAGCCTAGGATTAACTAGTTTCTCCTATCGGCCATCGGACGGACCGGTTTAGCTTAGTCTATACTGGTTTATCCAACCGCATGTAGGATAAACTACTTTGGCCTAGGAAAAACTAGTTTATCCTAAAATCGGGTTTGGCCGGTAACATATCCAACCTTTTTTCAAGAATTTTGTATGAAAACCAAACTATGTTCTATAACTACGTCATAATAAGCGGTAGGTCAATTTATGCGGTGTCATAATAAACGGATTCTACTGTATTTATTTTATTTTATTATGTTTTCAGTTAAGGAAGAAACTACTAGCCCTTCGTGGATTGACGCCCGAGCAAGCTTTTGCAGCTTTGCCTCGCTGGATGCAGGTGTTTGAACAGCACTTTGATGAAGGTCCTAAGGTAAGGTCAACAATATTGTTTTATACTACACTAGCCTGAATAATTAAAGTATAATTATAGCTCAGTGGCAGAGCGGTGGGGCGTTTACCCATGCGGGTTCGATCCCCGGTCGATGCATGTAATTTTTTCTATTTTGAATACCAAATGTTAAAATACTACTCGTGTTAGGTAAACAATTTTTGGAAAACTTGCAATAATTCCAAAAATTGTTTACCTAACACGAGAAGTGTTTTAAAATTTGGTATTCAATTTATCGCGGGTTTTCATCGCTTTGTCTACATTCAATCTGTAAAGAATGAATTAGTCGCTGGGAATAAGATGCAAAATTATCCCGGTAGATGGAACCCATCCACGCGATAGTGGACAAGATATACTTGCTTAATTTCGCGGGCTCGATTAGAACCGCGGTAGCCCAGTTGGTTAGGGCGTCGGCAGTACTGATGCCGAAGGTCGCAGGTTCAAATCCTTAAGTTTTACAAAAACTTGTGAGAGTAATATGGCACTGTGAATGCATTAAAAATCCCAATAAATTAAGAGGAGGCTTAGAGAATAAATAACTCTATACTGATTAGCTTCTGCCGTGTGGTGCCGGCTTGGAACAGCATCACCCCCCATATCTTTCCCGTGGGTGTCAGCAGCGACTAAGGGATTTTAGAGTTGATGAATTGCAATTTTAGACGACAGGCTGTCAACCTGTCACTATGGAGATACACAGTCTTTTAAGTGACTCAAGCTTTTGTCAGATGTGGTGTAAATGGCCGTTTTTACAGCTGCTCGCGCTCTGCCTACCCTTAAGGGTTATAGGGGTGATATATGTATGTAGGTCATCATCTTCCTGCCCTTATCCCAATTACTTCGGGTCGCCACAACACGTTTTGTTGAACACATAATCGTGTTACAAAGGATTTGGCTTAATTTTTCGACCGCCCGCCTACCAGACGTCAACCCTCCTTGGGAATGCTTTTGTGGTGGATTAACCGCCACCATACGGTTGGCCCTGGCTATTTGGGTCGGGTTTATTCCTCGGTTGCCTCTTAGGACCCCCACGTGAAGAGAGGGGGCAGTGCTATTCTACTCTGCCGGCACCACACGGCTGTATATGTATGTAGGTATAAATGATTTTAAATTGTCCTTTGCAGGTGTTAAAAGAGATCCAAAGAGAGATCCCTAACAAGAACGACATTCTACTGGACGTGTTAAGAGCTATGTGGAGGGAGTTAAGGGAGAACGGTCTGGAGGGGCATAAGTTGGAGTTTTGGACTCGCGCCATAAACGCAGCGAGCGACGAATGCGGGTACCCCAGGACTCTAGTAAGGAAAACATGGTAAGAACGATCTTACATACATACATAAGTAGAAGTAGAATCTGGTTGACCGAGTTTCCTCGGTAATCAATAGATGTCGATGTCAGTTTTAAATCGTTTCCCAAAAAACAGATAAGAAACGATTTTTAAAGAATGAAACTTAGCTAGATCGATTTATCGATATCATGCCTATATCCCTTGCGGGGTAGGCAGTCTCGAGGATCACAAGTTGGAGTTCTGGACGCGCGCTATTAATGCAGCTAGCGAAGAATGCGGGTACCCCAGGACTCTAGTCAGGAAAACATGGTAAGAGAGCTTCAAGGCAGGTACCTCTCTATTACAAAAAACCAGGAATATCTATTAAAAAAAACCAGATATGTATTGATAGGCTCACTGAAGATCAAGGTCATACAAAAAAAAACTTAATACAATATACTATATTGCACAAGAACTAAGGACTAAGCATACAGTCCAGCAAAAAAGAGTAGACAAAAAATGAGGGCGCCACTTTGTATGAAATTTCAAAATTAAATGGCAACATTGACTATGAATGGCAACAATTTAGTATGTTTTTTTTTAGTTCAATTTTATTTAATCTCTACTCTTTTTTGCTGGACTGTACGTACATACATATACATCGCCTTCCCTTGCGGGGGAAGCTGTCTCGAGGGGCACAAGTTACAGTTTCGGACTCGCGCCATAAACGCAGCGAGCGCAGAATGCGGGTACCCCAGGACTCTAGTCAGGAAAACATGGTAAGAAAGATCTTCAAGGCAGAAAGGAAAAACAGGTATGTATTTATAAGCTCATTGAAGGTCAAGGTCTCCACACAATATCAAAGTCACACAAGGTCAAGGTCACACAAGATCAAGGTCACACAAGATCAAGGTCACATGAACAAGCTACAAGGTCACATAAGGTGAAGGTCACATGAACACGCTACAATGTCATACAAGGTCAAGGTCATACTAAAACAAATCAATATGTCAAGATCGCTACATTAGGAAAATGGTCTCGAGGGGCACAAGCTGGAGTTTTGGACTCGCGCCATAAACGCAGCGAGCGAAGAATGCGGGTACCCCAGGACTCTAGTGAGGAAAACATGGTAAGAACTATCTATTACAAAAAACTTGGTATGTATTAATAAGCCTACTAAAGGTCAACGTCACACAAGATCAAGTTCACATGAATAAGCAGGAGTCTAATCAGGAAAACATGGTAAGAACGATCTTCAAGGCAGAAAAACAGGTATTTGCAGGCTTACTGAAGGTCAATGTCACACAAAGTCAAGGTCGCATGAACAAGCTACAAGGTCACACAAGATCAAGGTCACACAAGGTCAAGGTCATACTAAAACAAATCAATATGTCAAGATCGCTACATTAGGAAAATGGTCTCGAGGGGCACAAGCTGGAGTTTTGGACTCGCGCCATAAACGCAGCGAGCGAAGAATGCAGGTACCCCAGGACTCTAGTGAGGAAAACATGGTAAGAACTATCTATTACAAAAAACTTGGTATGTATTAATAAGCCTACTAAAGGTCAACGTCACACAAGATCAAGTTCACATGAATAAGCAGGAGTCTAATCAGGAAAACATGGTAAGAACGATCTTCAAGGCAGAAAAAACAGGTATTTGCAGGCTTACTGAAGGTCAATGTCACACAAAGTCAAGGTCGCATGAACAAGCTACAAGGTCACACAAGATCAAGGTCACACAAGGTCAAGGTCATACTAAAACAAATCAATATGTCAAGATCGCTACATTAGGAAAATGGTCTCGAGGGGCACAAGCTGGAGTTTTGGACTCGCGCCATAAACGCAGCGAGCGAAGAATGCGGGTACCCCAGGACTCTAGTGAGGAAAACATGGTAAGAACTATCTTAAAGGCAGAAAAAAACAGGTATGTTTTTACAGGATTACTGAAGGTCAAGGTCACATGACCAAGCTACAAGGTCACACAAAATTCATAAAAAACGATTTTTTGAGGAATGATACCTAGCTAGATCGATTTATCGCCCCCGAAACCCTCTACATACGAAATTTCGTGAAAATGGTTGAAGCTGTTACCGAGATCCTGATTATATTACATGCAATTCTTGCTTGTTTAATTATATATAAGACAGAGAGATATCATGCCTATATCCCTTGCGGGGTAGGCAGTCTCGAGGATCACAAGTTGGAGTTCTGGACGCGCGCTATTAATGCAGCTAGCGAAGAATGCGGGTACCCCAGGACTCTAGTCAGGAAAACATGGTAAGAGAGCTTCAAGGCAGGTACCTCTCTATTACAAAAAACCAGGAATATCTATTAAAAAAAACCAGATATGTATTGATAGGCTCACTGAAGATCAAGGTCATACAAAAAAAAACTTAATACAATATACTATATTGCACAAGAACTAAGGACTAAGCATACAGTCCAGCAAAAAAGAGTAGACAAAAAATGAGGGCGCCACTTTGTATGAAATTTCAAAATTAAATGGCAACATTGACTATGAATGGCAACAATTTAGTATGTTTTTTTTTAGTTCAATTTTATTTAATCTCTACTCTTTTTTGCTGGACTGTACGTACATACATATACATCGCCTTCCCTTGCGGGGGAAGCTGTCTCGAGGGGCACAAGTTACAGTTTCGGACTCGCGCCATAAACGCAGCGAGCGCAGAATGCGGGTACCCCAGGACTCTAGTCAGGAAAACATGGTAAGAAAGATCTTCAAGGCAGAAAAGGAAAAAAACAGGTATGTATTTATAAGCTCATTGAAGGTCAAGGTCTCCACACAATATCAAAGTCACACAAGGTCAAGGTCACACAAGATCAAGGTCACACAAGATCAAGGTCACATGAACAAGCTACAAGGTCACATAAGGTGAAGGTCACATGAACACGCTACAATGTCATACAAGGTCAAGGTCATACTAAAACAAATCAATATGTCAAGATCGCTACATTAGGAAAATGGTCTCGAGGGGCACAAGCTGGAGTTTTGGACTCGCGCCATAAACGCAGCGAGCGAAGAATGCGGGTACCCCAGGACTCTAGTGAGGAAAACATGGTAAGAACTATCTATTACAAAAAACTTGGTATGTATTAATAAGCCTACTAAAGGTCAACGTCACACAAGATCAAGTTCACATGAATAAGCAGGAGTCTAATCAGGAAAACATGGTAAGAACGATCTTCAAGGCAGATCTATACAAAAAAACAGGTATTTGCAGGCTTACTGAAGGTCAATGTCACACAAAGTCAAGGTCGCATGAACAAGCTACAAGGTCACACAAGATCAAGGTCACACAAGGTCAAGGTCATACTAAAACAAATCAATATGTCAAGATCGCTACATTAGGAAAATGGTCTCGAGGGGCACAAGCTGGAGTTTTGGACTCGCGCCATAAACGCAGCGAGCGAAGAATGCGGGTACCCCAGGACTCTAGTCAGGAAAACATGGTAAGAACTATCTTAAAGGCAGAAAAAAACAGGTATGTTTTTACAGGATTACTGAAGGTCAAGGTCACATGACCAAGCTACAAGGTCACACAAAATTCATAAAAAACGATTTTTTGAGGAATGATACCTAGCTAGATCGATTTATCGCCCCCGAAACCCTCTACATACGAAATTTCGTGAAAATGGTTGAAGCTGTTACCGAGATCCTGATTATATTACATGCAATTCTTGCTTGTTTAATTATATATAAGACAGAGAGATATCATGCCTATATCCCTTGCGGGGTAGGCAGTCTCGAGGGGCACAACTTGGAGTTTTGGACTCGCGCCATAAATGCAGCGAGCGCAGAATGCGGGTACCCCAGGACTCTAGTCAGGAAAACATGGTAAGAACTATCTTAAAGGCATTGTATTGGTTTTAATGCACTCACAGTGCTATATTAATCTCATAAATTAAAAAATGGGAATATTGAAAAATTCACGGCAGAGCGGTGGAACGGTGATCCATAGTCCCGGGTTAAAGTCCCGGCGGTCGCTAGTAAATTTTTCAATATTCTAATTTTTTTCAATTTATGATGTTCAAGGTAGGTATCTATTACAAAAAACCGCATCAAATCCGTTGCGTGGTTAATGAGGAGTTAGCAGATTCCACGACAGATAGACCGACATTTTATACAAAGTATTGATTAAAAGTAAAAGGTCTTGCATCTATCACATCATAGTGTACACCGTGCATTCTTCTTCTTTTTTCGTATCGATGACTCAAATATATTTCGACCAGAAATTTGCCACAGCTACGGCACTGTCGGTGGCCTCATATAAGTCGGACAAAGTGCAGGTAGTAGGGCACTGGCTGCAAGAACATGCCCCATGTTCTGCAAGGCACCGCAGTCGTAATTAGGTTTAGAGCTATATCCCGTGTTTATTACTAACAGACTTAAAAAAATATAACTTCTTTTTTTTACAGGCAAAGCGCAATGAAGGTAGCCATGCAAAAATTACGTCTGCTGCAATCTTACGGCGACAGACTGCCTACAGCGTCCCCTGCACATTTAAGCAACGCTGATTGGCTCGCTGTAGATCTGCTGTTGGCTGTTGAACCCACTGAGACATTGTTAGACCAGGTTAGTGTCTAAAAGGTCACTGAATGTCACAATATCAACTTACTGAAGGTCAAAATATCAACTTACTGAAGGTCAAGGTCACACAGGATTAGGGTCACATTATCACATATTATAAAGTTACAGGGTCACACAAGGTCAAGGTCGCTCAGACACAAATCACAAGGTCACACAAGATCGCTCTATTAAGTTGGGCCAGTTTATGGAGTCCTTTTCAACAGCTGTCAATCAAATCCCTTTTACATCGCTAACCATCTTCTAAACTATAAAGTTAGCTGTCAAAATGGTCCTTCAAATGTAGTCCGAATGTAGGTACTGTAAGTAGAAATACAAAAGCTACGTCTGCTACAATCTTACGGTGACAGGCTGCCTACAGCGTCGCCTGCACACTTGACGAACGCTGATTGGCTCGCTGTAGACCTGCTGTTGGCTGTTGAACCCACTGAGACATTGTTAGACCAGGTTAGTCTCCAAAAGGTTACTTAAGGTCAAGGTCACTCAAGGTCAAAGTCACACAAGGTCAAGGTTAAGGACATACAAGCTCAAAGTCATACAACGTCAAAGTTACACAACGTCTAGTTCACACAGGGTCAAGATAGTACTAGTAAGTAGGACCTTATTGACATCTTCTTTAGTATGAACTTGGCTACTGTAAAAATTGGCCTTCAAAAGTAATCCGAATTTAGGTACTGTAAGAAGAAATACAGAGGCTATGGCTGCTACAAACTTACGGCGACACTTCCTTAGTTTGAATTCACTTAATATCAGAGTCACAGAATGAAAATTCAAGGTCAAACAAGGTAATGTTCGTTGTATTAAGTAGGGTTTAAAACTGTCAACGAAGTCCTTTTACCTTTTCTGGCCGTCTTCTCTAGTATTTTGGCAGCTGTCAAAATGAGCCTTCAAAAGCAGTGCGAATGATGCTACGTCTGTTGCACACTTGAACACTGCTTATTTTTAGCCTGTAGATCTGTTGTTGACTGTTCAACCCACTGAAACCTTAATGGACCAGGTAGGTCCCAATATAAACAATAAGAAACAACACAAAATCACTTAATTTCAAGGTCAAGTAAAGAAATAGGACACACAACATCAAAGTCCTGATTGCCCGGTTGACAATTTGTACTAATATCTGTCTGTTTTCTGTATTATTGTTTTGTGCAATAAAGTATGTTTTATTATGTTTGATCTTTGTCTTATGTCACACTAAGACAATTTTGCTTATATTAAGTCGGGTCACTTTAAAATCCCATTATGGCAGCTGTCATTGAAGTTCTGTTGGCCATCTTCTCTAGTATGAATTTTGTAGCAGTCAAAATGGGTCTTTAAATGTATTCGAACTATCGGTGACAGACTGCCTACAGGTTCCCCTGCACACCTGAGCCCCCTACCTCCCTCCCTCGAGCGGCACACGCTTGTGCGCAGGCGAGCCAAGTTTGGCCCAATTTGGACGCCTAAATAAGCTAATAGGCAAACGGTTGAGACCCGTTGATTTTGGCTCGGCCGGCGCGCGTTCGCCCGAGCATGAGCTTGCGTTGCCTCGGGTGAGCCACGAAATTTGAGGCAACGAGCAGCCTCGTTTGATGTGGACACGCCTATTGGCTAGTTCATCATCTTCCTGCCTATATCCCAATTATTTGGGGTCGGCGCAACATGTTTTGTTTGAACACGAAATCATGTAGCAAAAGGATCTATTATTTTTAAAGGTCTTATTGCGAAGGTAGCAATTTCTACAATCGTACAAATTAAAGCAATAATTAAAGAAATTACTTCGTTCCATTTTCAGGAAAGCCTGACCGACTACGACCAACTAGCGACGCTGACGACGCTGTTTTCACTGGCACAGATGTTTCAACTGGACCAATGTTTGTTGGGACGGTTCCTGCTGACTTTCGACGTCGAAATAAGGTGGAAGAAGGTCACAGAGTGCTATTTACTCAGGTGAGAAAATGCGCTTTTTTCTTAGAGTATATAAGTAAGCTATAGAGCACGCCTAAACAGTAATCAAAAAGGGATCAAACCCGGGCCGCATGGGTAAACGCCCCACCGCGCTGCCACTGAGCTATCGATGCACCGGTTGGTGAATGCCAAATTTTCAATATCTTTAAGTTCCAGCGACATCTGTAGAAAGTATTACGACTTTACTACAATATTATATTTCATGTTTACAAAATGAATTATATTCTTTTCAGGGGCCTGTCATGTTCAATAGTGGTGCTGCAAAGACGCTGGTACGAGCTGGTGCTGCTGACGCGCAGCAAAATGACAGCTGTCAAACGCGGCGCCGGCGCCGTGCCGCCGATTTGCAAACAACTGGCCATCAGGTATAAAGTTCGCTTCGCATTCGCTAAGATAGTGCCGCGGTGACAACTTTGTCAAATAATGCAGCGTACTACTCGACTAATTTGCCTACAACCTTGACATCAATATGTGATAAATTAAGAATTATTTTTGTTTCAAATCTCTTTTAGCTATAAGGCCGCCTTTGTTTATACATATATCACGTCTATATCCCTTGTGGAGTAGGCAGAGCGTAAACGGCTGTAAAAACGGCCATTTAATTCAAATTCAAATTCAAATTCAATAATTTATTTCTTAGTAGGAATTTACAAGATTCTCTTTAAGAAAGTCACATTCTAATTCAAACTTAAAAAAGAGAAAATTTCTAATGCAAAATTTTCTATTTTTTATAACAATTTGTGTTCCTACTCTAAACGCGGCACGGGCGGGATAAAAAAATAAAAATAAAGGCACTGCCTCGGGGCTGGCCAGGCTAACCACACAGCATGTAACTTTATGCCTCAGTGATAATAATAGTATAATTCTTTATTGCACACAGTAAAGTAAATATGTACAGACACAACATAAATAAACATTAAAAAGTACAACAAGGCGGCCTTCTTGCTACGGTAGCAACACATCACCTCTGACAAAACTTTGAGAGTCATATAGTGACAGGTTGTT